>CM065423.1:27779587-29024823 GCA_033060865.1 Dorcus hopei | reverse complement strand
TTCCACAAGAACAGACGATGGTGCAAGTCGAACCCTAAAAAAATTCACATCGACGAAACAGGGAACATTAAACCAACAAAAAGGTGTCAATTATCGTCTACTACGTCTGTTGTTGTTGTTCTTCATCATGTTATGCAATATTGCAATAGAGAGTAGAATGTTGCACCAAAGATAAACAAGATACATTGCCATGAATTAAACAATTAGATGAAACAAAGAAAGAATTTTTCCGACCGTACTACAATTCAAAAAATTTAATGAAGCAACGAGAGATATTCTCAAAATTATTCAGGGGTTGCATGCAAAAAAAAACCTATTTTTGCTCTCTCTCTCCAGGTTTTGTGATAAATATATGGGCAACATTGATTTTTTAACAACATTGAATTTCCAGCGGAAACTACGACATTGACGAAGTAAGAAAGAATAAAAACTTAAAATACTGGAAAGAAAAGTCTTAGGAACAATAATAGGGCCAAAGAAAATAAGTGAAAACATATATAAACAGTTAATGAATCACGAAATAGAAGAAAAGTGTAGGGTAGTCATTTCATTCAATCACTCACCTGATAGAAAGTCTGAGTGATTTATATGAGATAAAGATGAAGAGGTTCTGTAAGAATTGGAAAAAATTACGAAAAATCTGTAACAGAATTATTGAAAAATTTCAGAGATGTTCGAGGACGAAAGATAGATTTTTACGTGACAATGCACTTTGGTTGCAATCGAAAGTGGAATTAAATAATACCTGTTTTCAACGACTTCATCCAACGAAGAAAGAAAAAGGAAAATTGAAGACGAGTTCAAAAAACGTTTGAAGAAAAGGTAGTAGAAGAAAAAATAGCATGAGAAATAGAAGGAGAAGCATGTGACACCGAATAAAATTTTCTAAGCCTGTACTTATTTTACTTTGAAGTCTTAACTCTTGTTTTTAAAATTTTTGTTTAGCACATCTCGATTTCTGTGAGTGAAACATGTACAGTTGCGGAATTTAAAAAAGCATGCGAGAATTTAGGCTACATTTGGCAATATTAAAGTAGTGTAAATCAATCTCTGCCTGATGGACATAAACACTGACAATTATTCATGTAAAATGACACATGTATAATTCTACTTTCATTTTTAGGAGTCAAGAAGAAAAGAATAAAAAAAACTAAATTTTAGTTCTCTGTATGGTTCTTCTATTAACCTTAAATCTCTCTGCTAATCTTCTTACAGACCACCCTTCTTCAATTAAGAAATTATCTGCGCTTTTTTGGGCAACACTTAAATGTGGTCTGTCACTTTGACAATTATTTTGACTTATAAAAGGAAAATAATTTCAAACAAGACAAGTTCACAGCGAAATATTTTGAGGGTATGCTTTTTTAAATTCCTGTACATAGTATTAAAATTATTGATAATGGTATACAAAGTTTTGAGGAAACTAGATTTTTGGCCAAGAATTTAACATATCCGATCACTGCCCGGCGCTTATAATAAATCTGACTTTCAAGCTGGTGCCTTTCCAAAAACCATGAAAAAGACTGATTTTACTCATTTACGAAAAACGAGAGACAAGATAGTTTAGATATTATAGACCAATAATAATTCTAATTCCAAACACATAACAAATGGATGGAAGAAAATGTACAGATGTGTTCAAAAAGGTGTTGTACAGCTACGTTTTAAATATCTGTGCTTTTGAGCGGCAATTGGTTTTTCTATTTTTGTGTTCAATAATATTATTTTTGCCAGAAACCGTATGTGTAACAAAACTTGTACAACAATCTTTTGCACTTCATCATGAATGCACATACAAGTTTAGACAGTACAAATTCTGTACAACACTTTTTTGAACACAACTGTACAATGACATCAGAAATGATTCCAACTGACGTGATCAATTTGAATTAGCTTTTGTCTTCTTAGAAGTGGCAACACTGAGAGAAGTGACGTCGCTATTTTAAATTGGCCGTGTATTTGTCATTAAAGTTCGTGGCTGTAGGTGTTCTGTTGTGTTTAATCCCAGATTCTAATGTAAATCGCAGGTATTACATCCTTCATCGATTTAACACAAAGAACTCCCTTGTTGTTACCAACAGAGTATAATGTGTCGTCTATACGGCAGGGTCACGTGGGTTGAAATCATTTCTGATGCCCCTGCATTTAATAGTGCGATAAATAATACACAGAACGGAAATATAATGAAACGATCTACTGTAAGAGAAATTTTCTAATTGCAAGTGTGTAGTGTTGGGTATATGAAATTGCAATCTGTGGTCAAGGTCATGCTTTGTGTAGCTAATAACCGCAAAAGTTTATATATTACTAGACTTCAGGCATTTCGTTACGCAATACGAAGACCAACGAAAAGTGTCCATTCACGGCGTAGCCTTGGCAACGCTCCAAATGTCCGAAGTCTGTATATTACACAGATGGAATCAGGGCCGGCGCTAGGTAATTTGCCGCCTGAATCGAGACTTACATTTGCAGTCTTCTACTGTCCTTATTTGCCTGAAAATTGTAAGTTCCAACCACTTTGAGTTATAACGACAAGAAAGATGAACCCATATTATCGAAGAAAGTCGCTTAAATTTCACCTCATCGGGCTTCTGTATACTTAATCCGGCTTCTGTATACTTAATGACGTATTTAACAATAAATTTTCCGCTTCGATTCGTTTCTGTATCATTGGTTTTCTTGTTCTGATCGAATCATTTCACCACCTTGCTTTCATTAATAACGTTGAATGTGCTGATTAAATCAACCAATACACGAGAGCAGCTAAATGCTTAAATTTCTTCATTTATAAATTACATAAGGTACAAATGAATGTTTAACGTGGGCTTCACACGCATTTTGTCGCTTCAAGACTTGAAAAAAAAGTTCAAGTTGTTGAAGAGGTGTTAGATTCTTGCAAATTTATTTCTAACACTTGACCCGTCAGCCCAGTGCACTTCATCTTGATTGATTATTAGCATCTTTTTGTATTGTTTCTTCATTACAGGTAATCAATCACTGATTATTTCTTCGAGCAGCCTATAAAAGAAAGCCCTGAGGGTTTTTGAGATTTTTCACTGAGGCATCGTAAAAAACAACTGTGCTTAATGATACACAACGTGAGAGATTCTGCACTTTATCAAAACTATGAAAATTATAAGTTAGTAAATATAATTTTCTGACATTAAGTAGCCATTGTTTTTTGAAAATATAATAACAAAGGAAGTTAACTTTGACTATCAGTTTACTCCCATGGTAACATAATTGTGCTCACAATTGTTACCATGGGAGTATACTGATAGTCAAAGTTAACTTGCCTCTGTACAAGGGGGCCTAAGATATGTATTACTAAGGCCCTGTTGTACCAATGCCTATTTATTATTATTACGATTATTTCAACAATTGTTGTTAAGGGTTTAGCTCTGGCTTAAAGTTAAGCTGGAATTGTACAACTCAGTCTAAATGTTTTGAAAATTATAAACTGTGAGCAAATAAAAATCAGATTAGAGTAGGCGGTGCAAAGAAAAAGTATGTCTGTGATTAAATAAAAAGTCAATAAATTTGACAGTCCATGAATGTATTACATTAATTAATTCAATTAATCACAGACATACATTTTCTTTGCACCGCCTACTCTAATCTGATTTTTATTTGCTCACTTTTTATAAGGCCGTTTTACACGATTTCGACAAGATTTGTTGCAAATTTTGTGAAAGGTTTTTTCAAGATCAGTTGTTTTACACGAACAGAGACTTTTAGTAAGAATGTATGGATACGGCTATAAGTAAGTATGAATTGATAGTTCCTCACTGAGAAAAATAATGAGTTACTTCAACTCAAAACACGTTAAATCAACTTCAATTTCAGGTTGTATACAAACAATTCCATGAAGGCTTTGTATCAAACCATTGAAAAATGTTGAAAAAATATGTTAGCACAACATAAAATATGCGATCAATTAAAAGCCAATGATGTTTTATTTAACTCAGTGCAAAGTTACAGTAACGTGAAAAACTATTTTAAAACAAGTGACAAACATTTTTAGATCAATTCAATAAGTTGTTATAACAATGTAATCTAAATTTGAGTCAAAGAAAAGAAAATATATGACCAACATTTTAATTGAGTAACAATTAATTAATTAAGTAACAATTTTTTTACGTAAGATTAACATTTATGACTTTTGTTTCAATACGTTTTGCTTTTTGATTCAACAGCATCATTAATTCAAAGAAAGTGCATTGTGCTGTAAACATTGTCGTAGGCTAAAGCTCCCCCCAGAGGCAGCTATGTGGTACTAGAATTTAATAAATAATTTCAAGTTTGCAAGAAAAAGAGCACGCCGACTTAATTTCATTTGGTAACGTTAGTTCGGTATAGGTTCATATTATGTATCTTCATTATTTAATATATCCTTGTATACTTTTTTTTCTTATTTTCTCATTTTAGGACGAATTCGCGGCGCTTTTGTCACCGGGTGACGTAGTCGATGCGCAAGAGCATATCTTTAAGCTTCGTAGTATCAAGCAACTAACCTATGTGGTAAGGGGGCACGTTCAGAAATGTAGGACAGTATATCAATAAGGAATTAAGACGAAGGGTGGAAATCAACTCGATTCATGAAAATTAATTTAAAAGACTCTAATTGGTTATTGAGACAAAACGGTTTTAAATTACAGTTTTCAAAACATCTGTGAATTTCAAATTGTTCGAGAAAGTCATTGTCTCTGAAAGAAGTAGTAAAATGTAAGAGAGAGAGACTGAATTATCATCCGTCTTAAAAGTATGACCCGACAGGGTAACATGTTCAGCAAAAGTTGATTTGAATTTGTAAAGAAAGGGTAAAAAAGTTTTGGTTTTTTCTATCTCGCGGGTATGTTCTTTGATTCTGGTTTGAAAACTATGTTCTTTGATTCTGGTTTGAAAACTACGACAAGTTCTGCCAATGTAAAAGTTTTGGCATTCACAAGTAAGTTTGTAAACACCACTCTTGTTAAGAGGGTTGAGGGGGGCTTTGTTATTGCAAAAAAAGTTGTTTAAAGAATTGGAGGTTTTGAACGCAATGTTTAGATTGAAATTGTTGAGAATAGTCTTGATTTTATAAGAGGAAGGACCTGTAAAAGTAATGGTGTGGTAATAAGTTCAGTCCTCTCTGGATAAGCTGGAGTCAAAGTAGTCTGGTTTCTAATGTCAATTGATTTGAGTTTCTTACGTAGAAGACGGTCAATTAAATGAGGGTTGTAGCCATTAACATGAGCGATATGTTTAATGTTGAGGATTTCTGAAGAAAAATCAGTGTTGTTGAGGGAGGTATTTAATAATCTGTCTAAATAGTAGTGAAAGGCTGCTAATTTATGTTGTATGGGGTGATTAGAATGAGCTGGTATGATGATGTCAGTAGTAGTGGATTTTCGGAAGATAGAAAAACGATGTTGGTTATTGAAAATCGTGATTTTTAAGTCAAGAAAATTAATGACATTATTGCGGCTTTTTTCTACGGTGAATTGTATTTTTGGATGGATGGAATTCAAAAATTGGTGAAAAGAATTGAGATCCTCTTCAGTACCTTTAAATAAAACTAAAACGTCATCTACATATCTGTACCAATAACGAATATGTTTGTGAAATAATGGTGAAGTGGAGATAAAATTGTTTTGTAAGTTGGTAAGAAAAATTTTCGCTCAAAATGGGTGATAGGGGGGAACCCATTGCTAGTCCAGAATTTTGATTATAAAAAGTATTATTGAAGATAAAAAAGGATTTGTTGTAAAGCGAGTTGTAATAACGAAGTGAAATGATGTGTTCAGGATGAAGTTGAGTTTGTAACAAAAGATTTTTTGTGAGATCAATACAATCTGAAGGTGGGACACTCGGAAAAAGGTTGGCAATGTCAAATGAGATTAAAAATTCGTCATCATTGACAGTGATGTCAGAAATGTTATTTATGAGTTGTTGGGTATTTTTTATGCTGAATTGAGAAGAGAAATTGAGTTGTGAGCTAAGCTGATTTGACAACCAACGTGACAAGTTGTAAGCAGGGGAATCAACAAAAGATGCAATGGGTCTAACAGGACAGTTGTCCTTGTGGATTTTAGGCAAGGCATAAAATCTTGGAATGTGCGGATTTTTATTGATGAGGAAAAAAAGGACTGATGTTAAAAGAATTAAAAAAATGTGGGAGAGATTTTAACGTTGAATTAAATTTGGTGATGTATTTGTTTAAGGTGTTGGAATTCAAAGCAGAGAACTCATGAGTATTTAAAAAATTAGAAACTTTTTCAATGTAGTCAGGTTGATTCATGATAACAAATTAACAACACAGTCCCCTTTATCAGCCTTAGAAATAATTAAATTACTGTCGGTAATGAAAGTTCTGATTTTATTAATTGGGGAACAATGGTTGGGAACCGGTGGGTTATATGGTGTTTTATTGACTAAAGGTAGAAATTGATTGATAGCTGAAGATTGAATTGGGGGAGGTAAAGATTGTACTATTTTTTCTAATTCTAAAAGATTTTGTGTTTGAAGGTTATTGTTGGACGAGGGTGAGAATTTTAAACCTTGATTAAGACAAGAAGAAACGTGATTAGGTAGATTAACATTCGAGAGGTTGACTATACGGGGGTGAAATTTAAAAACAGGTTTGGGCGGTGTAGGGTTATGGTTTGATTGAATGGACTTTAAGCGGCTGAGTTTACTATTTAATTTATTATTGTGACATTTTTCTCATATTTCAGCCTGAAGATGGATGGCCTCTTATTTAATATTCTACCGTTAGGCCGAAACATGTAATTACATGTAGCGTGTTGACATTAAATTTATGTTGAGAAGATTCGAGTTTTTATTTTTATTTTTATTTTTTTTTTTAATTTCAACATTAATTCAATCACCAGGAATTGTAATTTAATTTATTTTTTCTTTGGATTGAAAACAGAGATGGTTAACATTACTTAAAAAATTAACATTTAATCCTGGTTCTTCCAACATTATGATTTTTGATTGATGATTTGATGTTGAACGAAACCAAGGTATTAACAAAAAATGTATTATTGATTAGAAGAACATGTAGTGTTACTTCTACGTTTCTTTGCTGTATTTTAACGTATTTTATGTTGTTTCAACTTCAAAGCGCCAACAGTCCAAATACTGTAAATTTAACATTGTCATTTTTCTCACTGAGTGCTCCACTGAGAAAAATGAAAGTGTTCAGTCAACAAATTTTGACATGTCAACTTTTTCTGCGTTGATTCAAACAAAACATTTTTGCTCCAACATAAATTCGTTCAGCCTAACATTGTACAATTTGTTGATATAACATTAATAAAATTTTAAACTAATTCTGTTGAGTAGACAGCGTAAGTGTGTTATTTTAAAATGAAAATAAATAAAATGTTGAGTTAAAATTTTACACATTAAAACAACAATTTTGAAATGTTAAAACTACAAATTTCAGGTAATATGTAAAACATTTTTTATGTGCTTGACTGAACCAAACTTTTAATTCCCTCAATCCGAAATATTTAAAATTTTTTAATTGTTGGCCTAAGGATCACATCTGATTGCTAATATGTAAACGAAAAATTGGTTCACTGAATGCGTTTTTGGTTGAGTGAACATTTTGTTTTTCCCAGTGTCGTTGTTTATATTTCGCTAAATGTGTATTTGAATAAGGCAGCGTTAAATATTGATAAATAAAATAAATATCGATTTTTTCAGAAACGTAAATACGCATGGAAGTAAATATTGCGGTGCTGTTCTATTTTAGAGCTTCAGGCATTGCTTCTGAAAAGTTGACATCTGTATGCGGTGATATTTATCATTGTTACTAAATAAGAAAAAAATCATGAATATGAATGAAAACGGTTCAATGTAAATGTTAACTGGAAATAAATTGTCTATCAGCAATAAAATATCAATGTGAGTTTTAATGAAACATATCGAATGTAATCAAGACTGCCAACCCATTGAATTCGCCTTGAGTATTTGAATAATAAGCTCAAAATGGATCCAGTTAATAAACTGAACGGGCTTATAAGCATAGCAGAAAAAAATCACGATTTTGTTTATTCATTTATTAAAATCTCTCTGCGTATAAGACAATAAATACTGGTTTACCCTCATTGTTTCATATTAGGCATGAGGAAGACTTTTTTATAAGTAATTATAGGATATTATCGGTCTTCAACGTTGAAAAATCTCATATCTGATACAATATTAAATTCTGGACCACCAACATAGAAACTGCAGTAATGAATAGGCATTGTTGTTTTCGAAGAATTTAAAAAACACTTACGTACTTGATAATTATTACTGAATTATAAATATTAAGTAACATAATAAAACAAGGTTTCGTAAAACAAAGTTGTTTCGTCTTATCAGATTTCTTTTAATGAATTAATAGCGTCGTGCACGTTTATTTACATATTTCTTGTTTTATGTCAATGTTATATATCGAGAATCAAATTATATGTAAATTTATTACATATTTGAATATAGAAACGTTTAACGTACAATTTGGAGCAAGGAATCTGCCTCGGTCTTCATTACAAAGATAGCTCTGGCGCCTAAAATCTTGTCTTGCGGGCCACGAATTTAACGGCATACGAACGAACACGGCAATAAATAAACCCGCTTCTGACTTTTGGTTTATTATGTACGTGAGTGAAAGTATGAATGTATTAAATGTTTGATTTGTAGTAATTACACACTTTTAACGACTGTTGCACTCTAATTGAAAAATAATTAACAAATGGGAAAACTGCTTTTAACTTAACAATTAATTTCATTTATAAATTTATGTAACAAATCTCAAGAACCTTTAATCTCCACTTTTATTCGACATACAGGGTCTTCATTGTACCCCACGTGATCAAATCGTGCCTGGTAGTTAGGCAATATCGATACAAACGATTGGTAGAACTACGGCAGCGTCGATCGAGGGTTGCACCTTGGTTTATGTTTGCCACTATTTTTAATTTTTACGATTCTAGCAAATATTTTATGCAATTAAATTGCTAAGAAGGAACAATAAAAAAGTTTAATCACATTTAAAAGAATGCAGGTTCAGCAAATATATCGTACTTCCAGAACGAAAATGTAACTCCGCCCTTGTATGAGGCTGACATTTTAGCCAACTGCTAGATAGTTGGTTATGTACGTGGTATACAAGATTAAATGAAGACACAATATATTTCGGGAAATTGAACCAGTTAACTCGTTAACCACTTATGGTTAACGAGATTCCCAAGAGACAATAGTGTGTTATCGCAACCATCACGTTAACTTCTCGTAAACGTTAAAATCATGTGATCCAATGGGACCACGTAATTTTAACGTTTTACGGTAAGTTAACGTGATGATTGCGATAATTCGCTAATAGGGAGTTTTTGGCAATAGGTTCCGTTAAAGTATGTTAAACCTTAAAACTGTCTTTGTGATTGGTTAGATCCATAAGGTTGCTAAGCAACGTGGCCTTTAACGTAGCGATATTTTTATCAAATTTTTTTGTGCAAATCGGTTTTGATTACAGCGGATTCCTCGAGCAGGCTCTGTACAGCTGTTTCAGGCCTAGTTGGGCCTTCGTCAGCAGAACCGTAGCTCTAGAATCCCACTGCAAACCAAACCGACCTGTCCTAGATTATTCGCCATTGCGATGCGAAAGTAATGAACATTTTAAGTAGCGACATCTTTCGATCGCTTTTTGACCTGACATTGCAGTAGGATTGACAAATTGAAGCCGGTTCGCTACATAATAAGTCACCCCATGCAAGGCGGCCATGCTTGCTATCAAAGCATATGAGAATTTTAAAAAATGTTTGTGCAGAGCCTGCTCGAGGAATCCGCTGTAATCAAAACCGATTTGCACAAAAGTTTTTTAAAATTCTCATATGCTTTGACAGCAAGCATGGCCGCCTTGCATGGGATGACTTGTTATGTAGCGAACTGGCTTCAATTTGTCAATCCTACTGCAATGTCAGGTCAAAAAGCGATCGAAAGATGTCGCTACTTAAAATGTTCGATATTTTTATCGTAATGTATTGTAAAAACTCCCTAATGACGCTGGTCCAGCCTGTACAGTATACAATCATGTTACGGTCAAAGCTTAGGTATTCTAAGCAAATAACGCTATACTTTAAACGAATGATACGATATAACAATTACATACACAATGCTATCTGAAGTAATAAGATTGGAATATAACCGGAAGTAATATATACAGTAAAGATAAGAAATGATTAAAGGTTAAAGAATTTTAAAATGTTTAACTTAAAGAAACAAATTAAAAGTGTTTCCGGAATATTAAGAGTCGAGAATAAAAATCAGTCGTATGAAACAGATGTGTATTTAAAATATCTTTTGCTCACTTGGTGATCACCATTATAGTTTAACAAACTCGTCTTTATATAAATATTTCAACACACGCATTTAAATGGAAATTTCTTATCTATTTAAACGCAACGAGAAAAAATGACGGCAATAAATGTATACCTTAAAAGGTACGATATCATAAGGCATATATAACTTGAAACAGGTTATACAATATTGAGTAGTAATTAATTAATTCGAGGGCAAGCGATGTGTCGTGCATCTCCCGCAAGTGATTACATCAAACCAGTCTGAGAGGAGATGTGATCAGTGATAAATGTCCGAGATAACTGATCGTCACACTGTGAATTCGACCTTTTTCGTATTTAATTAAGGCAATTAAATGTCTCATATACAGCTACCCTTACGGAGATAATATCGGAGATGTCGATAAAAGATGGCTCAGGTGTGTTGCGCCGCTAAATTATGTCC
The DNA here is from genome assembly GCA_033060865.1 of Dorcus hopei. Taxonomy (NCBI): domain Eukaryota; kingdom Metazoa; phylum Arthropoda; class Insecta; order Coleoptera; family Lucanidae; genus Dorcus; species Dorcus hopei. The sequence continues at coordinate 29,014,047 of CM065423.1, read as the reverse complement.
CCAAATCGCTCCACCGCGCCTGTAATTAGGTGGGATCATGATGTGTAGAGTACGGTTGTGATATTTATCTGTGCTTTAGACAAAACGTTGCGTGATTTAAAGTACACCAGGATAAGTTACGTGCTGCACTTATCCGCCGTAAGGCCATTGTATACCTATTTCTCAGTCGGTTTCCATCCAAAACAAATACAAGATATAATTTAACTTGTAAAAATTGCAAATGCATGCAAACACTTTCTGGTTTGATGAAATAATGACAATAACATAATTTTGTAAACGTTACGTGATTTTGTTGGTGATTCTGCCTTCTATTAATTCCATATATTAAACTCTTTGCCAACCTACGACTTTGCTTTCTTTTATGCTTTGATAAATAATCCAAGAATAGTGATATAATATGATGTGTCAAAGGGGCAAATTCAGAAACACCACTCACACTCAAACTTGATCTTTGTCCTTATTTAAAATTGAAATTTGCTTTTATATTTACTCGCACAATCAAGTTAATGGTCAGTATAGGTGCTTAATCATTAAAATTAAAGCGTATGTAATAGGGATGATATTATCACAATACCAGTTTTAATTCTAACCGAGGTTTCATATAATTAATTTGTAATTAATCACTATCTCCTCTACTTGAGGTGGTTTTTTAATGTACACCTTAGAATTGCTTCGAGACCAATCACAAGGCATTGAAATGTTACTACCAGACTTTCTAAAAAGTGGACCGAGCGAGAAAGTTCCAGAATTTGAGAACTGGCAAACACTGTACACTAAAATAGTTTTGTGTAAATATCTAAGTTGCTCTTTTAATAAACGGAAGCTTAACTGTTGTTTAATACAACATGTTGGTAATGATTTCATATCTTGAAAACGCAATGTTCCGATAAGACCATCCACATGTTGACAAAGTGCATTTAACACGTTCGCTACCGACTGGCTCATATATGAGCCATATGGTTTCCTCAAACAGACCAGCGACTCATATGTGGGACACTGGTAGAGGCATAATCACTATATAATTTCTCGGCAAGTCTACAGCAATTACATTGGAATTCAGTAGTGGTCTATAGGGAGCTGTGGCTCATATTTGGGACGGTTGGTCTCAGGTTCTGACTTGTTGTTTAAAGGTTAGACTAACTTTTACATGTGATGTGTATATACTCTTGGTCTGTGGGAGATGGTGCCCTTTTACATGTCGGTAGCGAATGTGTTTTAAAGAACACGTCGCCAGGGACGTTCGTATTTTCCACGATTAATCCCATTGAAAATGTATAGGGCGTAATCTAAAGCAGATAGTAGAAAAAGTTTCTTAAACAATGCAGGTAAATTTGGATCAGTAAAGGAAAGTAGCCCCCAACTCCCGATACAATTTTCATTACTTAATATATTAATAAGACTTTTGCCATTGGCAGGGTGTTTAGGCTCAAGGTTCTTCCATTTCTTTCTACTTCCTACCAGTTTTTAATTCTCATTTCTTTCAAATCCACAGCTACGGCCCCTCTCCATTTCTTTCTTAGTCTTCCACTTTTCTTTTTCTTTCCTTCTGGTTGCTTCGATGTGACGCTTTTAATTATGTTAGTATTAATCATCTTAAATTCGTCCCAAATGCCGGTTAAAGGTTAACTCAATGTGACGGACAGGTTCAACGAATGAATACAAAAGGGATTTTTTTTCGCCGGAACCGGAGGAGATATCGTTGGGGTGTTTTAACAGGATAGCCCCATACTCAATAGGTGCCTTTACACGAACAGCATTAGCGAGTGATTTAGGAGATGCTAGTTCCAATCGCGCGTGATGCATTGTTTGTCTAAATGCAACCAGTAGGACGGGGTTTGGATGTACCTAATTCGTCAGTATTTTACCGCGGAATTTAGCACACGATATCTGCTGTTCTTTATTTTTCTAAAGAACGGACAGTAACGCATGACTGAAGTTGGTATGTGTTTGTGTCTAAAATTAAATATATAAATATTTGTATATTAATATCAATATGAGTGAAATTAGACACTGGAGTAAAGAATTTTTAACGAACTTTATTGACGAATATGAACGTCATCCTTGCTTGTGGAAAATAAAATCGCGTGAATACACCAACAGAAATTTGAAAAGTGTTGCTTATGCAAAACTCGTAGAAATGTCAAAAAAAGTGTATTTAGAAGCAAACAGAGAATGGGTGGTCAAGAGAATTCAAAGTTTGAGAGGATCTTTCAGAAAAGAACTAAAAAAAATTGAGGATTCTAAACGAAGTGGAGCATCAGCAGATGAGATTCACATTCCATCTCTGTGGTATTATGACCTATTATTATTTACGTTAGATCAAGAACAGCCCGATGGTAGTGTTTCTAATGTATCAGTTTCTGTGGATACTGAGACGATAACGCCACTTGCAGATGATTTCACCCAAGTAGAAGAAACACCAATTGAATCTCAAGTAAGTCTAGTGATATTTTTGTTGACAAATTGATAGTGCATTAGTTGTTATTAATAAGTGCACATACTTTTTCGTAAAATAAGACAGACAGTATGTCTTATCCGGCCTGTGCAATATATTGGTTCAAGTTTTTCTACGTTGGCGTCTCATCCAACTTATCCAAAAAATCGTAGGCGAATTATATTCGGAACGTTATTTCCAATTAAGTTCGTTTAAGTTCGTGCGGTTTATAGCAAGTACAGTTGTATGTTATTGCTCAAATAAGAGGTTCCTTGTGATTTTTCCTTCGCTATTTATGGTGGAAAGCGGGGAAAATTTGCGTTAAATAAAATATTCCTCAGGCCGGTTAAGCATTCTGTTTCGTAAAATCTAGTAGGTCGTGAGTTGCACTAAAGCAATTTTAAAAAAGTATGCACTAACTGATATACACCAGTACAGCATAACAAATATATTTATTATCAAAATCACGATGTATATAGATAAGGGTTCGCTATGATGATCTGATAATTTTGTTGGTAGGAACCACATAGCAAAACAAACATCCTTAATATTTTTGGTATTATGTTAGGTTATCTTTAGTTTTAACCCGTATCTAAAAACCAGGAATGGATAGTTGATAAGTAAAACTCATTACCATTTTCTTCCCCTTTTTATTAACTGGATTGTACCTGCATAACACATTTAATATATTTATTAAGCTTTCCCTTTTCGTACCATTGCATCTTGCCATTCAACTTTTCCGTTGGAATTAAAATAATGCATGTAATCATCTCTACTCTTTTTTGCATCATTTGAGATGTTCGTTTGATGGGAAGATTGGTACGGTTGCTACGGTATCATTTCGCCAATCTCCATTAATAATTTCATGCTGATCATTCTCTCTATCAAATGTCTTTTGATAAGCATAAGAACAGCTACGTTTTCTTAAATAATTATGCAATGTGCAAATTGCTAAGACAATATTCTTAACTTTTTCTGGTGAAACGTTGATAGCAGTGTGCAATACTCTAAATCGACTTGTTATCAGGCCAAACGCATTTTCGACTACATTGCGACCTCTTGACAATCTATAATTAAAAATACGTTTTTCATAATTCAAATCTCTTGTAGAATAGGGCTTCAAAATATTTCGATGTAATGAGAAAGCATCGTCAGCTACAAACATAAAATTTAAATTTTCTTCTGTTACTCCATTTAATGGTAATTCCAACGTGCCGTTCACAAGTTTTCCATGGAAATCAGTATATTGAATAACCCCTCCATCTGACAGTCTACCATTTTTTCCAACGTCTACATAGACAAATTCGTAATTTGCGTTTACAATGGCCATTAATACAATACTATAGAATTGCTTATAATTGAAATAATGAGCTCCAGAATGAGGTGGTGGGACAATTCTAATATGTTTGCCATCTATATCTCCTCCACAGTTTATGATTTGCCACCGTTCCTTAAATTGTTTACTAATTGCAAGCCATTTTTCAATACTTGACGGAAACTAAATATAAGGAAGATTATTATTTATTATATTACAAGTGGGATAGAGACATTATTATAATATGAGTGCGATGAGTCATCTTGACGAGGGCGTCAGCCCGAGTTTAGTGTAAGAGCACGAATATTATAATGATGCACTATCCCACAAGTAATATACAACGTTTTATCTACGCCTGCAACATGGTTTTTATTTTTAATTTAAAAAATATTGTCGGAAGCCATCAGTAAGCGAAAATCGCAATAGCCTGGTTATAGCCCAAATCCATAATAACCGCATAATTTTTTTCATTATATAACTAGTGTTATAATAAGTCTCATTATACAACCCAAATGAGTTACATAATATAGCTATTATGAAATAGGCGTAGATAAATAACTATTATTAAACAGAAACTTATATTTTAAATATCAGATTGACCAATGCTTTTCAAATAATTTTCCTGCTAGCTATCCTGCGAGGAGCAACACTGTTATAATAGAAAGCAGACCTTGTAGTTCAGTTAGTAATCATGATATTACTGACAACTCTTCTCTGTCAACTTATTATGAAGAATCGTCAATAACTTTGTTAAATTAACCTTACTTCAATAAAAGTATTTGTAAAAATAATGTTTTTTACTTACTCTCATATATTGTTTTGCCAGGACCTCAAATATTATGTTGCACGTGTCAGGAATTATATTACACAAGCTTGATGTAGATATCCCTGTACTAAATTTGAGATCCTCATAAGATCGACCAGTTGCCAAAAATCTTAAAGTAGCAATTAGCCGTTCTTCCGCAGAAATGGATTTTCTCATAACGGTGTCTTGTTTGGTTAAATGAGGTTTCACTAAACTTAGTAAATGATCAAATGTTTGACCATCCATCCGTAAATAATTTCTATAATCTTCAGGGTTATTTTCTTGTAATTCACGGATAAGTGGTAAGTGGCCAAATCTTTCTCTATCTGTTTTCCATTCCTTCACCCAAATTGAACGCTTTCTTTTCTTAGATGTACTGGTTAGGATGTAAGCAGCTGCACAAGCCAACGCATAATTTCTTTTTTTAGCCGACATGGAGATAAACGTAGCTAACACATCAGAATTGCACTTATATTTATTTACAAGTACACATCTATCGATAAATCCTTTTCAAATTTTAAACATGACACACGACAGTCCATTAACGCGTGAAATGACACAATTTTTGCATTTACACGTAAGCGATTATCATTTCCCATTCTATCATGTGTGCAATCACTTGTAAAATATTTTGTACATACATTTGGAACGTCTCACTCCAAATACCCGTGAAATCGCACGCGACTGGATTGGACAGTCCAATCTTGTGCAATGGAGTGCACGTGTAAAGGCACCTAATGGACGTTCGTTCCTACTCGATTAGCATGGAGAACGATTGAGGCGCCTAATTTTTAGCGCGACTTAGTCCACAAATGGTACGAATTTTTATGTACGCTTATCGCAATCGTGTCAAGCTGCTAGGAAATGATTGTTGGTTAGTGGATCGTCTTATCTCAAAACTTACTAACATAGAAATTAACCAACACTCTTCCCTTCGAGTTTGGAACGATCTAGCCATTGCAATCCTCTTGATTTGATAATATTGGTTATTACAACATGTTCCTGCAATTATCTCCCTGTTTCCAATTTCTTTTTCTTATAAATCTTCAGCTATGGCATATCTCCATTTTTTTCTTGGTCTTGGTTTGATTATCCTGCTTCGAACATATTCTTTTATTCTTCTTGCAATCTGCTTGATTTTATAATACCATAGGGGAACGGAAAATCGACATCACCAACAAATCATTTAAAAGCGAAACAAATATGGTTTTCTTGTCGATCCTCTTGCTCTCCACCACCTTGTCCGTCCGAGTCTTCCTTACGCGTGTTGCCCAATAGTTATTTACCTTTTAAGTGCACCAGTACCATCTACCCATCATGCTTGAAACCTTGTCCAGTGGCACCGATAGTTCCTCAGCCTTCAGTATGCTCAGAAGTGGGCACCCTGGCAACGTGTCCTTATCCGCTATCATGTCCATGACAGTAACCTCAAAGTGATTGCTCATTTAAACAAGATTGTTAAAATACATATGTATAAGAATCTTGTAAACGTGGTTGAGATATCAAAAGTATTGAAAGTGTCTAAAGTCTAAGTTTTGTAACAGAAGATGCGATTGGGTATCGCTTTTAAATTGCTTTGTAACAAGTCTGTTTTAATAAACTAATACCGTAATTCCAACGATTTGGTAGACATGCCTTTTAATAAATTGTTGAGCATCATGTCTTTCTTCACCTCTCAATTTGACCCGAGAATCTTAAGCTAAGCGTTCGTTCGGTATACAATAGTTGGTAACACATGAAGCCAAAAGATTTTATTTGGTAGATCTTTTGAGGGGTCCTTCACCAAATAATGCAGTACAGATCTCTTAAATCCAAGAGTCTTAAGCGCTAGTCTAGACGAGTATTGTTTCTGAATTTCAAATTAAATGAAACTGTCAATTTGAATGTGTGATATTTCTGAATTTGGCATATAAATTTGTTATTTTTGAAAACAGGGTTTAGAAACTCTGGAAGATATAAACATTTGTCAAAGAACTAAACCACTAGTAAATGTTAAATCAGCTTTGCCCGTTTGATCGATTTTGAAATGACGGGACCAGTGAACGCGTATCAAAATTCTACAGATTGATTCAGTCAACTAGGTTGGCAGGCGCGTGCTTCGTATGTATTCGGGACGGCCTTAAATTTTCGAGCAGATTATAAATATTTACATTGACACGTTTTGTTGAATGATAATTATTTCATTGATGCTACAGGTAAATACTTTTTATTATTAAGATTTTACTACATTTTAAGAAGAATTATTAAATATGCGCTCCTCGCTTTCCAGTGCTCGCATAAGGCCGTCCCGAATACATACGAAGCACGCGCCCGCCAACCTAGTTGACTGAATCAACCTGTATACGTACCTGTAAAACCTGATATTATTTATCGATCTAAATTAAAAAAATATACAGCATCATATGAAAAAAATATATACACTGTGGAACGAAAGTATGGAAACCTATAACAAATTGTTATGTCAGAACTTTCACACTAACTTAAAATTGACATTTACATAATTCTTACCAAACCCCAACTTTGCTTTTTAAAAAAACGTGCGCGTTCTAATTTTACGAACTTACAAATGTTGAAATATTTCGAAAACAGTGAACATTAGGTATAGGACATGTCACACGTGTTACGTGTTATTATGTTAATAATGATTTAAACAACTTAAACAAATAAAAAATACTAGGTGTCTCATTGAAAATTACAAAGTTGGCAGCGCTGGCGATAAATATGAAATCTGAACACCGCCGACACCATCTTGACATCCGCGCTATCATCTAAATTAACTGTTCCAAATTTCGTTTCGATAGCCCTAACCGTTGTTAAAATATTTAGAGGTTTCCATACTTTCGTTCCACAGTGTATAAAATACACAGTATGAGATGTTCTACTAATACACCAATTTTCATTTCATTTGATGTGCATTTACAAAAGAGGGGCGAACACCCTTCATTTTTGTGTTCTAAAAAAGTGTTATTACTCCAATTTGGTAGGCCTTTTGATGTGGTATATTTTCATACACAAGAAAGTTTTTTTTTCTGTTATAATTATGGAGTCATTTAAAATTTTGGGGTGGCCATTACATTTTACTTTACCTCAATTTGGACAGAAACGAAAAGTGGTTTTAAATGCAGTTGCTAAGGTCTGTGCGAAATGATGAATATTTACAATTAAAATCCTCTAATAGCAAAAGAGGAATTTGTTTTTTTCTATAAATCAATTACTGATTAATAACGTCTCAGTTAAAAGGAAGTTGTTAATCAGTCTCTTCATGTGTTTATTTAAATAAAAATATAAACAAATGAAATGAAATGGGAATTGCAATGCGCATTCACTTCAATTAACGTACCCAACTGCGATGCATATAATATGTTTGTAAATAGTTGTCCCAAACTGGCTTGAAGATTTCGGTTTCTATAACCGAGTTCCCTCTTAAAAATTAGAATTGTTAATATAGAACCGAGATACTTCAGGTTTATACGTTATTCAAATAATATAAAGGAGACTAATTTTGTTCGACTATATATGGTCAACAGAGTTGTGGATGTATAATGAACGGATTAAAGAAATTAATAACGAAAATGGAATAATTTATTTTAGGCAACCTACATCTACTCCTTCTTACGTAATGAAAATATTCGAAATTGTTAAATCTACAGTATGATTTATCCATATTATGTACAACATTCATTGGTGTCTGTGAGTGTAAAAAAAATGTATATTACGCAACAAGTTTAGAAAAGTGAAGATTTACTAAACGAGTTTGGCTTGTTTAAAAGCAATACGAGTTTAGAATTGCGTATACTATTGTTAGATATACATTTTTAAGCAAAAGTATAATGTGTTTAGAATTAAAGAATTATAAACGTTTGCCTGCAATGCATCGAGTTTTATCTACGTTCACCCAGACGGTTTAAGATATTGGGATCCTCTTGAGTTTATATAAACAATAAACAGTTTTCGGGCAGCAAAGGTTTTGCTTTGGAGATCGGGACAGTCGAGTTTGAGTAGACGTTATCGATAAGCATTAATAAGAGCTTGCGGTGTTAATTAATATGATAGAAAGGTGCGGAAAATAATAAATCAGCACGCGCGCATAGAGTTGGCCAACTTGCAACTTGTAACTTGTGCTTGCAACGCGCCCCGATTACGCCTTTCTGGTGTCAACAATTGAATCTGGGTTTTGTCAGTAAAGAGAACGTTTCCCCATCAGCGTTCTATCCAGTTGACATGATGATAACGTGGAGAAGTCAGGAAACAGTAGCAGGTCGTTTTGGGATTAAATTATGTTCATAAGTCTTCTTCGTACAGCTTTGTAACGAAGTGACCATTCCGTTACTATTTTTGTACATATTAGGTTAAGTTTTGTATATATTAATTAGCATGTATTTTTAGGATGTGCTTGCGCAGCTTAATTTAGGTGGGAACTCCAAGAGAGTGGGGCGCCCCACCACGCGCAAGCCTTTATAAGCGCGCTCGGCGCACGATTTAATCAGTCCTCGGCCGGCTTTTGAGCCGACGGTCGTGGCTCCGCCGCGCTATCAAGCCACCGGACGTGGCTTGAAGTTAGCGACTTGCCGGGTATTCCGAGCCACCGGACGTGGCTGGAATGCAGTTTTTCTCGCGGAGTCATTCATCCGTCGATGTTTTGACTCACACGCGTTTAACCATCTGTGCTACGTTCGCGTTACCTACAACCGCTCCTCCTGTTTTATCCTGACCTTCCTCTTACCGAGTGTGGGCGTCTCACACATCCTGATCCTAGAGTGGGAGTCTCACTTTTCCTTTATCCAGTGCGGGTGTCTCGCATGTCCTAGAGTGGGTGTCTCACTCTCTCTTACCGATGCGGGCGTCTCGCATATCCTAGAGTGGGTGTCTCACTCTCCCTTATCCAGTGCGGGTGTCTCGCATATCCTAGAGTGGGTGTCTCACTCTCTCTTACCCGATGCGGGCGTCTCGCATATCCTGACCCTGAGTGGGCGTCTCACTCACAACCATACCACCGATCCGATCCCTAGAGCCTGTACCAGAACGTATGCACAGTGCGTTACCGTCCTGCGATTAGTGCCCGTAAGACACCCCGTTTCCGGAATTACCGTCCTGCGATTAGTGCCCGTAAGACACACCGTTTCCGGAAATACCGTCCTGTAATTAGTGTCCGTAAGACACACCGTTTCCGAAATTACCGTCCTGCGATTAGTGCCCGTAAGACACAGCTTGTTAAAAGACCTGTAAATATAGACTATGTTTGTAAATAAAGTTGTTGCTAAGTGATCGACGCTTTTATTTCCGCTGAACCCGGACACCGACGAGCACACCCGAACCGACGTCAAGCAGAGCAACGATCGGCAGCAACTACAGACCAACCGACCCGAAAATGACGTACCGTTACATGGCGCCCGAGCAGGGACCGTTTCAAAACCGAGAGCAGGGACCGTTTAAAAAAACCGACTCCAGCAACCAGAGTGTACATCAATCCCAGTGACTGATGACCGATTCCAGTACTCCAGTGACTGATGACACACCGATTCCAGTACTCCGGTAACCAGAGTGTACATCAATCCCAGTGACCGATGACACACCGATTCCAGTACTCCAGTGACCAGAGTGTACATCGACTCCAGTGACCGATGACACACCGATTCCAGTGACCGGTAGTACACAGACTACAGTGACCAGTTCGCGAACTAAGTGCCGTGATAGTGAAACTATGAGACGCTGATGCGGAAATCCGGAAGTTTTACGACTGAAGAACTGATTAACCGTACATATAAAATATGCTCCCGAAATATGTGTTGTATGTACACCGAAGAGAAAGGACTTCGATAAATAAGTTAATCAATCGGACCAGTGAATGCGAAGACATTTTTAAAACTGACCCCCGACGCGAGTTCTTCTGTAAAATCTGAGCGAAAAGTCAAAAGTGCAATTGTTTCGACAATTGCAACATATGACCGCAGGTCTCATTGTTGGCATGCAAACAAAGAGGCCTAAATACCGGTAGCCCGCCCACGGCCACAACCGCCAGCACCTCCGTCTCGGAAGGTACCCTTCCCCTGAGGACCGCAATTGCTAATGCGATCTCACCGACCGGACAACCGTTCGACCTATCTTCAGTGCCGCTAGAGAAATGCAAGCCGGAAGAAACAACTGTTTGGATGCAGCTGCCGACCCGCCGACTTGTACTGATGCTCCATTCCTACTGGAATTTCGCTGCACCGAAGAAAGGAGGGGATGTAACGAAGTGACCATTCCGTTACTATTTTTGTACATATTAGGTTAAGTTTTGTATATATTAATTAGCATGTATTTTTAGGATGTGCTTGCGCAGCTTAATTTAGGTGGGAACTCCAAGAGAGTGGGGCGCCCCACCACGCGCAAGCCTTTATAAGCGCGCTCGGCGCACGATTTAATCAGTCCTCGGCCGGCTTTTGAGCCGACGGTCGTGGCTCCGCCGCGCTATCAAGCCACCGGACGTGGCTTGAAGTTAGCGACTTGCCGGGTATTCCGAGCCACCGGACGTGGCTGGAATGCAGTTTTTCTCGCGGAGTCATTCATCCGTCGATGTTTTGACTCACACGCGTTTAACCATCTGTGCTACGTTCGCGTTACCTACAACCGCTCCTCCTGTTTTATCCTGACCTTCCTCTTACCGAGTGTGGGCGTCTCACACATCCTGATCCTAGAGTGGGAGTCTCACTTTTCCTTTATCCAGTGCGGGTGTCTCGCATGTCCTAGAGTGGGTGTCTCACTCTCTCTTACCGATGCGGGCGTCTCGCATATCCTAGAGTGGGTGTCTCACTCTCCCTTATCCAGTGCGGGTGTCTCGCATATCCTAGAGTGGGTGTCTCACTCTCTCTTACCCGATGCGGGCGTCTCGCATATCCTGACCCTGAGTGGGCGTCTCACTCACAACCATACCACCGATCCGATCCCTAGAGCCTGTACCAGAACGTATGCACAGTGCGTTACCGTCCTGCGATTAGTGCCCGTAAGACACCCCGTTTCCGGAATTACCGTCCTGCGATTAGTGCCCGTAAGACACACCGTTTCCGGAAATACCGTCCTGTAATTAGTGTCCGTAAGACACACCGTTTCCGAAATTACCGTCCTGCGATTAGTGCCCGTAAGACACAGCTTGTTAAAAGACCTGTAAATATAGACTATGTTTGTAAATAAAGTTGTTGCTAAGTGATCGACGCTTTTATTTCCGCTGAACCCGGACACCGACGAGCACACCCGAACCGACGTCAAGCAGAGCAACGATCGGCAGCAACTACAGACCAACCGACCCGAAAATGACGTACCGTTACAGCTTTATTATTATTACTTACATTAATATGCCTTGTGTGCTTGTGCTGAAGCATATTTTTTAATTCACGATTTCGTAACGCTTGAATTTGTAGGTGTCGGTACACCTTGGTCATCTTTTTTTCCAGTTTCTCTGTTATCTTTTCAGCAGACGTGATTGAGTCATCCCGACAGTCTCTCCAATGTCTTTTTGTTTACGATCTTCATTAAATAATGTAACCACTTCCACGGCATCCAATTCATTCAAATGTGTATCTCGAGGCATTTTGTTGTTCGAAATTAATAAAACATCTTATCTATATTTTTTTAAAATACACTTTTTTGTACTCGTATATCGATTCCTCAACTAACATTAATAACTTCTTTTTGTATAATAAAAAAACATCTTTTTGTAGTACATAAAATTAATGCGTAAAATAACATCGGTCATTAATATTAATTAGATTATAAAGATAAATTTATTATATATTAATTAATAACTCAGTCGATAAAATTCATTTCAATTTTCTTAATTTTTTTATTTACTGAGAGTTCTTTCAGAGCCCCTGGAGTGTGAAAGCGTGGTCTTTTAAGCTAAGTACACACAGGAGGAACAATCGGGGACTTTTAGTTGCTGTTTCCTTGAAAAAGTTACAGGTAGTTTCCGAAAGTTTCTTTAAGTTCCTTCATGCATCTCGTCGGGTTACTGCCAAAACAAGATAACTCCATTTGTGGAACTTTTGAGAAGTCGTCCTTTGACGGTTTAAATTGCAGTTGGATTATTTCGGCCACTTGTTTCCCCGCCTTAACCTTTTGTTTGGATTTACATGGTTTTAAAAAATTTGTAAGTATATTTTTTGAGCATTTTTCAATCTAATAAAGCACTTAACTCCGAATTGACAAGAAGTGGAGTTAGCTTGTTTTTGCAGTAACCCGACGCGACGATCTGTTTCTAGTAACAAAAGTTACTGTTGCGTGTTTCCATTTGGAGCGGTAAATATCAAAGGAAAATGGAAAACAAGCAGCAACATGCAAGAACAAAAAAGGAAGTTCCTTCAGTGTGTACATCTTGTCACCAGTTTCGGTAACGGCTTGTAGCAATCAACACCACATTGTGCTTGAACTTTTGAAGAATCATTTGTTTTAAAATGTCTAGCCAAGTGAAGTGGGATAGTGATCTCATTATTAAATTAATTGAAATATATAGAAGCTGTGAATGTTTTTGGATCCCTTCGGATAGTAAATATAAGAGTAGAAGATGCATGGAAAAAAATATCTGAAGATATCCAGTAGATAATACATATTGTGGAAAACTGTAGTAGCGAAAACCATGTCTTCTTCAACAATATTAACTTGTTTCTTGTATGTGTGTGTGTGTACAGATGTTTCTCTATTTTGCTATCTTTAGTGCGGACAAAATGTTTCCATGAGTTTACGAAAGTTGAAAATCTTTGAAATATTTAGCGACAACCATCAACAAAAAGTTTCTGTATGTTCCTCCAGTGTGTACTCAGCTTTAGTTTTCTGGGAGAGACAATTTATGAAATTTCACGAAGACTCACTACTGCGAATGTAATAGCACCGTAAATGCCATACACTTAAAACTCAAAACAAATGCATAACAATAACGAGTCAATTATGATAAGACTACTTGATCCCTTATAGTAGTTTGCCATACTCCCTGTTTTTAGAATTCATTTACCAGTTTTCAGAAGAATGAAAATATGCAATATTTTTGTCCCTGAAAGTATATTATATATTTCCACCTTGTCTTCCATTAAAAAAATATTCGTTCAACTTCATAACCTAATCTATAAACGATAATGCTTACATCAACCAGAGCCAATCCTGTCTTTATATCGATGAGTATAGTAGCAATGGAAATTATCAAGATTGGACAATCGTGTTCCATAAATATCAACTTTTTCAGATATATGTTATTTTTGCAACCACAAACAACCTGATTATAATTTGCTAATTATAGTATGCATCCTAAATGATCATACGCATGACACAATGATGAGTGTCTACCTGCGACCTTAAAATATCTATTAAACGATATGCACATTCAAATTTAAAAAAAGGTGTATCTAGTAAAGACAATAAATCGTCATTTAGGGTAAACCAGGCCTGTTTGAACGTCTTTAAATAAAGTCTAACCCCTAGGTAGTTTGACTAAACGACTGAGGTGGAACATTAAACCCACGCAAGTTCTTTCAGCGGCTACCGCGGGACTTTAACTATCATCGTACATCATAATCTTAACCGTGAATCTTATTCGAAACTGCCGTCTGCTCACCGGTATTACATCTAGCCACTCTAAGAACCTTTGCCATATAGTTACCGCTTGGCTTGATTTATTTCTCCTCACTGAAAACTTTGCTGCATCTTGGTTTTTACAGATGCGCAAGTCGGTGAATCATAAGTCAGATTGCGCACATATTATGCGACTCCTTATATGATCCTATGCATAGATTTTGTTCTACACTCACGAATTTTCAGATTGTGAAATACGGAAGCTGTACAAGTCATACATACGTCCTATGTATAACAGGCTGGTACACACCCTGTATGCAATAGATCGCAAATTTCATCTCCGAGTGTGATTAATTTTTCTGTGTATTTTAGTGTATAAAGAAATTGTCACAAAAGAAAGAATATGTAAATTTTGCTTTAGTTCCATACACGCAGACTTGCTCTTGTTCGTGGTGATACTCGAAGAACTGTCTTCCTTCAAATTCTGAAGCAAGAGATAGATGCTGCTTTGGAGTTGGGCGATTGGTTTGTATGAATATTCAAATATTTTCCATGAAGTTAGTGGCCAAATTAAAAGTTAAATATGCCTTAAGTCTTGGTGCTTAATGGAATTCTTCCGAAACCTGTCCTCACTAGGGATCGGATTTCTATATTCTATGCTTCACATGACCAACTGTGCCATTGCTTTTAGATGTGGTACATCAATGCGTCATAGCATCACAGATATAGATGAGAAAAAAATTTGTTGTTTCTTCACAAACAGCAGTTGAGTAAACCTTATGACATGACCACGTCAAAATATGTATTCCAATCCGATCCTAGTCATCATCTGAACTTCAACAAAACACATTTGGTATTTGATTATTAAATCAATTTTTTACAAAAATTGAAGGTGTATCTTTTTTAAAAAATGAATACCTACATAAGTGCTTACGGAATCCAACGGATAAAACATTCTATTTTGAGTTAGATGCGAGCATTGTGGCCAAGTAATGTGCGATGTATAATCAATCACTCGACGAAGAGATTAAGTACGTCTGCGGTTACTTCCTGCTGATCTACTAAACGCACGAACTGCGGGACGCTATTGTAAGAAAACCAGTCCGGCTTTGCTCGCTAGCACTCATTAAACTTGCAATCCTATAAATACGTTTAACTCGGCCCGATACAAGGCGCAGCTTCGACACAATGCGATCCCCAAGTCGTACAAATCTCGAACAGGCCGCGAAACACCTATTAAAATGCAATCCACATTCCTGTCATATATTGCCGTAAAAACATTCGAGATCGGAATGAAATTGCTCTTGCCACCAATGGTTTCAAATAGTAAGTAGTAAATTAAGAAACGGTTGCGAAAAACTGTAAAACACGTTAATATGAAACAACGTTCTTAAGCCAGGCATGAAGCTTTTAGTCGTCTTTTTCCATTCCATCATTTCAGTTTGTTAAGTTGTCATGCAATCTTTTATTTAGTTTACAATTTTAGGAGAAAATTAAATACCTTTAGTGTTAAATAGACAATTAAAAAAAAATGGTAATATTCTATTGTTTTCGTCATCCTAACGTTTGCTCACTTTTTTGGATCACCCCCTATTTACGAAAATCTTGTATTACAAATGTACGTTCTAAGATCTATAACCTTGATATGATTAATTTTTTGAACATAACCAGAACTTTCAAACTACAAACTAACCCGAAAATTTCCACTCAGCGATAAGACATACCATCAATTCCACTAACGGAAAAGTAGCCTTTAAATTTTTTATGACATTGTTGCGTTCTTTTTACAAATAAACTGAGGTTAGACTCACAGCGAGTTGCTGTTGGCAACACAGTTATAGACATACAGAGTGCCTTTGATAACAACTCTTTTAAATCTATAGAAAAAGCTGCTATAAAAGGTGGCATTAATACTCCAACAACTCGGTAGATCAAATCAATGCTGGAAAGTCGGACAGTGACGGCTATAACCACAGCAAAGGGATACACACAAGGTGGGGTTTTATCACCCCTGCAGTGGACTATTGTCATCGACACTGAGAGAAATGACTGGCGAAGGTCATCATATTCTTAGTTATGCGGATGACATAGTCATACTTATCAGAGGAAAACATGAAGGCGTAATTTCCAACCTAATGCAGAATACTCTGAACATTATCAATAGATGGTGCCATAAGGAGAAACTCAGTGTAAACCCTAAAAAAAAACCAACATAGTGCCATTTACGAAACGTAGGAAGCTGAATTTAATCGCTCTCCGTTTAAATGGACTCACTATACAGCTCTCCAAAGAGGTGAAATATCTAGGAGTAACACTGGATACGAAGCTCAATTGAAAAGCACATGTCGATAAGACAGTTTCAAAGGCAACGGCATCTTTTTGGGCATGTCGCAAGCTCTTTGGTAAAACATAGGACCTAAAACCGTGAATGATTCAGTGGTCATATACGTCATTACTAAGACCAATAGTTACTTATGCCTCTTTAATGTGGTGGACAAAAATCACTGAGGTAACTACGCAAAATAAACTGCAGAAATTGCAGCGACTAGCGTGTCTGGGAAAAACAGGGGGCAAAAACACTACCCCAACAGCAGCTCTAGAAGTCTTGCTAGACATCACTTCACCTACAGGTGCAGGGGGAGGGCATGCTAGCTTCCTTGAGACTAATCCGGGCTAGGAGATGTAAACCAGGTGATCGCACAGGTCATCTTAGAATACTGGATGTTTGGCAGCCACACATATTAGAAAAACCTTCAGACATGATCCCAAATGTTTGACTTTAATATATCTTATGAAGTGGATATTAGCAGCCGCCATATGGCTAATAGCCAAATGGCATAGTTAGGCAACAATGCCTCCATCTGGCACACGGATGGATCAAAGACTACAAAAGGGGCAGGCATGGTCATTTACGGCCCAAAGTACCAGGCATAGCCTTAGGTACTACCCCCCACAAATTATGCAAGCTGAAACACTTGCAATAAATGTATGTGTCCAGGAGTGCTCTTCACTCCTACAGAAATGGACCAAGCCACATCCAAAATCAAGAGTAGAAAATCTCTGGGGCCGGACAATACCCCCCGGAGGTGGTCAAGGCGGCCGCAGCGGCAAACAAGCCCGTGTTTCTGCAAGTGATGAACGACTGCCTCGTCGAGGGCCTTTTCCCTGACATCTGGAAGAAAGCTAGACTAGTATTGGTAGAAAAGGCGAAAAAAACGCCTAACAGACACATCTGTCTCCTCGATGTTACATCCAAACTCTTGGAATCGCTCGTTAAACAGCGGCTAGTCGAGGAACTGGACTCGGGAGACATCTTGCACGAACATCAGTATGGGTTCCGAGCGGGCAGATCCACTACGGACGCCCTAACCAAGGTGGCGGACATCGTGAAAGAGACCAAAAAGGTCGCGTACCAGCATAGACATGTTTGCCTAACGCTAGCTCTGGACATAGAAAACGCTTTCAATTCTGCCTCCTGGCCGAAAATAGTCAATGCTCTCGGCGAGGCGGGGGTTTCGAGTTACCTTGCGAGAATAATAAAATCCTATATGGAGGGCCGGAAGATCATCGTCCCGACGGGCGAAGAAAAGACGGTTACATGCGGCGTCCCGCAGGGATCGGTTCTTGGACCGACCCTGTGGAACGTCCTATACGATGACCTACTACGAGTAGAGATGGGCCAGGGAATAACTCTCGTCGCTTATGCGGATGACCTGGCCATAATCATAACCGCAAAGACAACATAAACGCTGGAAGACGCCACGCTAAGAACTAAGAGATGGCTCGAAGACCACGACCTAAAACTAGCAGACACAAAAACCGAGATGCTAATACTGGCAGGTCCGAGAAGATTAAAGGAACTGACGCTGAATTTTCAGAACTACAGTGTCAGCACCAAAAAAGGAAATAAATATCTAGGAGTTTATCTCGATAGAGATCTGAGGATGACGACCCATGTCAGGAAGACGAGAGAAAAAGCATGCAGGACCCTAATGGCAATAGCCAGACTGATGCTTAACGTCGGGGGACCCTGCTCGAAAAAGAGAAAGGTCCTAGCGGGAGTTGTGCTCTCCACGGTCCTATATGCGGCGCCCATCTGGTCACCGGCAATGAAATATAAGGACTATGAGGGTCTACTGGAGTCTATCAAAATAATGGCCATCCGCATAACCTCCGTTTACAGAACAGTTGCCACAAAAGCCATCCTGGCGATCGCGGCGGTTCCACCTATAAAGTGGAAGGTGGAGGAAAGAACACTGCTGTACCCTCATGGAAAAGTGGCAACAATGCTGGAACAAGTATCGCGAATGGACGAGAATGTTCATCAAAGATCTGCACAAATGGTGCAAGAGAAGATATGGAGAAGTCGACCATTACATTACTCAGGCAATGACAGGTCATGGGGTATTTGCCTCATACCTCCATAAAATCGGGAAGATGGAAGACAACGGCTGCTGGTACTGCCATGAGGTGGATACTGCGGAGCACACAATCTTTGACTGCAGGAGATGGCACGAGGTAAGGCAAGAAGCCAACAGGAAATGCGGCACTTACATCACCGCAGAAAACGTAGCCGACTTCTTACTTAAGAGCGAAAACCACTGGCAGTACGTGACTGACATGCTGAGATCGATAATGCAGCAGAAAGCAAGCGACGAAAACAGAATGAGAGACACTACATGAGACTGAGAGACTAACAGAAGAGCCAGGGCGAAATTTCTGAGGCAATGCTTAACTGCGGATTCCAGAAATGAGCTGCTAGAAAAGATGATAAGGAGTTTAGTTGGTAGGCGCTCGTGTTGTGGACCTTAAGAAAGGCCGTGACCGAGTGAATCCAACATGTCTGAGTGCCTGAGAAGGAACACAAATACAATATATTCTATCTGATAGTCAGGCAACTATATAAAGGCACTCAAGTCCTTTTCCATATGGGAATGCAATCAATCTCTCAAGGAGTAGCTAAGGGCAACAAAATTACTCTAAAATACCCGGCCATGAGAATATACAGAGGAACGAAAAGCCGACAAGCTTGCTCGTATTGGTTCCCATAGGTCTTGAACCTCACTGTGGTCTAAGTAAGACACAGTATAGAAAAGAGACTGAAAGGTGGATAGAAAGGAAGAAAATATCCATAATTCGAACGATGGTGAAACGTTAAGTGTTAGTGCGCATATTCAGTGTCCGTTTCAAAGAATTTGTGATAGAAGAAAACATCCTACTGGAAAAATATTCCAGGTCAAAGATAGGGAAAGATACTAATTATTCGCCTAAGACTGATCAAATGCTTCTATTTTTAACAAAGAATGAATTAAAGTCTATTACAGGTCCTTTCACTGGCCACTGCCCGGTGAGATATCACAGCAAAATGGGCTTGCCAGAAAGTGAAACATGCAAATTCATACTTTGCAAATACCCGGCAATAGCTAGATTTCAGCTTACTCACTTAAACCGTGTGAGTCTGGCACCTGATGAAGTGAAAACTAAGCCTCTTAGGACCATTCTGTACTTCGCTGAAAAGGTAGGGTAGAAATTAATCATACGTAGGATTTGAACAATAGATCGATTTGTTTGCAGTTCTGTGAAGCTACTAAAGAACCCTTCAACCCCCCAGTACAACACAATTCAATAAACTCATAGCGTTTTCGACTGATTGTTCCAGAGCACTCTGAAGCTGAGGCCGCAGTGCAGGATGGTCTGCTAGAGGGTTGAGGGTGGATACACGCCTGACGACAATCCAGGCCAATTTCTTATAAATATATTACTTAGATGGAACCTGAGGTAGATGCAAGGTTAGAGGACAGTGCGGTTGGTTCTATTTAAATATATTTACAACAAACTGCCTAGATTGTTGCCATCCTGAGCCCTCTAGCCAACCATCCTGCACTGCGGCCTCAGCTTGAGAGTATCTCCATCTCCTACCTCCATCAACTACCACAGAACTACTTAAAGTAGTGTCTAGTCCCGCATTTTGCTTTTTCTAGGTGTAAACAACCCAAATCAACATCTTTATCGTTATCAACATGGCGAAGGATAAAATAAATGAATTGATAAAAGCACAAGAACGTCGAGAAGACAACCAAATTAAAATTCGTCTTGCCAATGTGAAAGTGGTCACCAGAGACCGACAGTATTACGCTAACCTTAATATAACCACAGAGGCAATTATTATTTCACCTGACGATGAAGAAATTCCCGACTCTTACTTTCGACCAGTGCACCTGAGGGGGTATCATGAGGTCAACGACAGGGCCATTAGGATAAACCAGCGGTTTAATTGAGGGCATTATGTGTTACATTTTCGCACACAGCATCAGATGGCTCAAGCTTTGAAACGCATAAGAAGACTCACTGGGACCGAGTCAACCTCCGAGTCTACAGACGATTAGAACAAAAAGTGTTCTGAAGGGACCTCACTACAATAAATCCTGTTATTATATGAAGTTAAAACAAGATAGAGATACTCTGAGAGAGCTCTAGAGCCATCAGTCGAAAATGCTATAGGTGAGATGCGTGGCTCACTTCAGATAAAAAAGTTTCTTCGGAATCGGTACCTAAAGAACTGTTCTCTGTCATTTGCACCACATTTAACGTGTTTTAAAGTGTCGCAATTTATAGTTTGATCGATTTCATGTAAAATAGTTTAATTTTTTTTTTTTTTTGTAATGTTGACAAAGTTTTCTCGTATTTGTTTTCAAGAATTGTCCGTTTTAATTCTTGTGGTCCAGAGGTCTAAAACAAAGCCAGAACTGTTAGCTGAATGATCTATTAGTATTTTAATGGTCCTACGATACGAACATTTTTACATTATATCTTCTGTAGCTGATGTTAAAGTGTGCTTTGGTTTAACTCAAAATAGTAAGTAGATAAAGCAGCACTTTAACCGCAAGGCAGGCCAAATGAAGCCCTGTAGAAGCCCTTAGGCAATGTAAGCTTGAGGCCCCCTTCCCCCTCCCCGACTTCTAAAACCAGGTTTTCTTCTTTCAGTGATTTTAATTTACATAGTTTCTACGTAAGCAGTTTTTAAGTAAATAATATTATGACAAAAAAAAATGGGGCGCCAATTTAATTGATGGTATTTCAGTTTTGTATACAAAGAAATTAGAAAATTAAAAAAGTCCTCGTTAGCACAAGATGTTCGTGTATTTGAAACTTCGTTCAGATTTGTACGATACGTACGTACCCGTAAATAAATAAATTTGTTACAATGCGGTTTTGATTGCAATGCATTCTTCGAGCATTCTTCAGCAGAAGAGTAGCTCGAGAACTCCACTACAATCAAAAATTGGTCGCTAGAAATCACGACCTAAATTATTGACATCTACATACTTTTTATTTAAGGAATCAGTCATTTATTAAAATTATTTATGATTATTTGAAATTCTATGACAGGAATGGCTACCCTGTAAAAAATTGAGTTCCTTTTGTTATTTAAAGCTTTAATGTTATAATATTATGTACATGATTAAAATTTCCTAAAAATACTCGTGCAATAGTGTTAGGTAAGTACGTGAAGCGTCGGTTAAATTAACTGGCTTGCAATATGTAATAACGCGAATACAATTAGATGTGAAACGAATAAGTGTGCAATCTGTTGAACAAAATTAAAAAAATCCAAACTCAACTAACAAGGCCTAACTAACACATGTCTGCAGTAATAAATTACTAATGACAATAAATCACCTCATGGATGGTGCACGTAGGAATCGAAGAATGAACTTTGTTACAACTTCTTAAGGAAAGTACGGAGAATTTCAGCTTACAATTATCGAATGAGAAACGAAGTAACACATAAATCTATCAACTTTTATAGAAAAAATTTCTCGGAAATATACCGTATGATCATTAAAACTTTTGATAAGTAATGTGGGCTTCAGTGCTTTGTTTGACTGTTGTATTTTGTTGCTAAATAAAATAAAACATTATTCATGCTGTTTTTACTGCATTTCGTGATAACCACAGAAACTAAATATGTATACAGTGCACAAAATTATATCAACGTTCCATGTAAACTGAGATGAACAGAAACTAGCAAATATAAGTTTCACAATGAAAATTAATCTAAACAATAAATATACTTGGAGTTACAAAAATTGAACCAGTTGAAATACAAAACGTTTCTAATAAAAGTCAAAGAAGTAAGTAGTATGATATGTGAGCTTGTATCGCATTGTACAATGCATAACATATAAAATTTTACGAGAGCTTAAAGTAAAATGCTCGCAACACAAGCAAGAAAAATGTACTTTTAATAGCGGCGTGTCGGTGCTTTTCATTTAATCAAATTTTCGAGCTAATTAAGAGTAAGTAAAAAAGCTATTAATTATTAACAAATTCGATACGAACGTCAGCTTTAATAAGTCCATTGGTTCTTCACGCTGCGGTCCGCGAACAGCTGCAACATGCAATTAAGATAAGCGTAGTCCTGCTACAGGAGCTACCGGCCGGCGTGATTGATTCTCAGGATCAAAGATCATGCTTGTAATAATTTCATCTACCGGTCTTCGTGGGTCAGATGCAACATCAAAACACTTGTTTCAAGCTATCACAGGTGCGGACTTCATGTGACGCTTAGGTATTCCAAGAGGGCATTTTTCCGCAGACCATGGCTTCGAGCACATTCTATTCTGTCCCATTGTTTGTGCTTAGGACTCTCTCTGCGTATTGCACTCTCGCACCCATGCATTGTTGCACAAGGAAAAGAACAATAATGGGATATAAATTAGTGAGATTGTAATCGGGAATGGGCATCATTTTATATTTGCTTTTCTAATTTGTATGTAAAGGTCGCAACTGTATCGACATACCATTACCAATAACACGTATAAGGTATACTTAAGCAAGAAAAGTAATGTCTTCCTCGTTAATGTTAAATTGTGGCTTCTGACCATTAGGAGGGGTGGGGGCATTATTTTTTGAGTAACCTAAAATAGAAATTTTCAGAAATTTCTAAAAATCTATAAATGATTATGGTTGTGATTAAGTTGTTAATTATAGTTGCATATGCAATAATGCATTCTTAAACTACAAATTGTCTATACTTATGTACTGCAGACTCGAACTGCTATTACAAATGAGTGGCGGACAAAGTCCGGTTTTTACGGAACATCCACTCGGACCGCTTGGGGTGACAGGGTTGTGATTAGACGGACGGCCTGAGCATAACAACCGAGCCAGCTAATGGCAAAGTTATAGCACCTGGAAAAAATATTAATTGCGGCGGCCGCAACAAGCATGCATTTATAATGCATTCTTGATCCGCTAGCCGTTGTATGCATCATACGTTGAGGATTTATTGTAAAGGTTTTAATTTATTCAAGCTCCTTCAGGGTAAATAGTTAGGTATATCTTATAGTCCGGCACCAAAGAGCGCCCAGAAAAAACGAATCACAAATATAATTACATTTTGATGGAATGCACCGGACTGAATGAGCAGCTCTCGATAATATCTAAAACTTACTCACCGCATAAATTAAATCACTCTTGGTAAAAACCAGTGGATGCAGTCATTTGAAATGTCAACGTCGCGTTTACAACAAACGAATTAATTTTAAAAGTTCCTGGTGCGGATTCAATCAACTCGTTCGGTTAGATTGATAGCGCATAACAATGGCTACGTGACTAGCATTGACGACACCGATAGCACGTGTCTCTCTGAAGAGTTTATTTCTTATTTAGAGACACGGAGGTATCGTGCAGAGACAGGAATCGATAAAAATACCATAATTTTTATTACTGTTTACACAATTTTATTTCAATTTAATTTAAAATCGATGTTCATAAAATTTTATTTTTATGACATTTTTTATTGATCAAGTACTTTTTCTACTTTTGGTTAAAACAATTACATCAAATACTACTAATAATGAGACATCATTGATCATCACATATTCGTGATGAAACTTCATCATCACTTTCATAGTTTGGTAATGGAACTACTATAGTCATGATGATTAACATTAATTGTATCTTTTAACTGATTTTAAAGTGGAGTTGATTTTAATTTGAATTAAAGCCCATAATTTTGATAAAGTTATTACAGAGTAGTAACGACAACTCAAGTCAGTCTTGGTATAAGAATACGTGGGGGAGTGCCTCATTGCATATGCAGGACGCTTTCTACGTTCTGTGAAGCACCACCGTATATGGAGCAGCTCATGATTTACATTGGACGATATTGGGTTCTTGTAAACCGTCCGATACTAAGCTCCGCTCTATATCTTATCATTCTGTCGAGCCGACCGCTGTAGTCGCCATGACGTGTGACGGTGACATACTCGGTCTGGAAATGCTAAACATACTTTTATACATAGTATCAACTTGTAGCTTGTTATACAGATACACAGAACACACTGGAAATATCTCTATTGAAACTTGTCAAGCTAGTACACGTCTACTTTGAAAACCAGGCCATTGTGCATGTGGATAATAAAGAAAAATAATATGGATCTAAGTTATATGATCCTTCTCTTGCTCGACGGATGTGTATATTATAAATTTGTATGTAATTCGTCAAACAGTTGGCTTTTTGTTGCATTCACCTTCGTAATAATATAAACAAGTTGATTTATGTTACATTGGCAAAGGCAAGCCAATGCACTTCATTAGTATAAAAAGTGGCCCCCCATCCTTTGAACATTAGTTCACAATGAATAAGAATATTTCCCTTTTTAGATTTGAATTTTAAGCACAGCTTAATTTAATAAAGTTTTCACTTTTAACAAGGTGGAGATATCTTCCTATTGATTTTATTATACATAAACATCCTGATTAAAGTTACAATTTATTTAGTAAATTAAAATAATTATATAAATTCCTGAACGAAAATCGAAAGAACAATATTAGATACAATAGAAATAAAAAACTTTAATGATATGGCCACCAAACAAGAACGTCTGATGGAAAAAAATTTCAGACGACTTTTGGAAGAAGCTGAACAAGACAAAAGAGACTGGGAAAGAAGAAATGTTTAATTAAAAGTCTCGGTCAATTTTTTGGGGGAGATTCATTCAAGTCTTGTTCTTACCCAGGTTGTCAAAAAACTATTTAATGTATTATATTAAAGTTCACAAGACGGTTGAAACTGTATTTGCCGAAATAAATCTACAAGACTACCACCAACATTCGGTAAAATACTATTTTATTTATAGTAATTAAGTATAATACCAAAGAGTCTTATGAATTCTCAGGATTTTTAGCCAAGGTTTTCTAGGAATAAATTCTTATAGTACCTACTGGCAATACTCTGTGCCTGTGGTAGTTTGTCGCACACACCCAAACCCAAGAAGGATCACATTCTCGTGTAAAACACTGATAAGAGCAAGAACAGCTAGTTTTTGCTTTAGATAATACGGATATAAAAGAAATGATGATGAAATTTCGTCAGTTCCAACGTAAACGGGACATTCAAAGGTTAAAGATGACCACGTTTGAAAATATAACCTTCAAAATTGGAGCAGGCGTTGGAACTGAGGTGAGCGTGAAGATTACGGCAGAAGACATATTAATTGACCAACTGATGCAAAAATTTTGCCAACATATATTCAGAAATCGCACATTGAAAGATTTGATGATGAGCGGCAACTATAGTGTAGAGATATATTTAATGCTACCATAACAGCCGTCACCATTAAATTTCATGTTTAACAT
This sequence comes from Dorcus hopei, assembly GCA_033060865.1. Taxonomy (NCBI): domain Eukaryota; kingdom Metazoa; phylum Arthropoda; class Insecta; order Coleoptera; family Lucanidae; genus Dorcus; species Dorcus hopei. The sequence continues at coordinate 28,988,310 of CM065423.1, read as the reverse complement.
TGCAGGTCAACGCAACGGTCAGCTATTAGACTTATCAAGGTAAGAGGACCTTTATTTTGCAAAGTATTGTGGTACCATCAGTTATATTTTTTTTTGTTGCAATATTAATGATGACCTCAACGGAATGAATGAAAAAAAACGAAGATTCTGATGGAGCAACATTAATATAATATAAATAAAACAATTATTATACTTAAAGTTCCTTGAATTATGAATAAATCTTTTTAAATTTTTTGTTATATATTATGAATCACACTGTAAATATAAAATGCTATTATCAATTTCAGCGATTGATGAAGATTTTAACAGCTATCAACATATTTATAGTAAATGCAAGTTGAGGCAGAACATGAAAATCACGCCTGATAGACCCTTTTGTAAAGACGTGCTAAGTTTCTGTACGAAGGGCTCTGTACAGACGTGCTACGTTTTTGTATAGAACCATTGACATACCGTTGGTCATACCATATCCCATTGTCAAGCAATATCCCTTCCTCTTTCGCTGACCTTGAGTTACAAAGGACCGTTCGATACGAATCCTTGTGGATAATCATAATCTTCTGCGCACGATGCCTTCATAGCACGTCTAGTAGTTGTGGTTGCTCTGCAACTGTAACATTCCAGTGCTTGCGAAAAGAAGAGTAGATGGCACAAAATAGCATAGATTAGTACTGCTTTGCGAGGAAATATCAGAGGTGACATTATCTCTTGTGTTTAGCTACATTTCTGTGGGTTTTTCACATTGACATTAACTATCACATTTTTGTGGTGGTATTGCTGCATTATTATCAGAGATATTTATAACTAGATAAAGAGATACAGCAGCAACTGTGGGCTAACATGTATGATGAAATCCTAGACTGATTGCAAGTCGGTTTACTTTGTTCAGCATACAAGCGTCCTGACATCAATGTGTATCTTTCTTCGTCTAGAAGCTGAAAATGCATGCATGCGCCGGCTTTTAAAGAAGGAAAACATACACTTTAAATGTATGTCTAACAGAGATACAATAAAACGTATTTCTAGATGTTGTCCCAAACGTATGTCCAAATTTATATACAATCCCTTTGTCTAGTTATAAATATCTTTGATTATTATTAAATAATTTCAAAATTCTCTAACAAAGTTCGAGTATGATGAGTCTTTAGACCCAAATTTAAATCTAATGAACTTATTTATTAAGTGGTAATGAAACATCTTTGACATGTTGGCATGAGTATCATCACTACATATAGTTCCTTTGAGGGACGCTTCTTCGGAAGAAGCTGTCAAACGATAGCGAAACGTAAAGTGTTTGTGCGCCATTTAGTGTCCGTTTAAAAGAGTTTGTGATACAATTTTCATCGGACAAGAACCAGCTTGAATTATAGTAATTTATATGCAGCAAACAATTCCCCAATTAAAACCTTTGGAAGAAGAACTCTTGACATTGATTTTTGTTTGCGAAGAAAATTTAAATGGTCATTTATTATAGCAGAAGTATCCAAACCGATAATAGGAGCCGATTTTCTTCACCATTTTGGATTAATAATTAATTTGAAAAATAATAGACTCATAGATACAATAACGTCGTTATCTTCTAAAGGTTCTGTTCAAATATCACAACCAGCAACTCTTACAACTATTTGCAAAATTTTTGAGTTCTCACGTATGACTTTTGGACTGCACAATGCAGCACAAACATTTCAACGGTTTATGAACGAAGTTTTGAAAGATTTAGATTTTTGTGTATCATATATTGATGATGTTCTAGTAGCTTCTTCTTCAGAAGAAGAACATTTGGGTCATTTAACAAAGGTCTTTCAAAGACTCAAACAATATGGAATTGTAATAAATGTTGGAAAATGCATTTTAGGACAACCTGAAATAAGGTTTCTGGGCCATCTCATTGACAAAGAGGGAATTAGACCACTTTCAGAAAAAGTTAATGCCATTTCGAATTATCCTTTACCACAAAACATTAAGGAACTAAGATTAGATATTTAGGCATGTTAAATTTTTACAGGAGTTCATTTCGAAAGCGGTTGAAGCGTAGGCAATTTTAACCACGTTAATGAAAGGAAACAAAAAGAATGATAATAGAAAAATAATTTGGCAAAGCGATTTAGAAAGCGCGTTTAAAAAAAATGAAAGAAGATTTAGCGAAAGCTACACAACTAGTACACCCAATAATAAATGCAACACTTTCATTGGCAGTAGATGCTTCTAATACAGCTGTAGGTGAAGTAGTGCAGCAGATGGTAAGAGGAATTTGGCAACCTTTAGATTTTTATTCACAAAAATTAGATCAAAGTCAACAAAAATATAGTGCGTATGATAGAGAACTACTAGCTGTCTATTTGTCAATAAAACATTTTCGCCATTTGTTGGAAGGTAGAGATTTTACGGTTTTCATAAGCCTTTAATATTCGCTTTTCAACAGAATCCTAATAAGTGCTCGCCTAGGCAAATGAGACATTTAGATTTCATAGGCCAGTTCGCCTGTGACATTCAACATATTTCTGGTAAAGAAAATGCAATAGCAGATGCATTGTCAAGGCTCGAAGAAATTAGTCCTTTAAAAAATATAGATTTACAAGACCTAGCAAGGGCCCAGGAAAAAGATGCAAGCCTGAATTATTTGTTATCAAGTGAAACAAATCTAAAATTTCAAAAAAAATTTATACCGGAAGTGATTTAATGATAACAGTAGACACGTCAACTGGTAAAAAATCGAGTATATGTTCCAGAATCATATCGCAGAAAGATTTTCGACATTTTACATAATTTAGCACAATCAGGAGTTAAAGCAACTACGGAATTAATTACGAAAAATTATGTATGGCAAAATATTAAGAAAGACTTATAAGTGGGTCAAATCATGTATTCCCTGTCAAAATTGTAAAACATAATGAACTCTTATTGATAGTTTTAAGTTACCGTATAAACGTTTCAGTTATGTACTATCGCGGCCTTATAATTTCGCACGATTTAATTTTCCGCTGTAAATGTCGCTTTGTTTGACGGTTTGTCAAAAATAATCATTTTAAACGTCAGATTTCAAATGTAATGCTAAAGTTGTAGCAACACAATGCTAAATCACGTGCTTTTTGAAGGAAGGAAGGGTTTTGTAATCGCAAAATTAGAAGATGGTTGGTCACTACTTTTATTCTGTTATTTCAGTTCTAATACTTTATTATCTTGCTGTTCTTAAAATATAACCAAACAATCTGACTTTTGGTTAAATGTCTTTAGTGTCAAAATTGAGGAAAGAGCCTGTTCTACAAAACTAAATTTTAGAGAAATTCTGGCTACTTGATAAAAAATCGTGCGAAATTTTAAGGCCCCGATAGTACATATTAATTTAGTACCAATGTCACGAGAATATACGTATTGTTTGACTTGTATTGACAGATTTTCTAGATGGCCAGAAGTTATAACCTTAAAGAGTATTACTGCAGAAGAGGTTACGTTCGCTTTCTTAACAGGTTGGATTTCACGTTTTGGAATACCAGATTCGCATCGTAACTTATATCATACAATTTGAATGTTTATTTCAAAACCATTTCAAAATGGTCTTTACAACACAAGAAAGGGCTTTTATTGAGTCATTGGATAGGTTTAAGCATGGCCTTCTAAATCAAAAGTGAGTTCTAACTGGCCTGGGCGTTTTGAAAAATTTACATTGAATTTTTGTGCTCGAGAAAACGCCAAAAGTCGACACTTTGGCGCTGGTTATGGGGCACTGACAGCAATGAGTGAAGTGTACTGTCATTACTGTCAATCAAAGTGAATTCACGCAAAATTAATTAATATTGTAATTATCCTAATACAAGATAATTTATGTGGTATAAACTTTATAGATTCATGCAAAAATCATTTGATCTCGTCGGAGTGACGTACGCTTGCGCAATAAAGAAAGACTGTCATGTTATGAAAGACTGTCGTGTTATGAATAATTACAACAAGTTATATAAAAGAGTTTCGACTTTTGATAATGTAAAACGTGTTAAAAAAGGCGTTGATAATTACGCACAATGAGAAAAGCTTTATTATACATGTTGTAACTTACCACAGGTAAGATTCTAATCAAAAACCGTAATGGTTTAATGCTAAATTAAGTTGTCGAAATTGGACATAAATACTCCACCTTATTCCAACGTAAATAATATCCAGTATGCTCAAATTTTTACAACAATAACGTTAATTGTTCTTACACGAACTCATCCACAATTTACATGTGACAGAACTGTCAAGATTTTAGGTTAAGAAAGCGCCCTGTAAGCACTGCTTGGCGGAGCACGCCTGAACTGCACTTTTGCGCAGGCCAGATAGAACACGCTTTTCATTTAGAAGGCCATGGGTTTAAGCATTAGGAGGCTGATAAGGCCAATTTTCTTTCAAGGTAGATTAACAGCTGAAGGATATCATACCGAGATATTGTTTCTTTCTGTGAATAAATTAGACGATGACGAAGTACAGGAGGGGTACATCCAACAGGATGGAGCAAGAGCTCATTCTGCTATTTTTGATTTATTACGTGAATTTCTTGATAACAGGATAATTAGTAAAAATATGCCTAAACATTTGGCCTCCAAAATCCCGTGACTTGACGCCATTGAATTTTTTTCTTTGACCCTATCTAAAAAAATCAAGTTTTACAACCCCCGTTGATAATCTGAATGTGCTAATGGAAAGAATAACTGAAAATGTGTTAAAAAGTAATAACTCATCAAGATTACTGCAAAACTTTTTTGAAAGAGTTAAAAAAAGAGTTAGAAAATGCCTGGAGGCAGAAGTTGAACATTTCCAACACCTTTTATAAACTGATTGTTTATTTTTATTGCCAGTTTTACGTTTTTAAAGCTTTTCAATCTCAAATTGATTACATAATTTCACAATTCTTTGCCTTGTTTATTAAATTTTAGGTCACCTGTCATACTGTCATCAGATGCACATTTCTGAATTTATGATAAAGTCTTAATCCATAGCATACTCCAATTTGAAATTCATTTGATCGCATGATACTATTCTCTCATAGTGTAACTGATGAAAGTCATGGGATTTTGGGATAAAGAGAGACTCTTCCTGCTGCAGCACCACGGAAACGAGCCACGGAATGTATACATAGAATGCTAGAAAGAGAAATAGTGTTTGAATTAAATTCACATGCCAAAAAGCTAAGAGTAAAATTCCTACCAAGCATAGCTACTTAAAATAGCACTTACTATAATTTTAAATTGGATAAAATAATTAGAAATTGACCTAAAAATGTTATGGTATAATTTAAGTAACATGAAATAAGGGACGTAGCTTAATGTAACAAAACATTTATTAACAGTAAATTACAACTAATACTCACATATCATTTGGGGCACTTACGGACAATTAGACTAGATGACACTAATTATGCGCTAACGTTCGATTTGTCGCCTTTTTATAGGGGTTTTGTTTCCCGGGTATTACGTCAATTATTGCCTTGACATTTTGCACACGGCTCTGCGTTAGATCTGTGCCCGTAGATGAGTCATAAGATTTTGCGCACGGCACCCGAATGAATCATCGCTCTGATATGTGCAAGTGCATTTTCTGCACCGCGGGTGAGTCATACGTTACAGAATTGCGAGTGAGTCATTCTTATGTTTATGTTATCGTCTTATGTTTATGTTACGCTCGACTGATTTTCAGCTGTACATCTTTGCTGGTTTTCTTATCCTAGTTACAATACTTCCAATTTTTTTTTTCTGGGTTTTGTACTATTCCTGTAATGTTCATAGGGGTTTGTTTGAACACCCAGGAACGCTAATAGCTTGTTGTACTTACTGGATTCCGCAGTTGCCATTTCTTGGGCAACCGAGGATCATATGGTTAATATCCCTCAGTTCTCCACATTCGCAGCTTGGTGAGTCGATTTTTCAAATCCTATTTAAATGCACACAAGCGTCAAGCAATGATTCAGTCTAATTCTATGTTTCTGTTTGAGGAACAAAACGAAGCAAATACGCACATACACGCTTAAAAAAGCTACAGACGAAAGGAGCAAGGGAATTTGTACATAGACGTTTTCTTCTCAGTTTGAAGAATACATACATATATTGGAAGTTTGAAAATAAAATAGATCTCGAGGAAGATGCTTAGAGTTTTATCTCAATTTGAATTTTAAATGCATTATGTAGGTACACGTCAAAAGTAATTTTACGTTTATACTTTATACACTAAGACATCGTTTCTGATTCTCCTGAAACTTTTATAAATCGTCGTCCTTCGTTCCCTTGCTCCTCTATTAATAAAAATGTATTTATGAGATCTATTTCGAAGACTATATTTATTTCTTTGACGCAGTTAATGACAGATGACACACTTAAATCAAACTAAATTTTTAACAACCCACCTCGCAGGCAAAAGTGAGTACATGCAGTAGAATATTTATGTATACTGTTCAAGATCGTGTGTTGCTACTTTCCTTCCTTATACACACCATCTTGAAACGACAAAGACAGGGCAATTTTAAAACTTCAAGCACACAAGCTGAATTCACAAGAAAAGAGTGTGCGCACACGCTTTGCTAGTGTTAAATGTTCTTAAATACTAAAAGTTTCATAGGTATTTCTTAAAAACGTTGGAAAGTTACTAAATGAAAAAGGTAATAATAATAATTACAAACTAAGGTTGTGAATTTGTCCAGCAAAATAAATAAAGAAAATATTAACAGCATTTAATCTTAAATCCTTTTTTAAAATTTCGATTTGTCGTAAAGTATACTTCTAAACTGGTTGAAGGTTATACAAATTACCTTGATGCTTCTTCACCTATCAAATTTAAACCATAAATTATAGCTATAATCGAGAAGATATTGGACTCTCGTACTTGGGCACCGCTCATAACGTATTATCATTACAATTTCAACTTGTTAACATCAATATAACCGCGATAATTATTACGAAAAAAGTGTAAAGAATTACTGCGGCATTAAAACGCCACCGACCGCATTCTTGGGAATTTATCTCGCGAACGGTCTTCAATATTGCAATGACTGTATTTAGACCGGATTGAATCCACCTCCGCGACAAGCCGTGGTGCAATAAGTCAGGCTCATTTGAATTTAAACTGAGCACATTAAATAATGTGTAAAGGGTTACTTTTTTTTTAATCAAACAGATTAACATTAACGCACGTTTACGATGCGGTAAAACCGAAACAAAGACACAGCTGCAATTTACGAATTAACTCTTTTTTTTGCTGGTACGTGTGCGCTCTCTCAACAACGACATTCTTTCCGTTTAATTTAATTTGCTGCTCTTCCGTTCATTTAACACCGGCGCCAATATGTTAAGTATGATAGAGCTATATCCTAAGGTCCAGTTGTACAACGGACAATGCCAGTTTAAATTTAAGCTGAAGCTTAAGCCCTTAACAGCGATTATTTTGACAATTTTTTGTTAAGGATCTCTTAGCAGGTACTTAGGATGCAAGAAATTTATGTCGGGTAAGTAGATTATAGAAGCGGTGCAAAGTTGACTTTGCAGACAACCGAACGAATTCTTCTCTGTCGGTATTTGCAAGTTACCTGATCGTTGATGTAAGTTTATATTAAAGAAAGGGTATTACTTAAAAAAATAAAATTTGTTTCATTAACTTTGTGTTGTTATTGTCATCGTTGTGTAAGAAAGTCCAAAGCAAATCTATACTCCCCTTGTAACGAGGTCAAGTGGGTTGTGATCGAGAATTTATCCATTGCATTTACATACCAGAATTACTAAATGTAGCCTACTTGACCAGGTTTTTATTTAGACACGAGTTATTTTGCAATGACGTCAAATTGTTTTTTATGTAATTTTTTTATAGAGCAGACTATACTAGGGACACAGTTTTATTGGTATCAATGCCCCAATATTTCGACCAGGATACAATTATGGTACTACTTGGATTTTTATGAAAAACCTGTCCTTAAACAGAGCTTTCATTTAAATGGCAGAAAAATATAGCTAGTTATTCTTGTCATTATTTCTACGTCATCTTTTATAGACAATAGAATAACATTAGACATACTTGAGCTATAAATTTGATAAATTTCATGTTTCTTTCCAACACTGATAAATAATTAGTAGATGTTTCAAGTTCAGTATGTGTCTTACCTATGTATCTACAAAATTCGGTAGACAAATCTCTTGCTGACAGGGCAGTTTGTTGTTCTTCGTTCCTGCGTGCGTGTCTTCCGTTCGTTTAGTGTACTTATGTGCGTAATGAATCATTAGATGTTGATGTTTTTATAGATGTGAATTGTCGGAACGCGACGGCACTTAATGTTAAAATTGTTCTCGTTGTACAAATGACTGGCACGCTTTAATAAATTCTGAATGTAAATTCCGCAAGTATGATAAGTGCATAGTTGTTTATGTCCGGGATGTCGTGAATAAAATTTATATTAAGCGATGCGATAAGCTTATTTAGATTATCAGCTTGCAGATGTTTACTAATCTAATTATGTTGTTTCTCTGTTCCAACTAAAAAGTAAGGCAGCAAAGCATTTGCAAACTAAAAAAATCAGTTTTCGTAGGTACAATATACAGGGTATTATTATACTTGAGTCATTATTGATTAAAGCAACCGAACACGCTCGCATTGGAATCAAGGCTAAATACCACAACCATTAAGGAGGTTGAAATAGAAAACATCTTCAGCAGGAAAACGTTTGTGAAGAAGACGATAGCTCATATAAAATGCAGCAGATAGTAACACCAGCTTCCCTATTATGTATTTCGCACACCCAAAGGAGCTTATGGTCACAAAAAGTCGCGAAAACACATTCCAGTTAAGCACATTTAAATTTCTACACAAAAGTCCTAAACTCAACCAGGACAGTTGTCGCTTGTAAGGTTTCTGATTGCGCGAGAGTCGAGAATTCTCGTCTGTTCGCGGGAATACCTTGTGATATAAGGCTCACAGAATTGTCAAATTGTAGCACTTAAGCTGCGCACGGCTGTACATGCGAATAGCATGCGCTTTGTTGCTTTTCATGAAACCACTCTTGGCTAAAGTGAAAGTCTTCAATCTGTATAAATTCGGCCGTAGAAAATAATAAGATGTGCGGAGCAGCGGACAGTTGTCTTGAGCGGAGAGTGTAAGCGCAGACTTCAGAAATTTCTCGATTTTTCGCCAGTGGGATCAAATTTAGCAAATTTCCCGGGAAATCGAGAATTCCCAAGTCAGAAACGCTAGTCACTTGTAACAAAGAAAAATAACTTTCACTGAGGTTATTAACTTTTACTGGACGGTTGTTTAACAAGTTTTGCTTAGTTTCTTGAGTACTATTTGTGGTTTCAATAAAGGACCAAATCTTAATAATACTCTGTAGACAGGTTAATTAAGAAAAAAAAATTGTAGCTTATGAAATAAAACAATTATTAGAAGAAGTGTTTACAATTTTTAATTTCGATGAATGTATTAATTAATTTAAGCAGCTTTCACACGTGCAGAGATATTATAAGTATAAATAAAATGTTTATCAACGTTACTAGAATAGATTAGAACACGGAATCATCGTCTTCCGTCGTTATATAGTAGCTGGCGTTTAATTTATGTGACTGGCATGCACACATGTACAGGTATATTTTTTGTCACTTGGCTATCCTTACAAATAAATCATATAAAGAACGGGTTTAAATAGAACTGGAATTCTAAACAAATGATTTCGGTATGCAGCGGAATCTAATTTCATCTATCTAATAGCGCTTTCGATTCGTTGCTCTGGAGCCCTCCCATTTCCTATTATTACATAAGGTTACAACAAGGTGACGGTACTCTGAGAGTGAACCAAAAATGCTATTAATCAGAACTTAAAATTGTTCTCTTTAAAATATTTAAAATATTATTGATTTCGATGATAATTAAAGGAACGTAAGAATAATTTGAGTTTCTTTTCTTGCCTGCCACTTTTTAATTACAAGTTCAAAATTTTAGTTTCATTTTAAGAGCGGTTGAAATGTTACTGTGTTTTATTGGAAAAATATCGATGAATTTGAAAAAATCAGTGAACATGTCGTTGTTGAATAATTGCTATTGTTGTACGTTCGCTATTATCGCAGCCTCCGTTCTCTATATAAGAAACTGATTTAAATCGCACGTCCGGTGCGGCTTTTATTATAAAAATGAATTCTGGACGGTGCGGTGGTTCGAGATGTAAAAATATGTCATCTTACTAATTGATCCTGAACTAATCAGCTCATGTAATTTTAACTTGTTATTTTGAAGTCTATTAATTTTCATTTCGTTTAAATTATTAAAAACGATTATAGTACGAGTAAATTCGTAATGGTAATAAAAATTATTCGAAGGTATTCTGCTGACAACCTTAATGAATTCATCGAAATATGTGTCTTTACGTATCCTGAAGAAGCTGTCAAAGCATAGCAAGACGTCCACTTTTGAATTCATTTTGCAACATGCCAATCCTAATAAAAAAAATTGTGAAGAAATTGAAGATTGGACATCTATTAGTGTAAGGCGTTTGAGCATCAGTTAGTGTGATAAATTGGCATTAGATTGAAAGTTCCGGATAGCACCTTCGAAGTTGTAAAAATTGAGGAGCCCAATTGGACAACTCGGTGAAGATCAAATTTGCAATTTTGCAGGAGAAACAAGAAACTGTTTTCCAAAACCAGGAGAGTTTGCTGAAAACGAATGTTATGGAACTTTCATTTCACCCCCAACTGAGGTTCCCACCGAGCCACAACGAAATTTGATAAAAAGTAACCCGAATTTCGGGGGTCAAAATCTTTGGATATACCTACTTTTCATCCCAAATGATTTTTATCAAATTGTCCGACTGTAATCTTCAATTATCCTTAAGGACTAAAATGGTAGAACTACTGTTGTCGTTGCATAATTTATCGAGTTTAGAATTTAAGAAAGTTTACGCATTTTCAATGTAACCGTAAAACACGAGCACGTTTGTTTATTTTATCTTATGGTTTGGAATATGATACGGGGTGCGTCTCAGGTAGAGGGATGGGGAAAAGATAGCAGGCAGTCTCCGCGTAGATGCAGCGGGGTAAACATGAGCTAATTAGGTAGACGGGCTCGCGAGTGTTGTGATGAATTGCAATGACATGTGATGAAGGGTGATCTATCTTTATTCGCCGATAGTCGGAGAGAGTAGGGGATCACTCCACCTGCATACGGCATTTGACTTTATCCGCTAACTGCAGAGGCGTGAGTAGTAAATGCCGGAGAAACAACTAGTTGTATACCTGACCAGGTGATTGCATTGTGCTTTCTAAGAAAGGTCATGACTTAGTGTTGACTGTGCTTGGGCCGGTGTAGCAACACTGTAGGAGGCAGTAGCACCCATGATTCTGAGAACGTACGCTCAGAAGGCAAGGTATGCTAATATCCACCTGGGGTTCGTCGTTATGCATGCGAAGTATGAAGATGGACATTCGAGGATACTTTCTCCGTGAATTCGCATCCCAGCAGGGAGCTTCCGCATCTAGAGTCGCCGCTGGAGGGAGCGGGGCCGGGAGAGGGCCCCGGTGAGTAAATAAGTCCTATAGCCTTGAGTAGATACTCGTAAATGTTTATTTGTAATTTTGCATGACATCCTTATCGAATCGGAAAGCGAAGCCCAAATGTTAAGACGTTTACCCTCAGCTCCGCAGTGGTCGAGAAAGAGAGAAAGAAAGCAGGGAAAGAGAGATCTAACGAAAGGGTGAGTGAATGTTTATTGTACCTCCGTTCTCTGACATTGTTATCAGTTTATGTTATGTTATATTTATGTTTGTCATGTTTAACACAAAGAAAAAAAACTATCCTACACCACAAATGAGAGAGTTCTGGCAATTTTAAATACTGAAGAACAGTTTTTTTTTTGTATAATCGCTACACTGGGAGTACTGAATAATATTTTACGAGTTTTAACGATTGTCCTTAAAGACCAGAATGTTATACAGCCAAAAGTGAAAATGTGATGCTTCGTGTTTTTATTTTCTGCCCGCGAAGCTAAGTTGAAACACTGTAGAATGTCTTGGGCGGCACTTGGTGAAAGTACGAATAAAAATATTATTTTCAATGGTTAAAATATTACCGAGCTGCGCTGATTTTAGTTTCCTTCTTGATTGAACATGGATTCATGATTTAAGTTTAGTCGATTTATCGATATTCTTTAATTTATTTTTGTGTAACTGCAATTCGATCGGCTAAAATTTAGCCCGTCTAGTTACCTATAAACTTATAACGTCCTTATAATCAGTGTTGCCAACTAGGTTGTTAAAATTCCGCTACATTTCCCTTCAATCTAAGCTGCGTTGACGCTGACGCGTTGCATAGACCGTCAATTACCGCTATTCCAATTTCAGTCGAACGGAGGTGTAGCGTGCGAGTTGGCCACACCGTATTTAACCTGATAGTACCCCTAAGAACAATACAATTTGTAAAATTTGGCTTTTCTTTTGACAGTTCTTTATTTCTCTGTTGATTCTACTTAAGTACCACTATTGGCAAGTTTCTCGTTATAAGTAAACTTTTCGTATTATATTTACACACCAACTGACTAATAGGTATTTTCGTGTTTGACCTTTTGAGTTGAGAAAACATATTATTGTTACACGTTTTCATCATACATGTAAGTAGTAATTTCAATCAATTAATTTCAGATATGGATTGAACGTTATTTTTCTTCAGTTATATGTATTATGGTATTTAGTGAGCTAAGTAGAACGAAGCCGTTTTCTCAATTTAAAATAATGTTTGTTACTGACGTATAAGGTCTCTTTTAGACTAGTATATTTCTTGTACAAGATTTGGTTCAATTTCTACAATAAAAATTTAGACCAAGACATGTTTGGGTTACAGATGTGGTTTGGAGGTAGAACACGTTCTATTTTTTCAAACAGATTACTTTTTGACATAATTTTGATATAATATTATATAAAATTTAAATTGTTCATGAAATTGAACCAAATCTTGTACAAAAGATAGAGTAGTCTAAACCGACCTTAAGTAATTATTTAATTAAACATAACATACAATCGACGGCAGTATTAGTTCAGAAGAGCTTCAAATTATCCGCACAGAAATATTAAAATTGCGCGCATTTAGATTTGTTGGTATACAGGGTCACTCACGTAACATGTAACAGTTAATATCTCAGTAAGTGCAAGTGCAATCTGCTCGGTTTATATACAAGGTGAGTCAATAGTGCGTATTTGGTAAATAGCGTCTTTATTATTGCAAATTTTTAAAATCTGATTTCGCTGTTACTTACGTATGGTATAGGTGCATGATTTAAAATTAGTTGCAATTGTACAGGGTGATTCGTAATTCGTATGACTTTAATGAAATTTAAGCGTTCTCGTTCTGACTTTCATCTTGAACAGTTCAAAATCTTGCGAAAATCTATTAAAGCTCAAATACGTGCTGCTCACTCTAATTATACTGGGTGTTGAAAAATTCGATTGCCAAATTTCTAGGATAAGTAAATTAAACTAAAATAAGCCTTTTGTGTTATATAACCCAGGGTCGGAAATCAATGATTATTTAATGAGACTGTAAAATAGTAGAAACATAAAGAAATTATTAATATACTAAAACGAAAAAATTAAAAGTATAACATTTCAGAAAACGGATACAACCTTCGCTCAAGATGGTTGCCCCCAACTTGCACACATATCTGACAACAATGTATTAATATTTGTCTTGTTTGTTAAAAAAGTATCATAAAGTAAATATTAATTTCCGACCCTGGGTTATATAACAAAAACGGCTTATTTCAGTCTCATTTACTTACGCTAGAAATTTGGCAATCAAATTTTTCAACACCCTGTATAACTTTTTCATTCTAAGGCCAATGCTTCTAGAATACATGGTCTTATGGTTCATGATGATGAACAATTAGACAATTCCCAAGACAAATTCCTTTGCAAATTATTTTCAGAGTGTCTTTGCCCATTCATCTAACGCTCACGATAATGCAACAATCTCACTTACTTTATCCAGCTATTTCTCTACCGTTGGTTAATGAAAAGGATGTCCAAAAGGCTATCAGTAAGTTACAAAATAAACTGACTTCTGGCCCAGATGGCATTCCAAGCTTTTTTTTTATAAAAGACTGCTCCAGAATTTTTGTTCGTCCGTTAGTAAAGATTTTCAATTTATGCTTAAGCTCATCCGTCTTTCCTAGCCAATGGAAAACTTCAAAAATTTCTCCAGTATTTAAAAGTAATGACCTATCAAATATAAAAAATTATAGACCCATTGCGATCATTTCTAATTTTAGTAAAATTTTTGAGTATATCATTTATCACTGTGACCCTCGAGGACTTCAGCTAATTGCAGAAGACCGTCAGCCAAACGTCTGACATGCCAATAGCACACTCTATATGTAATCAAATACATGACATTCTCTCGTCTGATCAACATGGCTTTGTGAGCAAACGGTCAACAGTTTCTAATCTTACAGTTATGAGAGACTTCATATCTCATACCATGGATAATAACATACAAGTTGACGTTATTTATACCGATATGGCAAAGGCCTTTGATAAGCTTGATCATTCACTCATGATTTCTAAACTTCATCATTTTGGCTTTGATCTCTCAGCCATTGATCTTCTTAAATCCTATTTATATGATCGAAAACAATTTGTTGAATATAATGGTTTTAAATCTGATGTTTATCCAGCAACATCGGGGGTCCCTCAAGGATCCGTCCTAGGTCCGCAACTATTTAACATATTTATTAATGATCTTGCATTGGGAATTTCTGGACATAAACTTCTTTTTGCAGATGATCTTAAACTATACAGTAACATTTCTTCTATCCATGACAGTCTATCCTTGCAAAACGATTTTTGTGCTTTGGCTTCTTTTTTTTTTCATTTTTATGTTAGGATTTTATTTTATTTATTTTATTAATTTCATTGTTTTGTACCTTTATTTGTGTTAAGTAAATAAATATTGTTGTTTCGCCGAAACTTACAGCGAAAAATTAGATTAACTGTAGCCAGATATGCCATTAAAATAACTAATTATTAATAACAGGAAAATTCAAAGAAACAGGTATAGGACATTGTAATACCATTCGATGCAGAATTTGATTCTGCATCTGATTATGTAAAAATATACAGGATGTTCCATTTAAGAAAACTGAGTTTTGGGCAGTTAAACATAATGACATTGGACACCATATTGTAACCAGCCTGTGACTTTTTTGGGATAACTACGATGTGATTTGAAAGCCTGAAGATTGTACTTTCAAACGATATGCAGTTTGAATCTTGAAATTTGAAAGTGTCATAGATACAATTTTTTAAAGAGAAAGTTACCCAAACATTTCTTTTTAAGAAATTTAAAGATATCTCAAAATCTATTACATTTAGGCATAAAAAAGTATTAACATTTTTTATTTAGAATGATGTGCAGAATCAGAATTTGTAATAAAAAATGTAACATTCCATTTAAAATAAGAAAGTTAATGGTGATTTCCGGTATAACCGGAAGTAATGTAAGAGTGAAAATATTTTATGCGGAAAGATCGCTGTGTCTTAGGGCAGTGTACCAACTTTTAGAGTTTTGTATATTTCCTTCCCTATAATATTTTAATAGGCAATTCGATTTGGGAGACCCTGTATATTATTATTATTATGACTGCACCAAACCAAAGTTATGCTTTTTTAAATGGAACATACTGTATATTATAGCCCATATCGATTTGTCTTTAAGAGTAGATCAATTTATTATAAGAGTACTATACGGGGTGTCTGAGACCACCCGTACACCCCTTTTATTTCGGAAACAGAGCATTTTAGAGAAAAATGTTTCAGACAAAAGTTGTATAGTTTCGAGGGGGGCATAAGATGGTGCCATTTGTTTGACCTTGAATAGTCGTTTGAAGGTCATATGAAGGTAACCTTGAATTTTTTAAATTGGACACCCTACATACTTTTACATATTCTTGTAGCTTACCTCGAGATCTTTCCAAAGCACCATAATAAAGTATCTTTTATTAAGTATTTTTCGAGTTATAAGACTTCAAAGTTGCAGTATTTTGATAAAAATGTTTATCCGCTTCCGGTTTATCCGCTTCCGGTTTAACAGGAAGTATAGGCAACTTATGTTTTACTCAAATGGATTATGTAGTATACATATTTTCTAAATTTCTATTTAAAAGCAATTTCTTTCGTAAATTCAGAAATGCAATTCATCGGATACCAAATAGTAGTTAAAAAATTGTTGGATATCATTGACATGATATATTTTAAAATATGTATATGGAGAATATTTACATGATATACGAAAAAAGTCATCGATTAAAAGTTTAATTAGTTCTGAAAGGAAGTAGTGTGACGTCTCGCGTCGATCTGAAATCTCCTAATTACCTTGTTTGGTTAGGTCTAATTTGTAACATATGCAAATGATATTTAAATGAAACGACAAGCACCCAAATATGACGGCCTTTAAGCAAAATAGGAGTGGTCACTTTGGAAACAAACGGGCAAGCACTTTATCTTGCGAATTATGCGAAGACTACCACATTACGCTTCTTACACTGTCAGTGTGACCGTTTAAGCAAATATGCAACACAAGATCTGGTATCGGGTGTACTGATGTCCTCCCGCCAGAAACTCGTAGTAATGCGTTAGCTCTCTTGTCGGATAATCGGCTGCCGGGCACGAGAAATCGCACCAGCATCGTAAATTCCACCGTCAAGAGCTCTCTTGATCTCATCATTCAAGTCCGTGTGGATAACGTGATCACTACAATGGAATCGTTATTCACTCCTTTCGGACAAGAGCAGTTTTATTGTTATTCTAAATTCCTTTAAGTGTTGATTTTTTATTTTATAGAAGGTGCTAAAAATCTCTGACACGTTAGACGTCCATACAAGCATAAAACTCTAACTCTAAACAGTTGTTATACAAATATATTTTCATAAGTTAAAATACAAATTGCTAAATACTTCTTGCTGTAAGTCCTTCATGCAAGCAAATTTCGAAATTCTTCAGAAAAAAAAATAGCAGATAATTATAGGAAGAATTTTCTCACTTACTACATGTTAGCATACAGAGAGTGAATATTTTATATGTACAGGGTGTTTCAAGAGTCGCGACGAAAAATGAAAGGAGTTGTAGGGAATGGAATTCCAAACATTTTTTTCTCATATAAACATATGTCCGATTTCTACTCATTTAGTAGATGGGGAACCTCAATGTTATAAATGTAAACTTTTATTAAGGTACAAACAATGCAAATTAACATTAAACAATAAACTACTGTCAAATAGACACTTACGTAATGTAATCAAGTCATCGCCACCTAAGAAGTTCAAGCATGTCCACTTTTGGGGAGCATTAAAGGAAATAGTTTACGCTGTCGGAATTCATACAGAACAGCTTTTAGAAAGAATTAATTTAGCTTTCGCTGAAATCCAAAATGGGAATTTAATTACACCCACGAATTAGTTTGTCGATGTCAATCAAGCTTGTCTTGCAACTGGAGGAGATTTTTTGAACGTTTGCTTTAAACAACCCAAAATGATCACAATCAAGTCATAGCAACCTACGTTAGTAAAATTTACATGTAACAAATTTAAGCCCTGTATCTAATAAATGCGTAGAAATCGGAAACATGTTTATATGAGAAAAAATGTTTGAAATTCCATTCACTATAACCCCTTTCATTTTTCGTCGCGACTTTTGAAACACCCCGTTTAATAATAATAATATATTTATTTATTTCATTAATACTCTTAATAATGGATGTGATAAGTCAAATTTTAATTAAAAAAAAGGAAAGTAAACATTTTTTTCTCAATTCTAAAACTAAGAAACGAAACCCAACCATTACATAAATCGATCTTCAAAGAATTCAGATATACTATAATAAGCTTTGGCACAAAGAAAAGCTTTCAGGTTCTGAGCAAATGATTTTTGATCTTGTTCTTTCAGTGGTCTTGGAATAGCACAAGCTTATTTAGAATTTTTCTCAAAAAGTTAGAACGCATCATATGTGAACACAAGAGGATTGCGTGTTTCATATCAGATAACGAGCTAAAACTACCAAGATTTCTCCTAACAAACACTGCTGCTTTGTGAATACAAATGCAAGGTACAGTCATTATTTTGTGTTATATGAATAACGACTTGCAAGAGTCATCTTTAAGTCAAATATATGTCGTTGACGTTGTAGATTCACTTTTCTAATTAATGTACACCTTGAAAAGCTCTTATTTGTATGTATTTAAGTATTCGTATTTCAAAATGTTTTCCATGAAAGTTCCCCGACATATGACAATTAGAAAAATAGAGCCAAACTTGTTGCTATTTGCGAAGAATTTTTAGGATTTTAAGCAGTTTATATTAAGAGTTTTTCATTTAGTCTATAAAATCATAAGAGTACTGAAAAATACGAAATACTTTAAAACCTCTCGTTGCCTAAAGACAAGTATTCATTGCATGGTGCGTTTATAAAAAAAAATTGAAACGAAAGAACTTCCCTTAAAAGAAGCAGTTTAAATCGTAAATTTAAAAAAAAAGAACATTATATAGAGTTCCGGTTCTGTAGGTTCTATAAACTATCTAAAAATAAGGGTATCTTTACTATAAAAAATAATGCCGGCACTCTTTCTGTTGATCAGATTGATATCGCGACATGGATCTTTCCCTTGATCGAAAATTCAAATATACCCCAATCAGAAATGTGCAATGCGAAGGAAGACTTTTTTCTGCATTTAGAATCATTTTAATTAATAAAAAGACTTGCGTTGAAATGCAGAATTTAGAGAAACATATAATGGTAATTTTTTTAATAATGAAGTAAGTAAATGAAGTTTTAGAGCGACTTGTAACAAGCAATTTCTAATTACATTGTTTCTTCTTTAATTCAAGCTTTGATTGTCGTGTACTTTTTTCATGTACCCTTCGTGTACATCTTCTTGTACGATTTGCTATTTTCATATGTGAAATACCCTTTTCGAGCTCGGTTAATTAATCAGCCCTTGGAAGTACTTTCGAAGACCGGCCAAGAGGAGGCGCTGCCGCAGTTTTGTCAAGTTCTGTTACGGTTGATTTCACTCATTCACCGTTTGTTTACTCGGCTACTGTCTTGCAGTTATTTCGCCGTCCTTAACGCGCTTTTGGTCTATAATTTTTAAACGGCTTCTGTCATCGTGTGTTATCTGTTGACCAGCTCAGTGGATTTGAATTCCGCGCCGTGCAGTTCTTTCCGCTTTTGTCGAATGCGGAAGCGTGTGGTTTCTAACCTTAGGCCGGCGCACTAAGATTTTTGCACTTTTAGTTAGCGTGGAGTGAGCTAAGCGACATTTTGTTTCACGGGTGTGTTTTACCGTTGATCCCTTGAGTATTTCCGACGCCTTTTTTGGTGGATTTGATTGGTTCAACAGTTTTTCCATGCTTCTTTATTACTCCGAGGCGCTCGGCGTGTAAGTCGATTAGTTTATGTTCGTTCATCCCGTGTGCTTTTAATTAGGGTATTTCTGTGTTGTTAACGTAGCGGGTTACCCCCCCTTGTCTTGAGCAGTTACGCTATGTGAAGAAACTTTTGGAAGCTCCGAACGCGATTGGGTGTTATCATTTTCATCGCTTGACTTCGTAGGCATCTCGCCGATTCCCCGGCGGAAAGGAATAAAACCCCTGCAGCGTCACTAGGGCGTTGAGCGAGCTTGCAATCCTCCCCCCCAGTGGTGGAGACCGGAGTAGAGCCGTTTGCGCTTGTATGGTTCACGGTACTGTACCCTTTTGAATTTCATTTGCCATCTACGAAGTATAAATTTTCTTCTATGCTTTGGTCACATTTGAGTGGTACTACTTCGCACCATTGTCGGAGTTTTTTTTGTTTGTTTTCGCATCTTCTGTGCTTTACGCTGCCCTTTTCTCACGGGAGATAGGCTTGGGTGCCCTTGGTGTCTAAGTACACCAGAGAGAAATTGGTTGGTTGTCTGTCTATCTATCCTTGTAATTTCACTCTTGCGTTCCGTATATAACTGCGGATTATACCCCCCCTCTTTTTTCGGAACGGATTTCTTAGGCACTGAACCGACTGGTAAGTGGAAATTTCTCTCTTGTTGGGGGAATTCCTTTGGTTGCAAGTTGTTGCGATCGTCAACAGGTGGCGCCCCCTCCGTAGACCCACAGTTACCTGTACGAAACTGTTTGCCCACGGCCTTCTCCACTGACACGGGACTTTGGTCGCAACATCAGCCCCAAACGTCGGGTGATCCAGGTAGGTTCGTTTGCATCCGTTTCGACATTATTCGCCATCAGGTAACCTGACGTATACACTCGACTGTGCGACTAGTATGCGAGTGGTCCTATTTTTGCTTCGTGTTTCGTATTATTTTGTTTTAGTTTAGGGTTTCGGTTTGTTCGATCAGAGTGTGCGCGACAGTTCGCTCCAGGCAACGTTTGACAAGCACACCGGAAACTGACAAACGACTTTCGACCTACTCAACACATTTCGGATGCCGTGAGTTTGTTTAGTTTGAATTTATTTTATTGCTTCGACGCATTCCATTTGATTTAAAGAGCGAATTTTCGACCTGTGCTGCGTTTTAATTAACCGATGTAACCGGGGAAACAGCTGGTGAAAATAGGCAGAAATGAATTTCTTGGTTGTCTTTCTCTGTTGTATACGTTACTGAAGTATCATATGAAATATAATTCATCGGTATCTTATCTTCGGTGAATTTTCAATTTTTATCTGATTTATTTTTCCTGTTGATTCTTTGGTATTCTTGCTTATTTTTCTTTTTTGTTCTACTTGTTCATCAGTTGACTTAACCACAATTCATTCACACGCTGATTTCATTTATGTATATCTTCTAAAGTAAGCAAAAAAACAAATATTTTTAAAGTTCAGTGAAGAAATATGTAGATATCTTTATTGGCCTACAAAATTGATGTTTCTCATCAACTATTTTCTCTTGATAGCGTCTTATTGATTCACTGATTTGTTCTTGTGATGATATTTCTTTGTATGTATGTCATTCTAAATAATATTAAAAAACCATCTGCAACAGGATATCTTAGTAGAAATTTAATTAATGTTATTCATTTAGTAAGTTTAAAGAGGAAAAATATTTTGGTTAATTTTGTTCACTAAAGTAAGCTCGTACAGGTTAATCATAATACTTCTATTAAATTGAAGCTACATTTTTAAATATAATTTTGACAGTCTTGCGATTCAGCTGGTTACTGAACCCATGGACATTTAGTTCTGAGGGTTTTCCTGAGAATATAATTATAGACCTGTGATATTATTAAGTATGTTTTAACAAAAATAAAACTACATGCAATACAATAGATTGCGAACTTATAGAATAACAACAACAAAAACGCTCTGAATATTTGTGATACCTGTTGCACACTCTTAATAATAGCTGCATTCACAATTGATTGCTCGGCACGCCTACTATTGTTTTAGAACCGCTGTTGATTGTCTTCAGGTCTACGCCGATAAATAATTGCAGGAAACTATCAGGCTTCACATCTTGCGAGATTTATCTGTCCCCACTAGTTAAACAAATGGCCATTGTGTAAAAACGCAAAGTTGCCGTATCTTTACAGATTCATGAAACGCCCGCCGTAAAGGACCGTTGCAACGCCATTTTTAATTTTTTTTTTTTTTTCATTAATTGTACACAATATTTTACACTCGGAAATCATATAATTACGTGAGTTAATCGACCGTTAACGATAAACATCTATTTTGACCAGAACGTTTTAATTGAGCCTTCAATTAAACGGTCACTGAAATTTGTATTCTGCTTGAATGATAAGCTCATCAGTATAGTTAATTAATAGTGATTATGTGTATAATTTCAGTAATTTATAAGGTCACAAAGGTTAACTGGGGAATAAGTAATTCCAGATTTATTGTTTCAACGCGTGATAAAAAATAATTTACATTTTTTTATCGTTATACCAATTGACTTCTAAGTACTACGAGTATTATTAGCAAATATCTCGCACATTGTGGCTGTGATTGACTTATTATTACATATCTTCACTTGTTCAAGACAAATTAAATCATGCGCACTGATTCGCCATCCTCACAAGTGGCGCTGCAATCGCTGCTATTATGGCCGCTCAAAGTAGGGATTAGTTGGTTAGCGACTATTACAAACATGTAGCGTTACACGTATAAAGAACAGCAACAAATGAAAGTACATTATTTTCTTATAGAGCTTTAACTTTCCATTGAATGTTTCATAAATTTGTTATGCTTTAGCGTGAATCAGCCTGTATATTAGCATTAATTTGAAAACAATAATAAAAATAATTCATATTTTATTTTCGAATATTAAACTTGAAATGTTTTTCGATATTTGAGAATGCACGCACAGCTTGTAATTCGAAATATTTAGGTAATAAATGAATCATTTTATGAAACCTGTAGCATAATTAATCAGAGTTAAGGGATGTTTTAATATCGTAGGATATTAATAATATATGAAGTGTTTAGCAAAATATAATTAATATTGATGTAACAAAGGTTTGATGAACAGAAAGCAAATTTCTCACTTGTTATGTTCAAATATGACTTTAATTACATAAGTTTATTCATCAGTCTTTAAAATGAAACGGATGTAATTTGTTTTACTTCTATGACATAGCCATATAGTTCCATACTTGACAAGTAAGAAATGAAATTTCGATCGATGAAAAATTCTATTTTGAGATATCGTATAATTAGCACTCACAGTGTTGTACTATCTGCAAGCAACTTCATCGATAAGTTATAGCCAGTGTTGAGGATACCCCTATGCCATCAAAACGCGCACGTTTGCTTCAGGCCAAATATTTAAATGAGCATAAATAATTAACACGGTACGAACGCTGATTAAAAAATCTATTTGGTTCTCATTTAAAAATAATTCTAAAATTAATCTTATGAAGAAAAATTGAAAATTTAAAAGAAATAAGCTTTGAGACAGACATTCATATACTATATGCCACAACAGCAGAGCAATTTCATGTGTGCGAGCAATCATTATGTATCCGTTGTTAATTACAGACCATGAATTATATGACGTAACCCGAGTCTCGTTATGGCGGCATACTTATGTTGATAGAGCGCGCATTCAATAACTCTTTCGTCACGCGATCGTCATGCGACGTCGCAAATATATATAAATTGTTTTTTTCTAAAGAGAACGAAAGCGTATAATTGCCACAAGAGATCCGTCAGTGGATATTGCGATTACACCGTATTCGGGCGCACCTACAAAATGACATTGCACTATTTTAAAAGCAAACAATAATACTGCTGACTAAAGCTTTCAGAGTGTACACAGAATGAGGTTTGTGTCTTCATCGAACATTGAAGTCTCTTAGAAACTGGTTAATGGACTCCATTCTTCGGGGATTACGTCTATATCGTCCTTACATAAAACTTGGCTTAAATCTAAAATTAAATCTTTATTGAGTATTACAGTGTCACATTATTATATTCTGTAATAAGTAAAAATTTTAAATCGCCAATATTTGATACCCTTCATATTTGAATAAATATTATTTAATTAATTATATTATGTAACGGTTATACTAATGGTTTAGTGGCGATGCTACGCGAAAGGCTATGAATTCGCAAATGCTCGTAGCTTAAGTATAATTTACAGCAGGACACACGCATAAGCTCCAGAGACAAATTCCTGTGGATTTTAAGCTATACAGATTGTTATTGCTTCTTCTCTGCAGTATATCAATATGCTGTATGACCACCAAGGAGTAACCGTAAGTCATCAACTTTATAGCTTTACTTTCGGTAATTGAATATAAATTTGTGGCAATAAAATAGGAAATTTAAATAATTTATGACTTACCATTGTGAGCCGTCTTATTATTTGTTGTACAACAGCAATACGTACATATCTTATTATTAAATATTGTAATAATAATGCACTTCTTCAAATTACAATAAATTTCAAATAAACCTTCAAGTGTATTCGTAATAATCAATACAATTTTATATTTCGCAATGAAAAGGCTTGCTTCACTTCTTTTCGTTGGTTATTGTGCTGATTCTCTAATTCCAAACTCCACTTGCAGCTGGTTTAAGACTTCCTTCATACTTTCCCAGTTCTTTGATTTCACTGCATTCTTGTTACTTATCCCCATCATCTCAACCTTTGAACTTTCACAACTCTCACTATATCCGGACCATTATTATGTCTCTATTAGCTCGCAATTAGTCCTTCTGATTCACCTATTATCTACGACTGTATCTGGTCGGTGAGTTAACTCATTTGGTATTAGTAATTAGTCCTACTTTCTAGCTCTATATATTTTCGTTAATCATTCTCGTCCATACTCAACATAAATGGAGATGAGACTATAAATAATTTGTTAACTAACTCTTAGGCTGCGTTGTATAAAAGATTTAAGCTACGATTAACTTTAATAATAAGTTAGAATGTGACACTTGTTATGACGTACAGCATTTTGTGTATCATATTCTAACTTAGGATTAACTTTAAACCTGGCTTAAACCTTTTATACAACGCAGCCTAAGTTTATGACAGTTCCGAAACCCCTATGTCTATGGATGAAAACTCCAACTGAACTAAATCCCATTCTTAGCAAATTCGCTAAATCACTATAAGTACATCGGCAGTTGACTGAGATAGTTAACGAACATTCCTATAGCTTTAGAGCTGGCTCTCTGGAACACTAGCCAAAAGATCGGTTGGAAGCAGGGCGAAAAGTAAACCACAGATTAAGGCTGTTTTAGATTATACTTTTTTCGTCTAGAAACTTTGACAAGTTCAATACTAGAACTAACTTGAATAATGTAAATCAGAAAAAAGTCATCCAAGTTTTCATACTAGAAACGTCTAGAAACTTATTTCCAAACTAGTTCTTAACCTATTTTTCGTCAAAGTTTACAAACTAGACTTGCGCACAAGTACATGTCGGAGTATTACCAACACCCTAAAAGAAAAACATAACTGGGATTGAAAATATAATCTCGAAGCACCTCCGCAATAACCAGTTCTGACTCCAAATTCTAGGTTCCTTATTTTGGAGGCAAACAAAAAATGCGGCAAAATAATATCCAAGGATAACGTCGCCAACATTATCCTAACCAACGAGCAGCACTGGGAAGACACCACCAAAATGTTCCGAACTATCATGATGACCAAAACGAAGGACGAAAAAGCAAAAGAGAAGCTCAGAGACAGCCCATGATCTCAACCTACCGGGAAAAGACAACCCCGATTAAAATTAACATAAATAAGTACCACCACCAGACTGCGAAATTTCTAACGCGATGCCTAACGGCAGATTCCAGAAATTAGCAGCTGCAAGAGAGGATAAGGAGTTTAGTTAATAAGCGCTCATGTCAATGACCTAAGAAATAGGCGATAATGACTAGGCAGCAGACGGCCGTTGGGCAAGCGAGAGTGGGGGACGTGTCGAACGGGCAAAAAATACATAACTATTTAGTAGAGGCGATGTATTTTTCACCCGTTCGACACGAGCCCACTCTCGCCTGCCCAACGGCCGTCCGCTGCCTAATAATGACAGAGCGAATCCAACACAACTGATACTTGGATTACCGTTGACGTTGTCTTTGAAGATTCTCCAAACCTCTATGAAAAAAAGGCTATAGGTACCTGAAAACTTTTTAGAAATTGCAACCTCAAAAACATTTCTCCTTCAAGATAGTGTATCCCCATAATACAAAGAGAATACGATTACAAGAGTGCGAAGTAGGTGTTTGGCAAACTATGTACCTACAATTGTAATCAGGGCGTTAGAAGGTGATCTCACTTTCAAAAATTTTCATTCAGTTGAAGTAAATGGGTCTACAAGTGTAACTTAATGTGGGAAACAATAATCATTAGAGGTCGCAGTGCAAGAGTTAAAAAAGAACCTCTAACTTTAAGCTTAATTTTTCATATTATTTCACAATGTCACTTTAAACCATCAGGCCAAAGGTTCGGTGTACGTGACGTTCCACAGCGAATGCGAAATTTTGTCGTTCACCCTGTGTTGTCTGGCTCGTTGCCATCCATCGTGAGCTCCTAAACAAAACCTTGACTCATCAGAAAAGGCAATGTTGTACTATTCATTACTCTAATTCTGATGCTTTCTGCATCATTCCAGTCACTGTCGACGGTGATTTGGAACTACCAAATGTGGACGATAAGATCTCATGCCCATGGTACTCAACTGATGGTAAACAGCGCGTACACTAATGGGTTTTGCTACTTACCTGCGTAGATAGACAGAAGTTTTACATTGGAGCGAAACTTTACTCCAATGTTGCCAGCCAGCTTCAGTGGGACGGGAGGGTTCAAGTCCAAACCGCGAAGGCCAAAACCCATAAGAAAATAGGCGCCACTTAATTTTTTGAACGGGGGGGACAAGGTGAAAATTAAGAAAACCCGTTACATCCAGAACACGTCAATTTACTTAGTCACAAACAACAATCATAAAAAGAATATACACAAATAAATAATATATGGGGAACACAAAAGTTTACAACATATTCGACTTGGTCGCATCCGAACTTCGCATTAAACTATATTAAAATGATTCAAATCGTAACTAATGCAACAGAATATAAAAGAATGCAATCTCCGGTTATTTGCACGCGTCAACGCTCGTCTACTTATATCATCTTTAAATTACACCAGCGGTTGCGCAATAAGTTGCAAGTTTAATTGCGGCAAAATCAAAGTAATGGGTCAAAACTAAATCCGCGAAATATCGCTCAAAACTAAGAAAAGAAACTATAACGCTCCGACCTTTATTCCTTTGATGTCCGATTCGTTTGTCGGTGTCTTTGCGGAAATGCCGCAGCGACGCTTTGTAGTGTGCCGGCTTCCGCGTAGAGGGGCGAGGGAGGGAACTTCCAACGCCGTAATTCGCGATGCACCTGTACAAACCGGATCGAATTCAACTTCCGTAGACGCTTGGTGACAACCAATACCCAACGAGAAATAACTCTTGATAAAGGTCCAAGATTAAAGTCTAGGATTACCGATAGCTCTTGCTAGAAGCTCACGAGAAAAGCCTATAAGCAATGAAATAAAACGAGCACAAAAGTCAAACCGAGAGTTGCTGCGTATAGAACTTACCTCGGTCTGTCACCGAAGCTGGGACAACCACGGAACACGCGGTTTTTCCTCTCACAACTGGGTCTAATCAGAGTCGGCACTTAACCGTAGATATGCACTAACATCCCTTCGATGTAATGGCACCCACAAATAAAATATTTAACGAAAAGAAAGTGTGACCCAAGAGACGGCAAGTTTCGTTCTGACAATGGCGCAACATTTCTCGTTTGACAAACAAGGAACGATTATAAACAAGCGA
This sequence comes from Dorcus hopei, assembly GCA_033060865.1. Lineage (NCBI taxonomy): Eukaryota > Metazoa > Arthropoda > Insecta > Coleoptera > Lucanidae > Dorcus > Dorcus hopei. The sequence continues at coordinate 28,960,993 of CM065423.1, read as the reverse complement.
GACACCTTCTAATTTTACCTCCGGGGAACTTTCTTAGTAACAGTGGGAACCAATCGGCTGAAAGGGCAAAGATCACGCATAATACGCGTCCAGAAGTAGAACTTCGTTATAATTCGTTCAATTCCTCACATACACGCGATTTTGAACTCAAATAAGGATGGATTACGTATATAAAATGAATTTGTTTAAATAAATGAAGGTCCTGTTAACGGAAATATGCTAAAACGAAAGTTTAAGAAAAATTACGCCGGCGAAATACGGGTATTCCTACACTGACTGCAATGTGTACAACGACGCGGTCCAGGGAATAATCCGACACGTCGAATTTCGCATATACAGGGCGTGTTCGGAATAGAAATGAAGGCTGGACGGTGGCAATGCATATACAGGGGGTATTCAGAACAGAAATGAAAAATGAACTGTAACAGTTTACCTACTGCTGCAAATCAAACATCAGCAATGGATCTCGTAGTACGATATGTCTTTCTTAGAGCCATTAATCTAAGAAGTAGTTCTTCTTTTACCACTAGAACATCTAGCTCACTGTGTTTGCCCTTCTTTTTCTTCCTATCCCGATATGCTGCCACGAACTAGCTATACTACGCTCAACACGGGCGGTAATTTGCCAGAACGAAAGTGAGTAGTATACGTGAATAGTATAATCTTCAATCGCTTCATTACGTCTAGAGAGTCGATAACTTTTTTAGAAATCGGTATTTATATGATATAAAGACGTCTGTGAGCACTAACGGTAACCATGAAAGAGTTCGGAGAGGCTTTATAACGCATTTTGGTGTATCGCTGAGTTGGGTACCTTCGCTGGAAGTGGGAACCTAAAGAAGAAATAGTATCAGTCAGTCAGTGTATCAATGGTATACTGATAGCTGGTGGGCTTACTTCAGTTCGGTACACAAAGAACGAGAATATATCTGCACTTTTGTTCCTTTCATCTATCATCGATTGACCTGGAAAAACCTCCGGATTTCAATTGTATAGAGTAAAGATGTTCCTTTCATCTATCATCGATTGACCTGGAAAAACCTCCGGATTTCAATTGTATAGAGTAAAGATGAAACGTATCAGAAAAGTGTAGGAGAGTTAAAAGAACTCGAGAAGGTAATATAAATTATTGATTTCTTTTTCAATAAAAGCATGAATAAAAAAACTTTCTCCTGTTAAAAGTATACATATAAGTTTATTGTAAACGCCGCGCTGCATTTAATGAATAATATTCTATGTTTATGAGATATTAATATTGAACGACCCGATTTATTGTATTTTATGTGTAAGGGTCATTCAAATGAAAATCCAAGGGATTGCAAATCCCCCAAATGATTTATGGCGTCAATTTCGATAAAAATTTAGGTGCCATCATAGATACCACCAGTCACAGAGAGGAACATCTGTCTTTGTTTATTTAGACGTTCCGCCTAAAAAGCACATCATACAGGATTGTCCTGTATTCACATGAAAAATTCTCCAATTCCATGATAAAATTGGTCCTGCTGTCACTTTCACGTTTTTGAAAAGTTGAAGAAGCATCTATGGTACACGGATTTCACTTAAACGTGAAGATGCAAAATGCTGCTTGATGAATGATGAGTATGATGATGTTATGCATTAAGCGAAGATATGTATTTTGATAAGTTTTAGAAAGAGGGTCCAAAGATGTGTAGTGCATATGTTAGATAGAATCTTGTATTTGGGTTTTGATGAACAGCCGGTGACAAAAACGAACAGATTTAATAACATTTAATAAAAAGCACACGTTTCATTTGAGAATTCGGTGGTGTTGACAAGAATCGATAGGAATCTGTGTTGGAATACTCGGAATGCCACCGGACACATTCTCGCAGCGAGTTGCGATACCGGACTCGTGCACTGTAAATCAATCATCAGGCAGCTGATACAAGCATGCAGCAGATATTTCTGGATTTACATAATGGTCGCGAGGAGAAGTAGCGCTTAGGACCCGTGTTCTGTCGCCCGGCCAGCGTCTTGTGCCTTTCATTTGCCTATCTGTAGCATTTTAATCTTAGGAGGCAGTGTTTTATTCTTAGTGCGTACGTGTGCACCTATTGAAACAATTGGCCGCGGCGAAAGTCCGCGTTCAGTGTTCACCCGTTCATGCCAAAAAATCGCCTGGACGCTTGTTTGCCATTGTGGTGGCAACAGTGTACTCGTAATTCGAGACGGTGCATCTGGCACTTGTCTAGTCTCCATGTCCTCCCTCGCTTGCTACGTACACAAATCGCACTCGTGAATATGCCACCGAAGGTTCGCCAACAGGGCTGACGGTTTTACTACCTTGCTAAATCTTTTATCTGATAAACAGCTCACCGTTCTTGCTTTAAAACACACTCAGTATGGCTGCTAACCCATAAAAATTATCTCGCCATGGTCAAGAAGAAAATACTTTTCTGACTTTAATACATTTCTTATTGGCCATGTGCAAAACGAAATTAATAAAAACAACACCGGGGGGTGGTGTAAGTAATTGGTGTCATTAACGTTTTGTTGCATATATCAAATCTGATAAGTGATCTTTAACACCGTTCACTTCGAAATTCCTGCATTACCTCCCTCGTACTAGTCCCATAACAACTCACCGAACTCGAATAAATAAATATCTGCCATCTAAATTAATTGGAATAATCTGATCTGTATAAGAAAAATAAATTTCGAGATGAAGAATTGAAACGCAGTCCAAACAAAGAAGATTGTATCCTAGCAAATTTTTATATTTAAAATGAAACGGAAATCTTATGTTGCAGAGATAAAATTCAAAACGTGACTTAAGACCGCGGGAAGCCCTGTACGAAGCATAGATTTTTGCTTTTATCACGACCGGCGCCGCTATGAAACCGCTTGGTTCGACGATCTAGTAAATTTTTCGCATATTCAGCAAATGGAGGCGAGTTTAGCTCAGCTTGCGTGCGTGCACTGGAAAAATAATGAAAATTGCATCCATCTGCCATCTTTCGGTAGCTACTCCTCTCTAAGAAGCTTCGCGCGGAATAGAAATATTCAAATTTAATTGGCTCACGTGACGATAGCCACCTCTTACAATACTTGATAAGAAATGTTTTAAATATTACCGCTGGGAAGAACAAAAGTTCAGTTCCAGTCCGGTAAAAAGTTTTTCCAATTTCACTCTGCGTGTTTCTTTTCGTCGCGAATCTTCGGTTTTCGTGAAAGAATCAATTAGTTCTCCCCGCAGTTTGCTTTCGATAGCAAAAAATAAAATTCTTTCCGTGAGCGTTTTCCATTTTTTTAAATAAATTTATTCATAGTAAATCGTAAGCGAAGATTTTGGATTACGGGAAGATTAATTAGACTCAACTTATTGGCTTTAATTCAGTTATAAATAATAATAATAATAATATTTTTATTTCCAGCAGGTAACACCCAATTACAGGAAAATAATAAAGAAGTAAATTTAATCGTACAATTCGCGGAAAACAAGAAAATTTATACATATTGAAGATAACCTAGACACTAAAGTAAGACTTTATATAATAGCAAAACTATTTGCAATGACTGAAAGAATACTCACTAGCTCTCGAAACAAATTAGTGGCTTCAAAAGTTATATAAGTTATAGAATCAGCATTGATGTCACATCTATTAGAGATGCGATTGAAGTAATGACACATTACTGAAATGGGAGATTTAAATAGCACATTAGTAAGGCTTGAAGGTGTATAGAACGTTTGATTTTGGCGTGAATTTAGTCTGGGAATAAAGAAACTTAATCTATCAAGTAACCAAGGGCAATCATTTTTGTAGCAGATTAAGTTCTATAAGAATTGTATAGCCGAACAAATACGTCTTGTATGTAAGGACGCACAGTCATATCTACCTAGCAAAACTTTTTGGCTAATGCCTTGGTAGGGATATTCACCATCTTGGAGGAAGCTTAAGAATTTGAGAAATTCCCTCTGGACTGCCTCATTAAGCTGAATATAAGTAGAGAAGATGGGAAACCAAACAATGGAGCAATATTCAAGTTTTGATCTTATAAGACAGAAGTATAAGGTGCGTAATGTTGTTACATCCGAAAATTCTCTACAAGTACGATAGTTGAAACCGTAGGTTTTTTAAGCCATGGAAACGATTTTTAAAATATGCTGTGTAAAAATTAGGTTAGCATCAAAAGTAACACCCAAATCAGTAATACAGTCAACTCGTATTATGCGAATATCATTAACAGAGTGAGTAAACAAATGCGGAGCATGTTTTTTAGAATAGGTAATAACAGAACATTTGGGTGTGTTAAGAGGGAGAAGATTATTTTTGCACCAACGAACTATAGCGTCAAGATTATTCTGAAGAATAAGACAGTCAGAAATAAAATTGATTTTTAAAAATATTTTCATGTCATCATCAAAGAGCAACTTACAACAAGATATAACACTATTTATATCGTTTATAAAGAGTAAGATTAATAATAAGGGGCCAAGGTTTGACCCTTGTGGGACCCCAGAGGTTGGTGAGTATTTATTAGAAAAAAATTTTTGGTATTTAACAGTGCCAGTATTCCATCTGTCAATGAGGTAGGATGAGAATAAGTTAATTAAGTGTTCAGAAAAACCACAACAACGTAGCTTTTTTAATAAGATGTAATGATCGATTTTATCGAAAGCTTCTTGAAAATCTGTATATACTACATCGACTTGACCTTTGTTGTCCACACATTCAGAAATATATTGGGTGAAAGAGCATAGATTCGTCGCAGTTCATCGTTTTTCCATAAAACCATGTTGATCGCTGTCTATACATAATTTTACTGAGTGATAGATGGATTTTACTAACAGACTTTCGGAAACCTTTGCAAAGTTGCAAATGATAGTGATTGGCCGGTAATTCTCGACACAGCTATGATCTTCCTTCTTAAAGACTGGACAAACGGAAGCTTCTTTCCAGATTGTAGGAAATATAGAGTATTTTAAAATAAAGAAAAGCATGAAATAAATACAGAAAATCCGTTTCTTCTCTCTTCAAATTAATGGTTGATTATATTAATTGTAATTTTCTTTATTGAATTTATCTGATTTTATATTTTAACTTTCTTTGAACCTTGTTTATAAATACCTCTTTATCTGATATGCCTTTTCTTGTATAATTTAATTAACATATGCAATTTTAACTGAGTATATATACAGGCTTAAGATAAAGTATCGATCCATGGAAATATCTCGGAAGTGGAATTGATGGTTTTAATGAAATTTTGTACATACAAATAAAGGATAATATACGGGGTATTCTGTTTAAAATAAAAAAGTTGGTGACGTTTCCGGCTAAACCGGAAGTTTAATGCAAACGAAAATAAGCCCCTCGTATGCGCCATATGCCTTTATCTGTATGAATTGGACAAGAAGTAACGCCGTTACTACGTTAGAATTCAGACTGTAGAAATTTTGAAATAGGGATCAACGCCCGCTTCTAAGCCGTTGATTCCTATTTAAAAATTTCTGCAGTCTGAATTCTAACGTAGTAACGGCGTTACTTCTTGTCCAATTCATTACAGATGGAGTTTTTCCAAGATGTTGCCAGAAGATTTGGGATCATGGGCTTCATTGAACAACAAGTTAGCTAAGAATATTAACAGAAGATTTTTTCTACTAAGATGTCGACGACACAAATTGCTTCCACACCATATATCTCAAGGCTCGAAGAACCTTATGTCTTTACTAGGAAACGCCAACCCACAACTGGCCAACAGAATTCATTACTTTAACAATAGGTTAGGATATCAGACTCTTAATTTTGAAATCAATATAACACATTCAGATATCAATCAAATTTCTTATCATATTACTAACATTACTTCTAAATTAGTCAATATCTTACCACGCACTATATTTACAGAACACGAATTCAGATTACAAACTGCTTTCAACAAAATTTTTGCAAATGTCAGGAACAAAAACATTAACAAGTTCAACAGACTGAAATCTGAGTTTGTACAAACAAAATTATTTAACAATAATGAGAAATGGTTGATCAATCTCACCGACAAAGAAATTCCCAAAGAGATTTCGGAATTTCTATCTTTAGGCCCCAAGTTCAGCATCAGTATCACACCTGAATTTAATAGTAACAGATTCCTTGCAGAAATAGAAGACATTTTACAAACCTTCCCTAACGAAATTGCAATTACAAATTCCGACAGACTTAGAATAACCAATGTTATTATTACCAATTACATTAACAATTTTGAAACCAACAACTATCATTCTGTGTTTCACAATTTAGCAGTATTTTCAAAGAAACTAAGAAATTCTTAAAAGATAATCAAGATTTAGTTCTAACCGAAGCGGATAAAGATTCTGTCACTGTGCTAATGAATAAAAATGATTATGAAACCAAATGATGACCAGTCTACAAGGAAACTGATGGTAATTCGTTACTCTCGTTACAACAAAAAACTATTAAACTAGTCAAGTTTCTCTTTTCCAAAAATTACATTGATAAGTCGGTACACGACATGCTGGTCAACTTTAATTCAGTTCTTCCAAAATACTATGGTCTCCCAAAAATTCACAAAACAAACACTCCACTACGTCTCATTATCTCGTGTACCAACTCACCCACTTATCAGTTAGCTAAATACATATCCAATATCTTAACTGCCGGTTTCGCCAACAAAAACAAGTATAACGTTAAGGATTCTTTCGCTTTCTCTGAAATCATTCAGAATTTTAACCTCCCAGACAATCATCAATTGATATCACTTGACGTGGTATCATTGTTCACAAACATCCCCCTCGAACTCTCTCTGGAAATCATTTCTAACAACTGGGATGATATTGAAAAGGAATGTAATATTCTCAACGCCATCGAATTTATTTATAACAATTGTTATTTCACGTACAATAAAAAAACGTACATTCAAATACAAGGCACACCAATGAGGTCCCCCTTAAGCCCTATCATAGCACAAATTGTTATGGATTATGTATTAGAAAACTATATTTCCAGATTATCTTTCCAACCACCCTTCATTTTTAAATATGTGGATGATCTAATTTGTTCTGCTCCGTCTGATAAAATCAATGAAAGAGACACTTACAATTTTCAACAACTTTAACACCAATCTTCAGTTTACCATTGAAACCGAAACTGACAATAGTGTCTCTTTCCTGGATGCTAAAGTAATCAGAACTAACAACAACTCTATAATTCTAGACTGGTACCATAAACCCACCTTTTCAGAACGATTCATCAATTTCCATTTTGGACATGTCTTAAACAAAAAATAAACACTATTCGTAGAATGAGAAACCGCATTGACAGAATCTGTCATCTTTCACTTAAATTGACAAATTTCAAAAAACGGGTTACCATTTTTACTAACAATGGTTATCCCAGAACTTTATTCAAAAGAATCATATTTCACCCCACTAATCCGGATGCCACTATTGATCAAGTGAACCACAACACAAACGTTGTTCACTCTTACAGAAAACTTTCTCTGGTAAAACAAATCACCCCCAAGATTATCCCATTCTTACGCAATGGTAATTTCAATATTGTCTCTTATAATCCAAAAACTACAAGACAACTTTTTACCAAACTCAAAGACCCCACTCCCAGTTATGTTCAACTCTAATGTGGTATACAGAATTGATTGCATTGATTGCAACCAATGTTACACAGGTCAAACCGGTCAAAGGTTAAAGAGTAGAATCGCTAAACATAAAAGTGATTGCAGAACCTTCAAAGAAACTTATGCCTTAGTTCATCATGCTCTCAACAACAAACACCAATTTGATTTCAATAACCAAAAATCCTTGACATAGAACCTAACTATAGAACCAGAACTTTTTTAGAAATGACTTACATTCAAAAACATAAAAATAATACTGTAAATTTCAGATCAGATACGAATGACTTAAATAATGCTTACTTTAATATTTTGGATTTCCCGCGAAACCTACAATAGTAATTTTTAATTAGGTAACTAGTCACGCCTCTGCTTAACGGTTTTAAAAAATTATATTGTGTTCTCTTAAGCTTTTAATTCGATTTTAATTCGTAATTCTTCAATCTGCAGGCAGATTCCGTTCCTCAATTCGAGTCGAATTCGCTATTCTTGCCACCGTCTAATTCGACTCGAATCGGAGAACGGAATCTGCCTGCTGATTGCTGTGATAATTAATGTTCTTAGCTTTCTACTTATACTCTCGCAGTAAGTTAACTTTTTATAAAATATTGTAACCACGTTTTCTTGATTCATTGTACTTTACAGCCGGTCCTGATGAAGTAATAAATTAATTACGAAATATTGACCAATGCAAAAGGAGTCTTATTAAGTAACACCTGCCCGTTTCTAAGCCGTTCATCCCTATTTCAAAATTTCTACAGTCTGAATTTTATCTGTATGTACCTACAATATTTCATTAAAATCACCAATTCCACTTCCGAGATATTTCCGTGGTTCCCAACCCTGTATATTTTCTAAAAAAAGTGTATTTTATTGAAAAACAAAGATTTGTAAACCTTTTTTTTTAAGTAAGAGAGAAGAATCCCGAAGTTACAGTAACGGTTCGGTAAAAAAGGGGCCAAAAACTCAAAGCGTATATGAAGGGCGCTGAGGGCGGTTGATGGCTCTCTATAGACTAATTCCAGACGCGCTAAAACAAAGGATTTGTGAGTTGCATTTCTTTTGGTTTGTCAACATTTTTGGGTAAAAGAGTGAGAAATTTAGAAGAAGGTACCTGATGGTTGTCGGTTATTGTGTAGGGTTTTGTTTGAAACCAGAGATTTAGAATTTCACTTCTTTTTGCACCCCTTCTGTCCCTTAGAATAAAACCTTTCAAAATAACTATTTCATAATTGCTCATGCACCATGCCCACACTCATTATCGATATGTCAATTCATTCTGTTTCACTTTGCAGATAATATTGTTTTCATAAGAGAAAAGCTCTGCGTAACAAATAAAACGCATCTAGGGTTGCATCATCAGACATAAAAAGCATAACTCCATCTTTTTCGACAAAGAAATAATACTGAAATATTTGTCGGTTGTAACTACGGTGATTGATGACGCAGGGCTCAAGTTCCGTGAATTTGATAGTAGCAAACGTTCCGAGACTTTTGCTTAACCCGGTATACTTGTGATTTATTCGAATTTGCAGGTTTCTATTTAAAAAAGTGCCGTAAAACCTCGTAAATACTCAAGTAAATCATAGCCGTTCCAGTGGACCACCTGTTGAGTGTGTTCCCCAATTATGTGCTTTTTTCCTTGTCTTTGTCTAAGTATCAAATTGTCTGGATAATTGTAATCCCCAAAAACACGACTGAGTTTGTGCGAACTTTCAGTTTCTAAGGTCTATACAAACTTTTAGTTTCTAATTAATTACTTACACGTGCTTCCACGTATAAATACACCACTGCCTCAGCCTTCATCGCATTGTTTCTTGATTTATTGCCTTTTCATTTTTTCTTGCCCGCTTCTTGTTATAATTGTTATTAATTACGAAAGTAAATATGCACAGAAAGCGCGTCCACTTAAACTGGGCTTAATTCATTCAATGGCAATTTTTCAAATCACGTAATTAAAGTGTCATGTGTTACTGCCAGTTTCCCTTTCTTGTTTTTAACGCAGCGTTTACGACCTTACGTTTAATTCAGAACCGGTTAAGTAAACTAATAAATATCAGTCTGCGGCATAAATTTCGGGATATCCTAATTTAGTTAGTGGAAAAATTGTATCGGGTCGGTTATTTACAGGTTTGAATGTCTGCAAACGGAAAAAAAAGGTGCCAACATCGTTTATGTGATGAGAAATTACGGCTTCGTAATTTCTAACTGATAGTACACGCCGCGATGAAAGTACGACGTGTTTCTCAAATCTAACCGACGCGGATTATAAGACGATCACGTCCATCCCATCGGTTGGCCTAAGGCCCTGAAGGACCGTATGTTTTCCGCTCTGTAATTATTATAATTACTATTCTGTTCAAAATTTGAGTATAAATGACGAATATTTTTTTGCGTTACAAATCATAAATTGCATTCAAATCATATACAATTTTTATTGTTATATTGTTATTCGAAACTACACTTTGCTTTCTTAATTCGAAGTAGTGTTAAAAATTACAGACTTCAATTTCATGAATGAAATCGCCTTTAATACAAAAGAACGAAATTAGTAATAATAATTGCGTTTATCTTAAGAGCGAAATACAACTTTCTTATTTTTAATATGTAGGGTTAGTCATTGGACACCCCTTTTTCGATAGCTTATTTATAGAATGAGACAGAAAATTTTTGTCACAGAGAAGTTCTGAGTATTGAGTACTATAATCTAAAATTATTTATTACCTACAGGCTGTTACATAAAGTAGTGACAGCAAGCCAATTATTATTTGGTGGCTAATTACTGTATCTAATTTTTAGTGATGATTCGATGTAGTTCCTAAGCTTTACTTTCCTTAATTGATAGTTGATTTAATAAAATCTGAACACCAAAAAAAAAATGACAGGCCTTTTTAAATTATAATTTTATTACTGACCCAGGTACGTTATCTTGATAGCTTATAAAAAAAAAAACTATTAAGAACGTAATTAATTTGTGCTGGAGCTATACATATTATTTGCTGTATTAGTTACTGCCTTTATAGCTAATGGTTTAATATAATTCATAGTCTGCAACAATCATAAAGAATAATTTAATTAAACTTTGTCCGTATGTAATTATAAATTTACTACTGATTAAAAGATGTAAGTTCAGGATCTAGGCCTGGAGCAGTTTATTAAGAAGTTGCCTTTGCCAATGTAACGTTTATACGATGCAATTATTTTAAAATGCAACATATCCCTGTGTTAATTTCAAAATAATGCATTTTATTTTTATTGTGCGTACAATTCAATCATTTAATACAATTGGTTGAGTACATATACAATGACGTGATATGATTAAAACAACATTAAAAACAACATAGAAATATGTTGCATTTTAAAATAATTGCATTATATAATATAATATATTTATTCGTCTATCATTTGCCGAAAAAAGTGCTTTGGACACTTTGAGGTTACATTGCAAAAATGAGAATTGCTATAAATTAATTGTCAAAATACTTTTCTAATTATATTCTATTTAAATTATGCTACTAATGTCGCATTGCAGGAACTCCTCAATGTCGTAAAATTCTCCTTTTACTAGCATTTTTTTATAATGATTTTAAAGTTTTTCTTCGTTAAGTTCCTTGTGAGGATCGGAATTTTGCTAAAGAATTTGATTCTTAGGTAGTTAATTCCCGGTTGTGTGTTCTCAATCCTGTGATGTGGAATTGCTAAGTCTTTCCTGTATTTGTGTAGTACTCATGACAGTCTTCATTGGAATAAAACTTTCGGCGATTATTTATCAAATACATACTGCGGTGTTGATGTAAATACGTATTTCTTTGAAAATTTCTTTAACATAAGAAAAACTTTAAAAATAAATTAGAAGTATAGTGCATTCAGTGTATTTTAGAAGATTGATTTAAGGAATTCTTCATTTCAAGTTTGTTTTTTCAAACTTCTTAATTTTAAGTAAATATTTTTAGAAATAAACAATTTAAAATTAACTTTTTATTATAGATAAATTATTTAGATTTTTTAAGGTGTAAATACGTAGGAATTAAATTTAGAATTGTAAATATTAGGATCATTTATTTAACGCCATGAATAATTTAATGTGTAAGGGAAACTGTAGGTTATAGTAAGAAGTTCGGAGAATAAACAAGTGAAGGCGCTATGTTAGTTATCGCGTGAACTTATGGCCTTTCGCACTTATAAAACCGCTGCCGCGCGTAGTTGGTGATAACCTTTGCTGGATCAACGTATGAAAGACAAGTCAGTAAAACTTTAGTGGGAAGGTTTTGTGAAAAACCCGACCTAATATTTATAAATTTCCTTTAAAAACCCGAACTTCTTGATGCGGAAAAATTAGTTTGTGAAAATTAATTATTTAGAGAGATACAATAAACTGTGTTTCACGTTTTTCTTTTACGACATTTTTTATTATACACCCACACACACTCAACTGTTGACGTTAGATATTTTTGATGTGAAGGCTCGCGAGTGCCATCTACATCCACAAATTATCACATAAAATACACTCTACAACAAAGAAATTGGTCTACCAGGTACAGTGCAAAATTCATCATCGAAGAAGAACCTCCGAGAGGAAAAACACCAAAGTAAGTAAAATAATTTTAAAAAAACAGAAAATTTGCAAAATACCCTGAGATCACACCATAAAATTAGCGCCCAACGTGGGACCAAAAAGAGAAAATTTGCAAAATACGGCATAACACAGCAATAATACGTCAGACAGACAAGTATATACGTGTAACAACTTGGTAAGGTAAATATTCCCAATCTTTTAAACAAACCTCTGCAACTGCTTCTGTAGATTTTGTTTCCTAGGATCCTAATAGCTTTTTTCTGTTTAGTATTCGGAGTTTATATACAGGGAGAACCAATGTTCAGAAGAAGTGACATTGGCATTTTACTAAGAAACTTTACTAACAAAAGTCGTACAGTTTCCGCATTTTCATTGCGTCTACCCTGTCCTCGGCTGTGCTATTCCAATAATAAGGTTTAATAAGACCCAAACAAACAGTCACTCTTTTCTTACCAGCACGCCGTGATTTATCTTTCGAAATTTTGAATTGTATTAAAGGAATAAATGGAAAAGTAAGGGAATGATAACGAAAGTAATGTATTTATAACTTTAACAACAACACCCTCTTTGATTTAAAGTATAGAACTGGAACAGAGGTATTATTACTGGGGTTTTAAGACACCCGCTATGAACCATATAGAGATGGAGATGGTACATTAAACCTTTTACATTGGCTCAGTTTTTTTATACCAACTACGACTGAGACTCCTTTTATACATACCAGAGCTGTGCCGGTACTCATGGTTATAAGTACAAGCATAAGTACTTTTTTAGGACTAATACAGGGGCGTGTTCGAAAATACAGGCAGTAAGTAAGGCCCGATTTTACAATCGTCGGATAAGCATTATTATTGGTATAACGTGACGTAGGTGTGACGTAGATATGGAGGAACATTAAAGGATATTTGGCGAGCAGTTATTCCGTTCTTATTCCACGATTGTAAAACTGGGCCTAAGAGTTATACCAACAGAGTGAATAAAGTGAAAAGCAAAATATACAAAATGATTTATATGACAGAGAAAGAATATTACCCAAGAGTAACGCTTTCTTTTCATGAGCATCGGAGCGTCTGAACAAAACACGCCAAGAACAACAAATAGGAGCTTAACAACTAGATGGCATACCCTTCTGTGCTCTTTCAAAATCTGTTTGACTTAAAATTAGCTTGCAAGTGTTATTTGTTTCCACATCCATAAGAAATAACTCATATCTTTTTATTAAATAATATAACCTACAACATAACCTCAATCTGACATAAGAGTGTATCACGCTCGAGTGTAATACATGGTGCTCGAGTAGAAAGGGGAAACAGATTATCAGAACCCAGGAGCCTCTACGTCTCTCATGAAAAGAACAACGTAAATACCGACCCTGAACTCTTCCGAGCAGCTCTGAGCTCTGAAAAGAAAGCGGCTCAAAGGAGAACAAAATGATCCTCTTCGAGTTATATTTGGAATTTTTTCACATGTAAATTTTTCTATGCCACTCTAATCTTTTTGAATTAGCTAGTTCTACCCACAAATATCATAAACCAGTCAAACTGGCAATTAGTACAATTCATTCAATTGATTTAACAAGTGATTAAAATATACACTTTGCAAGAAAACACTTCCATTATTGTTGTATGTAGTAAACGGGGAATAGCAATATCCCATTCTTGAATGCAAAGCACATTTTCGAACAAAATTGTTGAAGAAACTTCCTTGCTCCAGCACGATCGCCAAATTGTCCAGAAATTGCACAGAACGGGAAGCGTAATGAAGGGGAAGTCTACTGGAAGGCCGCAAACTGACCAAAATGTCGTCGAACAAGTGGAAGAGCTCGTTGAAGAAAATCCTTAGCACGTCGTGTTTCTGCTCAAACGAATGTATCCCACACCACCGTTAGAATAATTCTAAAGCGTCGTTTACACATGCATCCATACAAAGTGTGTATAGTCCAAGAAATCTTGCCGAGAGATCACAACAGTCGAATGCAGTATTACAACTTTTCCAAGAAAACTTAACAACGACGTTCTCGATCTAAGTCTTTTCACGGATGAAGCTCGGTTCCATTTAAGTGGTTATGTAAACAAATGGTCTGTTGTTAATTCCCACAATTTCCTTGAGACTCCTTTACATCTTGTTAAAATAGGAATATGGTTAGCTGTATCCCGCCGGCCAATATTCTTCCACGATACAATCAATGGTCAACGTTATAGGGACCAATTGTTGACCCTATTTTTAGAACAGGTGCATCCCGATGAATTTGAAAATGGTTACTTTCAGCTAACAGCTCATACTACTCGAGGAAATTTGGAATTTCTTGAAGGGAAGCTTCGTCTACAAGATCACCAGACCTCACCCCGTTAGACTTCTCCATATTTGGCTTTCTTAAAAATGAGGTTTGCAAAAAAAGAATTAATAATTTGCAGGAACTGATGGCAAGGATCACATTAAAATGCAACGAGGTAACACCAGATATATTCCAGCATATGGTGGCCACTTACTGGTCACTTACTGGTCATTCATACCCCATTCACAATCACTTAACGTAACGTAAATTAATCATTTGAATGCACTGTTTGTTAATGTAAACGTAGTAATTTTAAATTTAAATGATTTACAGTTCATAATTAGACACACTAATAAATAGTTAGTTTCAGTTTAAAATTTTAAGTGTTTACATTACAAAAAAATGCTTCAAACCTGTATTTGGTGATTAATTTTGTTAAGTTAAGTCATTGTGAACGGGCTATTACTGTGACTTACTTTCGTTGACTTTCATTTCAATTTCAATCTCAACTTTGCATTCATATCATCCCTTCACAATAAATCACATTTTGAATTTTGATCTTAGGGTGCTGCCTTTTTATTTTCGTAGAGTGACACTTCATATTTTTACATGGGTAATGCAAAGGTGACTAGATGAGAATCATTTTGTTCCACTCCGTATTATTCAAGATATTTTTAAATATATGTACATGTCGTTTTGACTACAAAGAGACTCTTAACAAGTGAGTTTATTTATATCTATTGACTATTTAGAGTCTAAAGGTGCAATTCCACTGAAGTAACAAGTGGTTTGCAATAGGTACGTGTCAACATGATTATGGAGACTCTTAACAAGTGAGTTTATTTATATCTATTGACTATTTAGAGTCTAAAGGTGCAATTCCACTGAAGTAAGAAGTTGTTTGCAATAGGTACGTGTCAACATAATTATGTACAGCATGCGACAGATATAACAATTTATAGAACTATCAAAATAGATTTAGATGTAGCCTATCCAACAAATAACTCTGGGTTTATATTCTGAACAATAAAACACTATAAATTTAACATAATGTAGATACATTGTATATCATATACCCTCAACACTGCATGTAACACCCTACAAAGAGAATCTCAACAAATGAGAAGTTCCGAGTTTATTTATATCTATTGACTGTTTAGAGCCTAAAGGCGCAATTCCACTGAGGTAACATGTGGTTTGCAATACGTATGAGCCAAAATAATCATGTATAGCAAGCGACAGAGACAAAATTTTATCGAACTGTCAAAATGAATTGAGATGTAGCCTATCCAACAAACCGCTCTTGGTTTATATTCTTTAAAATCTCAAATTTTCTCAGTAACTCGGTTTAAGGAAAGTTAAATGAACGACACTCAACTGGGTAAAATAATATCTGGTAGATTGCAAAGAATTTTAGGAGTAAATAAGGCACAGTGTATCTTGCGCTGTTTTATCAATATTCTAGTATGTACCAATAGCGTGAATGCTGTTGGTTTATCCACATTCACATACCAACAGCATCAATGCTGCTGATTACATCTAGAAACTGGATCAAAAACGTCATTGTTAAAATCTGCACGATCACGATTGGCTATTGGGTTCACATATAACAGGGTTGAAATTTATAATAAAAATTCACAAAAATATGTTCTCATTTTTGTAGTACTATGTAAAAATGTTCAGACTGAACTTCTCCCGTCACCTTTATTCTGGTACTTATAAAGTACTTGTACTTACTACACCTAATGACAATTGAGTTCATAAGATACTTGTACTTATAAATAAGTACTATGCATGGACTTGTAATAAGTACTATCCATGGACTGGTACTTATGAATTAGTACTATCCATGGACTTGTACTTGTAATTATCTGAATTATATGAAAGATACTTGTACTTAAGTATATTTCTTCTTAATGTACTTGTACTCGTTATATTTATAAGTAGTACTTGGCATAGCTCTGATGCATACATACATCAATGCAGAAAATAACTGTTGACTTCTTCTCTTATAGGTATAAATTTTGGAATTGGCTGTCAATAACAACAACATTGTCATATGTCATAACATAAAGTTCATTTTTTTATTATATGTCGATCGTACAGATCTGAATTGAGAAAGTATATGACGAAATGTAATGCAAAATTCTTAGTTATTAATCTTAGACTTGAAAACATGTAATGTTATTAAAACCAAGCTTTACTAGGAGAAAAAGTATTTAGCCGGAACGGTTTTAAATTGAATTAAACAACTTGCGATGAGATCGGCAGATTATAAAGGATGCATAAAGCAATCGGACACGAGGTAGCAGCGCCATAACATGGCGTATCGTATGTATTTAGTAGATAATTAGCGGGTACGTCTAATTGGTAATTTAGCGTGTAATCCGGGGCAGCAGTCCAGTAGCCGGGCCCGCCTATAATAACAAGCTCAGCAGGTTACATTCTGAATACTATTACGTAGCTAATTTGCACTATAAATAATTTATTTTGTATTACTGGTCAGCTTATTTAACGAATTATAACAAATTTTTACTGCTCGGTGACTATATTACAATTCACAAATAAATGTACCCAAATTAGGGTATAATTAAATTACAAACTTATAGGCATGTTTCTTTGGGTATAACTTACACACACGTAGCTTGAAATTATTTATTCAAAAGCTTTTATATTTTATTTCAGTACGAGTATACATTTTTGAAACTTACAAGTATACCTACGTTTGTATTTACGATACTACTTTCTTCATCTTTAACGTTTTAAATTACTATGTAAATAAACAAAAGCAAATAAATGTTTTGATATATACGTATATATATTTTCTGATTTTCTCTTTCTAATCCCGAATGAGATAGTTTTAATTGAATTTATATTAATTTACGAAGCGGTGATGTTTTTTTTAAGTGCGATCCTATTAACACTTCGTGAGATAATTGCCACGCATTCGACATTAATTATATTGGCAGTGAACGTATAATTAAACAGGACTTCTGTGTACGGCAATGGAAATTAAATATTTCATTGCTAAGAGAATATTATGCATTAAATTTACTTTATTATAAATCTATTCATTAAAATAAATTTAACGGTAATTACCCACCACGGCGCTGTCTACATCAAAATAGCAAAAAATGAATAAAATTATACCTACATAATAAACTATCGCTCAGACTGTAATTCAGAACATTCATTTACTTTAAGTGCTACAAGGTTCGTTACGAAAGGAGCTCATTATATACCAATACCTTACATATTATACATCATATCAATTAATCGTTTTGAGATTAGGAATAAGAGAGATTAGGAACAGATTAGAAACTCCATTTGTATGACTTTTTTTCCCTAAACCAACAAAGAAACACGCAAACGTTTACTTTGGATTGGACCCTACTATCATTTCCTTAAGTTTCAAAAAAAAGACAGGCGATTAAGTTATCGAGCATCACCACAAGCATGTCTACACCTACGGAGCTGGCCTTATTATTGTTATATCACGTTTGAATGACCGATAAATTTATTGGCAGCATGAATATTTATGTACTCAATCAAAATAACTGCCTCACAACTAGTAGTTGTTCGAAATTTGATTTTGATTGTTAAATGTTGATTATTTCGTTCTACTAATTAGGAGCTTCTGCGCTTTGCGGCGGTAAATCTGTCGAATTTGTTTTATGGTCGCCTCCAGGGAATTCCCTAAGATTACAAATTATAGAATTTTAGTGTCAGGTTTTTTATTTTTGTTAAAGATTGTAATTATAATAAAAGAGTTTGTGTTACAGAGAACATTCTATAATTTATTTACCTTAGAAAAAGGACAACGAATCAAAACGAATCTTTTATTTAGAAAATAAAAAAGTAAACCAATAGTCTATAAGGAATTTTAATTTTGTATAGACCTGTGTATAAATTTCACGAAACAAATTGTTATACCGTGAACTTATTTTAACATAAAACATCGCTGTTACGTACGAATCTGAGAATCCATAGCAACATTTACAATTTGTAAATTACACTGTCCTTTTTAAAATAGAACATGAGATGACAGCTGTCATGAATATGTTCTGTTATTAGTGATTTCGATATGCTTCTACTACAAAATAATAGTGACTCTTTCAATTACGTTAGATAAGTTTATTCGTGTTTAAAATAAGTAAACTTAAAACATAAGGCAAATAAAAATTCTTTAATTCAAAACAAACACCACAACAAATTTTCAAAATTTCTTCATTTACCTCCATGCAATATCCTAAACGATTATAAAAGTTGTTAATTGCATTGGTTACTTCTCAAGGGGAATTCTTCCTGATACATTTTCACTACTAACTTTCTTCGTCTGATAGATGTTCCAAATTAAAATGGACAAATTTTATTTGATATGACATTAGAAACCCTAACGACGACGATCATGCAACGACTTCTTTAAAAATTGGAATTAGTTTCCATAATAATATGAACTGCAATGTTTCATATTAAAATGAAATCACGGTATAACGGGTGTTCATTAAAGAAAATGGGCCAAGAACGCCACGGTTTTCTCTTTCTAACATGAGTATAGTAAATTAGCTCATATAATTTGAAGCATGTTCTCCTTCGCCGCACACGAATGAAAATAAAAATATGGCTTTGTCAACTTTTGGCCACTGCGGAGCCTGTTGAGTTGGTGTATGTGTTCAAAAATCGTATCTAAATTCAATGACAAGTCAGTGGTTCTAATATAAACATAACCTCATTGACAGTTAAATTCGATGGACATGTTGCTGTGTTGTCTGGGTTGTACCAGGTTTTTACATTAATTGTATTTTTGGACCTTTTTCTTATTTTGCTAGTTCTACGTTGGCAAATATTGCTATGAAATAGGACAATTTGGAATTTTTCTGTAGTTTTGGTTTGAATTAGTTTTGCCCGAGGACATGGGTCCTTTCTTTTCCGCCTTAGTAAAATTTTTGTTTTAAATTTTTTAAGAACATTGATTTATGCCCAAACATTAAAGTAATTTCTCGCGTTTGCACATCAAGAAATTACTCCCTCCTTTGTTTGACATTTCTTTTATGAGAGAGACAAGCTCGTTCGTTTGCTTTCTCGTTGATTTAAGTTTTTATTTTTTATGGGACGAATATTGTTTTGTTTGAGTAACCAAGAACTGACGACTTTACGCTCAAGCCAGCCTTGATTACTAAAGTTTAAAAGTTTTGATTTAAAATAAGTATTCTCTTGAATTAAATAAAATTCCTTATTTAAAATAAATCATATTCTTTAATTCTGCAGAAATTCGTCGAGTTTTAAACAAGTATTTTAAGAAAGGTGAGTTGCTCCATTTGATAGTGGTGACCAGAATTAAATGCGAAGTTTGGAGATGTGTCAAGGTCACTAAATAATTAACCAATCTAATTCATAAATTTAATAATCATCCAACATGTTTCGGTTGCAGGAAAGTAACCATCATCAGGGGGCTACAATTTAAAGAGAAAAGCCACAAAATACAGATGACTAGCAAAAAAAGGTTTTGTTGTTTCTTAAGTACTTAAACCATATTCAATTAACAAATTTAATGAAAATGCACAGGTTGTGACAGCATTGTTAAACAAATTAAAAATATTGAAGCACATGTTCGACTAGTTGAGGAACTTAATAAACTTTAATAAAGACAAAATGGAGTAACAAAGCAGTATTGATAACCCTCATATAACAAATTGACAGTAATTACAACCTAAGCAACAAAAGGTGATTAACAAGAGAGAGGATCAACAGTAAGATTATGAATAATAAGAAACAAGAACATTTAAATTAGTAAAATTATTTGTTGAACCAATTAATGAGCTTAAAGAAATCTTCCTGTTGACCTGTTAACTGATCGTTCAAAATGTTATAATTAATATTATTTTTATGTAAGAAAATTTCTAAATTTTCGGCAATATTCAAAAGGTTACCTTTATTGAAGTTGTGTAATATTTTAACATTGTCAGAAGGAGAGAAATTGTGAGAAGTTTCAATTAAATGATTTAGATTCAGTTTTGTTCTTCTTAAAAGATCTAATATGTTCAAAAATACGTGTTCTCAAGTTACGACCTGTTTGACCTATGTATATGGAGTTACACGAGATAGAGTAAACACCATTTTGTTCTAAAGGATCAATTTTAGGCCTGAATAAATGCCTTTTGAACTGAACATCGTTCTTCTTAGTAACCTTTGACATATCCTAAATTAATTATATTGATCAATTTTATCTTTAGTGTGGGAATTGGCAAATTTAAGATTCTCTCTGTTGAAAAAGGCAATTTTAAAGTCAGAGTTGGAAAAGTATTGTTTGATTTGTTGAGAGATATATCCTAAATAAGGAATCACCAGGTAATGAAATTCAGTATTAGGAGTAAAAGCAATAGCATTGTAAATTAATTGAGTTACTTATAAGCTTAGATCTAATTCTAAAGAACAGGTGGCTAATTATGTTTACAGGAAATTGATTATTATAAGCAATTTGAAGGATGACATTAATTTCATAGATAAAATCAGAGTGTGACATTGGTGCAGAAAAATCTCTATAAAAAAGTGAATTAAAAGTAGCCAGTTTATGCTGTAACGAATGATTAGAAGAATAAGGCCCGATTTATTCACCTCCAAGTAAATTTATCTGGTGATTTATTCCCATAGTAACAATTGTGATCACAATAGTTACTATGGGAATTAATCACCAGATAAATTTAATTGGAGGTGAATAGATCGGGCCTAAGGGATACAAATATCACTGTACGTAGGTTTTCTATAAATTTTATAAGAGAGTTTATTACCAATCTTGGTGAGAGTTAAATCCAAAAAATTTATTGAATTATTGGTTTTTTTTTCGCACGTGAATTTAATATTAAGGTGGAGTAAATTGAAACCATTGAGAAGAGAATCAATAAGATTAGGAGGACCATTGAAGATAAACAAAATATCATCTACGTAACGACAATAAAAGACAATGTGATTAATTAAGCGGTTCTTGGATTTGAAGAATTTATTTTCGAGTTGGTCCATAAATAAATCCGCAAGTAGTGGGGGCAGGCCCATCCCAAGACTTGTTTGTAAACTTTGTTGTTAAAGGAAAAGAAATTTTGTTGTAAAGTGATTTTAAGAAGATCACTAAGGCATTGAACATTAGTGTGAGAAAGGTTTGAATCCAGAAGTAAATCATGAACTATGTTAAGAGATTCCGAAACGGGCACAGAGGTGAATAGATTGGAAACATCAAAGGAAACTAAAAGACTGTTAGTGGTAACTTGTAAATTATTGAGTTTAGAAATTAATTCGCGAGTATTTTGAGTATTTTAAGATTTAAAAGATAGATCCTGTTCCAGCCTCGCCCTTTGCTTCCATGCTCGTTGCCCTATCATTATACCCATTTTCTCCTGCGCGCTCAACTTAGTGATCGCCAACGAGGATTGCCGGTAACGCAACGATTCGCAGTTACATTTCTCTAAAATCTTATAGGTTACAATCTTGTTTTCCAAATTTTAAGTTGGCAAATTAAAATGTAAGTACCTCAGTAAGGTGTATGTTGCATTCATATTGTCACGAGGGGGAATTTTCTAAGAACTACAAGGGGTTTTTTTTCTATGTTCTGCGGATAAAAATCATAAAAAGTATTTGAACGCAGACTTGTGTAATTGAGGGCAGCTTACGACCGTGTTGAAATGTAAAACAATAAGGAGATAACTGATACGTAAATGTTCGTATTTCATAATAACACATCAACGGAATTGATTTCAAACGGGGCCACGTGCTTATACGCGCGTATACAAATGACGCAAACGGGGACAAAGCAGGTGATGAAAAAATGCAACGCGCGACTAGGGAAAAGACGTGTATTTAAAGTGCGGGCCAAAATTAGGAAGTCAGTCGTGTTCCACCGGACCGACTCAGGGGGCACTAGTGCCAACCAACGAGGGGACGCCCAACATTGCCGCCGCCAACGCTCAACAACACCGACGCCGCCGCCCGCATCATCGTCGTCGCCACCCAGCATCAGCATTGCTGCAGCCCCCATCATCTGTCACTGCCGCCGACAACATTTGCATTCGTCCTAAAGAAGTACGAGGACCATCTCCCCCGCCAGCTGCTGAGAGAAGACATCACCGTAGTTCTGCCCTGGCCGCCGCTGTTCCAACCCGATCACCCCGTAGGCTGAGCAAGGACGTGTCATGCTCCAGCCAAGGAACATTGAGACCAACCACGCAAGTCGCGGACCGGCCTTGAACTTCGACAGTCTTCCCGGCTAAAGAAACGTCGCCCGCTGCTCCGTCTTAGTCGAATCAACAACCCCAGTCGCCGCGTACGACCCAGGACCGCACCCCAAGTTTCACGGACAGACCACCCTCAACCAAATTAATCATTTACGTAAATAAAGAGGTATTAATTTTGTAAATCATTGTGTTTAAAGCTCTACCCTCTGATAAACCTACGCACCCCAATCAACCCAAAGGCTAAGGACACACCGTCGCGACATAATGGAGGCTTAGCGCGACGTGGTGAAGGACCTTAGCGTGACATGGTGGAGGCAGCCGTCCTTCATCGCGACAATATATTGGTAAGTACAAACGTTTGTTTCCATGAAAGAAATCTCTAATTCCTAACCTCACATCTCTGCTTACAACACTCCCAAAACTTGTTATTTCATAAAATAAAAAGGAATTCTTAATTCATTGCGGCTTTGTTCAGTATTTCTTATTAAAAAACTTAAAATTAACTTCACTTTCGCACATTTTAGAAACACTTTCACTCAGTACAGTTGGTTTTCTGTTTTCAGGTTCTGTTGTAACAGTTCATTGTAGTCAACCTTTACGTCTGAAATTTGAGATGCCCTGCGGCGCACTCGTCGGCCATCATCAAGGTAAACAAGCCCTCTTTTTCTCCCGGACTGATTAGCCTGGACCGGCCAATGCCTCGCAGCTAGCGGAGTGTTCGGCTTTCTGTAAAACCACTGCATAACCTCACAGAACTCCACCCAGGCTGCCTCTAGAAGTACTTCCTCTCCCCACTGAACTTCTTGATCTATCATATGAACTTGTATTTCGTTTTGCATGCTATCGTTTTTCATTTTTTTTAACGAACAGAACCTGAATTGATATGTACACTATTTACACTGCGTTTCTCTTGTTATGAAAATAAGAGTATTTTTATTTGTTTCTGTTATTATAAATTGCAAATATGAGAAAATTCCTCAAGGACTAATAGTTTAGTATTTGAATGCCTTCGAATATAATCGAACAAGTACCTGCAGGTACAAGGACATAACATTATGAAAAATTATCGTTGCTCCGAGAGTTTTTGCAACAGTGAAATAAGTACAGACATAAAATGAATTAATTAAAGCCATCAGAGTTTTGATTAACGTAACAGTCTACACAATATTTATGTTTCAGCGGGACGATATAAATTACTTTTCAAAGGGCAATTATTACGCGAGTTCATTTTGTTTTAGTTCGTCGTCTTAAGAAGTGCAGCACTGATTCATGCACGGGTACCGAGTCGGAAGCCGAGAGCGAAACACCTGCATGATATCGCTGACCCCTGAGAGACTTAATTCTTCCCTAAGACTTCGATAGCTATTAGTACTAATGTTTACCGATAACATCTAAAGTACATCTGTAGAAAAGTTATTTACTACTTTCTTTTTCCTCTTGCCAGACACTAAAGGGGAGCAGTAAACTTTGGTGGTCAGAATCATTTCGGTTTGCTATCATCACTTTCGCAAGAAATAATGTGCCGCGCATTTTTATCTTACGACAATGTATGTGTATATACAAGGCACCTTGAAGAGGGTGTAAAATTTTATTTCTTTTATACATCAGATATATTTTACGTGTTACTTTCTTTTTCTTACAAGAAACGAGCGTACATAATTTCTGTTGTTGGCGAAGAATATTTGGTACAAGTACGATGCATCACATGCCGGGCAGGTGATGAAGTGTAGCTGTCTGTACATCTGATAAAGCCAGTCATGTTCCATTGATATGAAATGCTTACTTCGACCGCTACCTGCTGTTTCTTCTAATATGTAGCTGTTGGTTTCATGATGTATGTTATTGTTGAGCATACATCACATCTTTTGGTAATAGCTTGTTTAATATAAATATCCATCTGTTGCGTGCACTCGACGACTAATACAAGCCCTCTTAATATATTCACAGCGCTTTTAATTTTTAATATCCTTTGTCCTTAATCCGTAACAGTTCATCTATGTATAATTACAAAGGTCATGATGTTTTGTCAGAATACATATATGTATATAAAGCGTTTCGTTAAAAAATATAATAGGATCCGTTGTTTATTTAGAAAATAATTTAAAAAACACTTCAGCATCCAAATCTAAGCCCTAAACTTCAGAAACTTATCGGGTAGGAGCGGCGGGGCTGTAACAGACTTCTCTTTCGGCATTCGCTTTACAAACTGGAAAGATGTAGAAAATCCAATTCTGTTTGGGTGTGTTTGTGTGTGTGTGTAGAACACACTTACACCGAATGGAAATCGGATTCATATTTGTAGATACATAAACATATCAAGTGTAAAAGCTACACTTAATTGATCTATATTTAATTAAAAAAAAATCTGCTTCGTTATAAATAGAATGTAATCAAAAATGAACCCTTGTAAGATTTGTTTGTCGGCTCGTAACGTATTCTTCGTACTCTACCTCTAAATCACACTTAGTGCGCGCAAAGAAAATAAGCATAATAGCTTCTCCCGATATGTGCATACTTAACTTTGCCAAAAATGGTACCTGCAACCAGTGCCTTGTATATGTACGTATTCCTTGCAGATATATTATCGGAATACAATTTCTCACTACATAACTTTGGATGCCTGAACCGTCTCGTACGCGAGCAGACATAAACGATTGCCGTTTCGTGTTTCATATTCGGTTACCTATAAGGAACTTCGTCGTAATTTGTCACTTTTTTTGGCGTGCAAAATAAACATTCAATATACAATATAATGCAGTCGATATTTCAAGTTTTAATGAAGAAACTGCACAACTGGCGCCTGCGTATAACGATGAGTTATTGTTTAAGTGTAAATTGCTTAAATCACTAGATTTACGTGGTCGTTTCTTTATTGCAAATTGTACTTTATATAAAATAAAAAATATATTTCATAAAAGTTATTATTAAAGATTAAAGTAAATCCATTCGACTTTTTAATCAACTCAACTTTTTAATCATGTACAGACGACGACGACACTCCTTTTCGTTCATTTAATCCAAAAAAACAAAATATTGACATTACTTTATATTTTTATCCTTATTTAAAACTAGAAGTATTTTTATATATTATATAATATCCACAAATACTTGCATTTTATGTCCATATATCCTGTAGTTCTAAAAGGTGATTAAATATCTTGGTATACGTTAAGTATTATTGAGTTTCAAAATTAAGAATTTAACATATCTACCTACAAATAAAAATTCGAAGAGCACATTTGCAACATAATGGAAAAAAAATGGTACAAGCTCTCATAATTAATAGGTTGTTGAGTTATTATAGTATCGACTAATTTCTCAAGACCCTCCCTATCTACAGGTAGTTCTTCATTATGAATTTTATCCACCGTCTAACAAAATACTGGATCCTGATTTGTTTGTAACATTATAAGTTTTTACTGTAAAAAATATTGGACAATATCACCCAAATGCTCCTTTAGTAACATCTGTATTAGTTGATATAGGACACTCCAAAAATGTAGGGAATTCTTATCATATAAACGAGGGTACGTTCCTTGTAACTACTCTTTTAACTATAATAATTATATAATAACTGTGATATGGCTTACAATTAGCAAGTATCTCTATATTACTAGATACCCGTATATCAAAGAATTTCAATCAACCAATCAAACATTTCCATAAAAACTTTTTTTATAAACGCTTGAACGTCCAGTGGTAAGGGACCGGCCTTGCAATCGATGGTCGTCGGTTCGAACCGCACTCGAGATTTTTCTGGGGGGTGGTCGGTATCGACTTCATGTACCCTTCAGTGTTGGGGATAAAATTCGACACTGCTTCCCCTTAAACGGCAAGAAGGTTAGAAGTAACAAAGCCATGGAACACTTTACACACACTCAAATACACTCCTACTCCTGAGGTCCTGACAAGTCTTTGACCTAGGACCCCGTTGGGCAACCACCACAGATAAAAAAATATATATAATATATAATTTGACAATAGGTATACGAGGACCATTTGATACCTAAGGTACCTGACTGTGAAAGAGGCCATGAAATCTGAAAAAAATTAGTTTGTTTATAGTTTGAACTGTTAAAAAATTTTGTGCCAAATCTCGTCCGCATAGCTTTATTACTGTTGAAATTACAAATTATTAAAACTACAGGTGCATGGTAAATTACCATCATGGACGAAATCGAACATCAAATAGTAATAAAATTTCTCACAAAAGAAGGGAATACTCCAAAGCAAAAATGATAGGATGTTACATGAAGCAAGAATTAAAGCCCTCAGTGGAGAAAGAATTTTCCACATAATTCATGATCATGAACATTTAGGGATGTCAGAATGAGTGCAAGATGGATGCCCCGAATACTCACTTCCTTCGGAACAACGTAAATCGAAGGTTCGCAACAATTTTTGGCTGCCTGTGAAGGACATGTTGCAGTTCTAAACAGCGGAAGAAATAGGTTGTACAATATTGGAAATTTTCAGTCATGACTAATATGGGCATTTCGATAATAATAGTTTCCGATTGGTTGACAGCATCTGAGGTAATCCGATTTAGCCCTTTTTAACGCTTCACTTCTCGTTTTAACTTTGGCGAAGTTTGTATCGTTGTGATTAAAGTTATCAGAGTTCTCGCTAAGAAAGATTAGAAAAACTCAGTGGCGGCCGGTGCATACGAATAGAGTGGGCACATGACAAGGCTGAAGCATTATGTTTCTCTTTTTTCGTGTGTAATAAACAGAGATAGCGCTTAGCAAGTATGTCGTTTGCCTCACTGAATCGGATGGACCGGCCGCCGCTGGAAAAACTCGAATTCGACGTGGTCGGAAATTCTTAGTGCATCGTCAAACGAGTTTGGAGTGATTTTCACAATCCTGCCAGGGCCTGGTTTTCCTAAAATCCAGGCTCTTCTTTTTTGGATATTTCTTATGATATCTTCCTTTTAGATACTCTTCTGGCACTCGGTTATTTAACCAATATTTTGGAAACTGTTGCTATCGAAACTCACCACTTTCATCTCGTGGTTTCGTACTGCCGAATCAGAGAAGGGGAGGTGACCGCTTCGGACATCGTGTAGAATACGGAGGCGTAAAGGATATTGACCTACAGGGTACATTTTTGGTGACGTGAGTTTAATCATTGTCTCTTATTAGGGAGTTTTCGCAATTTGTACAATTTGTAAACTATTAATGCGCGTGCTCACAAACAGGTGAGCAAGCGCATTATCATTTTTACAGCATTTAGCGTAAACGTTATTCATAACATGCAAATTGCGAAAACTCCCTATTAACTGCTTCGTGACGCTGCGTTATTAAGAGTGAATTTTCGACAGATCTTGCGCCTTTAATTATTTTATATAAATTGTAGTAGTAGAAATAAGGCGGATAAGATCTGTGGTATCGAGTTGTAAATAAATAAGGTGTACACTCAGGTACAATATTTTTGAATCGCTTTAGATATAGTATTTCGGCGACATTCTGTCGCATTGGATTAACCTGTTTTTGACATTATTCAATGCAATTTGTAAATATTCTGTGCTTTTGTAATTAAAGTAAATATTATTTTATCTGTTTGTGTATCCCAAACGTACAAGTGAGTTTAATTAAATCTCCTGTGATTGTTGCGAACGATCAACTGCAAAGCCGAGACACTTTGGGAACACTGTCGAACCCTGGCGCCTACTTTAAGATCTATTAACGCATACCAATGTTTCACTGTTGCTACACGAGGAAAAGCTGATGAAAGATTTGTTACCGATGAAGGTAAATAAATCAGGAGTAATTCATGGATTTGACCTTGACAGTAAACAAGAATCAAAGCAATGGAAGCATACCCAATCTCCAACACTAAAGAAATTTAAAGTTAAACTATCGGCTGGCAAAGTGATGGTTACGGTTTTTTGGGGTACCAAAGGAATTTTACTGATAGATTATCTTCCACACAAAACTGTGGTAAAAGGGGCTTATTACAGTAACCTACAATTGCAGGAGTGCATCAAAAAATCAGTCTGAAAAAGCAGGGCAAAAATTTTTGATTTTGCACGACAATGCTCCTGTGCACAAGGCCGTCATTGTTTGTGATTTCCTAAAGGGTTTAGACATCGAAGAGTTATGCCACCATTGTGCCATTTGAAGAAAAAACTTCGTCGACAAAGATTTTCAGACTATAAAGAGTTACATTTGAAGTACCTATAGAACCCAAGAAAAAAATTTTTTGTAGACTGTTTATTTTCTTTAATTTCGATATGCAAAAAGTGCATTGAGGTAACAGGAGATTATACTCGAAAATAAATACAAATCTTTCTTTTTATTTCACCTTACATGTTTTTAAAATTTAATAAAATCTACATACCTTAATAATACTTGATCCTTGAAACAGGATTATCTAATATTTGTGTCAAATCCTTTTATATTTCCTCTCTCAAAAAAATTGTATCGGCGACACAATGTGAGAATCGCTAACAGGCTGTTTTTTAACTTCATACAAAAAATGAAACCAGTGAAAGTTGACATTAAAAGTGATAGAATGAAGCAGTTTTTGTATAACAATTGATTAATAAATATTGGAAATAATAAATGTTTTCGGCGAACGATGAAACAGTTTGATAGTCCCTGGCTTATTTTTATTACGTAATTACGTAATTGGAGAAGTATGCTGGTGTCAGCATCGGCTGTTTAAGTGGGTTAGCTCTCAACTGAACTTCGTCGCAGATAACAGTGTTGAAAACATGGACATGATTTTAATTTACGGCGAATGTGGTCAAAATGCGTTGGCTGCAAGACGTTTGTATGCACAGCGTTACCCAGATCGCCCTTTGCCAAATAGCAGAACCTTTGTGTCAGTTGTGCAGCGAGCAAGGGATACGGGAAATTTGTTGTTTGACGAATTATTCGTGAGGAACAATTATACCCGTTTCATTTTCAAAGAGTGCAAGCTCTGATGCCCGCAGATTATCTCCAACGCATGCGATTTTGGGTGGTTACTCAGGAAACAGACGGACAATCCGAACTTTGTTAATAACATTTTCTTCATCGACGATTTAATGTTTATAAGCGATGGTACGTTTAATTTTCACAACATGCATGTGTGGGCAGAAGAAAATCGTCATGCAATGCGGCGCCGTAGTTTTCAACAACGCTTTACGATCAGTCTGTGGGCAAGTATGTTAAACGGCACTCTAAGAGGTATGTTTAGGTCTCGCGCAGGGGGGGAACTTCGAACACTTATTGTGAGTGAAGGTCACCGTCTGTTGCGTCTAGCGGTTCTAAACATTTCACAAGGAATTGCCGGATGTCGGTATGAACTTTTTGATTTCTTTTCCGTTTTAATTTTGGTGCGTTCGTGAGAATATCTGTTACCAAATACGCCATTAATTTATTTGTACAAACTTGAAAAACACCCTGAATAGAGGGTGTTAATGGTAATCTGATACAGTATTTAACATTTTTGTGTTAATGGTAATCTGATACAGTATTTAACATTTTTATATAACATCGACAAGATAGATTGAATGAAAAACAAACCTATTGAGCTTTCCTGCTGCAGGATTTGATGATAATGTTAGAAAAATTAAAAAGCTTCAATTTTTTTAAAATTTTACTTAATATTTTTTTACATAAGATAACATTAATAATCTAAGTTGCTGTTTTCTTATTTTTTACTAAATAAATCTTAATGTTCGCAGCTTCCTCAGGATAAATAAACAATTTTTTTATAACTTATTCTGAAAAAACTATCAACGTGTAGCGAAATGTATAGACTTTTTAAATTCATTTTTATCCCATCATTTATATTTATTCACATATTTTGTAATAATTTTCAACGGATATTAAACACTGGCAATGGATTAATGTATCTACGTGCTTTCGACCAATATATTGCTAATAAGAAAAAAAAAACATGAACTAATTTGTGATGACATTACTATCAAAACCTGATCCATAAAGGCATGCCTGACTACAGAATAATGTACGCATATATCATACGTAACGAATACACTGTGGTATAGAAAATAATATGGGTACGGCCTGTCCAAGTTATAATATATCTTCTGACCATATATGACGTAACTGTATGTAATTATTAATATATGCAAATTGGCCCGTAAAATGGTAATGACTGAAATCGAAATTTAAAAACGCACATCCGCTATTCAAGAAGACATTTCTTGTCCATTGTCTAGAGAATAACAAAACGGCCGTGTATATATTAGGCACAATTACATAGTTATAAACAATTACAAACAATCACAAACAATGAGCAACTAAATTCAACAGATTCATTAAAATCACGCAACACAAATTACACGTGAAGTAATTGTAAAAGAAATTAATAGGCACAAGTTAAACGAATCAATAATATACGACGGTACTTTTATAGCCTTATTATTTATTAACATTCTGGTGCAAGACATACGGCGCCAACAGTATCTAACAAAAATATGCCGTGTAAATTAACCACACGGCACACATGTCCAGATACGAGAGTAGACGGGTTTACTACATTCAATAAGTCACCGCTGATTTATAGCATACGCATCAGTTCCTCATGGATAATAATTGCATTGTAATGGGAAAATAAATTATGCATGCATGTGGCTGCGCTCTGCGAAATCAAGGAACCACTTTTCTTATGTCCCCCAACGAAATATGTACCAACTATAAATATTTTATTCTGTTGGACCAACAAAACGATAAACAGCATGCTCGACTGATGTTAATATGCATAGCAAATTAACTTAATTATTTAACATCAACAATATATTCATTCAATTGATTTTTTATTATTGTTCCGGTTCAGTACTTTACACAACGCGCATAAATTGCCATTATGCTATATTGAATTAACGTTTAACTTATTAACGTAAATAGCTACTTACTTTCTTGACCTACCTGTTTGACCCTGTATACATTGGGGAAAACCGTCGATGTTAATAACTCTACTGGATGTAAAGAGGGCGCCACCTAACGTAAAGTTGACCAAGTAGGCTAGTAAAGCTCCTGGTAACGCTAGGCCTACACACGGCCTTGAAAATAGCTGAAACTCCCACAGGTTTATACTCGCTTACAAAATAAGTTTGTCGGTCACCCTGAATTGTAACAAAAAAAAAACAGACCAAAACTCAGTAAATGGTTGTACCAATTGTTTATTATACACAGAAATATGCCACAAAAATGTGCAACCGGCCAGGATATCCTTTTTAATAAAGAAGCAAATAACGGCTTAGCTGGCAAGGAAAAGTAATTGTCGACGTACGTTTCGGTCTTATTAGACCTCATCAGGACAGTATAACCAAGGTGTAAGGTGTTGACACTTGGAGATAAAAAACAACAAATGAAGCAACAGACCAGGAGACCGAATGCACATTTGCTGCAACCACCGAGAAGACCCGCATTTCGAGGGCAACATCACAGTATAGCAACGGAGGCAAACATAGTCAACCTGTGTTACTTCAAGAAAAAGCCAGGATATAATATATATTGATTGTATTTTCCTGGCGTTAAACTTTCCGTTATATGATATCCTTTTTGGCTAACATCAAATTGTGCAAACAAATTTTCTGTCTACAGATAGCAACGTTACTTCACAATCAACTTTACCTTAACAGAAGAAAAAATAATAAGTTCGAGTCCAGAAAGAATCAGGCAACTACGCATTACCTGGCACAGATACGTACCCAAAATTGACATGTAAGAAAACAACGTAAAAACATAAGATAAAATTTCAACGATACCAATCTCCAAGTGTGTTCGACCACGGAGGGGGAGCAGCCCTCGGTGAGTACTCTATGAGATTCGGCAGCTACCAACAGGGGTCCTCCGCTGCGAACAAGATGTCGTAGTAGAAAGGATTTCGAGATTCGATGGCATCAACAGCAAAACTCGTTCGGAAGGAACCAAACTGGCTTCAAAATCTCGAGCAACGTAAAACGTGCTAACGCAGAAAATACGAATATAAGAGAAATTCTATAACCAGAGGGGAGCCGATTCGAATAAGACTTATCCCATTGAACAATGGGCTAACTAAAGGAACGTGGCATGTCGATCCTCGAACAGCGCCTAATTTATCCGTAACAAGCGTTGAAAACTGAATTTTCTAAAAACTTCCACAAAACCCGAAATCCGAAAATAGACAACAGGTTTGAACAATTTGAAGAATGAAATTTGGACCGTAAGAAAATATTTCAAATGCCGTGGACATACGAGTGGAATACAAGATAATAAATGCTCATATATAGGGTGACTGTTAATTAATCCGACAAAATCAAAGCGCAATAAAAAGCGATGTCCGAGTGTATGGGAAAAATGTTAAAAAATTTCTTTCTAATTTAGTTTTCGAGAAATAATCAATCAAAAATTAGCCCCAAAACGACGATGCGCCTCTGGTTGAAAAGTCGAAGAGCAGATAAACGAAATAAATGCTGTCGTAAAAGTTTTTTATAGTTTTATGACGCTACGGGGTGGCTTTGTGAACTTGACCTTTAAGTGGAAGTTCATAACTCCGTTTTTAAGCCATGTTACCGTTGAAAAATTAATTTATTTAATAATTCTTTTGAGATTGTCAAAACGATTTAATGTTGCAGAAACGTAAGAAATTATTAACATAACTAACAAAATAATTAAATGAATAAAATTTTAGAAATCGGTTACAACACATGCTCAAAATGGTTGCCCCCAACTTGCACACACGTCTGATAACGAAGAATTGATGTTTGTCTTGTGCATTCAAAAACTCCAGAATTCATCCGTATTTCAGCAGTGGCTTTAACGATACGCCGAGGGAGTTCCATTTCGTTTCATTTATTCATAATAATATTTGGCAATCGCCCTGTATTTAAGAAGTAATAGTTCAGGAGGTCTACGTGCCGGTCGTCACATTTCTCAATATTGGACAATATTGCATCAGAAAAACCATACGCCAAAAAAAACATATT
Organism: Dorcus hopei; assembly: GCA_033060865.1. Taxonomy (NCBI): domain Eukaryota; kingdom Metazoa; phylum Arthropoda; class Insecta; order Coleoptera; family Lucanidae; genus Dorcus; species Dorcus hopei. The sequence goes on along the minus strand of CM065423.1, from coordinate 28,927,388 downwards.
TAGTCCTACAATATCTCTCCATTTCACTCTGTCGCCCGGTTAAAAACCGATTTCATTCGTAACCACACCTGTCTTAACTTATGGTAGCGAAGAACATGGCGTTCGCTCGCATTCAGTTTGTCTTTGGACCTCTTAGCTCTTAGCGTACGGCTCGTTTATTTGTGACTTTTATCTTTGTGCTCCCTTTCACGTGATTCTCTGAAGGAAGACGGAACCGGAATTACTCCGAGATTTTTGCAAACCTACGTTGAGAGAATTTCAAGCTCGTTAAACAGCTTTTCGAAAGCCCGTCTTTGAAGTAAGGAACAGGTATGTCTTATGGCCATTTTGTGTTCGTAACGCGTATCTTTCTTCCATTAGGCTTCCAGTGGTAGTTTTACCTAGGGATGTGTTGTTACTAAGCAATCTGTTATTTTATAACAGTTATTCAATCGCAACAGTTATAATCTGTTATTTTCATTCAAAAATAACAGGTTATAAATAACGTGTTGCAACAGTACGTGTCTGATATATAACAGTATCAAGTTGTACCTGTTATTTGAAAATAACTACTTTGCCCATCACCCAGTTTTACACATCTGCCAAATCTGAACAACCCTTATGGGTGAAGGAAAAGGCCGGAATTGGCGTTTTCAAACGGTAGCCCTGCAACATGGCTTCCCCCCGCCTGTGAAACTGCAAGACGACGCTACTTGCCGATATATCCGCTTCACCGATTTACGGCGTTAACCACTGTGGGAGGGCGCTCCAACCAACACTGTTGACAGCTGTCTATCATTACGCCGGATTCTGGTTACAAGGTCGGAGTTACTCGAATTATTTTTAATTACTCTGTTGTGTTGACTATTTTATTCCGAGTCATCTCGACTCACTTTAACGCGGCGTTGTTATTAATTTTGGCTGCTTATTTACTTTAAGGCGTAGTGTAAACGACGGGCAGATCTGCTTAGAGACATATCCGCTTCATCGATTTACGGCGCTAATCACCGTGGGAGGGCGCTCCAACCAACACTGTTGACAGCTGTCTATCATTACGCCGGATTCTGGTTACAAGGTTGGAGTTACTCGAATTATTTTTCATTACTCTGTTGTGTTGACTATTTTATTCCGAGTCATCTCGACTCACTTTAACGCCGCGTTATTATTAATTTTAGCTGGTTATTTACTTTAAGACGTAGTGTAAAGGAGGGGCAGATCTGCTTATCGGTTTGTTTCTAATTTAATTGTTTGCCTGATAACAAAGTTGATTTAAATTACTTTCGTGTTCGTTTCACTAGACCCCGTCTGGGCCATATTTAACTTTGTAATTTGTACGCCTATTTATTTTTACCAAATTTTAAGCTTTTTAAATAAAAACAAGTGTGCTCAGCTGGTGATTTTTATTTTATTCACTTTGCCCAACTTTTGCTTTGGGGTTTCGTCGAACCCTCCCTTCTCCAAGAGCTTAGCCGAGCGGTGCTGGAGAAACGTCAGTCACTCGCACAATTTGCTGACCTTCAGGGTTGCGTTCATAAAATATACTTTCGAGTGCACCTTGGGCGTGTAATCGTATCTCTCTTAATGATGATTATTTGATTATTTTGCGTCTCGCTTATCTGTTTCAAGAAGTCTTCTGTTTATATTATTACCATGACAACGGGCGTACTTCTTACACCGCACTTTTAAGTAGGGTGTAGAAAATGTGTTTGTTGCTATGGAAACCACGCCTGATTTAGTTTTTTATAATTCATAGATGAGAAACAAAATATATAAATTCATTTATACGAGAGAGACTGCAATATTAGCCAAGAGTAACTCTAGAGTGTCTTTCATGAACACAGCGCAGGTAGGTAGCAGGCAACGCCCGACGTAAATACGAACTCGAAAATATTTACTTGACAAATACATGCATGGCAACAAATTACCTGAAATAGATTATTCCACGCAAAGAATAACAACGGGCACACTTTGAACACCTGGTAAACAAGTAAATCAGTAAACTCATTCGTAATCTGTTTCGAATGTTAATTATTAAAATTTCGTTTTGTGTGTGAGGAATTATTGACGCAAATCTATTAAAACTTTAACAAATTCAAGACGCATTTACAACTCCACATCCTGTGTTTTTGGCGCACTGGTTGTAAATCGTTCCTCATTCTACCGTACGCAGCATTCATTTCACTTTTAATTAATTATAAACTTTTGCTTAGAATTTTTTAAACATGATGTCGGCATCTATTACATTCATTCAGTACGCGATTTAAATTAGAAACTGGACGCATATCACCAACGACGTTTAAAACAGCTGTACTTAATAAAGTTTTTATAGTCGGCGATGAACTTCAGTTCTAATAAATCGTTTCACATTTTCAGAAAACACAGATTCGTTTAAGCAATTCCTTGCAAATGTAATCAACTAATCATTCTTCTGTGGTGGTAATTATTTATTACCAATTAGTATTACGCATAATACTAGCGACGTTTAAAACAACAAATTGTATCCTAATACTTTTATTATCTCCGTACTATAACGAGTCGAACATTTTGCTATCCGTTGCCTGTCGGGTCGTGATTTGACCGCTGCGATCCTTGCGATTTTTCTTGTCAACGAAATAGCTGATAGATTCCGTTTTACTCATAGTAAATAATCCCCACGAATTAACAAACAATTATGTATAGGCATAATGATTTGCGAATTTATTATTTGTATTTCATACGTTCCATACGTATGCGTTTTTCTTGGTCGGTACAATTGTCAGTCACCCTGTACACAAAATAGGAGCAACAAGTACTAATTATTAAACATCACATATTACTTATTGTACAAGAACTGTCATCTAACATAGTCATGAACATTAAAGTAAAGAGAAACAAAGACAGAATTCTTCGTTTAGTTCAACTCAAAGATTAATTGTTATAAAACGTGGTTGAAATGATAAAAAAATATAAAACAGGTACTTAATTATAAATATCTTCTGAGAACCATAGGTCGCCGAAGTTGAAACTTATTATCCTATTCATATCATATTAAAATTCACGTTACTAAAATTACCAATTAAATGTCTGAAGTGAACAGATTTCTAGGCACTGATTACCAGGATTAATGCGTGTCCTATCAGCGGGTAGTGGATGTCAATCAAATTTTTACCCCCGGGATATGAGTCGTGACCTCGGCCAATCCATCATTCCGAGCATATGCGAGTGCCAATAGACCGGGCTGCGTTTAATTGCATTTAGAGATGCGAGTTCAGCGGTAATTAATAATTAAAGTCTTGTTCGTGCGTTCGTATCGTGAATTATTAGGCGTTCTCATATCCTCGGGCTTTTCGGTGAATATGAAGATGGACACAGCGTCCGCTTCTCAGAAAGATTATTATAGCACACATAAACACGTAATTTCCTATGTTTACGTGTACATAACCGTCCGTTGAATTGCATGCCGGCGATTTCGTTAACTATCATGCTTTCATGTAATTTAACTATAAAAATCAACGGCTTCATTTTAATAATCGCTAATTTCGTTATGACTTGGCGAACACTTATAATATATAGTTAAAAACATCACACATAATACTAATTATATAACAACAAGTGAACGTGCTTGTGGTAATATTTGAGAAAATAAAAGCCAAAATGCCGTAAGTTGTATAAATCTTTTTCCTGCTTAATACATACATACATATATACAGATGTAATAATACATTTAGATTTTGTTAAATATTTATATTGAGTTATTATTTATTAAACACTCTGTAACTTTAAAACTAGGCCGTTTTTGATATATATTCATATGAGCTTTTTTGATGGAAATTACTTGGAGAATAAGCCCTTAAAGTTTTTCGCACATATTTAGAATCACCCTGTATATTCACAGTTTAAGTGCTTCTGTTATTTCTCGTTTATTGAATTATTTTATAGAATTTTTTTTAATGAAGAGCTTTATGGAACTGTAAGTAACTAGTGACTGTCATTTATTAAAAATGTAGTCAGTCAAACTTTGTAATAAGAAATTTAGTAAGGCACTGAGAAAGATTTAAAGCATATGTGATATGCGCCGTATTTTTCATTCGTTATCTCGATCTTTAATAAAAATAACTATTAACTTGTATAATATCCTATTTAAATGAGATAGGTACCGTGGTTTGAACGGATGCTCCATGGGGGAGGTGCGAGTCTACCCGGTCGATTAACGCCGATTACATCTCGCGAACCGCGGGATACCAATAAACAATGACGGTCCGGAAAATTACTAAATTATCCTCCAAACATTTAACAATAGTTCGGACAAACAACCGGGCGCAAACAAATGAGAAAGGGACGTCTTCAATGGCATGCTGTTCCAACGGTCTCTATTATAATGTCAAAACGTTAATCGTTCGATGTTTAGTATTGCAAGTGGCCATCATATTTTATTTTCTGTGCTTTGTGGTGGAGTACGTAATATATTTAGTTTCATTTTCACAAAATAAAACAATGAAAAAAATATGACAGTTTCTGTCTTTCGTATTTACGACAGGTTGTTTGTTACGTCGGAACCAGATTCAAGGTTTTGTTAATACACTGTACAACATACCCCATTATTTTATGTATTATAAAATATCAGCTATGTTCTTTTTGTGAACTTCATCTTAAATGAATTTTTTTTTCCTACACTGTTAGAAAATTCAATTTTACCGCCTCATCAGAGAGGAGAAAGCAAACGTTTCCACGGCTAGCCCGGCAAAATGAACATAAATGCCTAGCCGAGAAAATAATTCACGAAGCTTTACCACTAGGTGGCGCAACAATAATTTCTGGAATGCATTCTCATCGACATCAAAAAATTAACAAACGTAAGTTTTTTATTTAATTCCACTGGTATTTGGTTTTAAAAAGGATTAAAATTATCAAGAAAAAAAAAGTCAACTTGACAGCGGTGAGATTCGAACCCATGCCTCCGAAGAGACTGATGTTTTAAACCAGCACCTTAAGCTACGGTTTGTTAGGACAGTGCGTGACGCAAAACTTACAGTAAGTCGAGCGCGACATACGTGCGCTGAAACCTAGGGCTTTGATTTAAATAAAGGTGGATTGTTAGAGTACGTTCACTTGAGCACAAACATTCTGCTCAACTTACGCGCTGTGAGTTTGCGTCGAAACCTGAGTGCAACAGATTGTCATTTATCAAACGTCGAACTCGACTTACAACAGATTGTCATTTATCTGTACTCTTCAAATACAAACGCGTTCTGCTTAGCGTGTTGCTACCTACCTACCTGTGGGTCTGCAAATTAGTGTGAGTGACTAACGTTTCTCCAGCACCGGCTCGGCATAGCTCGTGGAGAAGGGAGGTTCGACGTAACCCCAAAGCAAAAGGTGGGCAAAGTGATTAAAAATAAAAGGTACCAGCTTAGCACACTTGTTTATACTTATTTAACTTGCTCAAAATTAAATAACGACAAAGCAAAAACGAAAAGTAATTAAGTTAAATAACACGTTAAATTTAACCCGTACCACAGATCTGTGCTTCGGTCACAATTATGACTTAAAGCGATCAAAGATATTAACGGTTATCAAAAGAAACGGGTAAATGTAAACAACACCGCGATAATGTAAATCAATACAAATAAGTAGAGCTGATTCGACCTTGGTAAATCCAAAGATCCAGCGTCAATGTCAATCAGCTGTCAACAGTGTCGGAGCGTCCTCCCGCGGTGGCTAGCGAAGTGAGTCAATCTTGCGGTAATGCCGCCAAAAGTAGCATCGTCTTGCAGAGCGAGTCTATTCTCAACGACGGGGAAAGCCAGATGGCGGGGCTCAATTCGTTGCGAAAGTCGGGACTTCTCTTGCACCCAAGGGGGAGCGACGTTATTCCTCACCCAAACAAGCTATATCTTGCACTGGGACTCGTACTAGAAGTTGTCTTAAACTTAAAGCCTAATGGAAGAAAGTATGCATTACGTTTCGTCGCAGTCAGAACATGGCCACAAGACATACCTGTTTCGTATTTCCACGACAGGCTTGGAAAGCTGTTTGACAAGCTTAAAATTCTCTCCACGTACGATTACAACAAATCTCGGAATAATTCCGGTTCCGTCTTCCTTTACAAAATTACGTGAAAGGGAGCACAAAGATACCACGCACGACGTAAACGAGCCGTACGTGTGAGCTTTGATACGAGACTGGCCGCGAGCGAATGACGACGCGTTCTTCCCCCAACACCAGTTCAGACAGGAGTCGTTAAGATCGAGACAGATTTACCCCGGAAACTAAGCGAAATGGAGATACACAGTATGCCTAAATTAACAGCGCACCACCTAACTGACGCAAGATTGCACCACATTGTGAAACTTGGAAACGGCACGTAGGCGTAGGCCGTGTGATCGTTAAATTCCCATGCTGATACAGGCCTCGAGAAGTGGCCAAGTTCGGCTGCGCCTTGCCTGTCCATATCTTCTCTCGACCTGGAAAACAAGCACTTTACCGCCGAGGTCTACAATATACTATTCCTGAACCATCAAAAACCTTAACATTCTTTTCTACTGTAAATAAAAATTTATTACCAACAGTTTAGGTCGCGACATCTCACGGCCGATTTTAGACCTGAAAATCCAAAAAAAAATTATTATGAAATATTCCTGTAAAGCTTTCTTGCGTAGTTGCCATTTGACTGGTATATTTTCTGTTTCCAGAATTTTTGAGTCTTCCAATTCGAAATTTCTTAGTTATATGTATACATATGCCATAGGCACCTTACACTTTTGCGTGAGTTGTTTCAACTGTTACAATTTTCCTTATTCGGTTTCAACTTATAAACTTCTATTCAAAACAGCTGCTTTGATGCTATTCAGGAAATCCCCTCGCTTCTTATGTAGGGTAAGCAGCAGCCTGCTCTGCCATTCATGCGATAAAGTTCGATTATGTGATTATTTTTTTAATCGATTTTCAAAAGGAGATACTCTTTTTCAATAGGCAGACTTTCATTTACACTTACACTTGCATAAATGAAATATAATCACTTGTCTAACAACTTAGACTCTTGTTCTAAAAACATGTATGTAGTATTTGAAATTTTTCTTATCTGCCATTATTTATAAAATTGAGGAATGTTATGTATTTGACATTGTTTTAATTAGAGAATATTTTAAAGTAGAACAGAAATAAGTAATTAAGTGCACAAACGATAGTCTGGTAGCACATATGGACATTCGAATCGATAAGTACAACAGGTTTCCTGCTTATAAATTAAAAGGTTATATTATCTGCGAGTGTCTCTGGACATGACACGTCTGCGAATGGAAAAGGAACAGGCAAAAATAAAACCTGTTAGGTGTCAGGAACGCGTTTTTATTGTATTAATACGTCAGTAGTTTATAGCTTCGACCAACAACAAGAAAGCCGTTTTATTGCAGTGGATATTTTTTTAATATGAGAGCTCACTTCCAGCCATTATTTATGCACTTAGCGTACGATAAATTACAGCGAACATATGCCGTTCAGCTGTCTTATATTTTTCAAGTATTAAGAAGTGAAACACGATTTGAAGGCGACGACAATAAAATACGTCTTGCAAATTTTCATTAGCAATACGAAATTATTACGGGACTTCTGAAACCAAATCAGTTAATCGTGAGTCATAAATTTGCATACTAGGAGCAATCTATTTTACAAATATATTTATTGCCCAGTTATGCAAATAAAATCTTGTACTTTATATTACATTCTATTTTCAATTTATAATCTACAATCAATGGTTAATATTTTGGAAATTGCAATTAAGAACAATACAGACAATTCATATCAAGTATGATACCAGAAAATATCTTTATATTGCGAGCAAAGAAGAGTAACTTCGGACGCCCGACATATAAAGGATGATTCTTAATTATAACGACAAAATAGAACCAGTAAGAGAATTGAAAATGTATACAAAATTCTATGTAGTAAGTTAAAATAAATTAAAAACATACTCTGAAAGCAATTTACGATACTGTACTTTTGTAAATAAGCTAGAAAACCTTTTACCAATAAAGAGAAAGAAGATAAATAGCCATGGCCTCCTCGATATATCTAATCCAGCAAGTCTAGCTGATCTGCTCTAAGTTTATAGGAAGCTATTCCTGAAAAAGAAGACAAATAGCCATGGATTTCTTCGATATGTCTCACTCAGCAAGATCTGCACCGAGTTTATAGGAAGCTATTCCTGAAGAAGAAGACAAATAGACATGGAGCTCTTCGTTATATCTCACTCAGCAAGTCTAGCTAATCTGCTCCGAGTTTATGGGAAGCTATTTCTGAAAAAGAAGACAAATAGACATGGAGCTCTTCAATATATCTCACCTAGCAAGTCTAGCTGATCTACTCCGAGTTTATAGAAAGCTATTCCTGAAAAAGAAGTCAAATAGCCAAGGAGCTCTTCAATATATCTCACCTAGCAAGTCTAGCTAATCTGCTTCGAGTTTATAAGAAGCTATTCCTGAAAAAGAAGACAAATAGCTCTTCGATATATCTCACTTAGCAAGTCTAGATAATCTGCTCCGAGTTTATAGGAAGCTATTTCTGAAAAAGAAGACAAATAGCCATGGAGTTCTCACCCAGCCAGCCTAGCTGACCTACTCCGAGTTCAATATACCTTTCACCGATTTATTTTGTCGAAATAAATAAGATTAACTCTATATACATAAATGTATATTGAACATTTCAATGTGCTTCCGGTACGGAAACAATAGTAAGGACAGAGAGATCAGCAAAAAGAAAAATCTTCAAAATTACTATAAAAACAGAATATTGGGAATTACTTCAAAAGAAAACTGAGGTAATAACTATATTAGAGGCAAGGCACTAGTATTATGACGAAATGATAAACATAACTATGTTGAAATTATCCTGAAAAGACATTCAAATAAACAAACAGGAATATATGTATGTATACCACCAAAAAGGAGGATAGAAAACATTAAAAAATCACAGGTAAGTATTAAAATAGGATTACCAACGACAAGAGTGTAAAACAGTCGAGGAAGATTGAAGAAGAAATTAAAAATTAAGACTTTTCTAACCCCAAGATTATTTATCACGTGGCCTACATACATTTTATACGGAAAAATATGTGTGTTAGGGCCACACCGTATAATATCTTCGCATTTCATCCAGAACTATAAATAGAGTGAGAAATATAGCAGCTGCTCAGGTATCGAGTTATTTCTATACTTTTCACATAAATATTTCAGGATTATTACAAACAGCGACTCGATTGCATTGGTTACTATTTCCAGAAAGTCCAGAAGCAGTAACTGCAATTGCTTAATTACAACGTACACTTTCTGTAATAACTAATAATAGATGAAGGTAATAGTTCACGGGCGGTCGAGATAATTTCATCAACATTAAATGGATAGCCATATACGAGTATAACTTCATATTTCTGCTTAGAGAACAAGTTCCTATTTGTAGTTATGCTTTGCATAGTTCTTCTGACCAGAATGCAAATGTTTTTCCAATGCCTTAGAAATGTAGCTGTAGATCTGTTAATCTTCTGTGACTTATATGACTTTATATAAAAATATAATACAAACAGCCACGCTATGTCATGTACAACGGCGTTCAACTAAAATGATACCACTCGGCAATTTCGTGGCTGTTATAGCAATTAAGGGGGGCTGGCTTAGACGTACTGCTTAAGAGTAGATAACTTATGCAAGAGGGGATACTTGAACAAGGAAGTGCAAATTAGAAAAGAGAAAAGATTCACGCCAATTTAAATATCCTTTCGTGTATTAGTCGAGTGTTTTCGGCACAGCGACAGTGGGCCGACGCCATTGTGTCGCGCTAGCCAACGCCATTGTGCGATTAGTTTCCCGCGTATTTCAACGCACCAATTTAAAGGGACGACTGGTTCGAGGTCAGCGAAACTACTCGGCAAAGACAAAACGTGCCGACACGGAATGTCTTCTCTTGAAGAGTACCTACTCTTTGGTTACCGCTGAATCTTCGTAAGGGCGTGGTTTGCACGAGAAAGATGATTAGCAAAAGTTGATTTCTTACTGTAGCAACTTGAATCAGCTATCAAAGTCCCCAGACCTCCCAGACCTCATCTTCCTCGATTTATTACTTTGAAAGAAACTAAAGAATGAAGTCTGTGTTACCAGACCAAGAACAATTTAAGAATTTCAAACTGTACCAGAAATCTCGTTACAATCATGCCTAAGTAATTTTATTCGCCGCTTAGAGGGGTTTACTGAAAAGAATGGTTAATATTTTCTTCTACATAATTGCCTTACAGTGAAATCAACTTATAATCATTAAGAAATATACGAAAAATGGAAGAAAACAATAAAAATATTTTTTTTTGTAACTAAATTAAAACCTTCAGTGGAATTTGACGTGGTCAAAATTTAAAAACAATTCACACATAAAATTCAGTTCAAAGTAGGCTTAATTGGGGCAAGGTGGAGCAAATCATCCCAGGTGTTAAAAATATAGAAACTATCAAATAATGTTCAACTGAAAAATTCATGAAGTAGTAATTTTTTTTTTTTATTGAGAAGCAGGTCTTGAATTAGATAAACGCGAAATGTCACTTGACGATTGTGTTTACTACAGTAATATGCACTCAAAGTATTCGCATCTTGTTTTTAACTCATACGCTAATATGAGATGATATTCTGCTCCAATGCAAAATCGAAAGCGCTAATAATTATAAGCAAAACACTACAAATGTTTGCCAACTGTTATCCATTAAACGTGAATCGGTTTAGGAAGCCTTCCGTTTTTCGCTCTTCTTTCATAAAAAAATCAAAACCAACTTGATGAATTTTTCAATTGAACACTCGTTATATTAACTAAATTGTTGAAATAAACTGCGTTTCTCGCTTAAACGTGATAAAAAATATAGCAAATGATGAAGATCACTAACGGTTTAAAATATTTCATAAATGAATCATCCAATCTACCGTTACCGTTCTGAATGTAGATGTAACTAATGACAGTACTACATAAGTATAAATTTATATAAAAAAAATTCAAACAAAAAACATAATCAACAAGCAAGAAGCTCTTTACTTTTACATTTAAACAAGATCATAAAAAAGTCAATATTTCGGGAATGAACCGTAATCAAGGAACACTGATCTGCCTACATGTCCTTATCTGGAAGTGAAATAAGCATTAGTAAAATCTTTGAAGGTATATCAGCATATAACAATGAAAACAAAACCAATGGCCAGTAGCTAATGACGGTTTGTTCCGCCGAGGTGCAAGATTCTTAGTGCGTCCCCCATCAGTCACAATTCCGTCCAACATAGTACCCCGAAAATAAATAGAGGATTACTTTTGTCAATTTGTTAATATTACCAAAGGTCTAGTTCACAAAGTCATCAATACTACTTCTCAAATATTTTTTTTAAATTAATTTAAAAAGGTCTTTTTATAGTGTCAGTTACTGGTAGAGTAAGAAGTAGCAGCTACATCTGACATCCTTCATTTATATTTCCTTGTGTGTTCCTAAGCGTTGATCTAAAAGTCTCTGAAAAGCAAGTATCTTACAGAAGTAATTTAGAACAAGTACACATAAGAAGTGAGCACAAGAAATGCGCACACGTTTTTAATTTAAAATGAAACTTTTTAGAGTTATTTCATCAGAGTATTTTTTACGATGTATCCCCTAGTATTCAACAGTGTTTCCAAAGTGGTCAATTTCTGTAATTAGACATATGTGCTGCATGAATTACGTAAATACAATTTTCACTTTTCACGACATTTCCCGCTATGGCGTTACAGCCTATGAAACCCTTGTAAAAATTCCTATTAAATACCTTTGGCATCCCTCAGGTCGCAGCGGTCTGTCACAGTTGCACCCCCGTAATACCCCGATCGCTATGCCAAGTCATCTTGTAAATAAATATAGTTGTCATAGAAACTTTTAATGATCCCGCGTTGTAACGAAAAATATCGAACAAAATAAGAAAAATTACAAAGGAATCTAAGAAGCCTTGACGTTACAGACTATGAAACGCTTGTAAAAATTCCTATTATATGAAGATACCTTTGGCATCCCTCAGGCCGCAACGCTCCATTACAGTTGCACCCCCGTAATCCCCCGATCGCTATCCCAAGTCATCTTGTAAATAAATACGGTTGTCATGGAAGTTTTTAATGGTTTCGCTTTGTAACAAAAAATATCCGACAACATAAGAAAAATTACAAAGAAATCTAATCCAAAGAAAGTGACTGTTTATCAGAGTTGTGTATGTATTATACATACTTATAGTTGTAAGTACAAGTACCATGCAATTTATTGAAAATAGGTCAGAGTGGGCTATGAAATATCAAAACATCACAATAAATATTCGAAATGTTGTCTTTCACTTGCAAAATATAATTGGATTCTTTTTTTTTCATTAGAAAGCATTCTAGTTACAATTTTAAGAATATTTTAATGCTTTTTCGTTGACAAATCTGGATATTAAATTGTCATAAGTAAATTTATTTAAGACAAATGTTTGGAGATTCCAAAACCAAACTCTGGCCTGTTTTCAAGAAATCGCACGGTACTAAGTACTTTTATTGGAACTTATACTTTGTTTAAGTACATGCAATTGGCGGTAGTACTTAACTATACTTGTATTTAAATACTCAAAGGCATAAGGTACTTGTACTTGTAAAATAAGTACATACATGCATAGCTACTATTTACTGTTAACCTTTACTAAAGAATGCAAAAGTAAGTGAAAGTGAGATTGTTTTTCTATGTTTAGGTACTTGCAATTAAGTCTAGAACTAATACGTTCACATAATAGATCGTCGAGTTTCTCGTTCTGACGTTTCTACTTCTTGAATATTCTAGAACTCTAATTGAGAGAATTCAAACAAACTCTACTATGTACTTACTTCTGATTTCACTTACTTTATTGTAGTGATTTAATTAAAATACGCATAATTACGGTGACAGTGTTTGTTTAATATACCGTAAGCTGTGATTTTTTTATAAAGTGGGCGACACGCAATACAAGAGCGAGAAGACAGTTGTCAATAACTGTTAGTGTCATAATATCTGATCATGATATCACTTAAAAGGATTCAACAAAATTCAGAGAAACACGTAAATATTTCGCTTCAAAACTACAAGAAAGCTTAAAGCAGATGCTGGAAATTCTTCAGCTTGAATGCACAAGTGTACCCTGCGCTTCATGTTTTCAAATGTGCTTGCCAAGTGTTGAGGGGTTATATCAGCACAAACAAATAATTGTACAGCTGTCAGTGGTAAAAACTTTAAGAGAAAAAACGTTGTACTCAGAAATTTAATTGAATGCCCGGTATTATTCAGGATTTTTTAAATATGTATAATTAATTAAGTAGTACCCATGGACTTGTACTTGGATTTATCTGAATTATATTAAAGGTTACTTAAGTATATTTCTTCTTGTTGGACTTGTATATACGTGTTGTATTATAAGTAGTACTTGGCACAACTCTGCTGTTTATTCCAGTTCGTTATAGTCAACCACTGCGCAAGAATGCATCATTACAATGCCATGAATGGTCAAAATATATATATATATTTTAACGTTTATCGCAGTTGAACGTCATCGTTATGAGCTTATGAGTTATAGAATAAGATGGATTTTTATAGGAAGAAGTAACAACCGAGAAGCTCGTGTATTGTTTGAAAAATAATGCAGTTGTTGTTTTATAAGACAAATGTTTTTTATAATAAAATTATAAGTGTCATATAAATACATATAACAACGATGCAAAATTACAACTGAAGGGGTTAGAACCATAAGGATTTAAGCGCAAATTTTGAGTGAATTGTCATAAGTGCTAAAAGGCGAGGTGAAACACTAATTAATTTGATGGCAAAACGAAACAATTGTTTTTACAACATGTAGTCAACATGTAGTGCCATGTATGAATTGTCAAATATACTGTATGAACAATTTCCATAAATATTTTACTGCCAAAAAGGGCATAAGTGTTTGTTGAACCGTTATGTCTCTTGTATCTTGATGGCTTTAACTCCTTCAATTAATTAATTCATTTTACACAAGCGCATTTTCCCCCTCCCCAGTACCAAAGGCTCTAGAATCGACCTTAAGCAAACAGTTGAACATACCCACAACCAAAGCACACTTGAATGCAATCATTTTTCATTAAAAAATGGTCATTAAAAATGATCTCTTCCCACAATTATTTTATATTTGTAGATATGTATTTCGGCAGCTACGTTGCCATCTTCAGTAGACACGCACGCATTCGCAGCAGCTTAAAAGCATTTCATGAAATCTTACCAAATCTCACCAAATTTGCAGTATAAATGCGTTTAACTCTCTCTAACAACCCGCTACGTATCTACGGATATAAAATAATTGTGGAAAGAGATCATTTTTAGTTACTTATTTCTATTTCTAAAACCACTGTTTCCTTTACAATTCCTAGTTTAAACAATGGTACCAAATTATTGCAATATATTCTTAAAGCTGTTTTACACCACCCTATTTCTTGCACAAGATTTGGTTCAATTTCTTAAACAATTTAATTTGTATAGTAAATTATATCAAAATTTAAATTTAATTAATGAACATGTTCTACCTCCAAACCATTTCTGCAGGCCAGAAACTTCTTATTTTCAATTGTAGAAATTATAAAAAATTGAATCAAATCTTGTACAAGAATAGAATAGGGTGGTCTAGGACCACCTTTAGAAGTGATTTCATCTGCAGTCTTAAGTACACAACGGCCCAATTCAAAAGGCAAAAGCTCTTTATTTCTAATTGTGATCATGTACGTAAAAGCACATTTTAAAATCAGTTGCACCTAAACAAGCTGTTGTAAATTAACATCAACCTCGTTTTTAATTGCATTATTGCAAGTATGAATTTTAAAACAAAAAGTATTTAAATATAATTTATTTCAGATTTCTTTTTGGCGAAATTCAGAGAGCCCTGAAGAGTCTTGAAGCCAAAATAAATATTGCTTTTCATTATTTCTCGTACTCTCAAATCTTCTTACGAAATAAATCTTTTAATACGATTGTACTATTTAAGTGCATGCACCCTGGGCAAAACTAAAAACCATATCTGTAATAAAATTGTAAAAAAAACCTTTATACCAACATGCATCATGTTTTTTGAATCTGTACCTAGAATTACCATTACCTAATATTAAAATTGTTGTTTTCATTCTATTGGGTTTGCCTTTTGAGTTATGCAGCTGTGCTGTATAATTTCTTTAAGTTACTGTAAGAAATGACAACGTGTAGGCCTAAAATTAAAAAGAAATTTTAATAATTTTTTTCTATAAGATTTTATTAAAAAAAACGTACCGGGTTAAACAAAACAACCTCAAAGTGTAAGCAAGCTGTTGATTAAATGATGAAAACTGACTAAAAATGAGTGAATCATACAATTAGCGCAGACTAGCGTAGAATCAACTGACCTCGCAAACGACGTTCATTCATGAGGAGCCCCTCCTCTACCAGTCTTGCCTACCTTAATGTAGCATCCCCACAGGATCTTGATTAATCGCCGCCGCCGACAGTCACTCGTCAGGGTCACTCACTAAGCGCACTTCTTTTAGTTAGGCACATTTAGGCTAGCGACCCGGACTTTTCACCCACCTGTTCGATCAGGATGGCGTTCCCTGATCGCGATTACGCACAGTTCGATTCGGAGCGGCAGATTACCCCCATAGCTGCCACAACCCGCACATGTTTTATATACTATAAGAATATTTTAAGTGTGGGTGGCTCGGAGCATCTCGGTCACTCTCGACCACGCCGCTCATGGCACGTGCGATGAACGACGACGCCAGGGACTCTTGTTTACTTGAGGGTTTGTTCGGTGTTCACCCGGAATTCGACAGCTATGACTATTGCCAATGTAGCGGTAAAGCGCGGGCCCGCCAGGAACGCGTGGGCGCTCGGCGAGTCCAAGTGCGACAGGCGTCTCTACTCGTGAACTTTGACCTTTGTTTTGAACTCATCTGCCGGCAAGCCGTACTCGACATCAACAGGTTACTACCAGTTGCTTTCACATTATTGGAGGGAAATATATCTTATAAATATTTTTTTCTCTACATTTTATCAAAAAAATGGTAGCTATAAGAATTCTAGGCAACACTTTCCATATTTTTCAAACTGAAACGAAAGACTAAAACAATTCACATTGTTGATACAAATGAACCGACGCGACGCCAACGCTTATCGATTCCAATATCTTTTTAAAATTTCTTTGCTTTTATTGAAAAAATATGCATTTTCATCTTTTTTGGAAGTTATGAAGGAAGGATTTCGCTACAAAACCAGAAACTACTTATAATTATCAGATAGCAGACGAGGATAATTTTTTAGACATTCGGAACCAGCGGAGGAACTCAACTTCAAATGACTACTAATAAATGTGCAATCAGTGCGTAATAAAATAAATAAGCTCGAAAGTTTCTTACTTGATCATAAATACCATATAAGGCTTGTTCGGGTTCCCGTGATGACAGGTCCAGAACCGTCAGGAGCATGTGCATCACAAAAAAGCCGTACATTTCTTTGTTGTGCGCATGCTCCTGGACGTTCTAGGACGGTTCTAGGACTATCCTGGCGAGAACCCGAACAAGCCTATTGTCTGCTTTACAGAGCATTGAACATTGGTTAAAACCCGATGAAACTTTAAATAACAAATTTAATGACCTAGTGCTCGCTTCACATTTCTCAAGATGCTTAGGATATGGAGGAGTAATGCAGTTAATAAACTCCAATTTTTAATTTAGTACTATAACAAAAATAAATTCTCTATCGCAAGAAATCATTAAGCGATTTTAAGCGCATCACCGGTAATTACCGGTTAAAATTTTTTTTAACTAAATGCTTCCCAAATGCACAGATACTACTCGGAGTTATTCCAGAGCTGCTTCAAGTAGCTTCGAGTAACTCATCCGTGCAATTGGAAAGCACCTCATGTAGCTTTAGTTAAAAATATTTTTGACCGGTAATTACCGATTATGCGCTTAAAATCGCTTATTGTGAACTGTCTGCAATTTTTCTAAAACAACTAAACGCGTACATTATTATAATATACCGACCACCAAACGGAGATTTTCATTTATTTTTAAAAATAATTTCGGACTCTTTAAATGTAATTGACTATGCAAATAACGCAATAATCCTATGTGGTGATTTTAATGTTCGTTTTAACTTAAAAGGCAAACAGAGTTCTGAGATATATGATCTTCTTCAAAGTTATGGATTAATCAAAACCGTAAATTTTCCAACACGCAGTAACAATTATCTAGATAACATTTTTACAAACTGTTATGAACACTATTATTTCAAGATAAAAAACTGTCCTGTAAGTACAGGTCTGTCAGATCATGAAGGCATAGAGAGTTACATCTCCATTAAAGGTAAATGTATTTATGAGAACAATAACAGAGAATATATAGCAATAACACCTATAGGCAAATTTAGCTTACGTAATATGCTGGTGATCAATATCTTTTCTAATCAAGTTATTATATTATTATTATTATTGAATTGTGTCTTTGATTAGTTCATTATTTCAAATGCCAACTGAATTACATATTTATATTGCATTCCTATCGTTTTGTATAGGAATAATACATAATAATAATAATATAAAAATAATTCAAATGGCATTTGAAATAATGAGCCAAACAAAGACATAATTTTTTTCCATGCGTCACTTGATTAGAAAATATATTGATCACGCGTTATAATTGGTCCCACATGTAATAGTAATAATAATAAAGTGTCTTTATTGGTTTTTTTACAGAATGTAATAACGAAATGAAATGACAAAAAAGTATATCTATAAAAGAACCAATTGGTGCGGGATCAGACTTGTTGTTAAACAACGTCTGGTTTTCATCCCGGACCACGAGATTTCGAAATTCTTTAGATTAGGTGACTACAAAGTGAGTTACAAATTTAATATTGAAGTCAGTTTAATTATTTTCTGCGTGTTAATACTAAAGTCGATCAAATTAAATTATTTTCTGTGTGTCAACGACTGTTCTGTCATAAGCTCGGCTCGCATCTTATTTTTGAAATTCAGAAACCAAATTGTTTTGAATAGTAGAAAATGGCAATTAACACAATTCACGATATTATATGAAAATGACCTTTGAAACAGTGCTGTCCTATGGCGTGGCATGGAAAGGAAATCCTTCTTGCGAACGTTAATACTGTGTTTTTACTGTGTACATCTGTCCTGTACTTAATCTTATGGAACAAGCATGGCGGTTTCTTCGATTTTGTAATACAAGCATGCAGCATGCAAGTAGCGTCTATTCTCCATATTTAACCAACCCGATTGTTTGAAAGCATTAGATATGTGCTGAAATTTCCGAATACCAAAAATAAAACGAATACATGAATTCTGAACCAATTGTATTTTTCTTTTGTCACTACTATCCAGACAAGGGCCATATAGGTAGTCGCAGCAATTGAACGTCGATAAAACCAGTGTTTCACACAGGCATTTTTTTAAATTGAAATTTAACAAATGTCTGCTAGAGAACAGCATCCTAAGTTTACCGTAAGCGCGCCTAATCAGCGCAGATATATGTTCCCTAAAACGACAACTAGAGTCTAAAATGACTCCTAAATTTTTACTGATTTCATGAACTTCAACTGGGAGATTTTTCACACAAATCGCAATATTATTTTAAATGATATCTCTTTGATAACCACCTCCATAAAGCAGTATTGATGACTTAGCGATAGCTAGGATGACTAATTCGTGCATTTCAGATATTCATATCAACCGAGCTAGGTCATTGTTTATAGCAGATTCAGCCGTCTTCCAGTCATTACATGTGAAGGAATGATATATTTGCATGTCGTCCGCGTATTGGTGATAATTACACACGGTACCTTTATAGGCCCCTAATAATAAACAGTTCTTTCTTCGACAAGACGTCTTCACATCTTCTTTGGACCCAATAAGTTCTTGTGGAAATCGACATGTATAAATTGTAAATAAAAGTGGGCCACATATGCTACCCTGTGGAACTCCCATATCCAACTGCATCAGATCTGAAACATTACCGTGCAAAGACACGCGCTGTGAACGATTACTCAGATAACTTGACATCAATTTTACGGCAGAACTATGTAGACCAATGTATCAGAACATGGAGATCAAAATCTCGTGATTAATCATATTAAACGCTTTGGAGTGGTCCAGTAGAATTAATGTGCTCATATCTTTATTATCCAGAGCGGTTAATATGTTATCACTAACATCAAGTAAAGCTGTGCCACATGAAAAGTTTGGTCTAAAGCCCGATTGCTTAATTGGTAAAATGTCAAAGTGAGTCAAATGAGCACGAAGTTGAGATTCTATTACTTTTTCCAAATTTTTTGATAAGGCAGGCAAAATGGTTATGGGTCTGAGATCTTTAAAATCCCGAGGTGATGATGTTTTAGTTATTGGAAATACACGGCCTTCTTTCCAAGCACTTGGAAATATACTTTCAGTTAAACAAAAATTTATGATATGGGTTAAGTATGGTAAAATAAAAGGTGTACAATATTTAAGCATTGTAATATTGATATCGTCTGCGCCAATAGCTGTCGACTTTATATTAGACAAAATTTTAGCTACATCACTTTCAGCAATTTCCTTAAAAGAAAGATTTTCTAGGTTATCGCAGAAGACATTGTTGTTATAGAAGGCTACCAGTTCGTCTACAGCAATAGAATTAGATTTTTCAGTGTTAACGAATGCAGCATTTAATTCATTTACGTCTTGCAAATGGGCAGGAATCTGAATTTTGTTCCGGTTTTTACTTTTGTAAATTCCACACTTTCTTAGTTCTTTCCAGGTTTCTTTCGAACTTGCCGCCTGCAATTTAGTATTGAGGTACACCTTCTTTTCGGTACGACAAGCGTGAGTTAATTGGTTACGAATTGATTTATAATATTCCCAACGAGGAGCTGTTGGATTATTTTTAAAGGCTTGTAACGCTTTTGATTTTAATGACTGCATAAGTTTAATAATATCTGTGATCCATGGTTCATTCTTTTTTGTGAAACGGGATGTTTTTAATGGCGCATGAATATCAAAGAGATATCTGATATTTTTAGTTAAGAATTCTATTTTTTCATCGGCTGAGGGCAAGTAGTATATGTAAAACCAAAGTAATCTAATCATATCTTCATAGAAATCTTGATAATTAATATTTTTAAAATTACGATATGTTTTTATGAGAGGTATGATTTCCTTAAGAATTGGTTGCAAGGAGCAAAAAATTAAATAATGATCCGAGACTTGATCTAACAATAAGGCAATTGTACCCAACCAGGCTATATTCAAATGTTCCGATACTATAATATGATCTATCAATGTAGTACTGGTTAACGTGACTCTTGTTAGTTCGTCTATTAGTTATTTTAACCCAAAAGTATTAAGTAGATGGCATAATGACTGAGATGATTGCGAATGTTCGTTTAGTAAATCAATGTTTAAGTCACCCAGGCATAACAAACTGTCGGACATAATCGTAATAGCAGCGAATATTTCCTCAAGAGATTCAAAAAATTTATGTGTATCATACCTAGGTGGCCGATACATGACGCCTATACATAAAATTTCCTTTCCATTCCTTACCTTTACCCACAGTTGCTCTAAACTATCAAACGAAATAACTTCCTGAATTTTTGTAAATGATAATGTGTTGGAAATATAAAAATCTACTCCTCCGCCACCAGTACCTCTATTTACATGGACAAAAGAATAGCCTTGTATTTGTATTCAATCAAGATGATGCAGCTGAAGCATCGAAAATACACAAAATGTTTACTGCTCTTGCTTTCCAAAGAAACAAGCAAAAAAATCCATCGCACAATAAACAAATCCAATTGGTTAACAAAGGATTTGAGGAAAATGGAAGAGAACCTGCAGTTCTTGAGGGCAACTATGTATCAAACACATAATGCAGAACTTAAACCACTTTATGATAAAGCGCGAAAAAAATATCGAGAAGCCATAAAAAATGCTAAACTGAAAGCAAACAAACGTTTTATTTACAACTCACCCAACGAAACGCAAGCTTTATGGAAGATTATTAACGACAGAAGAATCAACTTCAGATCACATTACTCCAGATCACTTAAATGATTTTTTCGTTAATGTGGGAAACAATATTGCAAAAAACTTAAGACAAACTTCAACTGACTCAATTTCTTTAATGACAATAAAAAATAATCCATCTACAAATTTTTTTCACTTTACCGAAGTATCATTTAATGAAGTTAGGGAAGCCATTGACACATTAAAGAAGAGTCGAGCTAGAGATATATATGGATATAACGTAGATATATGTGGTGTTCTTTGTTTAATGATGAGTCAAGTTAGGTATTGTGAGTCCTTTTATTCTTCTTTATCTTAGCTTTATATTGTGAAGTCTACGTCGGTTTATCTGGGCTTTTATATCGTGAGCTTTTTGTTGGTTTAAATGGAGTTATATTGTGAACTTTTTCTTCTTTGATTGGATTTCTTATATTATGAGCTTTGTGTTGATTTGACTGGATTTGTTATTTTGTGAGCCCCACGTTGGGCGCCATTTTATGCAGTGTTGCTTTCTTAGCAGATGTGATAAGTATAAAAATTGTTGATTTTCTCTTTTATTCTATCTATTGACCACATCCACTACACAATTACGTAGTCTAGTAGTCTTTTATGAATTTTATTTTTAAATGTCAAAGTGACAGTACAGGGTGGGAACTCTCAATGTCAATTGAAATCCAGTTATTTATTATAATTTAGAAGAAAATTATTTTGAAGATAAATTGTTGAGTAATTTAATTGTCTAATTTTGTAATGTATGTCTAAAATTCTAAAGAAACACAGGTAATTTCGTATTTGCCAAGTGTTGCTACCTGTTACGCCCAATTGCGAAACAAACAATAAAATTCCTATGATGCTTTAGAATTTTGTAACGTTTAAATGTAGTATAATGTTGAATTAGAATTTTAATTATTATAGATAGAGTCGTATTTGCCAAGTGTTGCTACCTGTTACGCCCAATTGCGAAACAGACAGTTGGAAAAATCCATCCAATCCACCAGATTTAGGAATGGTAAATTATTTTCTGGAATTCCAATTTGGAACTTGTCGCTGTACAATACAGAGACTGTTTAATTTGATGTGTGGAGACATGATTTGATGAAGATCGTTGTAATTTGGAGAAGGTTATATGAAGAATTTATGGTATTTTGTATATTTGAGGAATATTATATGAAGAGTATTATATTTGGAAGGTTTTTATATGATGTGAAGATTCCTTGAAACAGCTTACGATGAATAAATTTCTTCTGATAGGTAAATATCACTGCAATATGTATTTACGCACAATGGGCGTTGAATTTTGGTAGGGGAGAGTCGGATATATTGGACCGGCTCTTAAATTGGACCGCTTTTGAATAAATGAAAATAAACTAGAAACTTCAATAACAGTAAACATTACAAATACCTCAAATGTTACTTTATTAGGCAACGTTTCTGCAAGTAGTTTTTTCCAAATCCGATAAATAGTTCTAGTAGGTTAAAGTGGTCCAATTTTGGAACCGGTCCAATATACCCGACTCTCCCCTATAATACCGTGTGGTATGAGAGTGGTTTAAAACACAATTGATTTCATTTTTACGAAAATGAGTGTGTGAAATAGAAGGAGGATATTTAGATCTACTGTAATTATCAAGTTTTTTTTTTAATAACACCATTAGTTTACTGAAGAGTTAACAAGCAAAATTAATTTTTTACAGAATCGACTGTATCTAGGAAATAGTCGATTTTCGGACCTATATTTACTAAAATGTTTGTGTTTGTATTTATGAGATCTGTAACTGGGTAAAATGCTCGACCTTATTTTTTAAACACCCTGTATTGTCAGATTTTACCTTTTATATTCTTAATACGTTATCTTGTATACAAATTATGGATGAACTACGCAAAAACGTGCAATAAGCATTTTCACTGACAACTCTTTTTTAAAGGCAGTCGTCAATGTTTTTCGTCCAACGTCAGAGTTTCGTAGGCTTTCGAGAGTGCACACGTGAATTGATAAAACGCTGTAATTGCGGCATGGTCGTGTGCAATACTCTCATCACTTCGTGTGACGTATTTATTTATAGCAAATATTGCTGACGTTAAACGTTGCGCGTTTCCGTAGCACATTGCGAAAACCCGTGGTAAGATCAAAACTGACAGGGGGAGCAAATATTGTAAATAGAAATAGAGAAAATTAACAAAACAAAAAATTATACACAATCGGGAACGTATGAATTTTTTCTTTTGTATATACCAGTAATTTCTAAGTAATTACTGTTCTATCGTTACTTCTAAACAGCACCATGCTGTTTTCTAAACAGCACCATGCTGTTTTTAATTTATTAAACATAACAATGACAAAGGCTGCGTTCATATTGAAACAGAAACAATTTTCTACAGTTTTTTTTATTTTATGAGTGCTCGAAGGACCATAAAACCAATCATTCTTTTTTCTCAAACTCTAAAGCAAGAAAGACTCGTCGAATTGGCACCATTTTATTACTTTATCTGTCCATGATTATACATAGATTAAGATTAGTTTCTCTTATTTGAGACTAAAGGAAAGCAGACGATTGGATTTGTGGTCATCGTACAATCACTTCGAGCATGTTTACGCGCTTGAAGCCGGCCTTAAAAGAGAGCACGTCGGGAATCTTAATTTGAATTAACCTTGACGGTAATAAATTCGTTGGTAATTTATAAGGCAGGCAATTATAGATCCTATCGTGATTTGCAAGGAGAAAGAAGAATAGAACCTAGAGCTACAATTTATTGGTGGGTCAAGTTGCCATGTCCCTACTCGGACACTCCCAGATGCATCCATTATCATTGTCTTCTGTCTCGTGAGATATTTTATATCTAAAGCGTATTTTATTACTGTAATAAACAGTAAGCTTTTTAGATGATTTGCGTAGACACTGATCACTATACATTCCTAGTTACAAGAATATTCAGAATGAATTCTATAATGAAACTAAAGAAAAGATTCGACATT
Organism: Dorcus hopei; assembly: GCA_033060865.1. Lineage (NCBI taxonomy): Eukaryota > Metazoa > Arthropoda > Insecta > Coleoptera > Lucanidae > Dorcus > Dorcus hopei. The sequence continues at coordinate 28,903,370 of CM065423.1, read as the reverse complement.
CCACAATGCGTATAAAAATTTTGAAGATTGGATGTGTAAAAGACGTAAAAGTTATTTGCATAACTAAATGCTAGTATCATTATTATTTGCGAGTATAAACAGTTACAATAGCTTAACCTTTGCAAGCAACAATTAGTATAAATTTCTGTTGTGAAAGTGTCTGTAACAATAAAACATAACAACTTGAAAAATCTACGGTGAAAAGGCATAACAATTCGCATTGTACATTCACACCTAAATACATGTGTTCATTACTAGGAAATTTATTACCTGGACAGTTATGTAAAATAACGAAGAATACCTGAGTGTTTCTGTAGGGTTTCTAGCGGTTATAAATAGTCTAACGCAGTGTGGGCTAAAACTGCTCATTATTCTATAATCGATTAATGAAACAAATGAATACAAATGCATTGTTTAGTTTAAGTAATTCATCGAAACGAAGCCAGCGGCGAGCGATAGAGGAGGCGATCCCATCCGTCCGAAGCGGACCTCACTAACAAATGAACTCTGCATTGCACCCATCACAATGACTAATGAACACCTAGATGCTAATGAGTTTTTACTTATGTCTTCATATCTATTACTTAAGCTCGTGGGTTTGATCGGGTCGATAAAGGCACAAAAATAATTTGCTTCGACTGTTGTACCCTTGCCGAGTGCAGAATCTACGAAGAACGCTGTGAGCACTACAAAAAAGTATTTTCTTGATACTTATAGATCTATTAATCTTACTGTGAAGATATAAATTATGCTCAGACTGCGAGTTTTATTTTAAATGTTATTAATGCTTGTGCGCAGGATAATCAAACACAGACACCAAGAATGAGGAAATTATTCATCACTATTTAAAAATGCCCACATTTTCCTCCTCAATTAAATACTATCAAAAATAACTTATTTCGATAGTGAACACTCTTAGGCCCGGTTTTTCGATCACAGTTTAACTTTAAACTTCAGTTTATTTCCGTTGTTCCTATAGGGATAAACCGAAGATTAAGTTAAAGTGCGATCGAAAAACCGGGCCTTACACAAGTAAATCTGCTCCATTATCACCCTAATAATTTAATGTTCTGAGCATTAAACTATACACAGTGACTACTCGTAACTCTTTTGAGGGTCACAGTTATTGGTAACTTTTACATTTCTGATAAAATCAAATTTTTTAGTAAAAAACTGAGTTCATAAAATACTGTATTCCTGCAAATAAATGATTTCTTTTATACCTCTCCAGATACTCATTTTATAAAAAATGTTTCAACTGTAAGGAAAACATAAACATTGGAAAATCTATTAACGATAGATATACCGGTTGTCCATTTGACAATGAGACATAGGGATTTAACATGGGAAAACAGAAATTATTTTATTTTATCTGTCTGAGTAAATTCGTATGAATTTTTAGGTCGTAATCGGAAGGATTTTAATTTTTAAAGCATTGGTATTAGACTTATTATATTTTAAGCAATAATTGTTTAAAGATTAAAGAAAAATTAATGAAAATTCTTTAAAGTGAATTTGGGAAACGACGTGCCAAGGTTACAAAAAACTTCGTTGGAAATTTTGTCTTATATTTGCTTCTTTAGGACAAGGCTAAACATGATGACATGATTCGGTTCAAAAATCAATCATTCTCAAATCTACAATTAATGAATTTGCGCTTAATACATAATTAAAAGTAATAAAGGAGTTTGAAACTAACCTGCATTTATAGGCACGTGGCCATTTTAACTTAAAATGAAAGACAGACAGTGCATGAACCTAAAATTATCTAGCGAACAAAAGTTCTTAAAAGTACCAACTTAAAGTAATAATCAGAATGACAGCAAATTGGCGCGTAATTTAAAACGACCACATGGGTAACCATTAAATCTAAATCTACAACATTTCACTTTGAAAGCTGAAGGCGAGTTAACAAAAATAACAGAAATACCACTTATGGGTAACAATCGAATTGAAAGCTGATGGCAGGATGATATAAATACCACATTAGGCAAATTTTAATAGTCTAAAACATAACACAATGAAAGCTGAAGGCGAGTTAACAACGGTAACAATAAATACCACTAGGGTAACAATCAATTTGAAAGCTGATGGCAGGATAATCTAAATGCCACTTAAAGGGCAACATTTGTAAAGCCAAAGAGACAACTATGAATGTCTCCAATTTATAGATTCGAAATAATTAAAATGAGGAAAGATGATTTGGTCATTTAAGAGGTTGACACTATCATCCTTTTTTGACAGAAAAATTTCGAGGGATTCCGCGATATTAAGTTTTAAACCTTTTGGTAGTTGGTGAAGTTCTTTAATAATGAAAACAGGGTCTGGATAGTGTCCTGAATCAATTAAATGCAAGGCAAAGTTAGAATCTATTTTACCCAGTCTGGCAGACGAAATGTGTTCTTTGACACGAGTAGCCAAATTCCGATTGACTGATATAAACCGAATTACAATTGGACTGAGTGCAAGTGATGGAATAAACTCCACTTTTATTCATACAGTCTATCTCATCTTTGGAATTCGTCAGAATAGAGATAAGGTTATAATCATTAGAAAAAGTTATTTGCACACCTTCCAATTTGTTGAGAATTTTCTTAAGTTTTTCAGAAATGATACCTAAGTAAGGTAGAGACGCGTATTTGAAGTTACGTTCCAAAGACACGTCCGCCAGAGTGGGGAAAACAGATTTGTTGATCAGACGATTACGAATTTTGTAAAATAAACGAGAGATGACATCAATAGGGAAACCATTGCTACCAGCCATTTGACAGATTATCCTGATCTCCCTAGTGAAGTCCTCCCTAGACATGGGGATAGAAAAAGCACTACAGAAAAATGCCGAAAAAGCTGACATTTTATGTTGGTGGGAGTGATTAGATATAAAATAGATAGTAGCATCTGTATTAGTCGGTTTTCTGTAGATACTAAAAGACAAAGCTGAATTAGTTCTTTTAATTGACACATCCAGAAAATTAATCTTATTATCTTTTTCTAATTCTAAAGCAAACTTAATATTATCATATTAATATTAATATTATGAAAAGTGTTGAAAAGATTAAGTAATTCATTAGCTAGATTAGTGTCATCCTCGAGAATGACCAAAATGTCATCCACGTACCGAGCAAAAAATCTTATCTTATAAGACAGGGGATGGCCAAAGTTAAAAAATTTTGATTCTAAATTGTTCATGAAGATGTCCGCCAATAGAGGACTTAAATTGCAACCCATGGACAGACCATCTGATTGAGCATAAAATTTACTGTTAAACTGGAAAAAAATTTGTTTTAAAGTAATCTTCAAAAGTTCTGTGACACAATGAATGTCATCATCCGACAGATCTGAATTTATGAGCAACTCTTCTACCAAATTCAGGCATTCTTTGACCGGTATTAACGTAAAAAGATTAGTAACATCTAAAGAGATGAGAATGCAGTTTTGAGAAATCTCACAATGGTTAAGTTTCGAAACTAATTCGGCCGAATTTTGAACTGTGAATGAACGAGTTAAGGTTAAATTATCTCTTAAGATGTTATCCAAAAAGCAAGCCGACTTATAGGCAGGTGAATTGATATAACTAACAACCGGTCTAATAGGGATTTTGTTTTTATGTATCTTAGGTAATCCATAGAGTCGAGGTGTAATTGGATTCATTGAAAGAACTTGTCTGTTTTTGATTAAAGAATTATCCTTAAAACCGAAAACCAAAGATCTAAGTGATTTGTTAAATTTGGGACCTGGATCTCCATTAAGTAGTGTGAAGTTACTGCTGTTCAAAAATTCTTCGACATTTTGAACATAGTCAGCTCTCCCCATAATGACCATACAGGAACCCTTATCTGCCTTACTAAGAATAAGGTTATTTTCTTTCAGTTTTAATCTCAGAGATTGAAGGGTAGAAGTATGTTTGGACGATTTAATACATTGATTGGTTGAATTTAAAATTTCAGAACATTTGAACCTGATACGTTCCCCATCGAAAAATTGATGACTAAGTTTTTTTGAACGAGTTTTTTTAAACTTTGGAGCAATTGAGAATTTAGGGCTTTTTTCTAGTAAGCCAGTTTCCTCTGCATTAAAGTTGATATTAGACAAGTTCAAGAAACGTTTATGAAAATTGTGAATTTGATGAATATTTGAATTAAAAACAGAACTAACATTGTAATCTAAATTGTAATCATTAAAATTATCCAATATGGTAGGGGTTGGAAAGTCCAAAATATTATGATTGGCGTTATAAATTAGAATAACATTCAGATGATTCTGCGAAGAGAAATCTAAATTTGGTATATCTAGAGGTGACAAATTAGAATTAATTTTAGAATCTAAAAATAACACATTAAAATCTTTTGACGTATCAGTAGAGTTAAAAACATTCAGGTCTGATGGACAATTAAAATCTAAAACAACGTTCGTTAACTTTGGGCTGATTAAATTTTGACTAGATTGGTTATCGACAGTTTTGTGAATATTAACGTTAATTGTAGGAGCGTAAAAATCGTTACTCTTTACAGATTTGTCTAAATCGATAGTAACTTCTGCTTCTGACTGACTAAATGGTTTTCTCATTTCCGAAAAAATCGAATTGCTGACTGAAGGAGAGTCGACATTAAGGTTGACAAAATCGAGATTACTCAGGGGACTTACTTCGTAAGAAGAAGGCTCTGGGTGTAGCACCTCAGGGTCCAATTCAGGCCAACTTAACTTCACTTTTAAACTAAGATTGTTATCTCTAGTTTGGATTTTACAGGTAAAGTAAAATTGAAGCTTTGAAATCTGATGTCAGTTAATATATTTCTTTTACATGTAGAATATAATAATATACAATAGAATATAATTGCAATTTCTTAAATGAAAACATGAAAATCAAATTATTTTTACATCACAGCAACAACGTAGCAACTGAGTCTAATGCCAACGGTAGTAAAAATATTTTGAATGTGCAGTAGTGTATCTGAATTTTCAATAGAAACAAATATTTACGCCGAATTTTTTTTAATTACTAAAAAAAAATAAAAATAAAAGTTTTTCTTGTTTGTTTGAATTATTCTAAGAAAGTTACTGAAAAATCACTTAATAAAAATATTATGATTATGATTAAAATCAAAATATTACGGAATTTTCAATAAACTTACTGACAAGTTTCCAGAATAACTTCTTGCTTAAATTGCTCAACATTCACGATGGTTTTCCAGATGTCTTGCACGTTTCGTCCGAAGTGTGGAAAATAGGTACGTCGATTTCACAGTCTCGCAACCTACGACATCAGATTAGTTGTTGGGAAGGCTACGAGAGATTATCTGTTTTCGTGCCACATTCATAATGAAACAAAGTAACCAAGTTCAAAGAAGGACACTTTATTGCGCTCCAGGAGTCTCAATTTTCAGTGGTAGGATATCCTTTGGTTGTATTACAAAGATTGTAAGGACAATCTTCCCCTCTTAGGGCATCTTTGTTAGAGAATTGTCAGGTATATAACCAGCGGAAATTAAACCAAACTGAAAAATGAATCAAATGCAAACAAATCACTTTATATATTTATGTATTAAACTTACCACGCTCAGGAGTATGCAACAGCGAAGACTCTCCTTCATCATATTCGATTTGCTAAAAGAACAATTAAAGCAATCAGTTAATTTCTTGAATAGAAGGGTGTGTTTTGGATGAACTTAAAAATCACTTTGCATCTTCTTTCCTGTAAAATTCCACATACGAGTACTACTATTTCTCACCGGTATGGTACCTATACTTTCTTTTTATTTATTTATATTAACAAAAAAAGCTTAAAGGGTACCATAAGATCAATAGAAAAAGAAGGAAAGAAATTCAGCTTGGAGATAAATCAAAATAAGTCAAAATATCGTGGTGATGGGGCAAACGCAGAAACTATCAATAGAAGAAGGTGACATCATCCTGGAAGCCAATGAGAGAGTTCAAAAATTCAGCTGTCTAGGAGCCACAATTGAAGAAAAAGGACTTGAAGAGCAGGAAATACAGGCCAGGATAAGAATAGGCAACGGAGAATATGGAAACTTGAAAGTACTGATGAAGTCCAACTATGTGACCAGGAAGACAAATCAAAGAATCTATGCTTGTGGAGGAAGAAAAATTAAAATGGTGGGAAAGGAAAATGCTACGAGCCATATATGGAGGAAAAAGAACTGGAGAAGGATGAAGGAGAAAACAAACCATGAGCTGGAAGAACTGTGTAAAAGCCCAAATGTAATAACATTTGTGAAAGCGCAGAGTCAGATGGCTGGGACACGTGGAGAGATTAGGTGGAAGAAGAATGACGAGAGAATGGAAACAAATAGCAGGTAACAGAAAAGAATGGAGAAGGATAGTCCAGACCGTATTACAGAAAGATTTAAATATTATAACATTGCTTAAAGATTTTTCGATAGCCAATACTAGATCTTAATTTAAGGGTGAAGAACTTCAATGTGGTCAGTTGTATTAAGGGCTGAATTTAGAAACATCACTCATACTCCACTCATACTCAAATTGACAGATTGATGTTAATTCAGAAAAGCTTTAGTTTTCATTTTAATGATTTTTTAACTTTCTATCGTAAATCACAGATGACCAAAATACCTGTACCACAAACTTGATTCTACGAGTAAATATAAAAACATTTCTCAATTTCAAATAACGTCAAACGTCAAGTTTGAATGTGAGATGAATATGAGTGATGTTTCTGAATTTGGCCCTAAGAGTCTGCCTAGCCGTTTCAATTGGGTCCTTCCCTCAGGGCCTTCCGATGTATTCGTTTTTGTAATTACAAGTCTTTTTAGCATTCTCTGTAAAATTTTTGAAACTGAAACGTTTTTCTAATCAAATTTACCAGTATTGTATAAAACGGTGTTGTTTTTAATGGAATCCATCCGTGAGCAATTTAAAAGGATAAAATTGAGATGTCACTCAAAATTTTTCAATCAAAATGCGGTCATGTGACGCAACATTTTGAATGAGAAAACGCCATCAGAAATAATTTCCATCTTGAGGCCGATAATTTTGGACGTAAGCGACAACTTTTCAGTGAGGCATAAGGGCCATATCACATATCAATTCTTGAATAATTTAGATGCCAACTATATAGATTTATTCATAAGAGTGTTATTACCCATGGTAATATCAAATATTGTTCATAAATACTAATGCGAATTGCTAATAAACAATCAGAACAAGACTCATTTTCTCAAGCTCACGAACTTTCCTAAACGTTCTTGTCAATCAAACATACTACTTCGGGACGACTTATAAATACACTTTTACCATTCGGTTTTTTCTAAAATAATATGAATCATTTCTTTTATAACAATCTTTTATTATTATCTTTTTTTAAAATAAAACGTATTTACGATATCTGTGAAATTAAATTTAAGACATAGAGGCACCTACAACCGCTCTTATATACCTGATTGCCGGAGCACCGTAATATTCTTCATCTCCTTTCAGATATCATACTATAATTTTTATATCATAGTTCCTTAAATCTTATGTGCCGTTTTGTTTAATTGAAAACTTATTTTAAATAAAGTACCATTTGATCGTTTTTCCCTACCTCTCACTTCATTATGCGACAGTTCCCGGTTCAGAAACCCTATTTGTGACTCATTTCTGTGAACTCTTGTTAGCCGTTTCCTAATCACACCTGCAAATGCATACAACGAAGCAGCGAATTCCTTACTCTTTCATTCCATAAATCAAGTCGACAGTTTACTACCGGTGCTCGGTATTACAAGATAATCGTCATGACACGAAGTTCAAGAAACCCTTATCAAAGTATTCTTGTTATGAATGACATACCGCAACACTTGATCTCACTTGCCTTCTAAATTAACAACTACAGCTCAAAAGAGATTCTTCCTTGAGTAACACTCAACGCTTTTAGAGTTTTTTTTTTTTTAATTTCTAATTGAAAATCTTAGAACGCTTACATATATTATAATGAAGTTAACCCCCAAAGCTACGAATTCCCATAAACTCCGACGTCTCCTTAAATGATGGATATGTAATTTATTTTGAATGGTAATTATGTCTTGCAAGTGGTCTAGTTCATCTTCATCTGTATAATATCAACGTCTTAACTATTTCGCCCACACATGATGATTCAACGTTCAGGTGTGATCGGTTCATTAATAAAAACGCAAACCGCTGATTAAAGTTTACTATAATAGGAAGATTAAGGTGCGGTGCAACGGAAGAAACTAGCGACTGACCTAAAATATATCTGTATGTAAATGTTACTTGCGCAAGAAAAAGAGGAGGGGACCGCAAGAACTGATGAATGAACACATGTTCATGAATGAATGATAAAGTAACTTAACTCGTGCCGGAATATAACGTATAATCGGCCATGGTCGCCAGGCGTGGTGCTGTCAAGGGTCGACGCGGCGTAGGCGCTGAAGAATGGACCAAAGGAGTGTCAATATGCTAACACAGATTTCATCTTTACATGTGTTGAAAGCGTGCTATACAGCTGCTGTTTTTAATCGCAGCACAAAATGCAAGTAACACACGTTGGCAATATGCACTGAGGGATCACTTGTACTCTCGCCTATTAGAACCCATTTTCCTTTTCACATTCTTATGCGAATAATTATCACGCACAAGTAAACTTTCATTTCATTAACACACTGTTAATTTACTTTTTTTAAATGCTACTACCTACGTTGTCTCTTATAAATTTTTAATTCAAATGAAATGACACTACATCTACATGAACAGGATTTTTGTTGAACTGAATAACGCCATATGTTCAATACTCATGCAACTGTGTACATACGGCTTGTTCAAATTCTCCGGAAATATAGGGAATGTAAATGAATGCAACAAAGGCGGAACTTCCGTATGTTATTAAAAGACACGCAGTAGGAGAAAAGAGGGCGTGCTCATTTCCATTTCTCTTCGCTTATGTATGTTTATGTTTTTAATTTTTTTTTCGGCTCACAGTTCAGGAACCTTCTGCTAAGATGAATGTGGTATGTATACTATGTGGTAGGTTATTAAAAAAATGAGCCAACTCCGTACGCCTAATCGAATCGCAATCTGTTTACAAAGTCATATGATATAATGCAAACATAGTTAACTTGGAGTTTTCTTCATAGTACCTCTGGCTCCTGTAATAATCGTGGATATTCGTTCCAGCAAATTTGAAGATTGCCTAGTCTGTGACACCGGTGTAACCTAACAAGTATGTCCTGCTGTTGCCATTTGCTGATATCATATGGAATCAAATGACTGCCAAGTTGGAAATGTATGCCTTACAAAATTGGATGAGAAAAATTTTACAATTACAAACATATTTGGAAACTGGTGGAATTGGAAGAGGGTTATTGTAAAAAGAAACATGGAAGTAAATTCTTTTATATGAGTAACTTCTTTATCAGGTGCCTCAACATTGAAAGTCTGATCCATTCATTTGAAAGCTTGTGATAAGCGTACTGGATGACATCAACAAATGCTGTTCAGGCAAGTTGGATTAAGACCCAGCAAAGGGTACAGTGGAACTAAATTTCAGGGCTGAAACGTAGTAAGTAGATTAGTCTGACAGTCTACTTCACTATAATCCATGTAAACCTCTACATATTATCAAAATGCAGATTCGTTAATAAGAAAGAAGAAACAGCCTAAGATTATAATATGTATATAAATTATCTTCTTCCTCGTCCGCAAGAGGTACCTTCAATTAGGTAATCCTAATCCCGAAAAAGTATTCGCCAACAAAATGGACAACAATCTAACAAACCTGAGCAAAGCAACGAATTTGCGTAACCAATAACACAATAAACCTAAATTTTTAACTGTTCATTTCCATTGCCATGAACGTGGCTCAGATGTTACTGGAAAATGCCACTGGTACACCTTCATGATGAACTAGGCTAAATAATGCTCAGGAAGAAGCAGTTTTTTTTTTCATTCTAAAATTCCCCCACCAACCTAGAGAGAGGGTAAAAGGAGCTAAAGAAAAAAACTATATTGGTACCTTGAGCTAGGCTAGCGTCTAGCGTCCTTTTCTGTAAGGGATATGATCTCTACAGATCTTCGAAGGGGTGCGTAACAACAACGTTGCCTGAATTTATGCATTTAATAATAATAATAATAATAAAAATAAACGTCTTTATTTCCCAGATAACACAAGGCAACCCAATAATGTTGACAATATAAACGGGGAAACCTTAAGGTTGGGTTCACACATGTGGTCTTCCATCCAAACCTTAAATAAATGTAGATTACAATGACGTAGATGCCTAAAACTAGCTTCAGTTAATTAAAGTAGCACTAAAAAACTATAATTCTGTGATCACAGAGAAGTAGAATTTGAGGGTAAGTAAATGGAAGATTATTGTGAGAGAAATAGATTTCAGTCGAATGACAACGCTCAAAATAAATTAAATTTGAGAGGAACAGCTATCATCTTGTTGCTTAGCAAATAGAAGTTTATAGAAATAAATTTTAAAACGAGTTGTGCGGGAAGATTTTTATAAATCTGCGTAATGTTGTAAGTAAATGATCGTTCGAAGATCGTAAATAGAGTCTGTGAAAATACGAGTGATAGTTGATAGAGAAAGAAATCATAAATCTAGTCACTTCTCGAATTCCATTATAAATAAATAAATAGATTTTACTATTTACATATGGGAGGTGTCGGGATAAAACGGGGTAAGTCCGTTACATAAGATTTTCGGAATTATTATTATTATTGCTATAAATTCTTCAACAATTTGAAGACCACCCAGCCAATATTACCGTATAAACTCTTAAACTTGCACAACATAAAAAATACAAAATACCTAAGCCATCATTATAACCTCGTCAGGAAGGTTACTTCTATGATCGAGACCTTGATTTCTTCTGATACTACATTCTGAAAATATTATTTTTCCTACGACCAACCTCATTTTCTTCCTTCAATAATACTGTCGTTCTAAAACTCTCTTCAAGCTTCACCAGAAGTCATCGAAGTTTCAATTTCCAACAAAAATGGACTACTTTGTTTTCCCCCGACACCCTTCATGTAACTTTACCTGTCTCCGGGGTACATCGGTTCAACTCGATGTACCTTTTACTTTTACTTTTAAATATAGCTTAACTTACAGTCTTTTTCTTTTGGTTTTCCCCTTTTGTCAATTATGTTTCCGAATTTGTCAAATGACTTTCCAATCCGCAGGCCTACTATACTTTGAACAGATTGGAAAGTCATTTGACAAAAGGGGAAAACCAAAAGAAAAAGACTGTATTACTCTTTGGATATTCCAATGAGGAAGGAGAGAGTTGGTACTCAAGCTGCTAGATTCAAAATTCAAAACTCGACTGGAATTCCCACCATTATTACATCACCTGTGCATCTATTCGACAAGTCATTCGAGAAAATATTTAAATCTTGCCACAAAACAAATTATCGCTTGGTACAAAACAAACAAGACATGCAAGGCATTCAGTAACACACATAGACACTTCAAAAAGTTTCAGTTTCCTACAGTGGGAAGAGGGCTACAAGACTTTTAGGGTAAACTGATTTGCCAACAGAAACAGTTTTTTTTTCCCTTTAACGGGCGAGGCATCAGGTTGCGGAATTCCCTTCTTATCTTAAAGTTTCAACTTCTAAGGTAATATGGCTAACCCTACTAGAATTTGTCAAAATTGACACGGGGCTTTACTTCCTATGCGAGAGGAATCGCTTTTCATCCGCAATTGAAAAATCGACCGCCGCGCCGGGTTGGGAATGGACCCACATCCTTCGGGTCCGAAGGCAAACATGCAAACCTGTGGACCACCAGACGATCTAAACAGATTTTATTTTATAATAAAGTTACTAAATAACCTGAGATGCCACAGTCCATAGTCCAGTACAGTAAGTATCCAAATGGGGTCCAATATGGACAAGAGAATTCACAATTTTTGGAGTAAATTGATTGAGAAGCAAAGAAGGAATGGAAGAATGGATGTCGTATTAGATCCAGACCTTAAAACAGATCACACAGTGACTTTTGATTAGGATTACGTGCAGTATGTCAAAGGTTATCAAGTCATGTCATATATGCGTTCTTCTTTTCTACATAACTAAACTGAATTAAATTACATAATTTTCAAAACGTAAAATCTGGGTAGTCTTTGGTGGACGAAATTTCTGCATTTTACAAAAAGTCTTTTTTAAATGTAGCCTGGAATTTGAATTAAATTTTAGAAAATCCTAAATATAAACTGCATAAAAAATGAATTGAGTTTATAAATTACAATTTTGAAATCAAATCAGAGCTTAATTAATTGTTAATATCAAATTCACGGAACTTGAGCTCTACGTCATCAATCGTCGAAGTTATAACCGACAAATATTTCAGTATAATTTCTTTGTCAACAGAGAGTAAGAAAGAAGATAGATTTATGTGTTTTATGCCTGATTATGCAACGCCAGACGCGTATTTATGACGCAGAGCTCTTCTCTTTGGAAAAATACTTTAGACTGGTCGGTACTGAACGATCTTTCTCTATAGTCAGTTTCATCATTAATAATAAAATAGTAATGTGAATTGATTTAAATCTAATCTCTGGATGCTTCCTTGGAATTATTTAGCATCACTGAACATGCTCTTTTGCATCTATTAGTTAGATTTCAACGACAACTGATTTTCCTTCTATGTAAGATCTTATGTGTTGCAGCACTTGGAATATCGAAATGGCTTCTAATAATTCTCTTAAAAAATCAACTGAATTGCTACTACATTTTCTTCAGTAACTAGAGGTGTGGGGTCTTCTTTTGTAACATCGAATAGTGCAGGTTTTTCAATTTTAAAATGTAACTATTGCTGAAATGATCGGTGCTACCTTCGTACATTGATAAATTTCATTTATTTTCAAGGAAGATTATACAAAAAGAACAGAAAATAGAGAAATTTCAGTATGTAATGAGTAACATAATACGACATTTGATAAAACGATCCACGTTACAGATATCTTCAAGGATGATAATCAAGCATATGTAAATTGTTTTGAAAAGGATTTTTCTTTTACCTTCCTTGTCCATAGTTAAATCTGCTAGGAAAGAATGGTGAAATCAAGCAAGCGCGTGCTGTTACGTAAGCCATTCACATATCTCCGCGTCTTGTCACTCTGGTTCATTCATCTGCTACCTTATATGGACTGTTCTTGCACAATTTTACTCACAGTTGCTCAACTAGACAACTCTCTAGTGCTCATTCATGTCTGATTGCATTAGTATGCGGCAGCGCTGCCTGGTCGAATATATTAATTTTTTTTAACTTTTATAGACTTTCCTCACAATTTAGCGTTGTAAATTTTCTGCTAAAATTAGTGGACAAGGCGAGCGGAATTCAAATCGTTAAACACCGTTACGGATTTTTTATCTCTAAACCACCAGTTTACCATATATAGCGGAGCTAGTTTTTTTGACTCAATTAATCCAACATTAATATTCAACAATAATTCTGTTCTTAGAAGATATTCAGTATCTTAAGTCGCAATTAAGTTTTCCGAATATGTGAATTAATGATTTAATAATCGACTCCTACAATAGGTACTTATTTTGTGATGTCGCTGGTTAGAAACTTGCCAGACCACTCTGAAACATGATGTCATTCATGCCTTGTTCTTTACCTCTCATAACCGATCGGAAATATTCATCTTCAACGTTCTGCATAAACGTCGTCCTTTAACATTCATGTTAATCTATTACAATCTCCTAGTTACTACGCACGCGACAGCCAACAGAAACCACTCATTCATTCTTAATTTCTTAGCATTAAATAGCACACGCCGAATTGTAAACGAAAGTACATATCAAATTATTAATATATTTATGCTCATATTGTGTGAGTATTTATTTACCATGCAACAAACCTTAAACTGTAAATAAGAATTAATGAACTATGTTATTATAAATCGTGTATCTGGTAAAAGTTGGGAAGTAAGGTCGACGAGTGGGTTTTATGAATAGGTTATGGAGCGGTCATCGTAGGTGTGACGAATAAAATAAGATCTATAGTGAGTTTAAAGCAACAATGAACGGAGTACAGGTGAGCGGGAAGGAGAACCATAAGGTCAGTTAGTATGTGGGCTGCATTAAAAATAAACTGATTTAACCCCGGGAACTCTAGGGGACACATGATACTCGCCACTAACCCGTTGGTTTCCACTTTTTGTTGTTACACATTCCTGCTGTTCGGCTATTCACTAAATCCTACCACATAATTGAATATGATGAATTTATGTGACAATCCTTGAGAATTATTTATTACAGATAGGGTACAACTTTTTATATACGCATCTTTAACAATACCGAAATTTAATGCCATTGATATTAACATGTCAACATAAGAAATTACATATGGGACAAAGAATCAAGGCTTTCAATCAATAAAATTTCTGCTTGAATGAGGTCACTAAAAAACTGATATTAATTTATTGATTAAGTAAGAACATTTTGTATTAAAAACAAAAATTACGTTATTTTTATACAGGTGGACATTAATAACACCCACCAAAATAACGAATCCATAATAAGTTCATAAAAATCGTAAGTGCAACAAATCGAAAATGCAATTTTGTGCCTAGATTTATAACCTTTGAAGTTTAGATTAATTATATACGAATGAAATCGTAAGTAGGAAGTATGGCTAAATTAACAAATGTTGACATTTTTATTCTGGTATTCCATGTACTAGAAAAAGGAAGCCAACTGCTACTATTATTTAAGTACATTATTGAAGAAAATTAAAATAAAACTTTAATCAGAAATAATCTGACCAACCATCTATCTTATTCCGCAATTAAAAAGTATGAAAAGCATAATATAAAATTCGTTTCTACCACTTAATAGCATCTCATTTTCCTAGCCCCCCTTGTATGTTTTCGCCTTTGAATTAATTAACAAGGAACGGCACAAGTTTTTTACTTCTAAGAAAAAAGAAATATCCGAAGAATTAAGACCATTACTAAAATTGGATCTCATAATATGGAAAATGTTAGATTAGAATTTTTTTACCACACAAACCGTCGTTCCCTTGGATAGAAACCAAATTTTGAAAAGGTTGAAGAAAATGACTTTCTCTTTGCTCTCATTCATAGAAATGTTTAATTAAAGAAACATTAAATGTTCCAAAACCAACAAAATGTAAAAATAAAAATATGGACGTTTCTGCTGAAACCACTATGTTAGAAAAAAATTCTTCCTTATTGTAATGAAACTAATTTTATTAAAACGAAAGGACGTCAAGATTTTAGGGTGAGACCTCCTCTGATTTAAATAACGAGGGGAAATTCAATCTAGATTTTGATCAGATTAAAGTTGTTGACTTTACTGAAGTCACTTCTGAAACAGAAAAAAAAACAGTTTTATGTTTGTCAGATCTCTAACTTCAATGGTGGCAATCGTTTGGGAATAATAAAGAGAAAGAATATTTTTTTTATTTCCAAATATACTGAATTATTATGGTGTAGACAAAGACCATTCTGTAAGTAATTCTACTCCCAATATGAAGTATTCAAAGAGGAAAATATTAATTCCAAGAAATGGATTGATTGTGCGATTTTATGTACTGCCCAAAAACTTAATTTATTAAAAAAAAATGACAGCCTTTTTAAACAAATGTTATTGTTAAAATATCTATGGGTGCGCTGTCCAAAATTTGAATTTGGAATTATTTAAGAAAAGGTGGATATAAAAATATGCCAAAACCGGTTCTAATTCAACAAGCTGTGACTGTAAAAGTGGCTACAGACTATGCGTAAATTCGCGATTCGTGATGCGCGATTCGTGATTTGTCAAGTTCGTTGTAATTCGTACACTGAGAAAAATGGAATTTTGCGATTTTGATAAAACATCATTCCTATCGATAAAATAAAAGTATAATGTAAAAGTATAATGCTGTCATGTTATAAGATGCCTCTTACTCTAAATTAATCATAATTCTTAGCACAACGAAACTGTGTAAGTTTAAGAATGTAAAATTATCATTCTACATAATACGTAGTGTTAAAATATAATATACCAGAATGAAGTATTATGCTGAATAAATTAGTAATAAAATGTCATGTCTGAGTTTTTGTTAATTACTCCGGTAATTTTATCATGACAGGAAATGATACTCTAAACAACAAACCATATAGTGTTAATTTTGCAGTAGTACGCTGAGTCGTTTTTTAACGCGAATCCGAATAAAATGTTCAGAATTCTTGTTAATATAAACGTATTCCTGTGAGTCATTTTTCTCAGTGTAGTAATTCCTGAATCAAATGGCTACACACTATGCGTGAATTCGCGATTCGTGATGCGCGATTCGTGATTTATCAAGTTCATTGTAATTCGTAGTAATTCCTGAATCAAGTGGCTACAGACTATGCGTGAATTCGCGATTCGTGATGCGTGATTCGTGATTTGTCAAGTTCGTTGTAATTCGTAGTAATTCCTGAATCAAGTGGCTACATACTATGCGTGAATTCGCGATTCGTTATGCGCGATTCGTGATTTGTCAAGTTCGTTGTAATTCGTTGAATACTTCTTTTTAATTACTTCAGCAGTTACTCCGTACTTCTTGGCCAAACCTTTGAAGGCGCTATTTTTCTTATTTTTACTTTTCTTATCTTAATCCCCTGGATCCCACAAATGACGTAATAGTTCAATGTCATATATTAGGTCAAGGACGCGGCCTTCAGATCACTCGTATTCTTGTTGGGACTCTGAATATTCTTTAGCCATTGTTAAAATAACAAAAATGCTTCATTACACGGGGGACGCTAGAATAAAATGAAGAATGACGAACGCATTTAAACACGAATAAGCAAACCAGCATGCGAATTTCGTTGCGTCTGTGGTTCGCTGAAATGCGCAGCCTTTGATGTTCGTCAACTTACCGCCTCCAAGAGCGAATCACTGCGAACACACGAACCACGTTGTTTACGAATCGATTTTAAATGAATAGGTCCCTACACACTATTCACGAATTGTCCACGAATTGCGAATCGCGCATCACGAATCGCGAATTCACGCATAGTCTGTAGCCACCTTAAAAGTGTTGAATTTATGAACCATACTGATATGCACAGAATTGCAGCATAAGAGAATCCATGTTATACACCAACGGTGGACAACCCCCGGCCCGCGGGTCAACTAAGGGCAGCGAGAATTTTTCATTCGGCCCGCGAGATTTAACTCAAGATTTTTTTATGATATAGATGGCAAATATTAATAAAAACAAAAATGTGAAACATTAAAAAGGTGTACTTGCGCCAGTTAGTACCCATACACTGCCATATACTGACCGTTAAGGAATATAAAATTATGAAATGAAAGAAAATGAAAGTTAACTAATATGAGCCGTGGATAAAACATGGTCACATTCTGGCCCCTTATTTACAAAAGGTTGCCCAGGCCCGTGGCCCAGGCCTACCCCTGTTATAGAATACGGAAAAACGTATTATTTTAATAAATAAAAAATTTGTCCTAAATTATGTTAAAACTCTGTCTGAGAAATACAACGCGGCCTTTTGTAAATAAAGCAAAAAAAAACGCAATAAAGTTTTACAATTATTAATCTCGTTGAGCACAGAGTACCACTGACACTGCCCTGATATAATTATAACTATCAGCTGGCCTCGAAGAATAAGTTGATATTTTTTAAACAATTTAGTATTAAATGTTCTAGAAGGCGAACCAGAATGGTAATATCAGAATTTACAACCGATAGATGTACGTTAAGATGCGTATAAAGTTGAACGCAAACTTAGCTTAACTACATGAGTGTTTTTCCTTTCGTAAGCTTAGGCAGCGTTTTTTTTTGTTGTCAATAGTCGGCTTGCGGAATCTGCACAACATTTACTCCGTGGCGATGATTTTTGATTGCGTTTTGATTCATCTAAATTGATAAGCGTTCTCTCTCTGCCAATAAAACGCAGTAAATAAAATAAACGATTTTTAAATGCAGTAATTGAATTATCTATTAAAAACAATGAAGATGAACTACTGTTTCAATTGGCTTCCGGTTGAAACCGCATCACGTTGACTTCTACTGCCGACGTTCCGTTCTCCATTGCAGAAGAACTTCCTCAGGGCTGCTACTACTGCTGGTAGTATTATCGTTGCTTCTCGTTAGTCGTTGAGACTGAGTAGGTATGTCCGTTGTCGTGGTATTTATAGTGGTCGGTGGGGATAGTCTGTTGGGGCGTGATGAATCGCTGATGTGATGTTTCCAGGTATTGTAGAGGTAAAAACCAGTATAACGGTTAAGGTTATTGGGGATTTTAAGATTGAAAAATAAGATAGGCTGGCTAGAAGTTTTGTGTCTCTCCGCTGACAAAGGGAATGCAATCATCACCCTATTAGATGACCATGCCTACCAACCCTTGCGACGCAATCCAACCTAACGTATAGAACGTAGAGGTAACGGTCTTAATAAAGCCTTCTATCCCTCCAGAAACACAAAAAATCTTGATCCCCTTGACTCCAGAATTCCCATACTTTACGGTCTCCCTAGAATCCACAAAACCGATACACCTTTACGTCCCATAGTCAGCGCAATTAACTAACCGACTTACAAAGTCTCCAAATATCTAGCACACACCCTCAAACCGTTTGCAGGTAAAAGTGAAACCTTCACCCTCAATTCCCAGTACTTCGTCCAAAAAATTCACGAGATATCCTTAGACTCTCAGGACATTTAGGTCAGCTTCGACGTAAAATCTCTTTTCACCAAAGTTTTAAATTCCTGACACCGTCACAATCATCCAACAATTGTTCAGAGCCCATGACTAACCCGAAGACTTAATTCCCTTAACAGAATGTTATTTGACCTCAACTTATTTCATGTTCCATGATCAACATTACAAACAGGCCTCAGGCACAGCCATGGATTCTCCTCTCTCCTCAATAGTAGCAAACATTTTTATGGAGGCATTCGAACAACGAGCCCTTACTTCTTTCCCCCTTAAACCCAAGTGTTGGTTCAGGTATGTTGATGATGTTCTTGTAATTTGGCCACACGGTAAGGAATCTCTAGACAACTTCTTTGAAGACCTAAAGTCCCAACATCCTGACATTCACTTCACTTTAGAATACGAAACTGACGGCCACTTACCTTTCCTTGATATCTTAATTAGCCACCTCCCGAATGGTAGATTAGGACACTCTGAGTATCGCAAACCGACTGATACTGATCGCTATTTGAATGCACATTCACACCATCATCCTTCTCAGAAACAGTCAATCATTAACTCACTAGTCAATCGCGCTTTTGCCCTATCAGAACCCTCCTTACTTCAAACTAAATTGAACCTCGTAACAAAAGTCCTACTCAGTAACAACTACAACAAACACGACATCCAAAGATTCATTTCTCGTCCACCACGCCCTGGACCTGATATGCCTCCAGTCGCTACAGCTTATCTACCTTATATTCACACCATTACAGATCGAATCGGCAAAATTCTCAAACAACACAACATCAAATCTACTTACTTACCCATGGCAAAACTTTCAGACAGCCTACCCTCCACAAAAGACCACATCCCCTTACAATCCGAAGGTGTGTATCCAATTCCATGTTTCTGTGGGCGTGAAGCATCGGTGAAACAAAACGATCTGTTAGCACTCGTGTTTCTGAACATGAACGCTGTACTACACTAATGCAATCGTAAAATCCATTAATCCACAGAAATCCTTAAACATCCCAATAACCTGAACCGTGATATTCGCTTTTATCTCCACAATACCTGGAAACATCTCATTAGCGATCCGTTACGCCCCAATAGACCACTATAAATACCACGACAAGTCTCAACGGCTAACGAGAAGTAGCAACTCCACCAGCAGCAGCCCTGAGGAAGTTCTTCTGCAATGGAGAACGAAACGTCGGCAGTAGAAGTCAACGTAAGCCAATTCAAACATGGACGATGGCCGCGGAAGCCTTCAAATTAAGATAAACTACTAATTATACTAGAAACGATGGTGTTTAAGTTGCTGGGGACAATTGGAGAACGCGACAGAACAGTTTTTGATCCTAACGAAAGCAAATCGCACCCCACCCCCCACCCCCGCTAGAAGCACGTCTGTTTATGTTAGATACATATATTATGAAAACCTCTTCATTTTCAGTATTTTCAGCACACATAAATGTATTTGTGTAAAAATTATTCTATATAAATGATGTAACAAATTAAAATTCCGTGTTATCAATGTACCGAGTGCAAGACTTTATTAATTAAATAATAATTTTGTTTCATGAATCGGCGCAAAGGCTGATGAAATAACCGGCAAAGTCACGTAAATCAATTCAGATAAGAGAAAGCAAATTTTGTTATTTTACGACAAGATTGCATAATATTACTTTTAACCATAAATTTCCTATTAGAGAGTAAAATAAACAATTACTAAAAAGATGAGAAGGCATTCTTGACAATATGTTATTTCAAATAGGAATCGATTTGATAAATTTTTAGTCGTTATTAAGGACCAACCAGTTGGACAATGCGAGTTTACATTTAAGCTAAAGCTTAAACTCATAGCAACGATTATTTCACCAATTGTTGTTAAGGGTTTAAGCTTTGGCTTAAAATTAAGCTGGAATTGTACAACTGGGTCTTACAATTAGTAATTAAAACTTAATAAGGCAGTTTACAAACAAAAAAAAAAAGAAAATTTGTAGTGAGTAGTTTTTAAAGTACTCGAAATCAAATTTTTAAAACTTTTTGAGATTCTTGAAATTTTTGAAACTCGATTGATTTTTTTGAGGAGCAAATAAAAAAAACAATAAATTTTAAGCAAAAAAATAATTGATTCTTGGCAATTTACATATTAAAAAAAAACATAAAGGTAAATACATATGTTGCAATAAGTAACCACTAGATATAAAAAGTAACATGCGTATGTGAATAGAGTGATAAAACTGACGTCAACGTCATTGGCGCCTATCCTCGCCCACGTGACTAGGACAAAAAACTGATTAAGAATATAACCTGTGCATTTTACGACGGATTACATAATTAGGGTTTGAAAATGATCTAGCTGGAACTGCCTCTGGTAGTAAAAGTTCATCTCCGAATTGACCGCGTTAATTACAATTAAAATAACAAGGCCGGATGTCTTACGCGTAATTGAATGATAACAGTTTAAAAAGTGCCGTGAAATTAAGAGAAACATCTGTCTGAATCTAACAAAATCTAAAGAGCATTATATAATTGACACACATACGTGCACTTCCTAATATAGTAAATAATTTAATCGAACTAATTTAAAATCTCTCGTGTAAACGACAACAATTATTGTAGTGCAGTTTTTTTCAACTATGATTTAGACTTCACTAGTAGTAGCAATGATGACGATATTTCTGAAATACTATTTTTTTTTTATTTACTGGTATCTGATATTAAACCAAATTAATAGTTTATTCATTCACGTTTATTTATTTATTTGTGTGGTCAGTGGTGTGGTATAAGATTTAAAATTTAAATTTCTTTCTTTCTTTCGGCTCAGACTTAGCTCTGTCTTCTTTTCTGTGTTGTAATAAAAATTGATATATTCCGTTTTGAAGAAACATAATTAATGTATAACTCACTTATGGAACATGCTACACACACTTCATATTTTTATTATATTTCGATCGATCGATAAGTTTAAGAGCTTTTATTTAGCTATCTCCTTCGAATTGTCGTGGAACAATCTTACCGTTTGCAATCAAGAGTCACGTTGTATTCTTAACTCAGATTGATCCGATCGGCATATAATAAAAAAATGAACTTTACTGTTTTCTCGATATTTCGTTAAAACAAACGTAAACGTAAACATTCATTAGGTATAGAACATAAGAAAATGAAAATTGTTTACATTTGATTTCATTTTGTTCAATAACGAAAATATCTCTTCAAATTTTATTACACATAATTATTACTTTTACGAATTGGCAGTAAAGGGTCAAACAGAATGCAACGCCGTTATACGCCGTTGCAACGCCGCCAACTGTTACTTCAAAAGACATGCACAGATAAAGTAGTGTAGAACGATGTCAATCTAACCGGAAAATAAAAATAACTTCTGTCACAAATGGATAAATTTCAACTATTTAAAGTATTATGTATGTATCTGCTACACCTCATGTATTGTATTTTGTATTATTCACATATACAAGAAATTACTAGATAAATTGCGATGGTGGGACATATTTGGTTATGTATTATGACGTTTGTCGCCGTCAGAGTTGGAAGTTGATCAACTTTTCGCGTACAACGCCGTTTGACGTCGTTCTTTCTGTGCAAGGACATTTAAACCTTTGTATTTAATATTCATTTGACAGATAGTGGCGCGTAACGGCGTTGTATTCTGTTTGAACCTTAATTGTTAATCCAGTTATAACAGTATCACTCAGGTAAATTATTCTTTACCTTGGAAAAATGGATTCACATAGAAAATTGTAAATAAATTAAAACAGACAGTCCATGAGTCCATACACATGAGGAAAGCTATTATTATTTAATTATTTTAGCAAATTTGTTCTTGAAATTAATAGTCTTAATTGATAAGCATTCCTGAACAAATGTAGTGAATGCAGAACCACCAGTTAATTAAATAAATAAATTGGGTATTGGCCGTACCCAACGAACTATATTAGTAAACCATAGAACTGCTGTAAGATGCTTCAAAACTGTGACAAGTGGGCGTCATGACAGAAATTACTCAACAAACAATTCAGTGGATTAAACTAACGCGTGATTTTTTAAATTTTTTATCAACTCTTGCCATGAAATTTGGACGGCATGTCGCAGCTTTACTGTAAAACAACAAAAAGGAGTGCAATGACGGACTTCACTTAAGCTAAGACATGCCATCCAGATCTCATGGCAAGAGTTGATAAAAAATTTAAAAGAATCACTCGGTATATACTTATCAGCAAATAACGTTAAACATAAGTAATTATCATCATACAACTGGTCGCTTTGACCTCAACTGTCATGGCGAATGCTAATACCTTAAGTTACGGTTGGGGGCGCTGTTCCCGAACGTATTCGCCCTTCTATGGTTTACTAATATAGTTCGTTGGTCGTACTTACTTATGATCAGTCATCTATTAAAGTTAATCTCGAATTAAAGTACTATGTGTAATCCAAGATTAATTAATAATAACATGGGTGCAACCTCAGAGGCGACCTTTCCATCTGCCTATTATACTTATTCGACGAATAACTTAATTTTTCTGTCGTAGTTATTCGTGTAATACAGCGTTTCTATAAATGATTCTAACTTCAAAGTAGGCATTGAATATTGCGTTGGATATTCCACCTCCTTTTGAATGTGTATTTGTGTGTATTCTACTATCTGAGAAATGTCAGTGTCAACACTGTCATAAATTTGAAACTTTTAATTAAACCGTTATTGCTAAAACACAACACCAGTATCAAATGTTTCAATTTGAGTTTACAACTTATTCCCTAAATTGATGATGTTGCACCAAATAAGCTTCTGAAAAAGATGTTTGATAAATAATCAAACATTAAGAATTAAAACCGATGACGTTACCAATGACTGTGTTCAGTATCGGTGGTTAGTGTCACATGGTCATTTGTTTATCAGAGGTAATGCGATGTTAGAATCATTTATAGAAACCTTATATAACCTATTAGCCAGTTTATTAGAGATAGAAAGATTGGCCCTTAATCGTAGAAGTTTAATCAGAAAAGTTATTCAGCGTTAGCAATACAGTTGTTAACAGGGTTGAAAAGTATCTTGATGCGAGTGGAAGTCGCCTTGTACACTTTCTTTAATTTGTTAATTAAAAAATGTTCTTTCTTTTATCCTAATGATCTTTTCCAACTTTTTTTTAAGATAGGATAGAGTTGTGAAGAATGCTGCAACAAGTACCACGCCATCGAAAATAAAATGATTCAGGATAAGTCATGAATATTGAAAAAAATTTGGTAATATTGTCTCTTGAATTTCATAGCTCTACTTAAAAGTGACATTCCAAATGTTTCAAAAGTTCGAGTTGGAGTTAATTGTGAAAGTTATTTCAGAAATGGGGAAAAACTGGACCACGGCCTACTCTGAATCTTCTTATTGCATAATATCTGTGTGAATTAATTACAGATGTGCATGACTTGCACCAACTGCAATTGGTTTTTCTGTTGATCACATGTTCATGTTATGATCATTAAAGATATTCCTGATCTGTTAAGTACCGACATGTGGGAAAAACCGGTCTTTCAATTAATTTATTTCGTATAGAAAAGTTGTTGTTAAGTAGGAGTATAAGTTTTTGAATTAAAGAATCTGTCCGAATAATTTGAATTTCGCTAATGTACTGAATATTTCCATGCTGAATGCTTTCTTTTATTTTTTTATTTTCAACACTTCCCAAATCTTTTCTGTCTCAATTCTATTCCTGACTGTTTAGATGTATTTCGTCCCCTCATATCGTTTCCAAAACTTGAAAACTATAATATTTTGACAATTATGTAAACATTTCGTAATTTCGCAAGACTGACGGTCGCATTAATTACATTTCCTAGTATTATAAAAAATTTATGGGCCGACTCTACCGTCGGTGCACGAAATGGCAAATCTTTTTGATTGAGTCTCATATTTTTTAAGCTGTTAGTAGAAAATAAATTACGAAATATTGAAAAACCGAATTTACATCAGTCACTTCATATTTTAATAACTTACAGCAAAAGATCCGCAAGTGTGATTAGAGCAATGATTAATGAATATGAACTGTCTCCAAATTTGGATTATAAGGAAGATTACATAAAGTACAGCTTTAAGTGCAATTAAGTAAGTATATAATTATATGCATAAAGAAACTTTATAAGTACATATTTGTATGTGGAAAAATTTTTTGCACACACAAATCTCTTGGAAATTTTACAATAGCACTATTATTCAAGCCATTTCTTAAATGAATTGCATAAAAATTATCCGATTTCAATAATTATTATGGTACTGGAAGGTTTAGAAAATCAAAAAAACTAGTGTCTAACGAAGAGTATATTTCAAAAATAAAATAAAATGAAATTGAGACCTAACTCTTTTGTATTTTTAAGCAGCCATGCAAAGAGCTTTTAAAACAAGAAACTTCATCGTAAACAAAATTTCCCAACATTAAATATGACGCATATATAACAGTACGATTATGTTAGCTCGAGCAAATTATAACTTGCCGAATATGGCAGAACATGTAATACATTTCAGTAACTAAAATAGTGGAAAACAGAAAAGGTAATGAGGGGCCGGCCACAACCACGATCTCCCTTCCACCGGATATAGCATGACAAGAGAACACCAATAATAACAATCATCAAGCATTACGTCACCATTACAAGTGTTCAGGTAAGAAAAAAATGCAACATGCCTTATAAGCCAACTGTATATTTACTGAGCGTCCATTGCACGTGAGGCGAATTTCTGCAATTGCAATGGTTTCCAGTTTCAAAAGATTTATTTAAGAATCCAGAGGATGATTTTAAGATTATTATGAAATTATTAATATACAAATAATATATTTTTTGAAAACGCAAAAAATAGTTTTAAAATAAATCCTAGATAAATTTATAAATATGAGCAGACATGTAAACTTATGGACTAATTTAAAACTGTGACAGAAAACACAATTTCTTGTTTTGTTTCGCTTTTAATTTAAATTACATATTAAAGCAGTTGTATAATTTTATTGATTGGCAACAAATTCTATAAATAAAACGCTGAAATTAATTGGGCATACAGATGAAAGACTCAGAGTAACCGCAGAGTTACTTTGAGCTTTTTTGGCTCTCGTTATTAAAAGCACTCGGTTAAAAGACTTGAGAAGGCGCCTCCTCTTAGTTATCGATAAATATATGCGTTAAATATAATTACAGTGATCAGTGTAGCATAAAATCTTTAAGTTAACGATAAAAGTAACTAAACCGGCTGTTTCAAAATGAGTGTGGAGGAATCTCCTAAACCGTAAGAGATATAATTTAGTTAAATGGAAGGAAAGTTGCATCAATCAATGCCTAATTCGTATCTAACAGAATCGATTTTCTCTTGTTTGTTTGTAAAGTTAAAATGAATAGGTGAAAATTATAAAAATCGGTTTTTCTTTTCCCATTCTATTTCTTTAAATTATAACTGATATTAAAATTCTGGCTCAACGTTCTACTTATATAATGATTGCCTAAAGTTATTTCTAAATATCACAATTATTTCAACTATACTCAAGTATGATTAAATGAAGATTAAAAATTAATAAGAGATAGTTTTGTTTAGTAAACCGAACCAAGGGGCTACAAAATATTCAATACTTTTGATTTTCATTTGAGTTAAAACTTTAAATTAATTTTATTATATTTAATATATACCTATATTGGAACCCTTACCTCTCTCTCTCTCTATAATCAGTGTAGGGATCTTAAATATTACGTATATGATAAGAATAGTATTACGCGTGTAAATGAAATCTGGACTAATCGAACAATTTCTATCTCGTTCTATAAATAACTTATTACTTCAACCCCTACGTTAAAACGGCAATAAGATTTTGATAAGTAACCATCCTAATGAGCTTCTATTTTTCTTGAATGCGAACTGTCTCACAATAGGCTTTAAGATACAATATTGCTGGGTCACAATACATTGTACTGAAAAGAAAAAAAAAAAGTAAATTCAGATCAATATACTGTGCCTCAGAAAATGTATCTCTGGAGATGAGCTTTTGTTACTGCAGATACATCGAGGCCATCAGTGATTAAGAATGACAATCTTGTTTATGTTGAGATGAAAGAAAATCCACATAGAAATGAAATATATTATTATAATATATACCTGACGTGAGCTGTACAAAATTACTTTTCAATAGCAAGTCTCAAATAATTACAAATAAAAGAGTTTTTATTTTTAAATAGAGTTAAACTAATATGAAGATGATAAATATATTAATCTTAGGTCTACCAACTTTTTGTTCACATTAATTTTTCCCTATTCCCTTTTATCGTGTTACACGTCGAAGAAGAAGAGTTGAGAGGTGCGGCGAAAATGTATTAAATATACTGTATGGTATAAGATGATTGAAGTCTCACCATTGCTTAAAGGATTCATTGTACTAAAGAACGTATTCCAGTTACAACTAATAAATACCTGGAGTCAAATTAAAAATAGAAAATCGATTTATCAACAAATGCATTTCACTTAGTGTTTTGCGATTAAATTTTATTATGAATCGTAACTCCTTTTATGGATGGGCAATAATTATACTTAATACTTGCATGTATATGGAGCTATGTCGAGCTCTTTTCACACCATCAAATAGTTAACATTGTTTCGAACGTGGTTAACATATCGACATCTAATGCATGCAAAACAGTGCTGCTGTCCTTTGAACATCGAAACCATTAAAATTCTTTTTTGAGTGATGAAAAAATAATAATGTACTGAGTAATTCAAGTTGGTATTTGCAAAGATGTAATTTTTTTACTTATCTTAATAAAAAAATTAGAACTGATATGTACAATATGATCAATAAAAAAACTACTTTCTAAAAGATTACATCAATATTTAGGTCCGAATAAGATCAACTGTATAACCTGAAGTTAGAACTTGGGGAATTCTGAGGAAATTTGGTGGCTTTTATTTGCCTGAATTCACTTTCTCTTCGTAAGCATTCGCTAGCGATATTTGTTTATTTCTTTCGTTACTATACAAAACCAATCAGTTGCTTTAAAAACAGGTTTACGTTAAAATATATGTTATAATATAAAATAAATCTGAACTAATGCAGTCCTCCACTATTAGAAGGTGGTACATTGTAGTAGGTAACGTTTGTTAAATAGATCTTTCTACGCACGTCATTGATTTTTTCTCGTAAGAATACTCTCAAGCCAAGTAATAAATCTTAAGTTTTACTTTACAAACATTCATATAAAGTCGTTCCTTTTTCAGTCCTAACGAGTATAATGTACCTAGATACAATAGTTACATATAAAAATCGGTTTTAATAGTGCCGTTTGTCAATAACGTGCAAAAAAAGATCCATTTAACAAACTGTACCTATAAGTAAATTAAAGTAGCGGCACGGACAGTCATTATTGATAACATTGTATAATATAAGCTTACCAACTATTTAAAATATTATAGAACAACATTTTTAATGGAACATCTCTAACTATACAACCTGTACCACAACATCCAGCAAATATAAACACCACCCGTTTCTATGTTAAAAACTGTACAGAAAATTATAATATAACTTTCCTCTTAACTATCTGGTTATTCAGAGTTGAAAATTGATTTTTGATTTAGGGCCTCATTCTGTATCTCGTCGTTAGTTAACTCTTCGTTACGAATGGTCACCGTGAATTCGATAAATACTTGTACTGTACCTGCTTTCGTTGAATCCAGTACACCAAAGATTTTTGTCTTTAACTAACGAAATCGATATTTAACTTGTAACTTAACAAAATACCAAGCACTTGCAGGAACTAATTTTGAACTAAAAATTAGTAAAGGAGACTGTGGTTTAAGGAATAATTGAAATTTATCTCCGCCCACAATAATTTTATATCCGTAGATACGTATTTCGGCAGCTAAGCTGCCATCTTCAGTACAATTTAAAAAACGCTACATGAAATCTAACAGCTACCTACCTAGCTACCTACCTACCTGATCATACACTGAGAAAAATGGAATTTTGTGATTTTGATAAAACATCACCCCACATCGATAAAATAAAAGTATAATGTAAAAGTATAATGCTGTCATGTTATAAGATCCATCTTACTCTAAATTAATCATGATTCTTAGCACAATGAAACTGTTTAAGTTTAAGAATGTAAAATTATCATTCTACATAATACGTAGTGTTAAAATATAATAAACCATAATGAAATACTATGCTGAATAAATTAGTAATAAAATGTCATGTCTGACTTTTTGTTAATTACTCCGGTAATTTTATCATGACAGGAAATGATACTCTAAACAACAAACCACATAGTGTTAATTTTGCAGTAGTACGCTGGGTCGCTTTTTAACGCGAATCCGAATAAAATGTTCGGAATTCTTCTTAATATAATCGTACTCTTTGATACCATTTTTCTCAGTGTACTATCTATAGTACTCATACTATCTAAAATTAACAAAATTAACACTAAAAAAGGAGACTGTGGTTTAAGAAATAATTGAAGATTATCTCCGCCCACAATAATAACAGTCAAAACCTCCCAAAAAAGCAAATCAAATAAAACGGAAACGAGTATTGGTCTAAAATCCGAAAAAGGTTCTTATTCTCCCGAATAAAGAACTTTTGTAAGCATTTAATTCCCTGTTATTTAATACCGCTTGAATTTATCCCTGAAAAGAAGTTGTATACCTATATATGTATATGTATACACATACATACTACGCTTATGTATACACCTATATATATATATGCACAAATCGCCAAAAAGCAACCTACAGATTAGAGCAGATCACACCCATACACTACAAGTTAAGAGCACTTTACGATATTTACGTATCTACGGATATAAAATTAATGTGGGCGGAGATAAATTTCAATTATTCCTTAAACCACAGTCTCCTTTACTAATTTTTAATTTCTCATTTAATTAATTTTTACCAAAATGAATGATTTAACATGTTTGCGTTTTCTGACTTAATAAATCCATTACATTTGTTTGCAAACTCAGCCAAAAGAGTATTTTCGCAGAATACTTCCGCTTCTTACTGAAAATCAGGTTGCCAAGAAACGACGCTACGGCACGGCAGCTAAACATTTTCCTGAATATTCGCATTAATTAAATTAAATGAGCTGTTCTCTGCATGGCGCACAATGGGAAAAACAGACAGTTTTGCTGGTTTGCTGATTTTTTAAGATTTAAAATAATAGTAGTAGGTAGATAATAAATCCAAAAAATAATACAAGAATTTAGACTAAAATGAAGCTTCATAGTAGATACACCAAAGCAAGGATTTGGAAACACGAATGATGGCAAGATCATTTTTTTGATCATAGCTTTGTTCGCGCAGACGTTTAAAATCCATGCATTCATAAAGTTGTATACTTGAAAGAGTTGTTGAAATCGATCATTATTTCGATGGGCATTTGATTTTAACCGTTCCGAACTAGTCCAGAACGTCTGCGCGAATAGGCCTATTAACAAAATCACACCGAGGTTATAACCGACAAATATTTCAGTATTATTTCCTTTCAACGGTAAATAAAAAAAGGATGGAGTTATGCTTTTTATGTCTGATGATTCAAAGCCAGACGCGTATAATTTATGACGCAGAACTCAATCTCTTATGATTTCGATAATAATGCTGAAATTACATCGAATATATTGATGAGGAAATTATTTTGAAATTTAGAGATATTTTTCACGGTGAATATATTATTGGGTCTCATATATGACCTATTGGAGAACTGTCAGAAGAAGTCCAAGAGAAAAGGTCACAATAAATGCAAAATATCAAGATCCATCGCATTAGGCACATTTCAGAATTAACCGATTACTCCACCGGTAGACATTTTAAAATTCTAAAATCCACTGTAAAGCTATAATAAGTTGTTTTAGCTATAATAAGTTATTAACTTATTATAACTATATTATTATTATATACACTGTAAAGCTATAATAAGTTGTTTTAGCTATAATAAGTTATTAACTTATTATAACTATATTATTATTATATACTTATTATAGCTATAATAACGTATTATAGCTTTACAGTGGCTTTTAGAATTTTAAAATGTCTACCGGTGGAGTAACCGGTTAATTCTGAAATGTGCCCATTTTGTTGGTGTCACTGGTTCATCTCGCCACAGCTAATCAAAAATCAAATCCCAACAAGTTAAGAGGCAATTCGAAAACAATGGACCTCAAACAACTATCCTATTTTTCTGGAAAACTACGGTATGATTCAAAAGGGTCGCACCACCGCGCTCCGATTAGGTAGATGCACTTACTAATTTGAAACCATAGATGATAAACTTTCGGACAAAAAAAGTGACCCGTCACATTGAAATTTAATGACGTTTTGATTATTTTTACATACTGTGTACTAGCCTTGCAGTATGGGAGGTTACACTAAAGGTCGTGTTACATTTCTATTTTAGTCTTTCCTATATCTTCTGTATTAGTGGCAACGCGTACACGTTGCACTTTATTTAAGTAGACCATTATTCAAAGCAGCAAATTAAATGTGACACAATATGACAGCTCCAATAATTTACTACTTTGACAGATCGAACACAGATCGAAAGCCAATTTACAATACAAAAAAGGAATGACTCAGTTTTTTTTGTCCGCAAGTTTACCCTCATTTTTGTTGACAACTGAATTTGCACTGAATTGTTTGGAAATGAAATGTGACACAATAATAACTGTCACTTCTTAATACCTTATTTCATTTAGCTATTCTTAAGTTTCCTAAGTAAAAATTTGATAAAGGAGTAGGTCGCGGCGTGCTTGCCAAAAAACGCAGTAAACAAAGAATTTAGAAAAATCAGAAATTAAAAGAAGCAAACGTTCATCCAAGATTACATGATAACCATAGGGCGCGTTTTTTTACTGCATCTTATACCTTCAGCGCTGAACCTTGATGACGTCGGGCTACAACTTTAAAATGACAATTTCCATCTAATCTTTCAATGGTAAAAAAATACCTACCTAAAATCGGTCGGAGATTTAACTTGGGCAAAATAGCTGATTAAAAACTTGTTACATCGTACATAAAAAACGCATCGTGGCAATAAACTAGTCCACCTTAAAATGTAAAAAAACGCTTTTGGTTTAATCGCTGCAATGGATGACTTAATCCCGAATAAAAAAACGAGCCCATAGTGACACCCAATTTTTTACTGCACCGTTGCCGACCTTACATCTAAAATAATGTTAACATTTCCCAAGAGTTTTTGGTGCTTTATTACTTAATATTCATTATGTTTAATAACAAGGAAATTTTTACGGCCGTCATTAATAAAAACATAAAATTACGTTATCTGATTAATAAAAAATCAACATCAATTGCGTATCTTTCAAGGCTTATATCTTCTTAAAGAAAGCTCGTAGAGAATTTTTCTTTATATTTTTGAGAACAAATAAATGGTTCTAAAGAACGCTCAAATGATGATACGGTCCTTTTGAATCATACTGTATAAACGTTTGTGAAGGGTATGTATTTTACATACTTTTAATATGTACTGTCACTGTAAAATATTTGTACAACAACTATTAAATTCACCCAATAAACAGGGGTGCACCGACACAGTGTGCCATGTGTGCGACGCACACAGGCGCCAGGACAGTAAAGGCGCAATTTTTTGGTAATTTCTGCTTTTTCTTTAATAAAGTCATAATTAAAATATTTCCTATTTCATTATTCTTCACTGATACGTTTTTTACAAAGTGCTTTTTTATTGGGGGAAGGGGTATAGGGGGCGCCAAGTGCCAACTAAACTTTTGCACACAGACACCGGACACTACTGGCACGCCCCTATGCAGTATATCATCTCCCTGAAGTTCATAATCATTAATGAATTCAATGTTAAGATAAGTTTTCAAATCATGAATGATTTAAAAGAAAGCAACTTAATTAAGTCGTCTATTTTGAGGTCAGATTTTGTCGAGTAACTTACAGACTTTATTCTATTATTTGTTAAAAGATATATCTACACTGATGTTCTTATTGCAGATCATGCTACTTTAGGTTTGCTTTATGTTAATTAATTTTATTTCGTTAGTTATTTTGTATAATTAGTTTTTGTTTTTGTAGGCTTTTCACGGTATTTTTATGTTTTTTTTTGTGATCAGTTTGATCTATTTGTAAATCGTATTTTTAAGTTTGGGAATTTTATATTTTCACGTTCATATACAGGTTGGAAATTGATTTTTGTTACATAACAGTTTGTACATTGATAAAGAAAAACGAAGAAATACAATCAAGTCAGAACACTTTCGTGACGTTTACAGCGACATATTGAAAAATTTTAGTGTACTAATTATCTGCTATTTTAACTGACTGTATTTTACGGACAACATCTCTGCGGTCAGCGCCGCCTGGCGGTGATTTGTGAATTAGTGATGAAAACATTTTTTGAAGTTAACTCATTGCATAGGAATATCACTCTTATGACATATTGATTATAGCATATAATATTTGACGTTCTGGTATTGAATTTCATTACAACATTCAAGTTCAAATGTACACTGATAATTTGAAACAACTCGTGTGCATGTGCATGGTTCCTATTGGCAACTCCAATCACCGATGGGGGCGCTGACGATTGTAAACAAACATGGTGGAAATCGAGTACTGGTTTTCATACAAACCTCTTTAAGCTGTATGTAAACCGTTTTTTTTTTACGTCGTGAAACAGTTCCGAGCAACTCCACGCAAAACTGTGCCTCGTTTGAAGCTCTTTGGTTCTTTAAAATGTACATACTTAACCTATTACAACGAACCTATTACAGTATAAGAATCTACACAGTAGCGTTACTGGAGTATAACTGTCACATTTCCCATTTTGTTTCATACCTACCGATTTGCAAATTACATCTCATTTCAATAAGGGCATCAAACAGTATGGCCGCTTTTTTTGACACTAACGTTTAAGTGACGATATTGGGTAATTACTTGTACTGTGCCATTACTCGCTAAGTAGTTTAAATTTTTTTCTAGTAGAGGTCTCAATCATTTTTCGAGTTGCCAATAGCGTCTAGCATTAAGTAAAGTCTTTCTGGAAAATTTTAAGATTAATCATAATTTTAGCAAAATAAAATAAAAAATAGTTTCTATTAATAATTTAAGGAATTAATGGAGGATCTGCAATCTGATATATTGGCAGACATTTTATTAGAAGTAATTAATTCAATACTTCAAATGTCAAAGTGACAAATTAACAAATTTAAATTTCAATCTAATAGCGTTTTCCACTGGTTGCACTAGTGTACACTCAGCGCAAGAGAGAAGGTTGCCTGGTAAGTCGTGGAGTGACGCGTCATCCAGTAGGCCATCTATTTGTGTATATGCATTAAATGGGCCTACTGAGTGACGTTGCAGTGACGTTGAAAGTTACCAGGCAACCTGTCTCTTTAGTAACCTTGCACTCAGCGTATCTTCATCTCTTATTATTACATGAGGATAAAATGAGATGAAAATATAACGAGTGTGTATTAGTGCAGCCAGTGGAAAACGCTATAAGAGATGAAGATACACTGAGTGTGCACTAGTGCAGCCAGTGGTAAACGTTATAAATAACGCGTGTTCATTTGAAAAGTTCATCAAGTAGGTTTTGATTATTTGATGAAAGAAGATGACTTCCTAAACCGACTGACGTTTGATGAATGACAGTTGTTTAACGTAATTGGTTTATTGTGTAACTTCATTTCTTGAATTAAGTTCATCTTTAAAGATGAACTGAAAAGCAGCTAATATGTAATAACCTGACTGAAAGATTCTTTCAGTGAGGTTATTACATAATAGCTGCTTTCAGGGCTAAATAGAACATATTTTCTTTGTTTAACGATGGCTTTCGCTTGGAAATAATCGAAAGTTCAAGAGCTGCTTCACAATAGCTGCGTTCCTTTTGCCACAAGTCTTACCTCAGGTCATTTAGAGCCCGCGCACACTGCAAACTTCCTATCGGCCGATAGTTTGTTCTAATCAAGCTACGAGAAATGTGATACGTGGCTGTACATTAGATTATTACAGGCCACATATCACATATTTTCGTAGCTTGATTCGGAATAAACTATCGGCTTATAGAAAATCTCCAGTGTGCGTGGGCTCTAAAAACGTCATTTCCGTTAGCACGAACAAATAAGTTTGAACGAATTTTTCAATCTAGCAACTAATGGGAGTGCTCGAGGGCAAGGTGGGAGATCGAAATCTCAATTCAAACTCACTTGTTCGTACTAAAGGAAATGACGTTTAAATGATCTGAGGTAAGACTTGTGGCAAAAAGAACGCAGCTATTGTGAAGCAAAGAAAAGATGTTCTATTTAGCCCAGAAAGCAGCTAATATGTAATAACCTCACTAAAAGAGGAACTGAGGTAAGATTTGTGGTAAAAAGAAAGCACCTAATTTTATAGAAAATTAGAAGGTTACGTAAATACTTGAAGAACTTTTCAATTGAACACTTGATAGTCACCAATATTAAATATAAAAGTTACAGACAGCGTGGTAGAGATTTTTATATTAATTATTAAACAACTGCTTATACATGGTGAAGACAAAAACTGTAACAGTAAAATGTGGAGATACTGCGCAAGTTGTATCGATTCCGTTCATTCGTTTTAACTTGTAAAATTAAACTACGACAAAGATCAATCAAGAAAATGTTTGGAAAAATTTTGTTAAACAAACACCGGTAAGTATTTGTTTCTATTCTCTACAATTGAGCACTCCATTTCAAACATAAGATTCAATAAAATTGTTTATGAACAAACCTTTTTCATATTAACAGTTATCCGGAAGGCAAACAAATTTTTACATTTAGATAAAATTTGCTACCTTTTCAATAGTGCGCTTAACATTGCATTTTATTAATAAATTATTAGTAACCATAAAATAAGCAATAATGAAACATTCTGACATCTATTAAGGGGTCAGTTAACTTGGCCCCCCCCAGTAACGTTTTTAAAAGTTTTTTTGCACCAAATGATTGCACCCTTAATGCACCCTTATGCACCACCAAAATAAACTTTTGCACCCCTTCAGGAGAGAAACTGCAGGCAAATTTCACTGGGAGGGGCCAAGTTTACCGTAGCCCCCCCAGTGAAAATTTTCAAAGTTTTTCTGGTGCACCGTGTTGCACCCCTAATGCACCCTTATGCACCACCTTTTTTAGCTTTTGCACCGCTCAAATAGCTGAGAAAAAAAATAAAATAGAAAATTAGCTAGCCCCCCCCAGTGAGAATTTTCGAAGTTTTTTTAGTGCACCTTATTGCACCTTTATGCACCCTTATGTACCACCTTTTTCTAGCTTTTGCACCGCTCAAATAGCTGAGAAAAAATAAAATAGAAAATCAGCTAGCCCCCAGTGAGAATTTTCGAAGTTTTTGGTGCAGTTGCACCCTAATGCACCCATGCACCACCTTTTTAGCTTTTGCACCGCTCAAATAGCTGAGAAAAAATAAAATAGAAAATTAGCTAGCCCCCAGTGAGAATTTTTTGGTGCACCTTCTTGCACCCCTAATGCACCCTTATGCACCACCTTTTTTAACTTTTGCACCGCTCAAATAGCTGAGAAAAAAATTAAATAGAAAGTTATTTCAGTTATTTTTTTTTTCTCAGTTATTTGAGCGGTGCAAAAGTTAAAAAAGGTGGTGCATAAGGGTGCATTAGGGGTGCAAGAAGGTGCACCAAAAAAACTTCGAAAATTCTCACTGGGGGGGGCTAGCTAATTTTCTATTTTATTTTTTTTCTCAGCTATTTGAGCGGTGCAAAAGCTAAAAAAGGTGGTGCATAAGGGTGCAGTTGGGGGGCAACACGGTGCACCAAAAAAACATCGAAATTTCTCACTGGGGGGGGCTAGCTGATTTTCTATTTTATTTTTTTTCTCAGCTATTTGAGCGGTGCAAAAGTTAAAAAAGGTGGTGCATAAGGGTGCATTAGGGGTGCAACACGGTGCACCAGAAGAACTTTGAAAATTTTCACTGGGGGGGGCTACGGTAAACTTGGCCCCTCCCAGTGAAATTTGCCTGCAGTTTCTCTCCTGAAGGGGTGCAAAAATTTATTTTGGTGGTGCATAAGGGTGCATTAAGGGTGCAATCATTTGGTGCAAAAAAACTTTGAAAAACGTTACTGGGGGGGGCCAAGTTAACTGACCCTCTATTAAGGCTGATTTAAATAATTAATGATCACATCGTAGAAGCAGTAGAAAACATGTCCTGTCATCTGTTGATAGTCGGCGTGAACTCTATACCTTCCTTACAGTTTACTGTTAATTCTTATCATTTAGTTTTGTTTTATTGGCTGCAGTACACGTCATTTGCACTTTTGCCAATGCAATAACATTGTAGTTATACATACTACGTATCGTATGTAATGTTAAATTATGGCTGTGGAGAAATTGAGATAAAAGTTAAGTTTTTCAATCATCTGACAGAACATGGAAGCTTCTGCTTTAAATAAGGTATGAACAATTAGTGAAGTATTTTTACAAAGTGTTAACAGCTTAAATAAGTAGGTCACTAACGAAAAAAAAAACGTCATTTGCAGGCACATCAACAGCACAGACGTGCGGATGCTTTCTTAAAATACCGAAAATTTTCAGACGCAATTGAATGTCACAAAAAAGCTGCCGAGTACTTAGGTGAAGCACTAAATTACACTGAAAATTTAAAGGCCATTGAATCTTTAAAATTGCAAAGAGATTATCACATCAGGCAGAAAAATATAATTCTAATCAAAAAGGAACAATTTGAAAACTACAAGAAAGCGATTGAAAATAGACAAAGAGTGAATTCATTTTGCAATAATGATTTTGAAGACGCTCACGAAAATGAAAGCACCAAATTACAGGTAGCAATTTATCGTAACATGGAAGAAGCCGACTCGCTGTTAATAATGCTCATGAAAAAGGGAAGTGCAGGTAATAGTGATAGTGAGAGCCTAAAAAGTTTCTCCACCACAGACACTGATGACAAAATTCAGTCAATTGACACTTTAGATAATGGAGTTGTGTGTAGTAAACATCACAAGGATGATAATACTGTCATCGAGGAACTGCGTACATTAAATGAACAATTACACACTTTAGTGTATCGTCTTGTAACACAGTTGGATGCTAGTAAAAGAGAAGTTGACATTTTGAAAGAAAGAGTGAAGCAATTAGAAAATGAAAAGTGTAAAGGTAAAGATAAGTTAGTAATCTTGCAGTTTAAGAACTTTGCGTAACAAATTTCATTCTTTTAGCTTCTACTCTATGTTTAGTATTATTTTATATTTAATATTGTTTGTAAAACACAAAATAGTAGTAAACTTGATGACAATACAAAATGTCTATTACAATATTTCATGCAAAAGGCTGAGCATTCATAGAACTCTAAACTGCAGGATTATCTGATAAAAATTTATTTTTATTGATAAAAAGTATATCTTGTGATAAATAATTTGTCACAGAAAAATCAATGCCAAACAACAAGCATTTTTTTGTTGCATTGATAAAATCTATTTATAGTGATTCTTGCTAGAAATATATTGTGATCACAAAGATCTAGTTTGCCAAGAAACTGACTTAAAAAAAAAGAAACGAGTTGGTAGCACAATTATCGATTATTGTTTTGTTTTGTTGCTGTTTTGTCTTAAAAAGTTGAGGTTAAGTTTTAATTTTTTTTCAAGGACGTTTCTTTAATAACAGTATAACCTGTTCTCAAACATACATTGAATTATTATTATTATTTAGATTGTGAAAATTATTTGGAAATGTTGGAAAATGTATTAAATTCTTAAATATCAAATTCTAGTTGACATTTGGTTCACCAGTTAGTCATGGACAGAATGACGTGCTGTTCTGTTCAGTCAAACTTTCAACTTGTTTTTTTCATAGAAATAGGAAGTTATTTTGAAAATGCTAAGAAAGTGGTGACTGGAGATATACCGTGGCGCTATGTACCGTGTGATTATTAATTACTGAGGATCAATGTTGGTAACTCTTCAATGAAATTGTCCCCAAGATCTTAGTTAAAAATACCCTAAAGTCATACCAAATATTTTTTATTACAAGAAAATTGTGTCATACACAGAATCATATGAATTTATAAATTCGAATTTCCTTTCCCCCTTAGAAAGCCGTTTTCCTAAAAATTTAACCCTAAATTTACTGAGAAAGTTCTTAAGTTGGCAGTACTACTGAGGATAATTGTTACTAAATTGTTAAGTATTACGCTGGTAACACCCACTTATGTCACTCACCTTTGTTATTTTTCTGCTAATAAAGGCTGGCCCAACAAGAACATTTGATTTTCATGTTATTTTCTTCTAATCAAGTATGCGGCGATAACGATTTCATAAATGTTATTCCGATGCATTCCGATTATCAAAAATGGTACGATACACGAAGGAGCAGCGTTGTTTAATTGTTAAAACGTATTTTAAGAATGGGGAAAGTTGTGCGGAAACAGTTCGCAAATTACGTCCAATTATTGGTAGAGGAAACACTTCAAATCGTTGATTATGTGAAGTCTCACGCCTATTCCATTCGACAAATGTGTGTGAAAATGTTATCAGAAGTTTCGCCAAAAGAGTAAAGGCGCGTTTCCACGAGGCCAGTAGCTGGAGTCCTGTGACTGGACTCCAATGACTGGCTCCGTGTAAACACCATTGGATGCTAACTGGCTCCGTGTAAACACCATTGGATGCTAACTGGCTCCAGTGAATTGACCACGTTGAAATAGGAATTCACTGTACTGGCAAGGCCCAGTCACAGGACTCCAGCTTTTGGCCTGTTTACTGGCGTCGTGGAAATGCGCCATAAAAGTGCCCAGCAAAGACATGGCGGCCATTTGTTGGATGTTCTGTTTCACAGTTAATCGGAGTTAATGTACTTTAAGTTGTATTAAAAACATTGTTGTTTTATGAACAAAATGTGTCATTATTCAAAAATTAAATGTTGCTTTCTTATTGGATCACCCTTTATAAGAATAGTAGTAGTAAAATAACGAGCGTCTAAATAAAAACCTGGTCAAGTGGGTTGTGATCGAGAATTTATCCATTGCATTTACATAGCAGAATTACTAAATGTAGCCTACTTGACCAGGTTTTTATTTAGACACGAGTTAGAAAGAAATAAAAGATCAAAAATGCGTCGGTGAAAAACCAAACAAAGTAACGTGCCACTGTCAACTCTGAAATTTAACATTGAATAAAGGCTTGTGCACAATAAGAAAAATCGTGAAGTATGAAGTAATAAGCGAAGAATTAAATACGTTTTATATAATGAAGTCGTTCACAATAAAACTGCAATTCTATTGTGAACGACTTCATTACGTGTTACTTCATACTTCACGCGTTTTCTCATTGTGCACAAGCCTTAATCAATACATATTTTGTTCGTCGTATTGTAGCCACATTTAAAATTAAAATACGCTAAAACTATTGCGCCAAATTCAAAATATCCTCAGTTGTTAAAAATCACACTGTATATCATTCCAAAGCAAGTCTTATATCTATAACATCAAATGTGGGAAATTCTCAAGTTCTTGATTTGTCGTTCAGTGTTACCAACTCTCCTAAAAGTCATGGCTCATTTTAATTATAAATTTAGTTGATCTCATGGTACCATCATTAAAATAATTCGTCGCAAAAAATATATAAACACAAATAAATACTTTCATATAAATTTATATTCTAAAGTAAGTTCCTTGGAGCCAGTTGTACAATTCCAGCTTAACTTTAAATCAAAGCTTAAACCCTTAACAATTATTGAAATAATCGTTGTTATGGGTTTAGTCTTCAGTTTAAATTTAAACTGGCCTTGTAACGTGCGTTCAAAAAAAATCCGTTATCGAGAAGGCTCTGAACATGTTTTTATTTTATGACTGCACGTCGTAGCTTAGTACGTATGTTGCAACCTTGAATAACTGCGAGCTGTCAACAGGGTCAACTGTCAAAGGCTTCGAGGTATTTGTAATAAAATAAAATTGCGTTTTATTATCCATTTTGTAGAAAATCGTAATTAAATCCGGATATAAAAAGTTAGGTTATGTTTATAATCATCGTATGGTTCCGACGTGACTTCGCAAAATTTGCATTTTACGTAAGCCCACTTGATAACAGGTTTTTTTGAACGCACTTTACAACTAGGCCTTAGAAGCGTTACAGCTAGAGATGCAATTTTTCCAGAAAAATAAAAAAGATGGAAATTTTCCGATGACCTTTTCCGGTAATTTACCAGAAAATTTCCAAATCAATTATAGTAATGTATTTCTTTAAAAAAATATATTTTTATAAACTCAGGGGCAATTACTAGTATACAAGGGTAATATAAAAAATGAC
Source organism: Dorcus hopei (assembly GCA_033060865.1). NCBI lineage: Eukaryota > Metazoa > Arthropoda > Insecta > Coleoptera > Lucanidae > Dorcus > Dorcus hopei. The sequence continues at coordinate 28,862,394 of CM065423.1, read as the reverse complement.
AGAAATTACAAAATAATGTGTATTCACAAATCAAACTTACGCTTTGGCGTTCGCTTATAATTCATAAATTGTACGTATTGGTATTTTTCCGCATTTTGGGCGCATAATCTTTTGAAGTTAGGTTAGGCATTACATTTTAATAAATGATTTTATGTTAAACTGCGCAAGCAGGACAAGTAATAACTTCGTTAAATTTTCGTCGGAAATTTTCCAGAAAAATTGGTTGGAAAGTTTCTGGAAAATTTCCATTTTAGAAACTTTCCAAATTGGAAAATTTCTGGACCCACATCCCTAGTTACAGCGATAGCTCACGACAAAAACTCGCAGAAGTAATTTTTAATTGATTTTTAAAAACATTTAATTTAGAAAATGTCTGTCGGGGAAACATTTTAGAAAATCGTTAAACGTTGTACCACTAAATTAATTAAATTTTTTGAAAAAGTGTTAAATACATTAACTTTAAAAATTCGCTTTGTACAAAAAAATAAATAAATTAGTAGCTTAAACAGTTTTACAGGTATTTCAAATTAAAAAATTTAAAAGGGGTCGTAGCTCCTTAAAAATTTAGCCTCCAATTCTTGGAACACGCGGTATAGAAATCATCTCTTAAACATATCCATAAATTTTTCTTTTGGAGAATCACATTTTAAAAATTCCTTGGGATTAGATTGGGTGTGTAAAATAAATGGTCTCAATATTTTTAATACTGTTGAATTATAGGTATACATATTATATTATTAGCTTGGCGTGCTGCCACAAAATCTAAAAGTGGTCTTGGTCACAGATTTTAAAGTGCTTCGTTCAATTGGGATAATAAATAATTGTATTTATACTAAGTTTTAAGTATATGGCATTCTATTCAATTTTGTTAAACTCTTCAGATATAAGTTAAATTTGGCTTACAGCGTTTTCAATCCATTTCTCTTGACTAGAATACTCTCAGAGTATCTCCATCTCCTTTTTATTATATAAGGTTAATAAAAAATGAGAATACTCTGAGAGTGAATCAGAACGGTAAATTGAAAACACAGTTTGTAGAATGCAAAATATTATTTTCATTTAAAAAAATTGCATTGGTTTTATTTAATTATAAAAGTTGTTCACTGATTGTGAGTACTACTTTCTACTACCTTTTCTTTATTTAGCTTAGGAAAATTTTCAATACTCGCTTCTATAATTTATTTTTAGTGAGTGTAGTTTGGAATTACTTTGTCCCATTTTATTTCGAGTTATCTATTTTAACGTCTTTTGTTTCAGCACAAACAAAAAATACGTCCAATAATCTTAAAATAATAACCGATTCATCAGGCGGCACATCACCCTTTGTGTTCTCTCCATGCAGCGAGCTAAGCCCCGACGTGCATGATTCAAGAACATTACCTGCTCTAGCTCCTCTTGAAATGCCAAACTTTGATTTTTCTAACATTATAAAGAGCAGTTCTCAAATAAACGCAAGAAATTAAGACTTTATGATTTTTTTGTTAATAAAATTTTGTTTTATGTGCTTCTGAATCTTGATGCAAATGATTTTTTCAAGTGTGTACCTATAACATACGTGGAAAGCAAACGAGCTCTAAAACTGATTTTTTTTTTTTTAATTTTAATTTTGCAATAGAGAAGGATTATCAGGAATATTTGGGTAGTTAACATTTTTATGCTTCTTTAGTTCTGCAAAATACGAGTACTTTACAGTGAAAGATAATATTATTCTTTTACTATTGAATCTACATAATTTTTGTATAATACAGTGAGAAACATTTAAATGAATTTTTTTTTAGATTCAGTATTAAAAGAAGCATTTTATTTTGTTCTTCAATTGTATGTAATGAGTTTATGAAATTTTAGGTTGCATTTAGACTGCATACAGACTGAAAACCAATTTGTACGACATAGGGTTTCATAATGAGAAACACAAAGAAGGATGAATGTAGAGTATGATATTTTTGCGATTCCACGTCGAAAGCTTGACGCAAAATTTTCCATGTTTACTCCAATATATTTCTTTTTTGTCTTAACCATTACACAAATTACTATGACACAAATTGGTTTACAATTTTGTATAGTTCAATCGCAAAAGCTCAACAATACTATAACATATTAATCGATTGATCTGACGACGAACTAAATGCAGCCTTAATAACAAAAAAGAGATGTAGCTTTTTTCAATATTTATTTTAAAATGATTTGCATCATTACAGTGAAACTGTGTATATATTTTTATGTATACTGTATAAATGACTGTTTAGATGTAATTTTTAATGCCTTCTACTTGTTAAAAAATTCAAATGATTATTAATAAATGAAAGGGATACTCTTTTCAAATTTTATCTCTTGTCATATTTTACTGTTGTCTTTAATTGATTACTTTTATTTCAATGAATCTTGGGCAAATACAATTTCAATTTTTTTGAGAAAACAAGCAGTTAAATGGAATAAAAAATAAATAAATGAAATACAATTATTAAAACTTCCAACACAAAATTTCAATTCATTTTCAATTATTCAGTAAACACCTTCAATTATGGCTATCTATTATAATTCAGAATATTTTGTGCACTTCGTTTTCTCATCATTCCTCATGCATTTTGAGGCATCTTTGTTTTTTTATTTAAATACAATAAACATAAGATAAAATATTAAAAAATTTAGTTTTTGACAATAGGTAATAATATGAAAGACGACGTTATATTACAAAGATATATTTTTGTTATTATGACATTAATTAAACAAATTATTGGTAATGGTTGTTGTATAGTGCAAGTCCATTGTAGTTAAAGCTCAAAATAAAAGAAGATAAACTTCGGAAATATTTCTCTTTGGTTTCGGATTAGTATCTCGGATATAAGCAGACTAGAAAAGGCATATATCACACACATTTTGCAAATGAGATTTAAAAATTAAATTCGATTTTGTTCACTAGCTAAATATTAACTTAAAATATACATATTTTCTTTACTCTTAAAAGTTTCTACTGGAAATTCGTTTGGTGTAGGTAAGAATAAGTGAACATAATAAAAGGAACCCTTTTCAAAATGATTACAGTTCCATGTATAATCAGAATTAAAAGTAATGTCTTCTCAATAAAAAGTTAAATTGTGGCCTAATCACTTTCTATTGCTGTAAAGAGTAGGTGGCACGCATCGAATTCTTGTCGATGTTTGCTTGATCGTCTGTATTTTATGGTGATCAAAATGGATCCACAAAACCAAAACTGATTTGAATCGTTTATAATTGTAAATAATTTTTAAATCACGTTTTGGTTCATTTTGAGTTTTCCATTTAATATGTTCACACATTCCCATAACAAGTACTGGGTAGAATTTTAAAAGTAAAGCAACAAAATAACTGTACAAAAGTAACTTTACAAAACCTTAAAAATATAGAGTATCACTTGTGTTTTACACAATGGCTATAATAAAATAAGCAGCTATAAGAATCACGGAGTATAAGGAGGAGGTGGGACATTGTATGGTGGTGGAGGCGGCGTATTAAAAATATCCGCTGTCTCACTATAATCTTCTATCAAACATGTCTCATCAGTCTGATATACTTCAGCAGACTGAGTGTGCATCAAGATTAACGTACAAAAAGTACCTATCACTGACATCCCACCTATAAAATAACATAAATATATGTGTTTCAATTTATTTACTACTTCACCATTAATACAGTACCTGCTGCTGTAATTAAATAGAACCCGTAGCCGTATGAAACTGCTGTATCCACTTTAGGATAAAGGGCAGCTAAAGAGTCCTCCAATAGAACAGCCACATAGTAACAGGTACTCATAATTACTAATATCCATAAAACTGTAACAGATAATGAAACAGGAATAGATACGTTTTTATATTTTAAAAATCGTTTTCTATTTGCATTTTATTTTATTTTTATTTGTTATAAAACAATAGCAAATTGACAAATACCTTTGTGATCAAGAAACTGGAATGTTTAATTAGTTAAATTTGCTATCAGTTATTAGTTAATGCTATCAGTTTAAACATTTTGAATAAGCTTATTGTTTTAATTTTTAATAAAAAGTTTAATAAAGCAGGTATCTTATCATCTAAAAGTCTCAGTATAAGTTCCTGATGTGCAATAATAAAAAAAAATTTACACTTTAGAAGTCTACAACAATAAAATATCATAAAATAAAGTTTCATAAGGATTTTAGCACACGCGTCCAGGTTTAGAAAACGAGCCGAAGGCGAGTTTTCTAATGGACAAGTGCGCTGAAAAGTTATGAAACGTGTATTCTACAGGGTGAGTTATTAAGCGCCCCTTCTTCCATAGCTCATTTATAGAACGAGATAGAATTTTTTTCTTTTACAAGGACATTCTACCTATTGAGCACTATAATCTAAAATTATTTTGATACATACAGAGTGTTACATAAAATAATGGCAGCATGCAGCGGGATTTTTTTTTAATGGAACACTCTGTGTATTTTCCTATAGAAAGATATAACACTCGATCCTCTAAACAGCAGCACATAAAATATTTATATTTATTTAACCAATTAAGAGTAAATTAATATTTTATCGAAAACGGTCTGATTTTCAACTTCTCTTAAAATACTAACTGTAAACGTATCGTTTGTCGTACGGGAATAAAAATAGGTAGTGTTATAAATTAAAGTATAGGGAATAACCCAGATATAAATTCATTTAGTTTCATTTGTTTTTTCAAGTGTTCAAGCCTGTGTAATTGTCAGATTTTCAAATTGCCGTTATTCAATTTTTTTAAATGCAACCCCCCTTATCTCTTTTCACGAATAGAGAGTGTTCATGTTCCTCTTCAATTCTGTTATAGGTTTTCTGCATATAATTCTTACAGTTTTTTTGCTATAATAAACTTTTTACATTTTTACACTAAAATCAATATTAAAAAGTTATTTAACGTACCGTATTTTAATTTTTTTAAGACAGCGCCCTCTATTTCATAAAACAGATGGATAATATCAAGTTTACAATGGGTTACAGACTCTTATTACATTAAAATCATCGTATTATTATTGTAATACAGTTCTTTCACTTTGTTGTAATTAACAATGTCTTAAAATTGATTCGATGTGGTTTACAACAAAAGAAAACATCAGTGTTTACAAATAATTACCTTAATGTAACAATTGTTGTACTTCAAAAAAAAATATACAAATAATAAATTGATGATCTAACAAATAAATCAAAATCGGTGAATTTCTTTTGTTCAAGTATTCAGATTTTATTAAATCAAATGTTAATGAAGACAACTGAAGCTTAGGAACTACATCGAATCAATTTTAAAGCATTCTTAATTAAAACAAATTAAAAGGACTGTATTATAACAAAAATACGATGATTATAATGTAATAAGAGTCTGTAATCAATTGTAAACTTGATATTATCCATCTGTTTTATGAAATAGAGGGCGCTGTCTTAAAGAAATTAAAATACGGTACGTTAAATAACTTTTTAATATTGATTTTAGAGTAAAAATCTAAAAAGTTTATTATAGCAAAAAAAACTGTAAGAATTAGATGCAGAAAACCTATAACAGAATTGAAGAGGAACATGAACACTCTCTATTCGTGAAAAGAGATAAGGAGGGTTGCATTTAAAAAAATTGAATAACGGTAATTTGAAAATCTGACAATTACACAGGCTTGAACACTTGAAAAAACAAATGAAACTAAATGAATTTATATCTGGGTTATTCCCTATACTTTAATTTATAACACTACCTATTTTTATTCCCGTACGACAAACGATACGTTTACAGTTAATATTTTAAGAAAAGTTGAAAATCAGACCGTTTTCGATAAAATATTAATTTACTCTTAATTGGTTAAATAAATATAAATATTTTATGTGCTGCTGTTTAGAGGATCGAGTGTTATATCTTTCTATAGGAAAATACACAGAGTGTTCCATTAAAAAAATCCCGCTGCATGCTGCCATTATTTTATGTAACACTCTGTATGTATCAAAATAATTTTAGGTTATAGTGCTCAATAGGTAGAATGTCCTTGTAAAAGAAAAAAATTCTATCTCGTTCTATAAATGAGCTATGGAAGAAGGGGCGCTTAATAACTCACCCTGTATACTATTTTTTCTATTTTGGTTGCTTAAGGGCGGAAATATCAATCTCTTAATAAACTGGCTAATAATTATTAGCTGAATAACTACCATGGAAACAATTAATAAAAAATCAATCAACAATTCAAAAAAATCAAGTTATTGATCGACCCTAAGAGTTGAGATATCCATCTCCTATTAAAGTTATTCGACGAATAACTTGATTTTTCTGAATTGTTGATTGATTTTTTATGAATTGTTTCCATGGTAGTTATTCGTGTAATAACTACATATTAGCCAATTTATTAAGAGGTGGATACCTTCGCTCTAAGTGTAAAAAAATCTGCATTATTTTGTAAATATAGGAAAATTCTGTTTGAATATGTGGCGGTTGGTGATAATGGATGACGTTTAAGATTGTAATTTTAAACAAATGTCAATTGCAATTTTATAGCGTTTTCGAAACATTTGCACCGGTTGCACTCAGTGTACTTGCATCTTCTTTTAACCTCATGCAATAACATGAGATGAACATACTCTTAGTGCGCACTGGTGCGATCAATCGAAAACGGTGTTAGATGTCAACAGATACAAGTATTGTCAAACAAGTCAGTTTGGAGGTTACTTTTGTAATTTGAAATGTCAATAAATGTCGCTGTACATGCTGTTGCCAACCTAATAAACTAAAATTTAAGCTAAACTTAAACCCAAACAACGATTACTTCAATACATGTTGTTAAGGATTTAAGCTCTGGGCTTAAAGTTAAGCTGGAATTGTACAACTGGGGCTTAATGAGCTACTTTAAAACACCCAAATGGGTTTCATAATGTGGTTGTTAAGACACAAAAATAGAAAAAACAAATTTATTCTGAATTCTATCGCAGGATTCGATTTAACCTTTTATATTATTAAAGCTGTGGTGACAAAAGTGCCTATCCCCATTTATTCTAATGTTCAGAAAACTAGAACAAAAGTTTAGCTTATCTGTTAAAAATAAATTATTGGGGACAGAATGCAGATTTTGTCATAATTGGATTGGAGTTTATACAGGATGTCCCGTGACCAATGTCACCATTCCACCTTCATGACAAGCAATTCCAAGTAAGTAAAAAAACTAATAATGTTTCATTCTAAAGCAGAAATACAGGGTGTATAACGTTTACATTTATTTTTAAACTTCACCTCAAAAGATGTTCACAATTTGCTAAACACATTCTAGTTTGTTTTAAAAGAGATGTGGTTGCCATCTTGACATTTAGGAATGAAAACTTGAGTTAACTTCTGAGCAGTTAGCAACATTTATTTCCAATTTCTTCACCGCCTTATCCTAAAGATAATTTTATCTGTCAGTTAGAATGTGACACATAGTTTGTGTACAGCCAGCTGTACGTCACATTACATCTGACAGATAAATTAACCTTAGTGAAGATATCAGCCATTAGTCACGAAAATACAAGTAAACTTGTAGCCATTCTGCAAGGTGTCAGGTTCATTATTAAAATGTGTAATTCTGGCTCATGGATAATTAAATTGCTTTATTAATTTTCTTTAAAATTAATAAAAATAGACTTGAGTAAGTCACGAATCTAAAGGCTGTTTTACATTATAACATTTTTTGGTACAAAGTGAGAGAGATAAGCTACTACAGTGAATTCTGATTGGTTGAATTGGCACTTCTCACTCACTTTGTATCAAATTTTAGATTAAAAATGTCATAGTGTAAAACGGCCATTAGAAGTTACTCCTAAATGTATTATGTCAAAATTTATAATATTTGTAGGTACAGTAGCGGACAATAAAATCCGGGCAAGAATTTGACAAGTCGTTCGTATTTAGACAAATTTTTATTGAGGTTATATTTCTGTCAAAATTTATATTAAACGTCAGAATTACTAGTGACTTTTTGTATAATACGTATTAAACGTCAAAAATGTGAGAGTGAGGTTTACATTGTACAAATGGTGTGCCCGGACTTTATTGTCCACTACTGTACCTCTACTTTAGCATGTAACTATCAATATGAGTCTAATACATACCTGTACAGGTGCTTGCTAAAGCATATTTACGTATAAAATTATAGATCTTACTCTTTGGTCCTATTATATGCAAAAAGAAACCACCTAAAGAAAATATGATTGCCATGAAACATAACAATATAATTACTCTCATCAAATTAACTATTGTTCCATCGATGCACTCATATTCTGAAATTTGAAATACACACGGCTAGTGAAAAAAAAAACAAATCACTTGAAATTTTACAAACCGTTTGGGTCTAATTCATAATCCGAATATCCAAACCAGAAGAACAAGGTAAGTGTAAGGTACGGAGCACACACATCTCCTACTATAGTGAACCATTGCAACTCTACCATCGACATACTAATCAGTGTTATCGAAATCATGTGAAAGCCGGCAGATATGAGATTTCGTTCTTCATTTTTAGGATGAAGCCACTGTAGGGACCGTGTAAACAAATTTCTTGACATTTTGTACTGCAAAATGATGGCTCTGTCAAAATTAATTTCAATTAATTAATAATACTTTACCAAATATGCGATTTTATCCTCGTCCAGATCATTTAATCCTATAGTCAAAAAATGTCATTCGTTAATTTATTTGTAAGGCGACGAACTTAAAATCCACAATAACCACAAATAATTGTGCATTTTCTCTTTTTTTCTTCTAATCATTCCATTGCCAACTTAACGCTGGAAAACAAAACAAATTTAACTTTACTTTATCCCTAGATTCATAAGTGAATTTTTCAGTGTTTCCAATATTAGAATTTGTGAGAGGTAATATGGGGTATCTATAAAAAAATTATCTATTATGCCAGCAATTACCAGCTACATTTACCTAAAAAACAAGAATTATGAAATAAAAATTGCACATTCTGCTTTAGCAAATAATATGTACAGTGTTTTTTTTGTAATATTTTGCATCCCACCTAGAGGCTTTATTTTAGTAGGTAGAGAAAAACTTTAAACGCAAAAGTTATAGGGTCTTATAGGAATCATGCACATTAAGGTACTAAATCAACAGGTAACACAATCCCATTCCTCTCGTGAGAGGATTGAGAAACAAAGATAACAAATACAATTGTCGCAAGTGCAATAAGGAAGACAACAGTTTTAGGGAATTCTGTTTACCGCAATGTCACTGGTTTCAATTTAAAAGTGTATTAGGTTGTGCAGAATTTTTCTTTCACGAGAAAGGCGAAATCATTAAATGTCATGCGACAAAAGTTTGGGATGCGATATTTAAACTCAATTTTTTTAACCACTGACAGTAACTTTGACAAGCGTCACTTCAAATAATATTTCCAACTGTTTTTTTTTTATCCCTAGATGAGAATAATTTGCGACAAGGGTAGATATAAAAAATCACTAAATGCGTTACCTCGTTACCTCTATACGAAGTATGTTGATGTAGTACCGTGCCTTCAATTAAATTCCTCATTAAGGTGGGCTATGATTTCATTGTTTTTTCTCCTAAAGATTTGTAGCACTGATATTTAATTGAACAAATGTCAACTTGACACTTTGTATTTTCATTTATAAAATGTTAGAATTGCAGCACAAAATATTTATATTGTTGAAAGTTATTTTCAAACTGGTAAACTAGAAAATGGACAGTTTGTTCATTCAATTAATCAGTGTGTACAGAATTTTCGACAACAGTTTCCTAATCTTGCAATTACTTATGAACAGCTAGACAGCTATGAATTGAGTATCGCCAACTTCATAAAAAAATCACAGCTTACTTTAATAAGGAATTTAATTGAAGGCACGGTACCTTAATGCACATGCGCAGCCAGCGCCACCAATGACCATATTCTGCATTAGTGGTATGATAATACGAGTTGTTTCAAATTATTAATGTACATTTGAACTTGAATATTGTAATGTATTTCAATACCAGGAAGCTTAAGTATTACTACAATCGTAAATTGTCATAGGGGTGATATTATTCTCATGCAATAAGTCTCAAGAAATATTTTCATATCACTAATTCACAAATCAACACGCCAGGCGGCGCTGAACGCAGAGATGTGCATGGCGCCTATACATCTTCTAGAGTTATCACAAAAAACAAAAACGCATGGCAAGGTGGAGAAAAAAATACAATTTTTATTTTTTAAAATGGAATACCCTATACAGGTTGTTCAAACTTAAGTCGGCATTATTGCTGACTTTGTTATTATAAAAGCTACAAATTCGGTTAAATTAGCAAGCTAGTAGTACTTTTTACGCTGACTACAATGACGCAGTCAAAAAAGCAATTAAGCGTCGCGTTTATAAGATAAAGTCAAAAAGGCACTTTCTTTAATGGGACACCTTGTATATTATATTACCAATGGATAGAGAATAAAATTCTTAATTAAAGTTATCCTTTGTCACTTTTTCATAAATGAATAAATAAAGAAGATATTTTGACTTTACAAAATCATCAAAGGTGTCTGTGCTTTGGAAACAAAATATTTACAAATCCCCGTAATCAAACTTTTCTGTTGACAGACTATTGTTTTTTAAGTTTATGGTTTATTTCTTGCTAAAAAATTCTTTTGCACGCATCCCGAAAAGTGAACAAAAATTATGACAATTTTTGTACATTTTTTGTGGCTTTTATACGCATTTAAAAAAAATGATAAAAAATTATGAAAATTTTTGTAATTTTTTTCTAGATGCGTAAAAACCATTTTTTAGCAAGAAATAAACCACAAACTTCAAAAACAATAGTCTGTCAACGGAAAAATTTGATTACGGCGATTTGCAAATGTTTTGTTTCCAAAGCACAGACACCTTTGATGATTTTGTAAAAATGAAAATATCTTCTTTATTTATTAATTTACGAAAAAATGACAAAGGATAATTTTAATTAAGAATTTTATTTTCTAACGATTGGTAATATAATATACAGGTCTTTTTGACTTTATCTCATAAATACGACGCTCAGTTGTTTTTTTGACTGCGTCATTGTAATCAGCGTGAAAAGTACTACTATTTTGCTAATTTAACCGAATTTGTAGCTTTTATAATAACAAAGTTAGCAATAGTGCCGACTTAAGTTTGAACATCCTATATACAGCGTGCCCGGATTTCGTAGGGACAACATGGGTAACTTTTTTATTCGAAGAGATAGGGAGATGGTTAAATTAGTAAAAAGGTGCGGGTTCAAAAGCTCATTGAGAATACATTTTCAAATTTTACTTGTCATGGCCAACTTGGTTAAAATTAAAAAAAAAAAAAAACTAAATTTCATAATTTCTTTTATTTGCCGTAACTTTTTGTTACTTTAAGATATTGAGATGCGGTTTGAATTAATTTGTATGGTAATTTAAATATTTTTACTGGCAAAACAAAACCAAACTCAATTACAAAAATAATAATCAAAAATATTAAATCACTCAAATAAGCCACCATTGTTTGCAATGTAAAGTTGGCACCGTTTCTGAACACTATTAATGACTTTACGGATAGTATTGCCGTTGATACTGTTAAATGCCTCAAGTACTGCAAATTAGTTCAAACCGCATCTAAATATCTTAAGTAAAAAAAAGTTACGGCAAATAAAAGAAATTATGAGATTTTTTTTTTTTAAATTTTAACCAAGATGGCTATGACAAGTATAATTTGAAAATTGACTCTTAATGAGGTATCGAACCTTTTTGCTAATTTAACCATCTCTCTATCTCTTCAAATACAAAAGTTACTCATGTTGTCCCTACGAAATTCGGGCACCCTGTATGTTTACAACTTTTTTGCTTAGAATAATTTTCTGTACGACCTCTTTCCGTTTGGCACACCTTAAGTGAAACACCCTGTATGTTCTTGAAATCAGGAAATAATGACCTTTCATTTTAATGAACGGTATACAAGGTGTTTTAAAAAACAAAAACAAAAATTGTATTTTTTCCCTCCACTTTACAATGCGCTTTTGTTTTTTGTGATAGCTCTAAAAGATAATACATGTAAAACCCTACAACTTCTGCATTTAAAGTTTTTATCTAGCTCTTAAAATAAACCCTCTAGGTAGGGCGCAAAATATAAAACAAAAATCCTGTATATGAAGAAATTAAAAAAGAAATGTACACGCAGTACACGCGTACAAAGCAGAACTCTATCAACAGTTGTCAAAAAATTCCTTTTCAACATAGAAAAAATGTAAAAAATACAAAATTAAAAAACAAACAAAGAACGGTCGATTTTAAAGTGCAATTCAGTTGATTAATAATATGTAAATTCAAAAAAAGAAAAACAATTTGAAAAGATTGAAGACAAAACAAAAGATACAGAATAAAAATTCAAAAAAATAAATAATAAAATTTAAAAAATAACGAAAACAATCGACAATCTTTATAACATAATTTAATAGATTAATAATTTTTTAATGAAAAGAATGATGAGAAACAAAGAAAACGAAATAATAAAATTTTAAAAAAATACGAAATTACAAAATTTAAAATAAAAACAAAAAGTTCGATTTTACAGCACACATCAGTAGATTAATTAAAAAAATTTAAAAAAATAACGTTTGCGAGGAAAGGTCGCAAAACAAAGAAAAGAAATCAACAAAATTTTAAAACATAATATTTAAATTTGTCTCCAAAGCAACGATGAATAATAATGAAATTGAATAATATTTAGAAAAAAAAAAAAAAAACAAAACAAAACAAAAGATAATCGGTTTTAGAGTACTATACACTAGATCATAGGTTCTCAAACTAATTTCGTCTACCGCCCACTTTGAGAATCAATTATTTTCTAGCGCCTAAAATTAACCCGTAAAATTTTTAACTTTACCACATCTTAAAAATCACAATCGCAATCATTACTTTAATAACTTTAGTTAAATTATAGCCTGCCATATACGAGTCTATCTTGTTTCCCCCAATTTTCTCTGTGCTCTTTACCGCCCCCCTGTAGGTCTCTAGCGCCCACTTTGAAAAATACTGCACTAGATTCATAAATTAAAGAAAGAAACAAAGAGAGACAAAACAAAGAATTATTTGCCTTCCATATAGTCCACCCACGTAAAAACAAACTAAAAAATCTTTTTCAGATCTGTTAACAGATGGCACTGTTGAATATTTTTCAGTACCGTCACTAAATAAGTAACTTATTTAGTGACTGTATTTTTCAGTAAAGTCCCTAGATAGATAAAGTACCGCAATTAAACGCCATTTTGAGTCAAAATAAGCGAGTGAAACCTTGGAAACGCAATTTTAAACGTCCTCACAGTAAAATAAAGTTACCGCTATTCATTAAACCAATACATAAAGTACTGCTGTTCATTAAGCCAAGGTAAATCTAATAAATCTCTAAAATGTTTAGAGATCATATAAAATGAAAATAAAACTGCAAGATGACTGACAATTATTCCGCGATACAAAAAGCGAAACCTCTAAAATGTTTAGAGACCATATAAAATGAAAATAAAACTACAGGATGACTGACAATTATTCCGCGATACAAAGCGAAATCCGAAAGTGAGAGGGAAAATGTTAAATACTCTATGTACTTAGGTACTTACTTTAGTTTCCGGAAAAGAAATTGTCCCAAAACAACGATGTAGTTTATCGTACGAGTATGGCTTTGCCATTTTATCAGCTGTTTAACAGTTTATTATTTCAGGGTCAAGTTTTACAAGCTTAATTCACTGAGTAATTATTATAAAACTTTTATGATCCACGTACAGCTGTGAATTTGGCGTCTTATTCTAAATATAAATACTTCTTTTGGGTAAATTTATAATGTAAGGTGGCGACATTTTTATGCCATGCATTACGTACCTTGCATATTTAAGGTAAATAAAATAAGCACCTACCTATAATAATTAATTAATTACAAACTGTGCCACAGAATTTTTTATACATTTTCGCGTAATCTGTGACATTCATTCACGTATGCGTTTTTTTCTTTTTCGTGAAAGTGATAAAAAAATTGTACGCATAGCACTAGCAACATTTAAAACTCGAGTATTCTACAGTTGTATCTAATAAAGTTTTATGTTTTGTGTCTCCGTGTAACATCGGAGCGAAAGCTTTTATAATTAGCTGTCCGATTGTAAGATTGGTTAAATACTAATTACACCAATAAATGAAACGAAATTGAGATGTGTGTCAATAGCTTTGTTTATTTGTCTTACTCCAAAAACCTGGAGTAATTAGTGATAGTAATTTAGTAGATAGTAATTAGAGCAGATCGAGTAGATTGGTGCAATAACTGAAATTAGAGGTAAATAAACGGACTTGGTTTGGAGGTGACACATTTGCAGGTGTTTTTTAAATGTCATCAGCAAGATTGCAAGAGATTGGATGTATATCTCCTTTATTGAAGCCTAGCGACTAATATATTTCCCCACCTACGTACATTAGTTGGCGATTTTGAATTTTTAATTTATTTGGCAAATAAAAATGTTATATTCCCCTATAAAGTTCAAATAGCTAGCGATTCATAAAAGGTTGGCGATTTCGTGTTTGAAAAACCAACCCGTGCTGCATACTAATTATACCTTTTACTCTTGCTATTGTGTTCGAGTAGATAGAGTAAGTTCCAATTTGTTCTGAGAAAAATGTTCTATTACAAATAAACACTGTCAGAGGAGAGATCTGGGACAAATAAACATCTCTTTTTGCTCAGAACAGTTAGAGCAGGACAAATAAACAAAGCTAATGTCGAATCGTGTCATGTGAAGTAGTCAGTAAAATAATCATAAAACTATATTCCAATTTATTGCGGCATTTATAAAACGTGGCGCAGTGTCGGAGAATGCTTTTAGGGTAAATTTTTAATTAATTATAAACTGTTCCGTAGAATTTTTTATACACTCCCCCTAATCTATAACATTCATTTTCTTACTCTTTTTTTCTGCGGAACAATTGTCAGTCACTCTGTATAATACAAATTTTTCAATTAAAAAAGCAAACATAAAAAATTTCTTTATTAATATTGTATAAAAGTAATAATTAATTAGGAATATGACTAACTGATCGCATGGTATTTTTCATTTTCATAAGATTGGGTCCTCTTGGAGGAATGGCAGGTTTTGGAGGCAACGGTGGAATAGGAGGAGGAGGGCGAGAATACAAGTGTGTTTCCTGTAGTTCTAGAAGTTGTAACGCACAATCCATCTCTGTCAGCATATTTAAATCCTTTACGTAGTCCTCACTCCTATAATCCTTTCCTGAAATCACATAAAAAGTTTTTTGATTAGGAGTACTTATTTCAGAAAAAATAATTGAAGCTGTAAACATTTAATATTCAAATGAAATTGATAGGTACCTAGAAGCAAATTGAAGCCGTCAATCCAGTGATTGGCAGTTTTTTCATCTTTTGCTAAAAAGTTGTGATGTATATCCCCTTCTAGTTGAAAAGAAAAAACTAGCTTTTCCTGTTTAGCCCTAAAATGAAGATTCCACTTGCAAACTGTTAAATGAATGTGGAAAATAACTCACGTATTGTCTTTGAAATGGGGACAGTTCTTTCCTATAATCACGTGTCTGATATTTGTAACGTCGAATTCTTCGATCTCGTCCAGCTTCCCCAAATGTTCATCATAATCAAATTTATGTACGGTTTTCATATTATCCGATAAATGAATATGAAAATATTGCTGTTTATTTTTCTATAAAAAAATATTATTTTTACGTATTCAGTAATGGTAATAGTCATGGTAATAGTTACTTTTTCTGGAAGTTTTGGAAATACGGCCCCAAGTTTCAGAATGGATATTCTTTGTTCAAATACGTGCTTCATATTTCCTTCATTAAAAATCACTTTTAACTCTTGCAGGCTCTGATTATTTTCTAGTATATACCTCCAATCCGAGTCCTTTTCTTTCTAAAATTTATCATCAACTTATTTGGCTTTCTTAAAAAAACGTATAAATTTCGTAATACCTGCCATTGGTCATAAACTGCTTTCGCGGTGATGTCTTTCATGTGGTTTAATAATTCCTTCATATCTGTAGGTCTCTTATCAAGCACCATTCGTATTTGACGTTCTAATACTTTCAGCACCTAAATTAAATAAATTGCATTTACAATGCTTTCATGCTTTAAACAGATCGCACCTTCTCGAAGTCGTCCAAGACATACGCCTTCATTTCTCTTCTAGTTTTGGATAACAACCACATTGTTCGACAAAATAATTCTGCCAAGAAGTCATCGTGCGATAAGCAGGTATTGAACACAAGCGGGTGATAGTTATGAGCTGATTTGGTTAAACGGGAATCGATTTGTAAAATTTTCGAGAGCATTTTCGTAATTCTAAAAAGAAAAAGGTTTTATATACTATTGTAACGAGTGGTGTTTTAAATCCGATGTCAAGTTAGCTGTGAAACATTCATTGCACGTTCACAAATGCCTCTTCAAGGCCTAGTTTGACATCGGATTTAAAAAAACACTCGTTAAAATGAATCAAATTTTCCATGTTCCTTTTTTTATCTGAGAAAGAAATTTTAAAGCTAAAACAGTGCTGAATCCAAGGAAGTTCCACACACCCTCTAGAGTGGAATATAATTTCGGCGATAGAGCTTTTAGGTTTTATAAAAGTAGCAGCGTTGATTTGTTTGCCTGTGTGGAGTATTTTAGGCGCTAGAGAAGAAAACCATACCGGTGGACACACTGTGTAGGTAACTGAGTGCATATACGTGTTATGCTAAACTTGCATATTTAATTTTTGCATTTTAACGTTTTGTGTAAGGTTGGTTATAAAAGCTCCGAGTTTCAACCGCTCGCGCTTATCAAAATAACGTCCACATTTATAAAATAAACTTTAAGTTATTCCAGTGTGAGAAAAAAAGTTGGCCAAGCGTATACGTTAAAGAAAAGAAACAAATTGCGCTGCATTTAGGATAGGGTGATAACCGGGTGTACTCCCGGAAATCCGGGAACCTTAAATTATGCTCGGGGACCGGAAGAGTAGTCGTACCGGACACCTAAAGTCCGGGAATTTAAAAATGTTCAGAGGGACAATCTAAAAGAAGTTGTACAGACGGGGTTTGAAATTGTATTAGTTTGAAAATCGCATTTCCGATATTAATTTTCAATGACGAAATCGCTACGTTTATAACGAGTGTACCTTATCGGTTACTATTTATACAGTGTGTAATCTAACAAGTTTCACTTACTGTAAGCTTTATTAATATACAAGAAAAGAAGTGAAGTTCTGGCTTACGTATGGGGCAAAGATCAATCATAACTCCGGAAAAATCTATGTTTACTTTTTACAAGAAACGTTTGAGACATTAAAAAGAAATTACCTGTCTGCTGATATTATAATTCCTGGTTCGTACGCATTTTCTTCGACGTGCGACTGATTGTAATTAGCTCTATGTTCGTTCTTATAATGACCTAAAATGGTTAACATTTGTTATGATTGCATAATATTTTCGTTTCTGGAAAGTAATTTTACTTAAATTCTCGTACGTTCGGTAGCATATCGAACCATTCTCTTCCCCGGAAAGTTCGCTGTAGCTCGATAGAGATTTTAAAGTACTTGAAGTTGACATTCTGCTAGTAGCGAGTGAATACCTGAAAAATATTTAAAGAAGAAGAGAATATAATCAGAAACGATTTTACTGTTTAATACCTGCTACCCATTTTTTCACTGATAGTGTCGGTGGAATGCCATTTACTTTTGTGCAGACCTTCCTCAAAGTCCAATAAATCGCTGCTACGTTTTGTTTCCTCGTCGATTTCAACGAAAGCGTTTAACATTTCATTGTTTATGTCGATTTTAAGATCCAAACTGGCTTTATATTTATCCCTGAAATAGTATAAGTTCTACAGATTGTATCTTCTTAATTAGATACGGTTATGTGTGCGTTTACAGACTGTACATGTATTATGCTCTAACGTTAGCGTAGCGCTTAGCTCCTGCAAAATATTTGCTCGATGTCCAAGGATAATATACAGTGTGTAATTGAATAAGTTAAATTTATTGTAAGAAGCGAAGCTAAAATAAGCGTATGGAGCAAAAGTCAATAAGAACACCAGAAAAATCTACGTTTACTTTTTACAAAAAAATCTTTGAAAAGCATTGCATATGTTTTAAATGCCCCAACTGAGCGAAGTTTACTATTATGTGCAATAAATGATAGAACAGTATACCCACAGATGTAACACAATAAACGTTGAGGCAGGTCATTTACGGCTTTCGTAAGAAATTATACGGAGGTTAGCAGCTAGTAATACGTAAGCAATAAAAAATAACGATGAAACATTTAAATTCTAATTTTTGTTAGTATTAGGCGTCAAGTTTGGACATACTTTCAATTTTTTATTATTATACTTGCACATGACTATCTTATTTATGAATACACGACTGGTTTGGGTGTAAACACATATTTTTTGATTTATTTTCATTGTTTCCTTTCCCTAACTACTTTAGGTCTAAATTTTGAGCTCGTCTCTTACGATAAGAAATAATACAAAAATAGTGTCGAAGTATTTATGATGTTTTAAAAGATTTAAACTGACACTTCGGCTCCTTTTTTTTCAAAGTAAATAGAAAATTTTAAAATATAATAAAGAGAAAGAGAATTTAAGTCAGTCAAACGCCACAAAACTATAAACTATTATCAAACAATGAAACAACTTTTATTTAAACGTTTAATAAAATACTGTAGCATTGATTTTCTTTAGGTTTACTTTTCTCTGGACTTTGGTAAACGCACAGATTAAATCATAAATTTTCTTTTTCTGCGTGTCGCTCCGAGGCCTTAATAAATAAGAAATGTAAAACTCAATGAATAAAAAATGCGCGGAGAACTTTCTTCGGCACTCTTTTAATTACTTTCAATTGCCCACTGGAACAGTGAGAATTTGTTTCATAAACTTTTTGGGGCAAGTTTCTTAAGCAATTGGATTTTACCTGCATTAAATAAAGAAAAATTCAAACATTCAAATTGTAGATATTTTTATTTTACTGATAACGTACGTAATTTAGGAAATGCAAAGATCTTTTAGAATAGTTATTCCTTAACTTTATATTTACAGTGAGCTGAAATCAAACATTCCTTGTAGAAATAAATCGAGTAAATTAGCTCTTAGAGCTTTACTTCTTAAGGCTTCAACTAAGAAGAAAATAAGGCAACAATGAATTAAAATATCTGGCTCTAACAATAATGAAGAGACAGTGCAGTTTTTAAGCTTTCTTTGTTATGTAAACTAAATTGATTTGCTTAAGTTATGCAGTGTTATGAGAAGTCGTAATACGTAATAACTCAAGTAAAATATATTAAGTGTTCAATGTTGAAATGATATTACCTTAATAAAAATGACTGATACACATATAATTCGAAAGCCATTGCCTGACTTATTTCATTCCTGCTCCTGATTATATACGTGAAAATACAATCTCTCTGCCTTCTTAGTTCTTTGATTAATTCCGACTTCTTTTCGTCTTTCACGGACTTGACTATAGTGTTCACCAATTTGATTATATTGATCTGTAACGATTCCTTCGCATGTTCGCAGAATTTCATTAAATGGCTAATAGATATTTCATCAATTATCTACAATATAATGAAATGGTAAAAATGTACAATCCAATCTAAAGTCTTTCTCAGAAGACCATGGAATTAAAAATTATGTCTTAACTAGATTAGATTCCATGACTTTCTAAGGAACTGTGTATATTGAAATCAAATACTTTGCAAACTAAGACAAGCAGTAATTTTATAGTAAGTACACATTATGACAATCTTTTACAGACAAAAACTAGATTGCTACCTTCTGTTGATATTCTCTAACGGTACTGGTCCTCTTCATATATAAAATTTGGTTTAACATTGCAATAAGATGTTGCAAAACTGGTGCCTTGCTTGGTTTGGCTTGTTTAACAATTTCAATTATTTTCAATAGCACTGTCCTTCTAATTGTAGATATTTGGCGTGTTTTCAGTAACTGCAAAAGCGCTATTAGACAAGTTGATAGTTCCGAGTCACTCAATTCGTAATCTTCAATCACACGTTGAATTTCTTCGTCAAGTTTGACTTGTACTGTAGAAAATAATAAAAGTACTAATTTAATTGAAAGTGGAACGTGAATTGCACCTTTTACCTATTGTTTCTAGAAACACAGGGTCAGTTTTTAATTTGGAAAATTCAAAGAAATTAAGAGGTTTCTGATTGAACTGTTTCTGAAAAATATTCTCAATCATTTCTTCCATTGAAGGAACTAGTTCCAACTCACTACCGTTGGCGATCTTTTGAAATGTTGATTCTTGAATGTACATATCGTCGTCTTGGAATCCTTTGGCCAGTAGTTTCAGGCCGTAAGAATCGGGCGTTACCTTAAAAATAATTGCAATAACAAACGTGGTCGAATTAAGTAATATACATATACATACTATGCCGAACTTGTAACAAATTTCGATCACATTTTCTTTCAAAGTTTTCGTCTTGTCCAGTGAAATTAATTCCCTCGTGTCTTTAATTTTTATTGCCACTTTCGCAATGTGTTCATCTTTTGCATCCATTTTGTTGCCGCAACTAATGAAAGGAAAAGTTAAACACTAACGCGCACGGTATTATTTAATCTTATCGGTTATATGACACACACCTAGATTGCTGGTTACTACAGATAGCACAGTTTTAGCTTCCGCACGCATAAAAAATTTAACGAAACTTTTTCAGTGCACAATTTCAATGAAAATATAACTGTATAATTTAGAGGTTTTTAAACTTAAATGTCTTGTGAGAAAATTAGTAAAAAGAGCTATCCACTCGCGTAATAATATACAGAACGTGTCACGATCCTATTGTCAGCACCTCAACTTCGTGAACTTTCGTCGTCGCCCCACGTATTCTACATCTTACAATAATTAGTCAGTGTGTTAACAGGTATTAAATTAATAATAACGCACAGATATGATCAGATTATTTTTTTATTATTAAATTCAAAGTTTAGTGGTAAAAATATAATTGAAATGCATTCGGAATGAGGTTTACAAGCTGAAAGGAAGGTGCCTCCATTTCATTTATTTCTTCGCACTGGATGAATGGGATGATCCATGTGACTTAAGTCTGGAGGGTTCAAATCAAATTCCCTTATTTTTTTCATACCTTTTTCAGCAATAGCCCATAAGTCTGGATTTTCGTTTTTGAATGTTTCATACCATTTCTTAACGAGCGGATATGGCGACAAATCGAAATTAATTGCTTCCAAGCACATAGTGGCCGTGACGAGTTGAAAGTCTGCAATTGTCACGTTATCTACAAAATATAAATTCATATATTAATTGTATTAATAATTTATTAAATTTATTAAGCAATGCCTCTTAGTTTAAATAGTTGTAGGGTAATACCCGAATCATTTACCAACCAAATGTGGAACATGTTTCATTTTAATTTATTAAATATAATATTTAAACATTTTGCCTATAATCTGTGACATCACTTCTCTTAGGTACTGGTTTTATTTTGTCGGTTATTATTTCATTCACCTTGTATACGCTGATAGTGTATGTCAGTAATATTAGAATTGGTTCTGGTTGTTATCTTTAAACTTTCCTAACGAAGGGTATACTTGATATACTCTTGCTTCGACATTTTTCCTTGTGGCCCATTCATAACTGTCAAGTTAGAATAAAACTTGACAAATTACTTCCTGCACGATATCATGGAAATAAATTATTTTACCGTGCAGACTGTAATCGATAGAAGGAGATACAACATAACAGTCTGCGAGAGATTAATATACTGGTGGATCCAGGTGAATGGAAACATTATTTTCTAATTAGGTAATCCAATTTCCCAACGGTTCAATGTGAAATTAATTTTCTGTGATTGTAAATCGTTACATTTTCAAAATATAATAGTTGATTTAGGATACTGCTTAAAATTAATATCTATTTAATTAGTCAAGATACTGTGTATACTTTTAGTTATTTTTCTTATGAATCACAGAATATTGGCCCAATCTAATTTATCTTGAGGAAATAGGATGAGATTTAACAATAAAATAATTACCTCCAGCCGCGTATTTGGTGCCCAGCCTTTTTAAGTACGTGTTGAAAACATCCAGGACCATATTGGTTTTCTTCAAACTGAGTGGAGTTCTATTGTAGTCGAAAAAAATCGGGGCCATCTGGAAACGTTCGATGATGAAATTTCAGGCGATTAATTTCGTTCCAATATCAATACGTTTAATTCAACATTAAAAGGTTTTCGGTAATAATAAAATTGAATTTTATAAGTGTGGTAATGGAAAATTATGAAAAAATAAACACAAAGCAATTATAGATTAGATATAACGTCTCTCATATCACAAGTAATTTTGGAATACTTACTATACAATCGCGTCCAACTAAATCGATACTTTTATATGCTAATTATATGTTTGCCGATAGGAGGAGACGAGATTAGCAAGATTCTCAAGTAGTATCGATTTATCTGGACGCAGTTTACATTACTGTTTAACTGTTACTTCCTTACCACATGTTCCGATATATTTCTGTAGTAAGATGATAGGTTGAAGCACAAGCGATGATTTACAATAGCTCTCGCCTTAGGTTCTTTAGGATATAGCTTGTCATCCTTCCCGTATTTATCGGCTAAGTACTGAAGTATAGCATTACTGAAAATAAAAATAAAACAAATCTACAATGATTTATCGAAAATAGTTTAGTCGCATCATCATATTTACTGACATAATTTGGTTTGTTAAATTTGCCTCATGTGTCGGTTTAAAGACTTTTGTAATCTTTTGAATTTCAAATGTCGAAAAGCTATTTTTTTTGTTTCAGGCGTTAGACAGTTGTTTCTAAACGGAATTGATCTTTCAGGAAAAAAGGGTTTGACAGTTTCCATAGATATCCCAACAGGATGATTACCCCACGATGTTAAAAGCATATTTCATCAATCGTCAAATAATCGTCAAAGCCTACCCTAATTCATTTTTATATTGATCGCTTGTTATTGACACTTTTTGGGCCGGTTTTTCAATATTGGTTTAAACTAAGTTCAGAGTTTAAACTGAGTTTAGAGTAAAAGTCGTTTTTCAAACAGAGATCAAGCAGCTAATTTGTATGACAGAGAACTGAGATCAAGTGATGAACTGAGTTCACTTGAACTGGAGTTTAAACCAATATTGAAAACCGACCCTTAATGATTTATACTGACGCTTTCAGATTTTCAAATTCATACATTTCACAGACGTTGCTTATTACATCAGAACCATCCGCTTTTCTTTTATCTCAGCCCAATGGTTGTGAGTAGTTTAATTACTGAGCAACTTGGTATAATCACCTTTTCCGTTGGCGAAGTGATGTGTATTATGCAATGTGTTCCAAGGGAAGTGAATATTCGACAGACTAATAAATGCTGTAGTTACTGGTCTCCATAAAAAATTACACTTTGTTTAGGTCGCCGTTAACACTTAGTTTACAGCATCATGCCCAAGAAATTGAATGTTGCCTTCCCACACCCCCATTATATTTCATAAATAATAATTGAATTGCTTAAATCAACATCTCGAAACATCTGTCAAATCAATATTACTAGAAGTAGAAAAAGAACCAGAATTTGATTTTCAAAGTATCCGACCATTGGGTGTATCAAGAACTTATACTTATGATGAAATTAAAAAGCAATTTAATGTTTCATTTTGAACGTCGTTTGAACGTTATTCGTAAAATGTGGCAGGCCTAAACTGATACACAAGGATTCTTTACAGTTTCCTTATTTAATCCGGATGAATTTCAAAAAATTGCCGACTCGGCATTTTCTTATCTATGATATTGATATTGGTTCAATTATATCGTTTTTATTAAGGGATAGTTTAGGTCGCGACATCCTGCGACCGTTTTTTTTTGCTCTAACATGTGTGAGATTCTGCTGACGGGGCCCCAAATAAAGCTGAAGCAGCTATACAGAGAGGATGCTCGAGGAATCCATTACAATCAAAACCAACTTGCAACAAAATTTTTAAAACGTTCTTATTAAGATTTTTAAAACATAGTTAGCATAATAATTAACATCACACTCTATCCAAGCACGGGCGCGAATTCGACCTTATTAGTCGTGTGCTGTGCTATTTTTAAATAAAAAATCTCACACTGTGTGGACAGACCAACCAACACTCAGTTCCGAATCTCACTTATCATAAATGTTTTTGTAAACATAAAA
Organism: Dorcus hopei; assembly: GCA_033060865.1. Classification (NCBI taxonomy): domain Eukaryota; kingdom Metazoa; phylum Arthropoda; class Insecta; order Coleoptera; family Lucanidae; genus Dorcus; species Dorcus hopei. The sequence goes on along the minus strand of CM065423.1, from coordinate 28,838,202 downwards.
TTACAATAAGATTATTTTTAAGCACTTTCAGCCTGCCCTGCCGCCTCTAATTGTATCCTATCTCTAATTACATAATATTCAATTCTCGTCACGCAATTTTTTTTAAACCGCTCTTTGCTTAAATTCACGCATTTTACTGTTACAAGAATTTTAAAGAAATGTATTAGTAGCGACATCCTGCGATTGCTTTTTGACCTACGCTTCTGCTGACGAGGCCCCAAATAGGGCCGAAACAGCTGTACAGAGGTTGCTTCGAGGAATCCACTACAATCAAAACCGACTTGGAACAAAATTTTTAAGAATTGGGCTTGGGTCTCTCGGGGGTGCCTCCTGGCCATCGATGATGATCACCAACCTACTAGTTCACCCTCACCGTCGATATACTACCTTCTTCTGAGGCAATTCTCTACAGGCCAAACGATCCCGGTTTCCGAGTCGATTAGTATCCACCCCTGCAAGTCTCCAAATGACAGGTCTGATATCAACCACCTGCAAACATCCCTTACGGTTTTTTCCACCTGCCCGTTGATTTCCCGGCGTCGAAAATATCTCCTCCGGTTGACCGGAGTGTCCTCCGGAAGCATCTGTACCGAACGGCATACTCCTCAAGCCGCAAAGGCAATACACCATCCATGGTCAAGCTCTTCGACAAAGTCGCTGTACTCCACGTAAGCCGAAATAATTCTCGACGCCAATCCAGACGGCATGTGAAAGACTCCACAAGCGTAACAACAAGCTGAGTTTATTTCTTCAATTGCGATAGCTGGCAAACCACTTCAAATCGCTTATTGTGTTTCACAGTTCTTCACTTGCCTTAATTCGGTTGGATCATTTGCTACCTACTTGAAGGACAGCAGATCGAAGGAGTGCAAATTAAGTTCTCCAACACAGCCGGTTAACTTTTGGAGAAGGGTATGGGTCGTTCGTAACCCCAAAGCAAAGCGGAAAATAAATATACATAAAATAAAATCACCAGCTGAGCACACTTGTTTTTATTTGGTGTCACTCAAAATTAACACATAGACAAAAGTAAATCGTACAACCCAGACAGGGTCTCAATGAATTTAAAATGTAAACGGTAATTCGATGAATTAAGTCGTTAACCGAGAAACAGATCTGCCTTTCGTTTACAAAAATGAAAAAGTGACTAATCAAACTTATTCGCATGAAATAAGATTAACGCAACTCAGCGTTTAATGTGACATTAACAAATTTTAAAAAAGAAAATAAAACAAACCCGACCTTGGTCCGCATGCACAGACAAATCTCAAGGTGGACTTCAGGAAAAAGTGACACTTAAAGCTACCTTCATATCAAATTGTGCGTCGCATAGTTACATTCTTCAAAATAAAGGTTTACTTTGGCTTAAGCCTAAGATTTGTCTGTGCATACGGGCATTTGACACTTAGCTCACAATCAAGGTGAGGTTGGAAATACCAATCGAGTTCGGTGTTGCCGTGTTGCCAATTATGTCACCAAGCAAGTCGACGTCAAGATGTCACGTCACCGTCTCTCCTGTTGACTTGTATCGTCTACGGTCGAGTCCAACTCCAATGGGAGAGAGGGGTGGACAGCGATGTTTTGAGCTTTAGCAGCTAAGGCTCCGCTTACGGCTTTTTCCATTCAAGGGTTGGTCCCAAAGGGGTACGACTACAAGACTAAATAGTAAAAGAAAGACAAACCGAAATACGCACAAAGTTGCCAATAAAACCGTACCTGTTCTTTTCTCGCAGCAACAGACTTAGAAAAGCTTATAAGAAAGCTTCTATTGCTTAAGATCTCGGAGTAAAGAAAATCCATTCAGGCTTCGATTAAATGATTTAACATGATCAAGGCACAAAATTGTGGGCACTTCACTGACACTACGTGTGCACGTTAAGACGTAAGCTGCAAGAGTCACGCGTCGAAGAAAGAGTTCGTGTAGACTAAACAGATCGGGACGGGGTTGTTACGAGATAGACTCTGCTTTATTCGGGCACAAGAGTGAAATAGAACACCACCAAGGGGCGAAGATTACTGCAGCCAAACGAAATCACCTCATGTTGAAACATGCCTAAAGTCACGTAGGCACATGCGGACTTTTCGAGTTCCCACGCAATACATGGTGATTGGCAATACCAAAAATGATTTAAATAAATTTTTCACCCGTAACACACTAAACAAATTAAATTACACAGATTTAGATAATAAATATAATAAAAAACGAGTGTTCGATATTGAAAAGTTCATCAAGTTGCTTTTGATTTCTTGATAAAAAAAAAGAAAAACGGATGACTTGCCGATTGATGTTTGATGGTTGACATTTGTCAAACAGTTGTAGTGATTTGTTCACATTGAAATCGTTTAAATAGAAATAGTGTGATATACAAGTTATTGAATTCGGCATAACCTGTGACTTTGTTTTGATCAGACACAGCGTCTGATTGGTCGAGGGGCATATCATGGAAGCATTCGTGAACAGCTGACTTGCCGGAGTCAAATAATTGTTCGTTTTGCGTATTAATAAGTAGTTTTGAATGAAAATTAATGTGATAACTTGTGTCATGACTAATTGTTATGCTACTTGTAGCATCATTTATCAGTTTCGTAAACGTTTGTTGAAATTTAAATAAGTCAGCAGCGTCGGATGTGTTTTACACTTCGAAATTGAATGTCCGTTTTCAGTAGTTTTACTTATTTACGTTTAGAATCACACATTGGATTTCACAGAACAAAATTTTTGGTAAGAGCTTGTTATTTAGTGCCAATAGCTCACAGTTGTGTATTTTATACTGAAAGAATGAGAAACATTCCCCTGCTGTGACGGTACGCTATTGGTCCTGTGGGAAATGTAAACAAATTTAGAGGTTATGTCGCCTTCAAAGTTTTAATATTGGATGCTATTTCTATGCTTAATCATTCTTTGTTTGTTCATAACTAATGTGACATTTCGTGTTGATCTAAAGCTGCGGTAGGTGAACGGACATCTTGGACAAAATCGTCGAGTTAACGGTCACACTAAAACAACTTGACCAATCAGTGACTGAGAAAAAATGATCAAGTGGTTTAGTCTAACAGTTAACTTAAGATGACCAGACGTCCTCCTTTGAGGAGGACAGACCTCCTTATACAACAATTGTCCTCTATTTTGTCGTCCTCCTGAGTTCTCCTTTGTTATAGATTCATCAAATAAAATCATAAGCGTATATAAGCTTCCTGTTACATTAAGGCCCATTCTTTCCATCTATCTATTAAAGTTATTCGGCGAATAAGTTGATTTTTCTGAATGCTTGTTTGATTTTATGAATTGTTTTCATGATAATTATACGCCGAATAACTATTAAGCCCAATTATACAATGCCAGTTTAAATAAGCTGAAGCTTAAACCCATAACAACGATTATTTCAACAATTATTGTTAAGGGTTTAAGCTTTGGCTTAAAGTTAAGCTAGAATTGTACAACTGGGCCCTAGTTAGTTTATTAGGAGATAAATTAAATATGTAAAGAGTGTTTTTTTTTTAATCTGGCGTCGAAGTTGGTCATGAAAACTTAATTGTGAACCGTCATCAAAATGACAGTTTTTAATTGTGAACCATTGTGAACAGTGCCTCGAGAAGTTGTTAACAGAATTCTTCAAAACAATTTTGAATTGAATACTGCCACTCATCATTAATTCGGTGGCTGTTTTGAAAATATGACTTCACCATGAAAATTTTCTGTTTTTGCGAAAAATCATTCTATTCAAAAAAAAAAAATTTTTTTCATTTAAAAACTCAAAGAAATTGACAGATGTTTAAAAATTGCGGTTCGTTCACAATAAACACCTCGTCATCGTCAACTTCGACGCCAAATTTAAAAAACACTCGTTATTTACTTTGTACATAAAGAAGATTAAAAGAAATAAAACTTGAAATAGATCCTTTTATTTTGTATTAATTTATCTTTTGATAAATTATTTATTTTCTACGTGGAAATGAATTTTATGTCTGAACATGTTACAGGAGTGTCTCCTCCTGAAGGATTTTCAAAATCTGGTCACCTTAGTTAACTTGACATTTGATTTTGTGCAAGTTGATTATTTACTTACCGCAGCCTAATTAATTATAAATCTGCTTCACAGTGTTATGAACTGATATTCACGTTTTTGTAAAAATATGTTCACCATTTTTCTTGGTTGATGTTTGCAAGACGTTCATTAGATTCATGTTATTTTCTACTCCTTTTACCCAGTGATTTTTTAAATTTCACATCTACACCTCTGCCAAGTGTAATCGAGAAAGTAACAGATTAATTTCAGACAGTGTCAAATGTTTTTCAGATGCAAAAAAAGAATTTTAGAAAGTATTATATCTATTGTATTTCAGAAACGTAAAATGTACTTCAGAATGAGTTAATTCTAGTTCAGAAAAGTGAAATAAATTTCAGAAAAGGTGTAAATACAAAGTGGTCAAGAATAACTGTTTGAGTTGGCAATATAATCAAGAGCATTTTCATGTTCGGCCATTTGCAACACTGCAACCGGATATAAGTTTTGTTGGTTTATTTGACAGCGATAAGATTGAAGGTTATGTGAATAAAAATTAGCGTTTTAATTTTAATTTGAAATGTCAAATGACGCTTGTAAAGTGACGGCTGTCAGTGTCAAGCCGTCAACAACCGGAAGTTACTCCAGTCGTACCATTTAAGAATAAAATTCGGCACTGCCAACTCAAACAGTGATTCTTGACCACTTTGTAGAATAGTAAATAAGTCTTACAATACCTTAGGAACCATCAACAGATTTACGTGGAATAGTTACTGTCACGGTTGCATTGAAATAAAGTGAAGAATGAATTTAACGGATAATTATGGAATTTGCATGGTGTCTATGCTAAGAAATGCAGTTCTTCGCATATCACCACGTAGGCACTTACAAACTTACAAAAAAAACTTAATTACAAATGATTCCTGATTTACAAACAATGCTTTCTGATTTACAAATGGTATTTTCTGAATTTCATACGACTCTTTTTGAAATACTAAATTGTATTCACCTTAACTACAATTACTACTTTTTGAAATACAATTTACTAATCTGATCCACAATTGACGATTTCTTAAATACAATTTACTAATCTGAAATACAAGTGAAATTTTCTGAAATACAATTGGAAAAGGTGTAGTCCGCTCTGTCTTTTGTAAAAAGGTAAATTCAAGCGAAACGTAGGGCGCAGCTTATTACAGAAAATGATAATGACGTTCATTTATTTTGGTACATTTATTTAATCAAAGTTCAAGTTAAGGCGCTTTTAGGAGAGTTTGATTAAATCACAAACGAATTTTAGTCTTGGAAAAAACTTCTAAAAACAACGAATCAAATTGAAAAAAAAAAAAAACAGCAGGAAAAGCAAGGTTATGTTGAAACTGTCAAGAAATATAGCGCGAGTTCTATATACGCTATACGTTCATTGTTGACAAATAGCCTCTCTAGAGGTGAAATTAAAAAAAAACACTCGGTATAATTTTTCCGTTCGTGTAAGCCGATAAATCTTTCTTGTTTCACATTGCATTAATTCGATGATTTAATTAATTTTAGGTACTTCATAAGTTTAATTCTAATACTCATTTTTAATTTGTATTCGAACATTTATACTTTAAGAGAAAAATGGCAGTGACCAAGATTGGGACAATAAAACAATAAACGCAAACACTCACAATAAGTAAAACACCAAGTAATATTAACAATCAAATGAGTTGATGGGTAAAAACCAAAGGTTTTTTTATTGACGATCAAAAAAACCTTTGGTTTTTACCCGTCAACTCATTTGATTGTCAATATTTTACCCGACCGTTACCCCAGTCTCAACACCAAGTAATTCTATACAATTCTTACAAAAATTTCGCATCTTGATAGGAACGCTAAAGAAAAATGTTGCTGGATTATTTTATTAAGCAAATAAAACCTATACCTATTTGACTTAATTTCGTGCTATAACATTAATAGAATGTTCGTTGATAGTTGTAAATATTTGTAACGAAAGAATACGTTACAAAACTTTTTTCAGTTCACAGAGATGAGTATCCGTTTAATATCATTTTCAAAAACATTAAGACGCAGCAGCGCCAGCGTATATTAATAATAAACGACATTTACAGCTGTAACATTTTTTGTAATAAAAAAATAACATCTTGTTATTCATTTACGAATTAAACGTTCGTATCGACTGATCGACACTGACCTTAATAATAAAATATTGCAGTTCCATTTACCTTTCACTTAAGTAGAAACCATCGTCGTCAAGGACAGGAATCTCTTTCTGTGGATTTAGCTGCGAAAGTGAAACATATTATGTCAACAGTAATATAAAACAAAAAACAATATTTACAATTCATTTTAGTATTCCCCTAAATTACTAATTACCTACATAAAATGTTCCTATATTTGTATGACTTGTTAAGTATTTGTTCCGGTACAGAATTACTTCGGGTACATTAAATGGAAATAAGTTGTGTTCTATTATCACGTACGTTTTAATAAGAACTTTCAAAATAAATTACCTTAGCATAATCTTCTGTCATGTGTTGTCCAAGATTAAAATCGACGTTGATGAGGTTGTATTCTAATCCAAGGGCTTTCAAGCACTGTTGAACTGATAGAGAGGGTGGGCCATCAGATACGGAGTATAACTTCAAACCCATTTCAAGAAATGAGGAAATTCACGAATGTCTTTTACTTTTACGCCCCGAAAATACGTTTTGTTGCTTTCAATTCTGTGGCTAGACTGTTAAGTGAATGTTGTTTGAGTTACATACCTACACATACATTTCAGTGACTAAGGACTTAATTATACTCGTCTAACTATCTATGCAATTTTGTATAGTACTGGATATAAAGTTGTCGGCATAAATATATTTTATTGTTTCATTACAACTGGCTAGGAAATATTTCAATTAGGTAATTATCGAGTAATTGAGTATTTCTTGAAGTTTTATATTTTCTGAGATTAAACAGCTTTAGGCCCAGTTGTACTATGCCAGTTCAAATTTAAGCTAAAGCTTAAACCCATAACAATGTTTATTTCAACAATTTTGTTATTAGAACCAAATTTGCAATTTTATAGGAGAAACAAAAAACTGTTTTCCCAAAACCAGGAGAGTTTCCTGAAAACGAATGTTATGGTATTTTCATTCCACCCCCAAATGAGGTTCTTACTGAGCCGCAATGAAATTTGATAAAAAATAACCCCCATTTCGGAGGTTAACATTTTGGATAGGTATACCTACTTTTCATCCTAAATGGTTTTTAGCGAGTTGTCCGACTGGGATCTTTAATTATTTTTATTATTTTTTCATTTCTTTTCTTCTTATTTCCTTTTTGTAAAATGGCTACTTTTGTTGACTCAAATAAATCATAAGATATTTTGGGGTCGTTAGGTTTTCGCTATTATTGAATTTTCGCGTCGAAGGCTTCTCGTAAGGGTGTAACTTACTGTTCTTGAATAGATGGAACTGGGAGGTGAGGTTCAGGTTTGGGGCCTCCTGGTACCAAAGACAGTGATTTTTTTTTCTCTGAAATTGTCGGAGTGATGCCTGTTGGAAATTTAGGATCTCTCTTTACTATCGAAAGTTGCTCAGAATCCATTAAGTGCTGTGCCTCCTTTCCTTTGCGAGGAAAATACTGGCAGTAGGTGAAGATATATCCATCCTCCTTCTGTTTTTCGAATCTATTAATTCGAATATCTTTAATCCAAATACGTTGGTTTAATTTGAATTTATAAAGAGGACAGAGCCATTTAGATTGAAGTGTACAGGTTTGATTAAAAAAAATCATGGAATAGAAAATACGTAAGGCACAGAAATTTCATACTGCTGAATCAGTGTCTGCCAGCAATTCCAAACATCTCTATAGTCAAAATACCACAGTAAAAAATAAAACCCAATGAGATGGCAAAGATGCTTCGTGAAGTATCTATCCTCATTTATGTAATGTGAATTATCTACCTTCACTTAAGTAATTTACATGCATTTACATCTCTTTTAGGTGAAAACATCTAATAGGCGGACAGTTTGCTGGTCACGGTCGGTATCCGCCTAAGAGAGGTTTCACTGTACATGGAAATACATGGAAAATTGGAAATCTCACTTGCAATCTCACAAATTGCTGTTGATGGTGATTCCAAAAATTTAAATCAACGTTCGAATTTTAATTAATAACGTTGTATGTTGACTACATCTTTGTAGGAAGAGTTTGGCACAGGACTTAAAATTTAGTAGCGGCCTTAAGAAAGGTACTGCTTGCTGCAGCTCAAAAATCACCATGACTTGATTGCTTTAGCTCTGAACTCCTCATATAAAACAGAGTTATTTTTAACAGATTAATACAAAAATTATTCCTTAAATATTTTATTGTAAGCTAAAGTATGTACACATATAATTTACAAGTAAAATAAATACAAAAATATTTGTAAACAATGTCAGTATTCATTTGTTCTATCAGTACGTAAAATTGTCACCCATAATTTGTATTACCTTGAAGTAACTGTTGAATATTGATCTACGTGATTATGGCTGGACACAGTCGTAGTGCCAGATATTTTGAGTAAATCTTCTTAAGGTATATAATACGGATCGTAGAAGGTGTAAACATGTCCACTTTCTGTAAGTAATTTAAGGCAAAATAAGAAAGCAATAAAAACTACTAATTGCTTGTTTATTGTTGTCACGTTTGATTACCTTATTTTATCGTCCGCCTAAATTTTTATGGGTCCGTTCGGTCCTAGTCTATACGATATTGAGTCCAGTACTTCATAACTTGGTGGTGTTTCACGTTCTAGAGTCCTTTTAGCGTCATTAAAGACATTTGTTTTGGGTTTATTACTGACAGAAAAACTGTTTGCTAGTGTTGGTGGAGGTGGACGTAACTGGTCCAAACTAAATTTCGAAGGCTTTGACATGTATATGTTCATGGAGAAGTCGTTTGGTTTCAAATTTCTAGGGTCGTAAAATGTCTCAGGAAAAGATGAAAACTGAGTAGAAAAAGGGATAGTATTTTTTAAGTTTTGTTGTGCGATAAATTCTGGAGGTAAAATTCCTGGATAAGAGCCAAAATTTTCTATGCTCGGTAAAGTATTCGGGTTCACCAGAAAAGGATCTGGATTATTTCCGAATTCCGCAAGCGAAAGATGAATGTTGGGATAATTTTGCAGGGCACTAAACACTTGCTCTTGATCTTTATTTATGGCGGTGAAGAACTCGTAATTTGGAGCTGACGCGTTTGAAGTTGATAGTGTGGTGCTTATCTGATTAGGCAAATTATTATCTTCTGGCTTTTTTAGATTCTGGAGAAACTGCGCTGGGGGTTTTTTATCTGATGACGGCAAGGAATCTGGAATTTCGTCTGTCGGTTTCGTTTCAGTAAATTGTTTAGTCGAATCACTTGGCCAGGCATCCTCGTAAGAAGGGTATTGTTTATGTCCTGCCAGATAATTATATTTCTTTGGGTACGAAAACGAAGTAAACAATGACGTTATAGGACTCGGAAACGTTGGCGCTGATGGTAGGGGTTTAAATTTTGGAATCTTTAAGTCTACGTCGTCTTTGTACGGAATTTTCTTTAGGATTAGTATTCCGGCATGAGGTCCAACAAACGTCTTGTGTTTCACTGGTAAAGAGTTAAAGTCAAGTCAGTTTTTTCTTAAACCTATGTAGATACATCTTGTTTTGAGTTAAAAATCAAGAATCCGTAATGTTAAGCTCTTCAGACATACATTTTCTTTATTAATGCTATTGTTCATAACAATAATATGACTCAGGTCGATGGAGTTCCATTTTTTATTTGGTAAAATATGTAGGTAATCGAAGGATGGAATTAAAACATATTTACAGTTACAACATTTTCTTGATTTTTAACTGCAAAGTTTTAATATTAATAGCTAAACAAAATATTCAAAATTTATGAATGCGGTTTTGAATTTTGGGAATATAATATTGTGGTTAACAAACCTTTTGCGAAACTAGTTTCAATACAAAAATAACTTATGAATGTAACTTCTTGGTAGCTGTCATATAAATATATATTAATTGACATAATAAAAAATAAGTAAGAGTTAAATTTTTCATCGTATAATAATCTTAACCAATTAAATTCGCAGTAGTTCCCCAAATCATTATTATTATTATTATTATTATTATTATGATTTTATTGTGGGATTTCGAGATCCAGATCATTAGTAAAGCCTGGATTTAAAAAGTCTGAATTAGGCAGTTAATGTTTAAGAAATAGGCACATTTCTGGGCTGCCTAAAAAAATTTAGGCGTTTAATAATTTCTCCTTTTTCGTCGTTTTGTAATAAAAAATGCTTGTTTTAGTTGCATGATCATTTATACCGGTAAGAAGTTAGCAACAAACTTCCAGCAACAAAATTTTAAAATTTATATTGGCTTTGGCAGCCATCCTAATTATCACAGATCTATAATTTTAACAGCATTGTGAAGATCATTAACTGTAGTTCGTCCCTGGTTTATCACAATTGAGAAAAAAAATCGAAATTCAAATTACTGGCAGTAATTGATGCCCTCTGTATTTAATTATATAAATAATTTAAAGAAAATATTTACAATCAAAATTTTCACGCAATCGGATACTAAATGATCAAATATATCGAAAGATACCATCAGTAAGTTTTGGCCCATCGATTTTATTGATTACTGATCGATTGAAAATAGTTAATGTCACGACGCCAAGAACAAAAACACGTAACTTTTTGTACAAATGTTGCACAAACGAAATTCTTGCAAAATATGAAAGAGAACAATCAAATCTATCGATTTATGCTATCCCTGAGATTTGGCTGATCGGTTTTATTGATTGATTACCGATTCTAATTAGGCGTTCCCACGGCTTTAGGTATTCAATACAGCGTCAACTATAAACGCACATAACTTTTTATACAAATGTTGCACAAACGAATTTCTTGCAAAATTGAAAGTGTACATTCAAATCTATCGATTTATGCTATCTCTGAGTTTTGGCGATCGGTTTGATTGATTAATTATCGATCGAAAATAGGTCTTCTCACGACTATACTAAACGAATTTATTACCTACTACTTTTATGTAAATGGTTCGCAAACGAATTTCTTGCAAAAATTCATTTAGTTCTATCAAATGATGCTACGGTGAGCAATTATACCGGGTGATTTTAAAAAAATTTATCAACTCTTGCTTGGAATTTGGATGGCATTTAGCTTTACTGTAAAACAGCATCAAGGAATGCATTGACGTACTTTTCACTTAAGCTAAGACATGCCGTCCAGTTGATAAAAATTTTTTGAAATCACCCGGTATAATTGCATACGGTAGCATGATTTGATAGAACAATAGTTTTCTATGTTATTATTACTATCTTTTTTTCTAACGATCTAAAATTAAAAACAAAACTTTAAAGTTTTTGATGTACGTATGTGTGTTACTAATTAAATTAAATTGTATAAGGCTCAGTTTCATAAATGCATAATAAAAGTTAAATTTACTTTGAGCAAATTATGGAAATGATCAGTAATCAGTACGCATATCGTAAACTTAAAATTTATTCTTAGTCAGGTTATAAGGCCAGTGTCTGAGGAACAGCGATAGAAAAGGAAAAGTGTTCTGATTTGTAATTGTTGATGTTCATGCGTAACAAGGGTTGGTCGGTGAGATTATGCTGGAGTTCTCGACTTACTCTTCTGCTGATGAGGGTCCAATTAGTCCCAAAGGATCCCTTTGCAATTTAGCCGACTTGCAGTAAACTTGAAAATTAAGGTGTGAGATTAAGTGAATGATACTTATATTTCTAAATCAGGTGGTCAACTAATTCCGGTATACCAAGTTGTTATTACAGAGATCATGTGCTATTTAATGATTTAAAATCAACAAATTAGAGTATCCAACATTGGAGTAATAAAGTATCCAAATACCTATTTATTCGCTTCAAATTTTATATCTGAGCAGTGCAACCGAAAAAATGTTTTACTTGGGTCCCAGGGTCCTGGGTGTGCGACTGCGTAAAACGAATGTTTTCCAGCCAGACAGCGAAGGAGAAGCGTGTTTAGTTATGTTAAATGTTCTTTGTGGTCAAATGTGTTTACGAGGTGTTGCTTTTCGAAATTGGTAAATTTCTTATTGTTACGAACCCCGTTCAAACGAACTTTCGGTTATAATGAATCAATCTGAAACGTACGAACTTAAGAATCTAAGGCCCGATCTTTCCATCTGCCTATTAAAGTTATTTGGCGAATAATTTTTTAATAATAATTTTTCTGAATGATCGTTTTATTATATGAATTGTTTCCCGTGGTAATTATTCGCCGAATAACTATTAGTTAGTTTATTAAAGATGGAAAGACCGGCCCTAAGATTTATAATTCTGTGGAAATCTTGTTTTTCGTTTTTGCTTCCTGGTGGTGTGTAAGTGCACCTGATGGAAGATAATCTTATCTTATATACAGGATGTCACTGAATGACTTGGCCAAACTTTAGCGTTGTATTAAACTCTTCAAACTTACGATAAAAATTCTTATAAACATTGTCCGGAAATGATTCTTTAAAAAGTTATGGTTACTTGAAATTTAAAGAATGATAAAGTGCGAAAACGACTTTTAAATATTTTTTCATAGCAGTATGCCTTGAATATTCGACACAATAGTAAGTGACATTACTTTCAGTATATTTGCAATTATTTTTTAAACTCTTTCGTTTTGCATAAATTTGAATTGTAGAATACGACGCGAAAGTTTGGCCAAGTCATTCAGTGACACCCTGTATACTATTTTAAAAAATTTTTGTTATTGTCATTGGAAATAAAAACTTCTCCAAGAAAGTCAAGACAATGCTGCTAAATAAAACCAATTATTCCCTACAAGAATTTTTTGCACACATATTTTAATTTAAATGCTTATGTATCAGCTGTTTCTACTTATATTTATTCATATTTGTTGCTTGTGACTAATGTTTACATATGTACTTGTTCTTTATATTTGTATTTGGACATGTCATGTACTTATTGATGACAATAAATATCATATAATTAACTTATTACATAAAACTTTTCCCTCATCTAAAAAGAGCAGTCGACCCGATTGGAGTTATTAGAACTACATTATCAAGAAATAAAAAAAGATAAAACAAAATTTTATACCGGCTGTTTCAAATTGGGTGTGCACTGAAGGGATCTCCTAAACCATGAGAGTTACAGATTCGGTTAAATGGAAGAAAAGTTGCACCAGTCATTGCTTAATTCGTATCCATTAACAGAATCAATTTTCTCTTAATTGTTCTTGAAGTATTGGTGAAAATGTAAAAATATCGATTTTCTTTTTTCCTCTGTAACTCCCTTATTAAAAATAATTTAGAAATTCTGTCTTAACTTTCTACAGGCACTTTTGAATTCTGCTTCAAGTAGGTGCATTAGAATTGTGGTCACACGTTTCGCCTCTCCGCGACCATCCTCAGTTTAGATTTTTTAAATATAACGTATACCTTTTTATTATCGTATTTGTTGCCATTTTTTCTCCTGATTGTAATGGCATATCACACTTAATTGTTGATATTAATTTGAAGCTTAAATAATACAGATTTTTATATGAAAATTTTATTTAATACATAATTTCAAATATTTAGTTCATTTTCTTAACTATAGTGTAAATTTCAATGAATTATTTAATATTTGTCTCTTCAGCCATTGTATAACAAATTCTTTTAACGGACACTGATAGTGCAAATTTGAAGTATCCGTTAAAGGAATTTGTTATACGAGATAGTTGTTGACGAGGCTAATTTTATAAACAAGGGAATATTTAATAGAAATATGCATAGATATTGGTCCAGGGAGAATCAAAAAAGATTTCGACAAGTGCGACCACAGTTACAATTCAGCTTAAATGTTTGGTGTGGTATTTGGCATAATAGAATTATTGATCCGATCATTTACGAAAATCATGTAACAGCTGAACGTTACGTCGATTTTTTAAGGACAGCATTGGAAAACATTTTAGATTACATTCCTCTAAATCATATTAGGGAATTGTGTTTTCAAAATGATGGAGCACCAGCACATAATGCTGAAATAACAACAAATTATTTGAACCAAACTTTTCCTGATATATGGATAGGTACAAATGGACCTGTCGCGTGGCTTCCAAGATCACCAAATCTTAGTCCTTTGATTTTTTATTGATTGATTGATTTATTTTATTGATTCTTCCTCTTCCGACATTTGAATGTTAGTTATTAATATTTAGTAAGTAAAAAAAGTACTAAGGAATAAATTTACTTATTAAATAAATCATGACGAAACTGTATCAAGTTCTTTTTTATCATATTTTAACTTTACTTGAAAAAAAGTATTAATTGTTATACATCACTGCAATCAGTAGAAAAAATGCTATCGAATAGAATAATTAAAAGATATACGTTGTATTTAAAAAATCGAAACTGATGATGGTTGTGGAGAGACGAAACGTTTGACTTCAATTCTGCCACCTCTATTCGAAGCAGAATAAAAAAGTGCCTGTAGAAAGTTAAATCAGAATTTCAAAATTATTTATAATACGAGAGATACAGAGGAAAAAAGAAAATCGACATTTTTACATTTTGATCAATATCTCAAGAAGAAATAAGAAAAAATTCATTCTGTGAATGAATATGAATTAGACATTGATTCGTGCAACTTTTCTTCCATTTAACCAAATTTGTATCTCTTACGGTTTAAAAGATCCCTTCAGTGCACACTCAATTTGAAACAGCCGGTATAAAAAAACCTTGCACTAGAAACGTGAAAATTCGTTTCAAATTTTCTTGTGCGTGCAACAATTAAGAATCAAAGAGCAAATTTGATTCCTTTAATTTTTTTGTGTATAGAAATAAATGAACTAACTACTCTAACGAGTTAAATACCAAATACTCATTTACCGCTTCACATCTTGATCAAAATTGAGAAAATAGAAAATCTTCTTTTTTCTACTTTGCGTTCACAATGTGACACCAAAAACAGTTTCACAACGTTGCTCATTGTGAAACTGTTTTTGGTGAAATTTTTGTCAACTTTTTAATTGAAAACCTTTAATAGAATATACAAAATAATTCATTATTTATTTGTTATTTAACAGAATACTCACAACGAAGCTGGACAAGAAAAATTAATAACTTGTCAATTTGATTTTTGTTTAAAACGAAAGGTTGTCACTGTTGCCGCGCATTACTACTAAAATTCCCCATATACTAAGGAGATCCAATTTTTAACAATATTTTTCATATTTTTGTTCAATAAGTGACGCAAAGTAGAAAAAATAGTATAGTATAGTTCTCGCTTCGCTTCGCTCGTCGTACCCCCCAACCCCACTCGTGTTACAATAAGCCTTCTTGTGAAACTTGTAGAATAATATACTATTTTAGAACTATTTATACCGCAGAAAATGTCCGAGAACCAAACGACACATTATGTGAAAACTTAATCAGATTAATCGTTATATGCGTTATTCCCAATGAGCGGATTCTACTGTAGATTAATAAACTCAATTAATCATCAATTCATATTTTCACAGAACGAATCAAACATACAATAGAACATTTAAAACAATACAAATACTACTGAAAAGAGGATTTTTAAACAGTATTGCAAATGTCAATACACTTATAGTAAACAGGTGCTTAATTACAAAGAAAATATAAGAAGAATAACTCCATTGATGCTGACCGGATCGCATTACATAGGTACCTATACATAATACCACCAGATTTATTAATTTACTCTAAATTTGTGTTAACTATGATTTTACATTATTAAAGGTGTTTTGGAAATCACTTTTTTCTACTTTTTTCCATATTATAACCTGTGAGCAAATAAAAATCAGATTAGAGCAGGCGGTGCAAAGAAAACGTATGTCTGTGATTAAATAAAAAGTCAATAAATTTGACAGTCCATGAATGTATTACATTAAGGGCCAGTTTACAGAAAATTTAATTGCGATCAAATTTTAATGATATTGTTAATTTGACAGTTCGCCATGTAATTCTTATGGCAACTTAATCGTGATTAGTTTAATTCAAAATTAAATATTTGATTTGCTTCCTGTAAACCCACCCTAATTATTTCAGTTAATCACAGACATACATTTTCTTTGCACCGCCTATTCTAATTTGATTTTTATTTGCTCACTTTTTATAAGAAGACAAGATGCGAAAGTCAGTAAGAATAGAAGCCAAAAAAGACGAACCTAACGGCAAGACAGCGAGGAAGAAGTCAGCAACCATAGTACTCGTAGTGAGAGAGCATCTGATGGCAGCAAAAGTGGTAGTGACAACCAACAGGACCCATTTCAGTCATTTCGATATTTGTCTGTCTCCTTGTTTGTCTTGTCTGTCTGTCACTTTATCTGTCTGTCTCACTATACCTCTTACATTGTTAATATTTTAAAATAAACGGTATAGACACAGTACCTTGAGCAGCAGTTTGATGTCAACCTGGAGAGGAACAAGTCACAAGCAACTGAGGAGGAGAAGTAACAAAGGGGTTAAGTGCCAAAACTTTCAACTAGGGAAATTGACAAAAAACTTCATCATTCTCAAATGTTCCCCCTTATTCTGTAACTCAAATCGAATCGAAATCAGTGAATTTGACAGATCAGATCGTAATGTAGTCGAATTAGTATGCCATAATTCTGCTCGATTTCTATATTAAAATGTTAGACTGTTGAATAACTGATGCGTTCTACTTTCTTTACGGAATACCACAGACCATACCCAAAAAATATAATAGAGGCTGAATATTTTGATTTAAAACCATTCCGATTCCTGTCATATATTCCGATTCGATCCGAAAAAAGTTACAGAATAGGCACAGTACGTTTACTCGTATAATACATATAGCAACTTTCAGCCTACATTTCTCATAGAATTTTCTGTCTGAGCACTTAACCCGTTTTGTAGGATGTAGTCGATGGCAAATAGAACCTTTCTCTGGGAATATCTCATTTTTCGACAAATTGGCACTTAGCCCCTTTGTTACTTCCACTCGTCAATTATCAAAGCTTTCTCAGGCCTAGAAAGTTCAATTCTAAATTCGACGAACGAAATGCGTAAAATGCGTAAGGAAATACGCGAAATAAGATCTGAAATGCGTGAAATAAAGCAACCAATGGGAGTATCGGTTAGGGAAGCCCTTCGTAGCGAACTGACCAACATGGTAAACTCTCAACTAGAGAAAAAAACTACATGACCAGCTAATGCAAGCTGCTACGAGTCTCCGACTATCTAAGCTGTCTTATATTAGACTAGCATTATTGAAATATTTTGTTTAAAATTCAACCATCTTTTAAAAATTTTTAATTCTTCAAGTTTTTTCAAAAACACATAACTAAATATACAGGGTGTTTCACTTAAAGTGTGCCAAATGGAAAGAGGTGGAACAGAAAATTATTCTAAGCAAAAAAGTTCATAGAAACATATATTCGATTATTCAGTTTAGTAATTGCAAAATCTCATGATATGAAACATATATTGTTTGACAGTTAATAATAAAATACTTAGTTTAACGGTTGATAAAAATAATGAACTTCATTACTTCAGAATACGTGGTATGGTATATTTATGGTTTTTCTGATGGAAGTACTAGAAAAACCTACCGTGAATCTCGACGACAATTTGAAAATTGACTTTGACACTGTTTTTTCGTATTTATCATAATTTATTTATTTATAAATTTGTAAAATTGTTAAACTTTCAGAAAATCTTTTTTATCGATAACGATAACGAATCGGACATATATTTACATGAACTTAGAATAATTTTCTGTACGATCTCTTTCAATATGGCACACTTTAAGTGAAACACCCTGTATGATGCGACAAATCAGTTGTTCTGATTATAATCACTGTTACATTGGTCAAACAAAAAATTATCTAAAGAAAAGATTGTATAACCACCAAATATCATACCAAGAATATTATATCACAAGGTTGTTTATATTTTTTCACTTCTGAAAAATATAATATGTTTATATTTTTTCACTTCTGAAGAAGCTATCAAACGATAGCGAAACGTAAAGTGTTAGTGCGCATTTAGTCTCCGTTTTTTAAGAATTTGTGATACAATTTTCATCGGAGAAGAACCTACTTTAATTATAAAAAAATAATGCAAACACACCAGACAATTAATAAAAATAAAAAATAAGTAATTTTGCTCTGAGTCGCCCCAAATCCTGGACCAAGATAAAAATCACTACAGAAGAAGTATTTTGGAAATGTGCCATATAGTCAAAGATAAAATTATCTTAACAAACGATTTTGATAATCTACATACAAATTACGTTTCAATTTTAAAATAAAAATCGCACCACGGAATGGATGACAGAAGAAGGGAAAAACAAATCTTGAAACCAGTTCCCTTCTGTCTACCAAGTCGTCAAGAACTCATTAATATCGTAAGTTAATTTGAAACTACTTCATCAATAATTTAATTTAGTGACTACATAATATGTAGATTTTTGTAAACAATACATTAATTTGTAACGCACTGAGGAAGGACCCGATCGGGCCCGAAAGTACTTTGCAACCAATAAAAAAATCTCAAAAAACACGATAACCGAGTACCTATTCATAACTAAAAAAAATTGTGGAACCTGGCACCTGGAAAATCGGGGAACAACAAGAATCGTAGGAGAATTCTAATTAGAGTAGAGTAGATATCAAAATCTATACGGGCCCATGCCCTTTTAGCAGGAGTAACACATTGATATCTACTTACTTACATTATATTTATTACTTAGGCCCGATCTTTCCACCTCCTAATAAAGTTCCCGATAACGTTATTTGGCAAATAGCTTGATTTTTATAAATGGTTTCCATGGTGATTCGTAAAGTTATTCATCTAATAAATTTATAGGAGGTGGAAAGATCGGGCCTTAAAAAATGTATTTCAATTCTGAATAAATACTTGTCTTTAAGGTAGTAGGTATCTATTTATTTAAATTTGGAGGGATGCTGCTAAGTTTGAAAAAAATATATTCAGATACTTTGTCAAGGATTTCAGACCATCAAACTTTTAATGTAATTATTTTTACTAGTATTTTTTTAAATACACTGTGATCAATACTGATTGAAGGTTTGCATCTGACATACTTCTAAAATAATATCAATCTTTCATTCAGCAACAGCTACTTATTTACATACTAGTATGTATCAGGATATCACTATTTCTATAGAACACCGTATGGCATTCAATCATTGTTGATCACAGGGTATAATTTCACAAGCACGGGTATTCCTGAAGTTTTTAGTATCAAATAATTTTCCTTTAATTAATTTAATTAGTTTTTTTTTGTGCAGGACGTATTTTATGACTTTATTTACTTTTTAGGTCGTTAGTAGTACAGATCACGTAGGCATAGACTGATTATGTTAATTTTGACAATATTTCACTAAACCGCATTGCTACCGTCAAAGCTTCAATATATGTATGTATGTATGTACGTGTTCGATGAATTAAGCCAAAATAAAAAAACATTTTCGACGTAACCAAACTTATAAAGATAATGTTATTACAAATTTAATCAAAAAATAAGAACAGGAAGGAAGAGATGTGGCGATTGTTTCAGCAGATAGCAAAAGGTTTGGTCTCATTACCGAAATTAACACCCACGAAATTCATTCTGTAGAATTTATTAATGAAAAATTCATTCAGTTTTATTCCCGGCATCGCGTTAATATCTTTACTTTCGCCGTTTCTTTCTGCAAAAGGGGGAAGTTTGTTTCAATGTTTTTTCTTTTGAAGTTCAGAAGGTTTTTAAAATCCCTTAGAAGTTCAGCATTAATGCGCCAATTATGTAATTAGATTTTTCTTATTTTAGAATCCTTAAAGTATAATGAACGAAATATTATCAGTCTTTAGATTTAACAGCATTTTATAATATTTGAGTTTTATTAAGAAATATCACAAGCCAATTATCGAAATATGGGTTAATAATAAATAAAAATAATGTAATTTACAGGTGGACACTTGTTACAAAATCTATTGTTTTTATAATAAAATTTAAACTTTTACATTAACTTCATAAAAAAGTCTAACAAAAAATAGCTTCTTACATCTTCTGTAATCGTTCTGCTTTATTACCTGCAAATTTTCTCAGTCACAAATAAGTATATTCCACTTTCTTTATGTGCCCTTGAGTTTTAGTTCAAATATAAAATACAAAAATGCTGAATTTATTTATGTTTGAAGGAAAGTTAACAATGCATTCCACTTTCTTATTTTAGTCGTCCAACTTTAGAATCATCAGCGAAAGAAAGAAGGAGAAAGTCAGACCTTGACATCAAAACACAGTGAATTAATCTTGTAAGGTTATATTCTTGCCGTTTCATAGCAGACGGTTATTGTTAGGCGACTTTACGGCGTACTTTCACGGATTATTAGTTAAGGCAATTTACTTTTTTTTCGGCAACATTTATTACATGTCCAGCAAGATGATATTGCAAATTACAGTTCTGCTCATAATCAAGTCATTAATGTTAGAAATTTTTATTACATACAATCACTTTGCCAATGTTAAAAAATATCTCAACTGGAGATACAAAAGATATTACAAAATTATTTTTTACTATTTTTATTCAAATATTCAATTCAATATAGAGGAAGAGACTAACAGTTTAGTTCTCTCTCTTGTTACTAAATTACGTAGATTGCAAGATATCTTTTATATTAGATTTCTATGGAAAACCCAGTCGTATGAATATATTTACTCGTTTCCGTTCTTTGAATCGATTACGTAAATCAAAACCTTAACATTTTAAGTTAAGTTTAACATAAAAACAATTTTATTAGTCATTTTAATTTTTTTTACGAAAAAAGTAATCAAATTAAAAAATAATAATTGTTACCCTGTTCCTTCGGTTAACAAAACCATATACATACGAGTACAGCAGCAAATAAGATGTTCTGATGCTTTTGAAATACTTGTAATGCTTGTACTTGCTTCTCGTCTGTCTAATGTAATAACTTGAGCATGGCTCTGAATATGCTAATGAAACTTTGGCGGAAGGCCAGCAATTGAAAAGGCTTGTAATTGTTTTGTTCTATTTAACCGTTTCTCTCCGTCATCCAAAACTTTGTAATTTGTTTCTGACGGTCGATACTCCGGCTCGAATTTAAAATGGTATAAATAAATTGTTTCAATTAGATGAAGTTTTGTAGACAATGCTTCGAATTTTGTTAATTCACAACAGATGAGAAGCTTTCGTAATATTCGATTATTATATTTCCCTTCACATACAGTGTTTTCGATTGTCTGCATTATAGAGGTTTCGATTGATTGCTCTGGAACACTCTTAGAGTATTCCCACCTTATTTTATTAACCTCATGTAATAATAAGGGATGGAGATATTTTGAGAGTGGTATCGAGTTTCAAAATTTTTTTCGCCTTAGATCATCGATTTTTCTTTTTTTTATCTATCTTATTCTTTGTACTTCATGAAACCTTTGATATTGTGAATATCAACAAATTACTTTCCGGATATACAAAAATTATCATTAGAAAAGCAACAACGAATTTCACACTCTAGTGAAAAATGCAAATGCTGATTCACAGTACAACACTAACGGTTACTTTGAATGGATACAGCTGCATCTAATATATAAAATAATAGCCCTGTAATTAAAGTAAATAATTCTCAGCGATGGATTGATTACAGGTAAAACAAAGCGTTTTACACTTTCGTAAGAAATCGATATGTCTAAGCGATTCCTTGTAAATGTAATCGTCGTGTCCTGTGTATAAGTACCTATAATACGTCAGAATGAGAGAAAAAACTGATGTATTTTTTAATGACTTAAAATATCTAACCGTTGGTAAAGAAAGGTTCGTCATCCCTATTCTAGAGCAGTCAATCGAAAACGCTATTAGTATGCGTTCAGAGTATGTGCATCTCTTTTTATTACATGAGGTTAAAACAAGATGCAAATGCACTGAGTGCAACCAGTGCAGGTGAATCGAAAATGCTACTAGATTACTATTTTTATTTGAATTCAGTTGTTACATATTTAAAATTTAAATTCCTTATAAGTACATATATTGTATTCATTTAAAATTTCTTGTTTGCATTCGTTTTCATTATCATTAACCCATTCTTATTTCCATTTCTACTAAATTAATTTCTTAGCGATGTCTTGAGAGAATAAACAATTCTTCGTATTTAATTCGAATTAATAATAATGAATTCTCACTTCATTAGCTATACTTTGGCCGATAAATATTTCTAATTATATCATGTTTAACTGGAATGAAATAATTAAACTTGGGCAGTATGTAGAGGTATTTGCATTAAATAATATTTGAATATCTGCTATTAATAAAAGTGTGAAAGAAATTTAAATTTATATTCAAATGCAATAGATTTTACGTATTATGGCAGTTTGGTTAAGCAAAAACCTCGATCAATAATATTCAAGCTTCTATGGGTAGGTGTTCAATGAAAAAGAATTTAATTTGTATAAAAGGAATGCACTACGTGCTAGTGTCGCAATTAAAAAAAAAAAAGATTAATTTGACTAGCGTTTGGAATTGTACAAGTTCTCTGCTCGAATTGATGGTGTAAGTAGAGTAACAAAACAGGCAACGATAATGAAATTCACAGATTAACAGTATTTTGTTTAAAAAATACGAAATAAATATTTGCTTAAATTAAAAAATAATAGTAACATAATATAAAATTTAAAAAATCAAATTAACTCTTCCTTTTCTGCTTTTATTTACCTATTTATTACGTATCTTGAAGAAACTATCAACGTACGATGAAATGTCAACATTTAAAGTGATTCTAAAAGCTGGCCAACGATTATATTATAAAATTATTACACATTATTGAAATTATGTTTATTGTAACGGTATGCCGCACATATCAAGTCTGTAAACCACATAGGGAATATGATATCAATATGAAAGTGTAACGCTAACGATAAAATAAGTATTTGTTCTCATAAGTTGCACACCGTGCAATACTATAATATTCTATTAATAAAATACTAAAGTAATATTATAAATTAATAAGGATTAGTTCTTAAGTGGTTTTTAATATTATGGATACACATATATTAAGAAGAGTCTGAACTAGAGCAGAACAGATGTTCTTTTACATTAACGGAAATACGAGGGCGTATTTTTATGTTATCTACTTAGCCATGAAAAAACCGCGTATCACATTAGCAACCCTTCATTCTACGTAACACCCTTCAACACTTTTGCACTTATTCGGTCTCCCATATCCTCAGAAAAAAATTCCTTGAGCAACTCTGCAAAATATTGTTTAAGACATGCTTCCTCAAATGCAAAACGCTTTCCCTTGAGGTGCTTTTTTAAGTGTTTGAATAAAAAGAAGTCTGTCGGAGTTAGGTCAGGTCTATAAGGTGGATGCCTTAACTCTATGAACCCACAATCATTAATTATCTACTGGAATTTGTTTGCTTTATAAACTCGACAATTATCGTGTAGCAACAAGTTTTCTTTTGCGAATAAGAATGTGGACGTTTTTCCTTCAGAGCTGTTTTTAAATTCTGAATTGTGTTTACATGAGTCTGTCCATTTATGATAGTCACCATCGGCATATACTCAACAATCAAGACTGCTTCAGCATCCCAGAAAACTGTTGCCATCAGATTGTTCCAGAAAATTAGGTGTGGAGAGTCTTTATGAACCCACTGCATGGATTCCTGTCTAGTGGGAAGGTTCCCAGTGATATACCCAAGTCTCATCCCCGGTGGTAATTCGAGAAAGAAAATGTCTGTTCCTTTTCAACGCAACCAAACTTTCTCGAGAAATTTCATTGTTGATTAGGTGTAAGCAATCTGGGAATCCACGGTGCAAACACCACCTTCATACTCAAATCGTCATGCAAAATGTTTGGGATACTTGTTGCGGATATGTAGACTTCATTGGCAATAATAGAGACCTCTAGGAGTAATGCCGATCTTGTAGTACAGATTTTGGATTTCTCGCACAATCTCTTCAATTCGAGATTCGACGGGTCGTTTGGACTTTTTTCACCAACGTTAATTGATTCTCTATCCTATTGAAAGAATTTACACCGAAATTTAACTAGGAAGTAAGATTGTGCATCTTCCATTCTATCATAAATAATTTTCGGGCCATTGCATTGTCTTCTTTTGACATTGTGATGTTCCACCTTAATTTCATTCATTTTATTTACAAATAAGTATCCCCAAATTTCTATAAACCGCACAAATTACACACAACTTAGTACAAGTAATTATAAATTGTTACGGTTCGTTTTCGCTTTAACGATTTTATTTTAGGGAATGTTAAAATTTTGTTTTCATTTAATGGTCTATTTGATAATAAACTCCAAAGTTCTGTTTTGGCTCACTGATCGTTCTATTCTGAATTCAAATTCTAAGGGCTACCTTTTTTGTTTCCTTTCTCGTGCGTATAGATTGGTTAATTTCGGTTTTGAAACAAAAGGAAACGTGTTGGCGTTTATTTGTTTGTTGATTTGAAAATAAAAATTAATATTAAAATCGCCATCTTGGTGATTTGACATTCCTGAGTCTAGGTCATTTTCGTTTGATGTAGAAGCTAATTTATGCGATTCGTGTCGAATTCGACCACCCAGCAGTCAATAGGGATTTCATACACTCAATAAAGTTGATTGGAATATCGCAAAGGCTTACGTAGCAGATAAAACTCACGTCACGAACTCCAACTTCAATCACACAATCAAACGGATGTGTCACAAGTTTTAATAGGCCCTTATTTTTAAACAAGGGGTAAGTCTTCCAATTCAACTTTGAATTTGTCAAACTTATCGTCACGTTCCTTCCGTAGCACGTTGTACGGGGCAGTTTCACGTCGTACGGGGCAGTTTCACGTTGTACGAGGCAGTTTCACGTTGTACGAGGCAGTTTCACGTTGTACAAGGCAGTTTCACGTCATACGGAGCAGTTTCACGAAATGCGAAGCAAATGGTAGCAGGAGATAGACAGTAAACAGAAAAGCCGTACGAAGTCATCTAGTTCGACTACCATCAAACACCGCGAAAGTTCGGACGTGCATGTAGGATCAAAGCCCTCTCTCGAGACATCGATGTAAATGTCGTGATTTATGGCATCAGACGACCGGACTTAACGTCGAGCGGTATCGTACACTTTTTTCATTCCTTACTTCGGTTAATCATCCATTAACGAGTAGTTAAAGGGGCTTGATAATTTTGTAATTATTATAATATAATATTGTATTGATAATATTGTAATATTTCAAGTCACGGTTCCTTAAGAACATGTCATAATTTGCATAAAGAAAATTAATAACCGCCTCCTACTGTCAAACTGACAGGTGCTCATAACTTGTACATCACCTTTGTAAACCAAATAGGATATCCTTGCCGATGTATACGTGTTACACTTGCTCTGTGAATTTTATTTTATTTCAATCTAAAGTGATTAACGTACATTTACGTAATTTTCATTTAAAACGATCAATAAACTTAATGTCGTGAATTGTCATACTTTTCTTTTAGGTTTTTTATATATAAAGGGTGACTGATAATAATATTTTTTTTTAATGCGGAATTTCAATCTTGAGGGTTACTCATATGTTACATTCACGTGTGTAGTCCTAGCGGTAACACGTATTACTTATACCTGGAATAAATATAACGCTAGGTGGCGCCCCTTTCTTAATTAACAACTAGATAACGAAGCTATCGACGATCCTATTGTGTAGCCCACTTCCATCTCTACTGAGCTGGGCATAACTTCAGGTAGGTTGATCACCAACGTAAAGGAGTTTCTCCAATTTTCGCAATCTATTCAAGGTCGACTATTTTGATATAGTTAGGTAGGTAGCAAAATGTCACAGCTAGTTTTTAATAATTGATTTGAAATCGTCGCTCTTCTGTTTCACGGTTCGGTTGATAACATAAAAATATGGCCTCGTATTCGGTCATATTAGAGACAATAAAATTTACCTCTGAAAATTTTAGTTGTGGTATAAAACAATTGTATAAAGCAACATGAAAATTAAGAAAAAAAATATTGTATAATATAAATCTGTGTCTGCAGAAAAAACATTTAAGTTTAAATTAATCTTGACTATATCAAAAGACATTATCTTAACTTGTCGAATGTGGTTGAAATTGAGATATATGTAGTCAGGGGCCACTTACGACTGTAATTTTTTTTCTTTGAGAATATACCTCAACTGAATATACCAAAAAAGATTAAAGATAAAAAGAGCTAAGGCTTGACGTGATAAGTAATCATTTTTTTTTATTTTGGCCTTATTTGATTTGGAATAGAATATTAACCGACCTGAAAATGAGAATAGATATTCAGTAGTTTCGCGTCCTTTGAAAATTTATTTAATGAATTTATAACATAATTTTCCCGATACCTTTTAAATTGCTTAGTACCTAATTGATATTTCACCAACACATGTTTATAGTTTTCCCAAAATGAAAATGAGAATATCAATTCTACCTAATAATTTAAAATATAACTACGGAATCAATTATTGCACACAACGCTACTGTTGTGTTTATTTTTCACTTCTGACGAAGATATCAAACGATAGCGAAACGTTGAACAAATGAAGAAATAAATCAGTATTTTTTCTCGCGGCGTGTAATTTAGTTGTTACAGAAATTAAATACCGGAATCGATTTTAGATATGTTTAAATAGCATCGTTTGCAAGAAATATTCATTCGAGCGGATCGGGTTTTCTGCGTGACAGTGTTCTAGGATTTCCCCTTATTCCACTAAATAAAATTATAATGGAAATAAAGTGTTACATATAAGAAAAGAACATATTCGTCTTGTTTTCGTTAGTGAGAATTAAAGTGTCAAGTTCTGTGAATGCCAAGTCGCGACCTTTCAGGTTTATCCAATATAAAGCTGTCTCATTACATTACCAAAATAAATTAACTTAGAACTTAGATATTTGTTCACGATTTTTAAAAAACAATTGCCTTTTTCTTTAATAATAATAACCTACAGACTTTTTTCTTTTATTTTTAATTGTACGATTAAACTTTTTAAGAAACTTGTTACGTATCCACATATCACGTCCGGACATAGTTTCATAATCAAATTGTGACGTTTATCATTTACGAATGCGTTTCTGTTGTATTGTTTATCACGAATACATTTCTTACCTAAAAATGTAATTACCTGCAATGCTTTCTCCGTACTTATGCGGTTCGTAAATAGTCGATGGAGGAGGCTTGTGATGTTCTGACACTTCATATTCTCCACTTGAAGCTGATGGACCGCTATGATCTACAATATGACTTGGAGATGGTCCATACTCAATGTGGCTTTCGTACGAAGGTCCTGATACTAGAGAAAGTGATGATAATAAAGAAATTATAATTAATTATAAAATTATATTATACAGTGTGTGTTATAACTACTGGTAAATATTCATACCACGTAATTCCTTAAATTATCTGGATATACGTACATTTACAATGTCCTTTCAAAAAATAAAATGCCAGAAGAACTTGCTTTAATAAGATATAAAGTATGTATAAGTAAACCCGAAAAAAAGAAGACGAATATATTCATATTCATGTACTTTTGATGATATCGAAATTAATTTTCAACTCTCAATAACCATAAAAAATTAGCAATTGCTATAAGTAAAAACCTGGAAGTGTAACATCGATAATATTCAGTACAATATAACCAACTTACGTAATCGTCAATTTAAATAATAACATCTTCAGTTAAAAACGAGGATACGTTTCGTGTTGTATAAATAAATATTTCTATTTGCATGAATTTCTAATAATTACATGGTAGAATGGTTTTATCGCTGACTAGGTTTCGGTACGTGAATCGTGCACATGCAACTGACGATTTAATATTAGAAATCAAACAAGCTGTAAATGAAACAATAGTTATCAACATTGCGAATTACCATGTCCGGTTTGCGACACAAACAGAGAAAAACATTTTATCGTTCAACTGTAATATTTTCATTTTTGATACATTATTAAAATTAAAAATTGCTTACCAGAATATCCTGAAGAATGTGAATGATGATCGGGCTGAGGACTTAAAAGAGCTGAAGCTGCGATATTCTTTCCCTTGTTCGTTACAGCTTCGCCTGCTGCACTAATCAGTTTTCCTTTGGCGGAGACTAGATATCCACTACCTTTAATAAGCTGACCCTTCAGAGCTATAATACCTCCTTTAATAGCTTTCGCTGCTTGAAGGAGAGTGTTAAGTACGGATTTTTTGAGCGCCCAAAAGTCGAACGCCTTTTCGTCATACGTCTGAAAAATTGGTTAGTATATTCAGATGTCTTTTCAGTATGAGTGGTTTACATGAGGTACATCATGGTGATGGTCATCGTAATGATAACCTTGGTGTTCGCTGCTTCCACCGCTAAATTTAGAAAATTTGCCTGCTGATGCGGACGCGGACCCTTGCGCTAGCATGGTGATTTTTGACTTGATTCCTTCGCCTAAAGCGGTGAGCAAACCATGCCGTTTCGGCCTCGAGGCTGCTTCTTTTTCCAAATAGTCTAAGTGATCTCTTTCTGCGGGAGATATATCGTCGAGGGTTATTACATCTAGGGGAGCTTCTATTGCGGCACATTCTATTGTCAATATGGTCACATAGAAACAAAACACTGTCAGCTCTATCTGCAAAAAAATATAAAATATTGTTGTAGATTCCCAAAAAATTTCTGTACTTATGCACATACAGTAACTAAATTATACCAACCACTCTGCCCAATTGTCAAGACAAAGAAAGAATACATTGGGACATACGTGGTAAAGACAAAGACTGCAACAACCAGCTGTGGGAATACATGACACGCGAGCTGATCCCACTCTATTGCAGTCTTTATCATTAACACCCTTAATATGATATATTTCCTTCCTTGTCTTACCAATTACTATGTAAAAAATAGGTCTGAAGTGTACACGGGCATTGTTTTCAAAACAAAATCGATTGTTGCATGTTTCATTTCAAATAACGAACACGTGTTCGAAAACTGCACCCTGTAAAAATACAATTCGGGGTAATTAAGCGAGACGGCCTGTCCTGTCTCAAGGGGCTGGGTTGCCACTCTAAAGATCCTTTAGAAATTCGGTAATTGCAGGCGCCATGCAGCTGCATTATGTTTGCACAGACGTCATAAAACAAATCTATTTGACGTTTAGTTTTCTTAGATTTTTCTTAGATTTTGTATACAGTTTGTCGCGTTAAAATCACGGATACATGTACATTAGACATATCGAATTACGCTCAAGTTAAAGTGTTTTGTTTCTGTCTGTTTCTTTTCAAAGTTGGCGTCGTAATTCTGGGTCAGCTCAAGATGCGCTTGGAGTGCAGGAGAGAAAAACAAATCGCAGGTGGTGAAGTACAGACGCGTTCCGTATGACAGTTCAAGCACGTAATTTATAGGTGTATGAGAAAATGCATTCAGGGCGGGTTAGAATTCAAATCAACGGTTACCATTGGTCGGTGGGTCAAGTCCGAAGGGGTGTTGTTAATTTTTACTTGCGGAATAGGAACGCGAAAAAACAGGCAGAATAGCATTGACGATTTATCAAGAATGGTTGAGTTCATTTCTAATTTGGCTTAGTTGAGTTTTTCCTTAAGCGCTTGTAGTCTTTATTCATTTTATAGTTAAATCATTATTTCGGTACGGTTTAAATACAGTGTGTTAAGAAGGGCAATTAAAAACAAACACGTGCGCCGCGACGCGAGTGTTTTAATCAGAGTGAACAGTGTGCGGATGTGACACGGATTATACGGCTTTAGGTAATTGACATTTATTTGTATTCTTCAGCGCACCTTTGATGGTAACAATTGCGTAGGGATAATTTGATTTGCATTAATTAGTGACTAAAGAGTTAGTCAAGTTCATATTGACATTGCATTTAGATAACTTTAATCAAACTATTTTTATTTACATTTCAGCGAGTATTAAAACTCACTAGTGACATTCATCTTAGAAAAATTTATTGGTTATTGTATCTTTAATTATTAGGACAATTCTGTAATTTAATCAACCAACAGCAATTATCTATTCCCTACATCTAACTGGGAATTCAATACAGTGTACTTTTAGAAATCATTCTACCCTTGGGGATCTTTTCCGGCAAGTTGGAAACACGCTAGCGGTTGTTTTCGATTTGTACAGGTAAGTCGCCAATCTCAATCACTGGCGTGAGGCAATTATATCTGCCGCTGGAACCAAGTGTGCCAGCACAATTTAACTCAGAAATCAAGATAATTAATTGTCACTACGAATTTCGTGAAACCACGAGGCCGAACAATTTGGACTGCATAGTCATAGCCATTTTCACCCTGTATGTGTTTGAACCGAATTGTGATCTTTGCCGAAAGATTTACAGGTTAATTAGAAGCGATTGCCTAGAGACTGCAAGGCCAAAACCACCCATAGTGGAGTGCCAAAAAAGCAGTCAAAACTGATTTCTTACGCTATAAATTAATTAGATAGGTTAGACAGCGAAAGAGCGACCAATAGAGGAACTTGAAAACCAGGCAAGGGGGTACAGAGTAACATTCCCGAAGCAAGGCGAAAGTATTCGAGAAGCTCCTACTATTTCGACCTTAATTAACGCTCTGGTGAGAGGAATAGCAGTAATATCGGCTCACTACACTCTACCTTATTAATCAGGTTAGCTAGAGATAGGTAACCAACACCTCCCACGGGAGTCCCTGAAAAACAGGTGATTGCTACTGATTTACTTGCAAATTGATCGCTGAGGCGCCATTTGTATCACATACGTCTCCAAAACATCTGATTAATTAGTTAATTAACTCC
Organism: Dorcus hopei; assembly: GCA_033060865.1. NCBI lineage: Eukaryota > Metazoa > Arthropoda > Insecta > Coleoptera > Lucanidae > Dorcus > Dorcus hopei. Next base: position 28,807,394 of record CM065423.1, on the reverse strand, counting down.
ATTAATTAAGTACACTGTAGTCCCACTGTGAACATTGTGCGTTGGTTTATTGAACAGAAAAAGTCTTAGAGTACGATCAGAAGTGACAAACGCTAGTACCAAGACTTGAGCTAAGTTGAAATTCAATTAATTGTGAATCCAATTAATGAGCAGAGCTCTCCAACAAATATCTGTGTAGACGTTAAACCACCAACGGTGTGAATCGGAAGAAAGTAGATCGCGCCGATATTCGAAAGGAAATCTGTTAGCGAGTTATACTGTACTTTCTGAAAATCGTAATTTTTGTTTAGTTATATTGATTTCAAAAGCCAGGGTTTTCCGCTCACGATATCAGACACCCACAGAGGCTGATAGGAGTTTTTCCCAATTTTTTTTTTCTTTTTTTTTTTCAATAAATAATTGATTAAAGCTAATTTCGTGTTTTATTAATGTAATCCGCTCCTTTGTTCTTTCAAGAGTTTTCACCGTCTGCACCAAGAGAACGGGTTATCACGACGTAGTTTCCTATTCACAACGATCACGAGCCATAATCAAAAGTATTATTAATTAGAGCGGATCCCCGCAAAGGCCATTCAACCGTAACCAAATTCGTAGATATTAACAGCTAGCGCCGGCGGCAGTAAATCACAGTAAGCAGGTAGCGTAGTTAAGGACGCATGCACGTCTGTAGTAGAACATCTAGATGGCCTTTTTCTCGGGAATCTAGGTAAGCGGTCTGGACAGTCATTCTTTAGCCATAAATTTTAAGCTGTGGTTGTTTGTACATTTTCATTGCGTATTTACTGGTACGTAACAGTAAATAAACAAGGGTAATTAACAGGCGCGTTACAGGTCATTCCATTAAAGAAAAAATGAGATAAGTTCTGAGTGCTTCGCAAGTACTGTATAATGCTAAAAGTTATTTTAACTTTTTTCATATTTTCATAAAGTCCAAAGTTTTAAGAATATTTTGTTATATATTCGTAAGTCTATGTCATCTCCATAGTCAGAAACATAAGTTTAAAATTTGTAAATTTTTAAGGAATTTTCGAAGAAAAAATTTTTCCTTACGAAAATAACAGCGAAATCAATATTATATTTATATTATTGTAATCATCTCTCCGCGGGACATCCAAATTTATGAGAATATACAGGCTGTTCCATTAAAAAAAATCGCTCTCTAATTGCCTAATGAATTGCGGTCACTTAGGTCTGAAATTCTGTTCAAACGTAGAGTGAAAAACTATTTTACCCACTCGGTCTATTATTCAATTGACGAATATTTTCAGTCATAATTCTTACCCTATAGTCACCTGTACCAAAAGCTATTTTACTAGCAGCACTATAAGTATTAAGTATTTCATATATTTTTCAACTACCTATATGAACCTGATTATGACTGTGATCTGTAATGTATTGCTTTTATATTTCTTGTGTGTGACATCTTTTTCTGTATTTATATTTGTATTACCGATTCGACGCTACTGGCAATGAATAAAACATCTATCTATCTATCTCTATGCACCAACATTTTCTGGAATGCCCTGTATAGTTGAAAATAATTTTAAAATGTGACGCTTGATATCTAGTATAACTTGCTTCATTTCTCTTTCATTTCTCTACTTTTTATTTCTGTAGGCTCCACAGAAGAAATACACATCGTTGGGACACCCGGTATATTAGATCCAAAAATAAAGTATATTACCCAACACTCTTATACAGAAAGTTCTTGATTTGTAAAGAATAATGTTATACCTATTACATAAGAAAAATATGATGTATTGTGTTGTATTATTTTAGTTGACAAATTATAATCAAATACAACAATGTGAGGAAAATACAAGATTTATTTCTAAAACTCCAAGCAGTATCATCCATCCGTTTATTACAAATGTTTCCAGAAACATTGATTACAGTATTTAAAATATTTACAGATATATGCGGAGGGATCGAGAACGGCATGTTCTTAGTTGCCTGTGTTTAAAACAATGGGTTTGTTTTTGGCCTGTCATAATATTAATTGTATTATAATTTACACAATAAAAGTGTGAGATTTGAAACTAATTGGTTTACATTTTATTGAGAATAACGTAAGAAGGAAATGAATATTGTGCGATCATCAAATTTCTTGCATAAGAAGGAACTCATTAAACAGAAACTTCTCACGCTTGAAAAATATTTACGAGACACTGGTGCTTCAGAATTAACAGAAAAATTTAAACAAGCAAGAGTTCAAAAGATAAAGAAGGACCTGTAACAGAACAAAATAAAAAAATCGTCACAAAAGTAGAAAAATTGGTAATGGTATACGAAAAGTTACAGTAAGTAGATGACGTAGCTAAAGTAAAATGTACAAGAGATTATTGAAGTTGAAACACCGCTGAGAAAGTGTAGATACTTAGCAGAAGAATATTAAACGATAAATTCCGAGGTCGATAAAACTTTTCTCAGTCGCCCTCGTATATCATGGAAAATAAAATTTAAAAAAAAATGTTGTACTTAAAATATCTATTTAACTGAGATTTCAAAATACGATAAATTGAATTATAGTACTTAAAGTTGGAGACATTAATTTCTAAAGTGGACTCATCAAATGTTATCCGAGCAAATGTTTTTCAGACAAATATACTTTCACTCAAACATTATCGAAAACTACTTTCTCACAAGTTTCTGTTGATGAATAAAACGCGTCCTGAAAAGGTTACCACAATTTATTTAAAATCTGTTTTTTAAAGGAAGTAAAGAGGGGCACTTAAAGAAGTTGTTGAACAATGTTTTGCAAAGTTGCAAAGGGAGTTTTTTCTGAAGATATGAGACAATTAGAAAGAAGATGCAATAAGTGTTGAAGGAAGATACCTAAGAAAATAAAGGGTTGTTAATTTCCCTCATATATTAAATCAAGAGATACCAGTCCAATATTACTCAAATTATTATTATATGCATCAAAAAAGAAAACATTCAGCTCCGGCCAAAAAAATGAAAGGAATTTAATTAGAATTAAATTTTAATGGCCAATTTAAAAATTCTTGGTAGAATATATGAAAGTGTGAACTTGAAAACGTTTTGAATTGGTGTAATTAATTTAAGAAATCAAATAAAAAATCAAAAAAATTTCGACAGCCAGAGCTTTCACTAACTTGTTTTTGTCGAACAAAAATTAGTGCTGCTGCCATGCATCTTCAACGCTAATTCGAGGTCAAAGGCATTTAATGGCACTTTCTACCCGTTTGTTTGTTTCCTTCCTGTAATAAAATGATTTTTGTACACGCATCAAAAACAGTTTAAATGTGTTTTCAATTAATATTTAATTTTTAAAATAATATCTTATCTACATAGCATTTGTTAGAAAACATTTTGGCTGAATGAATCTCTTTAATGATACATTTAATCGGACGGATCGGTTTATTAATCTGAAGCTGCTCGAATAATTCATAAATACATACGAACTTTCTTACCTGTCGTTCCCAGATATCTGTTAAATTGATAACCTTAGAACTAATCCGTTCTACGAACTTATAAATATCTATAATGCTGTGGCATTGTTAGTTCTTGAATTTAAGAAACTATATTCTAACTCTTATCGAAGTTGAAGAATCTAAACAACTCTTATTGAATACTTATTTAATTAACGAGAATTTTACTTTGAACTAGTCCTAAGAAAGATGAAAGTTTTACATTTTATAATAATTATTGGTTTTTCTTTCAATCATACAGTTATTTTTTTTTTCTAATATTCTAAAAGCAAATTAATGTGGTTATTGTGGTTTTATTGGTGAATATTTTCCTTGGTTTTGTGGGTAACTTTGTAATTCTCAGTAACTTGATAAAAACGCCAATGTTAAATATCATTTTCCTAATAAAATGTTTTTCAAGTTCAATTGTTAAATTAATTTAGTAATTAAGCTCAACTTAGTAAATTATATTTTATATTAATGGTTATTGTTTATTATAAAATTCACACTTACATTTTAAAAGCTTTATTAATGACTTATTGTTAGTAATATATGTATACGAGAACCACTCTGTATATTTAAAGGTATACAGCGCATTATCCAAATGCCAAGCATACGTCGTTGCGTAATAAAAGCTTCGTCAGTCATTGCACTGAGATTAAGAAGTGTACTTATAAACAGAACTTATTTACATTGTCAACAAAATGAGGCTAAGAAGACGACGGGCGATAATTTACTGCAATTTGAAGCGCGGTTTAAGTGAAAGTGAGTGACAAGATCGTCTTGATTTCTGAAAGTAAGACATCTTCAAGAATTACGGTTTATTGTTGGTTTATTGAATTTAAACCCGGATGAAACTTTATGTTTGGCGAATTGTATAAAAGAAAATAGGAAAACGTAGGGAATGTTAATGGTATGAAGCAGATTGTTATTCATAAGTCATAAGTAAAAGACATGCCTAACTTTATTTAGAAGCTTTCGAGGATTACGTATGAGCAGTTGAAAGAATGTTGCCTGGATAAAGTCGCTGACTATCTATTCCAGATAATTACTTATCTTTCAAAAATTAAAGCATGTAAGAATCTAACCTGTGAGCAACTAAAAATCAGATTAGAGTCGGCGGTGCAAAGAAAAAGTATGTCTGTTACTAATCTGGCTAATCTGACAGTTCATGAATGTATTAGATTAATTAATTCAGTCAATCACAGACATACATTTTCTTTGCGCCGCCTACTCTAATCTGATTTTTATTTGCTCACTTTTTATAACTAGACATTAAAATGTTGTTAAATGAACATCGCCGACACTGTAATAAAAGATGAGACTCATACATGTACAATTTTACAATTGGTCGACTTTTGGTCATTTATCTTACCTGAAAAAGATAGGTACTTACTTCAAGTAAAAGATAATACTTCACAGTATAAGTAGTTTTCTTTTGTTGAAATATACAGAGTATTGCAATGCATTGCTTCGTTTATTAAAGTGAATAAGATGTTCAGGATCTGGTAAATGACGTGTGCAAGTTCAAGTTGCGTCGGGGAGCAAGAAATGTGCCTAATGATTAATTTGCATAATGATCTTTGATCACATGATTCTTTGAAGATCGTCAAATAAATAATATGAATTAAGATTTGTGTAAAAATCTGTGTGAAAAGGGATGGAAGTTGCAAGCAGAGACCATTACCAGCAAAACCAGCATAACTCCGGAATTGTTGAAACAAAATCCGGTCAGACTGTTTTGATTTTGATTAAGATATCCTGAGGTAGTCGAAACAGTACATTCTTCTCAAAACAGCGAAAGTTCAGCTTCGATGTTCCATGAAAATATTTCTGCTCAAATCGTCTAGTATTCTCTAATATGTCAGTTATCTTTCTCATCCCATACGTTAGCTAGAGTTTAATACTTTATTTTTTTGTTCGGGAGGACGAAAATAAATCTTAAAAATGACGTGTCAAGTCGAGAAAAGAAAAGAACAAAATTACACCACGGTAGGGTTTCCTCATGTTCATTCACTGCCCTGATTTGCTGCCCTAGAGCGCTTTCAGATTCATCTCCTATTATTACGTAAGATTTATGCTCGAGGCAGTGAATCGAAAACACTATAAATGTTCCATGTGAAATTATTATTAAAATAATGATTATGTTTGAATTATTTACGCCGTGTACAAGTCAAGGAGAAAGAGTGAGCGGGAGAGAGAGACTATGTACACAAGTACACTTAAAGTCAATATTTATTACTTTTTTCTATCATTATTCTTTTATAAAAATAGTTTTCAAGTGTTTCTTAAATGAATCCGTGAATCATAAAATATTTCGAAGTAAAAAAAATTAGGAAACGTTAAGATTTTTGAAGGAATATTTTAATTAAGGCAGAAACATTAAACCATAGCAATTAGTTGTAAATTGTTTAATTTTTGCTTAGGGGCTAAGTAAGTTGAATCAATATTTACATGAATAACCCGAAAGGAAAATTTCTTTACAATATTGCTGTGGCCATTTGAAAAAATTAACTAAAATTCGCTCATTCTTGGTTCTTAGTTCGTTCTCAGTTTTTATTAAATACTTCCAATCTGAACTGTTTTTGATATAAATATTTCTAGTAATTTAATGGAAATGTTTAGGATTTAACTTAGAATTTGATATACAATGTTCAAATTGCCTAAAATCTAGCTATGTGGTCGTACTTCTCGTGTTGTCTGAAAAGTGTAGTCACCGCTGAAATGCCATTGATATAGGATCGTTGGAAATGATTGATGGAAATAACCAGATATTGATAAACAACAACTAAAGTGTAATTGTATCTACGTTATATTTAATTTCTAAACCTTTAATGAAGTTATTAGATCTGTTGAACTGCTGTTAAGATTTCTTTTTAAGTTATATGTGTGTTCGTTATCCTGCACTGGTTGGCACTACTGTTACGAATCATATCCATTCATACTAACATACCACACAAAAATTTCAGGCGGAATTAAAGCATATTAAACAATATTATTATTATTATTATTATTATATTTAGCACTAATTATAAATATCTAGTGGAATAATCTCTATGAGTAATAGTAACATCTTTCATGTGCGTTTATACAAAAACAATTGCAACTTCTTCTTCTTCTTTTTTTTCCTTTAGCCCTGTGAGGTCGCCTTTTCTTGTTCATTCTTCCACCCATCTCTTCCACTTATTCCGGTCATTGGCCAGTAGTTTCATTTCATTTAGTGTTTTTCCCTTTCTTCTTCCTATCTCCTCTACCTGTTGTATCCATGTCTTTCTCGGTCTCCCTCTCCTCTTCTTCTTTCCTGTCTTTGCTTCCATTGCTTTTTTCGCCATTCTTGTTATGTGTCCAAACCAGTTTAATATTATCTTGTTTTTCTTCCTTTCTATGTCTTCTTGATTCAATTGCTTTCTGGTGTCGTCGTTTCTTATTCTATCCATCTTTGTCTTTCCTGCTATTTTTTTCAATTGTTTCATCTCTGCTGCTGTCATCATACTCTCGTGTTTGTTTGTACTCACCCAGGATTCACATCCGTATAGTAACGTTGGTACTATTAGTTTGTTGTATACCTGGAGTTTCAATTGCAACTTAAAAGTTAAATTTTCCTTAAAAATTTAAATGAGATGCCTTGTATATTTTGACACGTTTGAATGGCTCGTCAAATTCTATTTCTTACGTACGTAAAATTTATTGGTCGAAAGCTTATGGTTTTCGCACTATCTGCACTCACAGTTACAACTTCTAATAAGAACCACATTTCAAGAAAATAAACAAAATGGAAAGGGCAAAAAGGGCAAAATCATAACTATCTGTTAAAACTAAACGAAATAATAGCTTTTATAAGTAATCGGAGTACATAAAATCAACTAATTGCTAAAATACAAACAAAATCCTTCAAAATTTAATTTTAATCCTACGACGATAATTATTCATATTTTTTTATTCACATCATCAACTTTATTAATTGAGTCTTTAGTTGTTAATTGGAGTCTAAATATAAGATATGTTACACGTAATAAGAGTAAATAATTTAAGATTCTAATACCTCGTTCACAATCACTTAACGCAACGTAAATTAATAATTTGAATGCACTGTTTGTTAATGTAAACGAAGTAATTCTAAATTTAAATGATTTGCTGTTCATAATTAAATACATTAATTAGTTTCAGTTTAGAATTTTACGTATTTACATTAAAACAAAATGCTTCAAATCTGTATTTAGTGGTTAATTTTCTTACGTTAAGTCATTGTGAACGCTGTTTAAAAGACTTGGAACTTAGTAGACTTAAAGCTCATGAAGTGGTCCAATAAACAAATATTTTATTCAGGTATTGATTCGCATATCGGTGATAATGAATCAGTACAATCCTTGTTGTCACTAACCTTTAGTATTACTTATTTTTTATTCATAATTCAACCAAATAATATTAAAAAAATAAAATGAGACAAACATTTGCAAAAATCAGGCAGAAAGCTTTAACAGATATTCATTCATCTCCAAAACACTAATTAATTAATATTTCGTTTAGATTTAACTTGTGTTCTTGACTGTAGAAATATTTAATTTTTTTTTTTGGTAGGCGAGATTTCGGTCAAATAAATTTTTCTTTGTAGTTAACTTTGTAACATTTATTTATTACTTCGTCAACATTACCACGACGTACGTTTCTGGTCTCGTGTGACCCTTTATCAAGTGGACGTTAATTCTTTTTATAAATTTACAATAATTATATGTTTGTATTGTAGATGTATAAAAAAATTAACATCCACTTGATAAAGGGTCACACGAGATCAGGGGCCCTATTCTCAACCCGTTTGAAAAGATTCGGATGCGAAAACGACGTCAAAAGGACATAGACTCTCGTACAAAACTATACAAATCGTTCGGAAAATATGTCATTTTGACGTCATTTTCGCATGCGAATCTTTTCGAACGGATTGAAAATAGGGCCCCAGAAACGTAGGTCGTGGTAATGTTGACGAAGTGATAAATACATGTTATAAAGTTAATTTAAAAAAAAAAGTTATTTGATCGAAATCTCATCTACCAAAAAAAATTTAAAAGTTTATATTTAATAGATAAATGTAACGGTATCCTTTTCTTTTTGTTTATTTTGCTGAAATATGGCTCTTATTAGAGGTTGTAACTGTGAGTGCAGATATCTCGAAAACCATGAGCTTTAGACCAATACATTTTACATATGTTAGAAATAGAATTTGATGAGCTTTCAAATATGTCAAAATGTACAGGGCGCCCATTTAAATTTTTTGAGAAAATTTAACTTTTAAGTTTCAATTGTTTCAGTGTAAACGCACATGGAAAATGTTACTATTACTCATAGAGATTATTCTACTAAATATTTATAATTAGTTATGCACAGTAAAAATAATTCTTGTGGCCACTAATTAAGAATGAAACATTAATTCTACATTTCAGCTCCTTCATCCAATTGAACATCTGTAGATCGTGAATGCTTTGTTTAGAGCCATTGCTTAATAAAAAATGTTTACTTTTAAGAGATCTATCGAAATATGAAATAAAAATTTGTACAGTCCATTTAAAAAAGTATAAGTTTGGTGAACAGCTCTCTTATGGAACATGTTGTGTCTGTGAAAATAATTTACAAATGCAGAACTTATTATAGTCGATAAATTTTGTACAAGATACTTCCTTTATAGTCAATAGTTAAGGACCTATTGAAGAAATTCATACCAATTGTATTTTACGAAAAAGTGTTTAGTAGTGTACACCAGTGCATAGGATACAAACACACCTATTATGTATCTATAATAGGAAGAAATAGTGTCCCGTTTCCGTGTTCGTCAACGTGCCTATGAAACTTTTCAATGATTTAGTTATTTTCTCTAAAGATGTCTATTGAAAGCTAAGGATAATTTGAGACAACTTTTTTTTACATTTATATAGACTTTCTACCTTACCTCTTACCTACCAATTGTATCACAAATACAGTAATAAAACATAAAACGCGAAGTTAGTCATTATTTATTTCTTTTAGATGAAAAAAAAACACTAATTACAAATCAATTGAATATAATTTAATATTCATATCTAATAATGTATGAATAACCATAGGTACGTGAGTTTGTGCACTATAGACTATGGATAATTCTGCTTAAGTAAGCAAAGCCGAACAATTTGCAAAATAAATGTTTACGTTTCCCCAGTGAGATGAAATGCTACATGTGTATGAAGGCATGAAGAGAACATTCTCCGGCCAATTAAATTTTGCCCGGTGTAATTTACTGCACTTTACACGTATTGTCATAGGTTTCAGGAACGAGCGCGCCAATAATTCAAAAACAACTGTTAATTAATTACGTACCTTCATGATACTGAGTTAGCTTAAAGTCTAGGTCACATCCACTTCGGATTCGCTTGAAGACACCGCAAAGCCAACTGTCCACTCTCACTTCTTGCGAATACGCTTGTGATGGCCCACTTGTTTAACATCACTTTTATTAAATCCCTTCTATTTGCTCTCACCCCCTTATTTTATATGCAAATGCAAATAACTTTTACTAGTTTTCATATTCCAAAATATATTTTACAAAAATTAATAAATTCACAAGTTCTTCATTAATTTAATAGCCGGTATCTTTTTTTTTTATTAATGTTTTTAAAATCATGCCTGATTGTATATGCAAGAAAAAAATTAAAGCAGGGGCTGTAGTTAAAGTGAATTTGAAAATAAAAAAGAAGTTGTGTCAGCAGCAACGTTGATGATTTGAGCATAATCATACAATCCAAACAATTGTATAATGAAGGACCATCATCTTTTTTGATGGATCTAGGTTCAATCTTTCTGATTTAGACAATCGTGAAAGAATGTGAAGTAAAAAGAGGTATATTTGGGAGAAAATTCAATTAGGGTAGAGACTTCTGAAGATTCATAAACGGAGCTTATACACATTGAGGGAAGTTCATAAGCAATAGCTGCTAACCTCCTGTTACTTGTTTGCACTTTCCATTTGTGCTTTTTTCTTGACAGCGATCTTCTGCTTATTGTCTAATCATATTCTGCATGAATCATTTGAATAAAGTTCAAATTCTCATCACTGATTGATCGGCATATAGCTCCGAATCAAATCGTATCGAACATGTTTAGAACATGTTAAGGAGAGATTTCAGAGAGAGAGACTTATCGCTCTAGATAAAGTCAATGAATAAATTGTAGTAATTTCTATGTTTATTATATTCCTACAGTATAAGTAATTGTATTTTTTTTGTTTGTATTTATGTATATTGTCATCTTTGTATAACACTGAAGACAAATGCAGACAAAATATGATTAATTATGCAGTACACCCAACGCTATTAGTATTTTTCAAATTACATTGGATAATATTGCAAAAATAAGTTTAGGATTCCTATGTAGAGGGTTACTTGTTGTTTTAAGTTTTCTGAATTTATAGTATACAGTATATAAATATACAGAAAGCATATCAGCTTGAATAAATACCCTATATGAATTGTCATATACTTCTTAATTTGTTGTTTATCAATAAATCATTGCCAAATTTCTCTACTAATGAAGTGAAGACGGCATTAATTTTTTTAAATTCCTTCCGAATTTATTCTGATTTAATAGTCAGTTTCCTCGAATTCGTTTTGTATAATTTAAATTCGAAGATGCGTTCCACTAACAGTACAGGTACATAACAAGAACGATACTTTCGTTTTCGCTGTCCCGCGTGTAAAAAAAAATAAACAAAAAGAGACATCGTGACACGTATTCACTTACGATGGACAAATAACTCTAATTACGGAGTTTCTAGCAAGAAAAATAAACGTCGTTTAAGTAGAATTAAAATACATTAGTGGAGCATAAAGTCGTCGATGTCACTTATATAAGCAGCCGTCCTATCTACGCACGAGCCGATTTCATTTCATGTCAAGAGAGAAATTAAAACTTCATTTGCCGTCTTTGTTCAGCAAAGGTCCGACAATGTCAAGTGTTCAAGATTCCACACAAAGAATCAACGAAATCTGATTTCTTTTCGGCTTTAATTAATTGAAACGGGTTTTGGGTGAACTTTTACTTTAATTTTTGACTGTCGTAGTATTAACGTTGTAGAACTTATACTTACATACATAAATATTCTTGCAATTAGATAGTAAAAGTGTGTACATTTTCACTAAGTAAGGAAGTCGTTATCTTATTCACTTTTTTTTTATTTCGAAATTTAAAGAGTTATCACATTATGCCTTAAGCAGTGATTAGTGTCTGCGAAGTAAAAGTCGAAGGAATGGTGTCATTTTTTTTTAAATTTCATATAAATATACAATGTTGCAGCTTTTCTTTGAAGCAACGGTGAAATTGAGTACGAATTCTCTTATAACGTGTGTACAGTTGAAAAAGAACTCTAGCATGCTTTGAAATGACAATAAAGGTATGAAGGTACGTCTTAGTACTCTTATTTTAACTGTCACTTCACACAGAAAATAGCCTCAATTTTATATCATTGAAAAAATGCAATGTTACTAATTAAACCATTCTTCCAAGCATCTTGGTAAAGAATACGTCCAACTCCATTGATCTGCTCTCCATTTCGAAAATAACATTCCAATAAAAATGCTTTTTGTTCACTTATATAAACCATGATGGCTGAACTTTAACACGAAAGTTAAAGTCACTGAGAAAGTGGACAATCAAGTTAAGACACACGTTAATTTTCCATGGATTGCTGCGAGTTGTTTTTCAACTGTACATACGTTACGTCTGACCTGTACAAAGAAAAAATGTGTCTGTAATTTAATCAGAATCCAGTTTGACACTCATTCAACTTTTTTTACTAATACATTAAGAATAGCAGTTTTAATTCAAAAATAGCAGTGAAACTCAAGGAAATGTTTTAATTTAAAAACCTATTACCGTGTCAATTATAATTTCAATGAATTTTTAACCGAATTACATGCCACTTAATTAGAGGAATTACTTTTTATCTGATCACCGTAGAAATTCGCTGTTTTACAAAACTACAGTCCGTCTAGAAAGTTTTTGGAATTTTGAAATTTCTATGAATTGTTTTCAGTCAAAATAATATTTTTCAGAGATCTAACAAGAAAGTGAACACACACATGTTGAATGTTAACAAAGGGAAGCATATTTTCAAAAGATGGGTTTACAATAATAAAGAAAAAGGATGGATAGCCAATTGTTTCAATCAAAAAATAAAATAACGGCTTATAGCTTAATGAAACTCTATCAAAAGCAAACAATCCAATTCGCGGAACGTCAAGTAAGTTCTTTAATAAACATTTGCTCGATATAAAGTTGTGTCCTTTTTGTATTACAATATCTCACATCATTTATAGAAGTTTATTTAGAACGAAGAAAAAAGAAGTGAAGAGTCCTTGCCTCTTCTTCGTAGTTTTTAGTTTTGTGCTTTTTTCGTTTCCTTTGTCATGATGAACATTTTCTTTTTTCATGACGACCAATTTCGGCTTCACCATGTTCTAACATTTCGCTTTTTTCTTCTCGATAAGCATTTCCCTCTCGACATACATATTTATAGAGAAGTTAAGGGATTGGGTGCCATGCTTTATCTGTTTGGGCTTCGACAAGTCTCTTGAGAATGTGGAGAAAAAGAGAAAACGTTCGTTAGAGCAAAGGACACGAAAACAAAATACCAAAATGAAAAAGTGAAGAGCGTTGGTGCGGATTTAGACGAGGATGATTGTAGGAATATTAGAATCCTATGATAAAAATTATAATAATTTTTAAATATAAAAAAAATACAATGTCTAATAACGAGTGTTCAGTTGAAAAGTTTATCAAGTTCGTTTTGATTTTTTGTTGAAAGAAAATAGAGCGAAAAAGGGATAACTTCCTAAACCGATTGACATTTAAAGGATGACATTTGTCAAACAATTGTGGTGTTCTTGTTATAATAGGTATAACGTGACTTATTAGTTATTAGTGTTTTCGTTTGCTGCATTAGTGCGTTGTATCTTCATATTGTATTAATGTATGAGGTAAAAACCAAATTCGAATACTCCGAATGCACACTAGTGCAGCAAACGAAAACGCTAAACGTCAATTGACATTTCACTTTAATCTAATTCAAGACCTGATTCATAATTTTATGAAAAATTCAAAGGCTACTTGATGAACTTTTCAATTCAATTTAAGACTTGACATCAATAACGATAGAGCGATACTTTCACAATCCTAGAGTTCCTATCAAGGATATGAAACGTAACATAAATTTGGTTCCTTAGACCAGTTCTTGCGCTTTGAGTGCAGCTAAAACTGAGTCACATCCCTGGTACCTATTCAAGAAAAAGATAGTTAGAAGATTTTAAAAAAATGCGTACTTAGATTGTGATACTGTCTTCTAGCACTAGCAATCATTCAGACTTTATACTCATGAGAACTAGAAGGCATTCTGGGTTCGTTATACAATATATTATCCAATACATGGATAAGTGGAAGTTGTTGAATTTGTTGGATTCTTGAGTAGCGCATAACAACAAAACTCGTGTCTTGAAACGTTGGTTTATTAAACAGGAGGAATACAGTAGTGGCGGAAGTCCAAAATTACTTTTTGAAATCGAAAAATTCACATACTAAAATGAACTTCTGTCTAATTTTTTTTTGTTAACAACATTTTTACCTGGTTACGTTATAACTAATAGAGTGCTGTGCTTGCGTGTAAGTACCTAAATAATAAATTCAACACTCCCACGTATTAAGTACTTACAAATCGCGAGTACAGACCCCAATCATATTTGACAATTTTATAAGTTTCTCTTTACTTATAGCTTTTGTGAAAAGATCTGCACATTGGTCTTCAGATTTTACATACTCAACATGCAATTCACCATTTACATATTTCTGGCGAATAAAGTGATATCTAACATCAATGTGTTTAGACCTTTTATGGTATTCCGGATTTTTTGTTAAATTAATTGCACTTTGATTATATCAATAAATAAAGTGGTTGCTCCTGGACGGGGATATCCGATATTACTTAATAATTGTCGTAACCATACAATTTCTTTGATGCTAAACATGCTGCAATACACTCTGATTCAGTAGTGCTGAGAGCGATTACACTTTGTCTTTGAGATGTCCAAGAAATCGCACCTTGTGACATCATAAAAACAAAACCTGAAGTGGAACGTCTCGATTCAACATCAGCAGTATAATCTGCATCAGAATATCCAATTAAATAATTAAAGCTATCATACATTTGATACATAATCCCTGTGTCAATAATTGTACCACGTAAATATCTTAAAATTCTTTTCACTGCACTCCAGTGTTCAGTGCTGTATGAATCTATAAAACGACTTAAAAAATTAGTAGCAAACGCAATGTCAGGACGAGTTAACTGTACAAGAAATAATAACCACCCAATTGCTTCACGATAATGAATTTTTTCTTCTGACTCTGTTTTAGTTTTTCTCAAAGAATTAATGGAATGCTGATCAGCAGGAGTACTAACAGATAAATTCAACAGAAGTAACTGGAAACAGATAATCTAGAAAACAGGAATAAAACTGTACATATTTTTCTTTGTAAGACTGATTCGTTAGGTTCTTTATAAACTTTGGCAAAGGAAAGAAGGTGTAATTTCTTAAAAAATGAAATATGTTCTATAACTATAGGTACAGTTTCCTTTTGCTTAAAATTGTAAAATGTTTTAAAGTTTGTAAAGTTTATACAGAAAGCGTCATCACCCTATAGACAGACACTAAAGCTAAATTTGAGACTGTGTCATAGCTCTCTCTCTCTCTCTCCCGTTTAAACGAACGGTAACGACGGCAACAGGTTCCTGGCGGTTACTGTATATCGAGCACTCATTAGTCTTTCATTTCATATTATTCATTTTAATTTTTTAATTTTAATTCTCATTATTCATTTTAATCATACAAAATATAAATTATAAAATCATATTAATAAATGGGGTCACTGAGTAGCTTAGCGGTCAGTCTAGCCGACTTTGGAAGTTGTGTCGCTCGGCGGTGTGGGTTTAAATCCCACCAGAGCCATGGATGTTTGTGCTGCCTAATATCTCAGACCCAGCTAAAATCGTACTTAGTGACTGGAAAAATGAGCTTCAAGTAGCTCGGCCAAAAGAATTGGCGTGTACTGCGCAAAGCTAAAATAATAAATGTTCAAGAGATAGTTCCTTCACTTGAATTTACCTATATATATCATGTACAGTTTATTAAATGGATCTTGTTATGAAGGAGAGACTCATTGAAACTTGTGTGGAAGTGAAATAGAGATATTACAATGTTGCGTGCGAAGGTAGGAATGCGGCTGGCGCCGGCGGCCGGAGCGTGGCCCGTGTTATTAATATGTAACGTCGATTGATGTAGCTATTTCGTTTACTTAGTTGGTTTGAGAGTATTGATGTATTTCATAAGGAAAAAATCAATGACGTGCGTAAAAAGATGTATTTAACAAACTGTATCTTCCTATTGGTACGTTATTACGTACCAAACCTTGCACTCGTAATACATATCATTTCTAATATTTGCTGTAACATCCTCTCTCTATATTAATTACTTCAAGTGACCACATAAATAAAGATATTTATGTGGGAAATTAGCATTTAATTAACGGGTCACTTACCTTCTGTGGCTACGTTATGTTTTCGTTAAATGGAAATATCGTACTACTAAACAAATTACCTCGAAGATTTACACTAAATTTCTGCTGAAACTTTTGTGTTCTAACAGCAGGTGGTTCAACTATGGTACATTGTAATAGTATATTACTTAACGAGAGTTGTAAATAGCAAATTACGCACGAGCCGCGCAGGAGCGAGTGGAAGTAATTTCACAAGTGCGTAATTGCTTTACAACTCGAGTTTTGTACTATACTTTATCTACGACCACAAAAATTACCTCATTATTCAAGTTCAAAATAATCAGCAATGACAGTTGCAATTTCGACAACTGTCAATCAAATGTGATGTAGATCTAACAACAAACGTGCGTGCGTATTGTTAGGGTCAAATGTCCTCGCTGTGCGATTTTGTTACTTTACGCACGATAGTTCGTGACAGTTTGTAAACTCCCGCTTACTTAATTTATGCGTTGTACGTAATTCGTCGTTTACAGTTACAGTAGTGCTCGTAGATAAATATTATTAATCTCATTTCTCATCACCAGAGAGCGGAAGGTCTTACGTTTCACCCAAGGTCCTCCAAACCATAGCCTTTGAATTTAAAATTGTTTTTACGGAATCTTGTACATTCATTATACACTGTGTCCCCGGATGGACCTAACTATATTTGTGAACTTTCTTATTTCGCATTTTAGGAAGAACAGACATTCTTCATAAAAAGTTTTGCTTCTTATAGCAAATCCTCAGCCACTACCAAAATTTTGAAATAACATACAGGATGGTTAGAAAACAAGACAACGTGAAATTTGGTTTTACTTGAAAGGAAAGTGCAAATATTACTGGAAGAAGATGTTTGTAACGTCAATAGAAGCTCAAATATCTAATCTGAACGTTGTGTCTTAAAGTTGATTTTTTGTCTTCATTTATTCAAACATTAACTGACAATTTGTTGACATGAAATCAATCATTTGAGTTAGATTTCAGTTGCATTTATTGTCATAACTGCGATAATTACGTTGGCTAAATTTATACCTATAACTTATTAATCATAATGAAGACAAAAAAATCATCTTTAAGTTACAACGTTCAGATTAGATATTTGAGCTTCTATTGACATTATAAAAACATCTTTCCTTTAATACTTTTACTCTCCTTTCAAATAAAAGGCACTTTACTCTTAACTAAATTTCATGTAGTCTCGTTTTCTAACCAGCCTGTTTGCTATTTCAAAATTTTGCTACTGGCCGAGGGCTTGTTAGAAGAAGCAAATTTTTTTATTAAGAATGACTGTTCTTCCTAAAATGCTAAATAAGGAAGTTTGCAAGACACAAGTATAGTTAGGCCCAGACGGGCCTATACTTACTTATTCCCATTCAGCCAACATCTTACAAATGACTTATTCAAGGCAAACCGCCCATATTTGACATCAAAAATGTAAAACTGGCCGCGCTTTGCTCATCATCTTTTTCGTTATAAACCGCGATCACGTTAAATA
The DNA here is from genome assembly GCA_033060865.1 of Dorcus hopei. Taxonomy (NCBI): domain Eukaryota; kingdom Metazoa; phylum Arthropoda; class Insecta; order Coleoptera; family Lucanidae; genus Dorcus; species Dorcus hopei. The sequence continues at coordinate 28,789,865 of CM065423.1, read as the reverse complement.
CGACTATCGACTATTAAATTTCACACACAGTATTACAATTTTTTTTTGCATTATTCATGATCTACTTTGAAACATTTCGCGTGGTAGAAAACATACAATTTTTGTTGTCTTTTTTTTGTTACAAAAATACCATATGATTTTTAAAATTTTAGATAAAGGGAGGCTGTGAATGCAAAAGTATGGCGTAAAATTAGCAAATACAACAATTTATTCAAAATAATATTTACAAAACTTCAAAAGGCATTCATCATTGAACCATATTTTCGCAGTGATGTTAACCAAAATGTACGTATGAATTAATTTAATGTTTTCCTCTTCACGGCCTCCCTTTATCTAAAATTTTAAAAATCATACGGTATAAGTTTACTATAAATGATAAAACTTCGATTGAATCAAGCTTACTAGATATTTAGTCTGTAAAAACCTATAGCTTCCGAAAAAAGGAAATCGTATCTATGTTATTAGGTGCGTTATTAGGGCCTTTTTCATAAAATTACATCTATTTTGCTTTGCCCAAAATTCTAAAGCCCTGCGTTCATGATTTTTCTATATCATACAAGAAGTTAAAATAAGAAATCTCTTTACCTGTCATCCATTTTAAATTTCGACTAAATTAATTTAATCTGAAAATTTTGAACCTGGATTTTTAGGCAGTAAAAGATGAATATTTATATCGTGAAATTTCAAATATTTTCATAACTGCCAATTTGTAATTAATTATTAAAATAGTAGGGCGTCGAAAATCACTATTACTTTCCACTTCTGCACATCAAAATTCGTCAAGTGAAAGGCAATTAAAATTCTTCTACAGTTCGGAAGTGTAGTCTTCTTATGCACATAATAGTGCCAATCAGTATTTGATCTGCGTTTGATCTACGTGGACGCGTCATCCTTATTATTATGTACGAATTGAATAACGTAAAGACAAAATTAGTTATTAGAATAATGATTATTTATGCTGTAGTTGTGATCGAAAGTTTAATGAATTTCACTTTGCATAATTTAAGCGATACCATTTGAATTTATAACGTAAATAAATTTAATTAATTTAAAAATGGCAAAAAATTTCTACTTAAATCTCAATCACATTTTACATTTCACGTATTATATCTCTTCTTTCTCTATACAGTGTTTCACTTAAGACGGTTACTTTCTAGTTACTCTGTTATCACAGCAACCAGCAAATGTCATAATATTTCGTGCATTTTTAAAAACTGAAGATATTGACAAAACGATTAAAGATAGACATAGATAGAAAATTAAATAGCACACGTAATAATGGTTAAACACATTGTATTCCATTAAAAATTGAGTGATCGTTGTTTGAATATTCCCAATTGCTTGTAAAAAAAAGATATTTTGTGACCACTGGCAACTCTTTTCCAAATTATTTGTTTGTAAAAACTTATGTCACTTGGAAGTTTTCGTGACGGTGCAAGTGAAAAAGCGTTTCAAAATGAAACCCTTGCAATAAACTAGCAAGCTCTAACGTCGTTTGTTCGGAAGAACAAAGTACTCCAACAGAGATAACTTTTTAAGAAAGTTGAATAACGCGAAAAAGGTTTACTTAGGACCTATGTGTGGTACATAAAGTCAGTTAAAATTCAGTCTGGAATCCGAAAATGTAAAAATATATAGGGCGTTCCAGACTAAACGGAACACTCTGTATACATCAAACGAATTTTAAAATATGCTCCACGTGATGTAGTGAAACTTTCATTGTCAAACATTTCTTTTTATAAAATGAGAGGTATGAAAGAAACCGTCTTAAGTAAAACAGCCTGTATAAGACGAGACATTTTTGTCAAAAATGGTTTTTGTTCATTTGATTGGGAATTAAAATATTGTATAAGAGATACAAATTGGGAGATAGTTCAGTGGGCAGCAGTAATTTAAAAGGAAATTTGACGTATTTTTGGTTTAACTTTCTTCAAAATTATTTACAAAACTCCAAAAAAAAAATGATCGTTTGCTTGTTAACAACTTATTTAAAAGAATAGTATCACTTTCTTAAGGTTATGTTTTGAACTTTCTAATTTGATGCAGGACATATCGCCCCAACATTTCATCGCTTCTAGAATCCTCATTAACTTCCTTATTTCTTATACATTTTTAGATGAGACTAGGAGAATAATGTTAATAATATTCAGAAAAAAAAATGATTCGTGATAATTAATAACATTTATTAAAACTAAATGTTTCTTTATAAAAGAGGTATTTTTATATTTTAGTGCAAATGCAACCAGATGGTATTGGAAAAGTATCCATTTGAATTGTACCTTTTTCACCCATGGTCACAAAGCTCTTATTTTCAAATCGTTGCTGACACTTTCCATTAGCAGATGAACTAGAGCAAGATTTTCCATCACTTCTGAAACAAATAAATTTCTAAATCTTATGTGTCCCAATTTATATAGTTGCAAGCTCATTTTTTGTAAAAAAATATGACACAACTTACGCAAAACCAAATTTTTTACAATGTCTCAAACTTTTTAAATATTGTAGAATATCGTATTTCTCTTAAATGCAGCTTGCATTTAACAGATAAGGCAAAATTGAAGCTTTGAAAGCTGATAAGTCAGTTAATCTGCTTTTTTTGGCGTGTTGAATACATATTTGAATTATAACTGCAATCTCTTAAATGAACTAAATTGTTTTTACATCACAGCAACAACGTAGCAACTGACAACTGAGTCTAATGCCAACGGAAGTAAAAATTTTTTCAATGTACAGTAGTGTATCTGAATTTTCAATAGAAACAAATATTTACGGCGAAATGTTTTTAATTACTAAAGAAAAAATAATTGTGTACAACTAGATTAATTAAAAAATAAGAATAAAAATTTTTCTTGTTTGTTTGAATTATTCTTAGAAAGTTACTGAAAAATCACGTAATAAAATTATTATGATTATGATTAAAGTCAAAATATTAGGGAATTTTAAATAAACTTACCGACAAGTTTCCACAATGACTTCTTGCCTAAATTGGCCAACATTCACGATGGTTTTCCAGATGTCTTGCACGTTTCGTCCGAAGTGTGGAAAATACGTTGATTTCACAGTCTCGCAACCTACGACTTCAGATTCGTTGTTGGGAAGGCCACGCGAGATTCTCCGTTTTCGCACCACATCCACAATTAAAGCATGTTCAAATAAGGGCAAAAATGTTTTATTGCGCTCCAGGATTCTCAATATTTTACTGGTAGGATATCCTTGGGTTGTATTACAAAGATTGTAAAAACAATCTTCCGTTCTAACGGTATCTTTGTCATCTCGACTCGATAGAGTGTTGTATCCAGGTATATACCCAGTGGAAATTAAACCAAACTAAAAAATAAATCAAATGTAAACAAATCACTTTATATAATTGTGTATTAAACTTACCACACTCACGAGTGAGCAGCAGAGAAGACTATTCTTTATCATAATCGATTTACTAAAAGAATAATTAAAGAAATTAGTTAATTTCTTGAACAGAAAGGTGTGTTGTAGATAAACTTAAAAATCACTTGCACCTTCTTTCCTGTAAAATTCTACATGCTACTATTTCTCACCGGTACTTATACTTTCTTTTTATTTATTTAAAATAATCGCTTGATTATGGACCGCAGATGTACAGAACCGAAAAATTCTCGAAATTGATTAAATGTGAATCACCTTGGCATGGAATTTACGTTTCACGTGTCTTATTTGTTCTTAGCGGTTATAAAAAAATTATTTGGGATTTTTACTTACGTGCCGTCGTGCATAGTTAACCACACAGTTTGATTTGATGAACTTGATTGTTACTATCTCGTTTCGACGTCCTAATTTACACTGGTTGTGTTAATTTCTTACAATACTATACTCAGGTCAGGCTACTTATTAATTCAATTCTGAGAAATTTTAACTTGAACCTCCACTGCAGAATTTGCTTGAATATTAAATTTTGTGGTTTATGAAATGTTAAAGTATATTTTCCAAGGGATGCAAGATTTCTTTTATTGGTGAAAGTAAAACTGGTTTGAAATCTCTGGGAAATTCCGTGCATCATATCCTGTGTGTAAAATCTTCAGTGATTAAGAAAGAATTTAATAATAAAATAATGATATTGAAATACAGAGAAGAAACTTAAATTTTGTAAGCTATATAGAATATCTTTTAAAAAGTATGCTACAGGAAAGCATAAAGTTTCGGAACGCATTGAAATAATCACTCATAACCAAATGAAATCATGGAGAAATAAGAACAAATTTCGTGTTTTCCTATTCATATTATTTTGGCGGACACTTTGATCCCACTAGTATTTCCTAATGTAGTGTGTATAAAGAGCGATTCACATTAAATTGTGATTGTTTTATTTTTAAGATAGGAGGCTGTAATTTCATATTTAGCTATAACTTTTAATTCTGAACGACTTATTCTTATGGCATTTTCTTGTATCTTGTAATAAGGGCACTTTACTCTTAAACCATCTTCATTTCTCGGTGTCCACGCTGTATACCATTCAAGATAAATGTCATCTGACATTTCTCAATTTGACTTTAGGGGATGCAGAAGCGTTCTCCGACAATAAATTTTTCTAAAAATCGATAATAAAAAAGAATCCCATTTGTAGCACACTTTTTGAAAGACAGTGTACCTATATATCATCTGTATTTTAAACTATACAGACTCTGTCATAACGTCCGACAAATATTCACACACCACGCGATTCTATGCTGTATTGTACATACCCAGTCGCAAGTATTTAGATACAATTGTGATCACAATAGTTACTATGGGAATTAATCACCAGATAAATTTAACTGGAGGTGAATAAATCGGGCCTAAATGTATCTAATTATGTAACTAGTTACAATGCAGTACTTGGCACCTGTAACTGTATATACATAGTTATTTTTATGGGTGTTTCTGAGCATTTTGAGATACACATATATAAATATAAATATTTATTTCACTTCAGTCATAACCGTTTTAAAGCGATATACTCTTTTTTTGAATTAAAAATTGATATATCGTCAGCAATCAAACGGTTCTAGGCACGCCCCTTCCATTATTATTCATGTATAATAAAAAAGAAATATGGCCATTCACCGAACACTGTGTATTACTTACGAATTCGATAACGTCACAATCGATTTAATGCCATTTATCTGAGTCAATTTTGCAAATGCTTTGAATAAATCAACGTACACTTCTTTTTGGTGCACATACCATCAATCAAAATAAAAAAAGGCTTACTTGAATAGAAATAAATTTATGTATACTTTCGATTTTTTCTATAAGTTTGCGATATCACTTACAACCGTTTGCACCTTACAGCCAAAAAGCTTTCCTTTATTAAGTTAGACTTGAACTTTGAGTTCGACTTAAAAGAAATCGCTTTGCACCGCTACTCGCTTTGGACGTTCTTAATAAAGTCATACTCAAGTAAAGATAAATGTAGTGTCAACAGCGCAAAATACAGTTTTTTTTTAATGAATTTTTTGACATGTTAAATTTTTAGCATTGACTGTGCCAATGACATTCAGGCCTATGATGTATCATGGGTGTTAAGATAATATTTAACAGTTACCTTAACTGCACTTGAATAAACCTTATTTAAATGCATCCACAATTTTTAGTCCCAATGCTTGTCTTAGGGATGAGAAATCTTAAAAAAAAAACATATCAATAACAGTAAAAGACAATTGAGAAAGGATGCTGCTGAAGAAAGTTCTGATTTATTATTATTATTATTATTTGCTGTGAAACAACTTATAGATCATTATCAATTTCTAGTTCTACTTCTAATTTTTGCAATAAATATAGAACACTTCCTTTTTGTAAACGAAATCTCCGAAAAAATCCTAGGGTCTCTAGTTCGCCGACATAATTTTTTCCTTCATACACAACAAGGAAACCCAAAATCAATTAATTCTACAATGCCTAAATCATCTTCAAAAATATTGTAATCTTCTGCATTCATCCCGTCCAATTTTTATTTTCAAGAATCAGCACAGTCTGTATTACAAAATTTACAGTTTTTCGGAATAAGGTTTGATGATAATAATTTTGACGGATGACATACTAACATACTTCACAGCGTTAAGTCTCTGTTTAAGTCTTCGATTTTGGTGACTTTATAAAGCATTGATTTAAACCAAATTTTGGCATTAAGCATTGCTTATAGGTCATTCCAACCTTACGGTGCAGTACACAATCAATTGGAGTATATGCCTTTCTTACTGTCTTTAGTATTTGTGCATTGACCCCATCTCTTTCTAAAGGTGCTGTGGTGCCAAGTTGATGTTTATATTTTGCGTATGACATTACCTTATATTATCTTGCATTGTTTGAGCTGGTTTAACAACGCAATGTTTAAATTTTCACAGTATTTTACTTTCAATCATATGTCAATGCTACCAGCTTCTTGTAATCAATTATTATTCTTCCTTTTGTATGCAATCTGGCAACTATGTCACCCATAAGCGCTGTACTGCACCGTAAGGTTGGAATAATCTATAGTACCTAATAAGTTTGGTTAAAGTAATCCTTAAAGAATGCGGTGCAAACGGCTGTTAATGTTTTTTAAATTGCATTGTGAGGGCGATTCCATGGACTAATTCTAGAATAATTGAATCGATCATTTTGAAAAGGGGTTAACTCTAAATTTTCCATGAATCAACTTTTTGGTGGAATTTGATTCCCGAGACCAAGCCTCATTCATTTCACGTGAAAAAAGTCATATGTCATCATCAGAAAGCAATCCTGCATACCATGGAAAACTCCCTACTAACATAAAAAGTTCTGGGACATTACAAAATTGTACCGATATATTTTAGATATACATAAAGATTTTTACAACGTTGCAATCAATGAGTGGGCACTACTATAGGGGATTAACCAGCTGAAGAATTTTAGCTATTATAGTTACCACTTTTTTAATTTTTATATTTGACTTGTTTTTAAAACATTTTTGACATGAGACTTGACTCTGCTAATAATCAAAAAGCTTTTGAAATGAAATAATTGCTCATGGTTAACGTCAAAGCCATGTTCATTTTGAAAATGGGTTATCTCTCGAATCGAAAAAAAATTTTTTTTTTGGTCCATTAAAAATGATAAATAATAAATTACTTATTCTCCTGAAGCTGTCAATATATTTAAATATTTTCTATTATTAAGAGGACTATGGGTTATGTGATCAACTACTCGAAAGCCACCAGTACTCCCCACAAACCCCGGAAGACTGAAAACGCGCCTTTATTATAATTGAAATAAGTGACGTTTAGTCCAGTAAGATTCAATAGTTGAACGACAAGGATAACATCATCTACACTCGTCTTGTATAAGTTCATACACATTCATCGTATCTAACGTAGTGGCAACGTTGCAAAACTAACGCGGTAATATTAGCTGCGTTCCTTTTGCCCCCAATCTTCCCTCAGATCACTTAAACGTCTTTTCCGTTAACACGAACAAGTAAGTTTGAACGGATATTTAAATCTAGCAACCAATAGGAATGCTCGAGCAGCAAGGTGGGAGGTCGAAATCTCAATTCAATCCCACTTGTTCATGCTAGCGGAAATAAAGTTTATCTGATCTGAGGTGATATTTGTGGTAAAAGGAAAGTACCTATTCTTTCTGAAATAAAGGAAGAAAAGTTTGCTGGTTATGTACGCGCGAAATTCAAAAGTATAAGATTTGAATAAAAATAATTTTTAAACCGAAAAATAAATTGGAAAATGCGCCAGTAGTAAAATAATTCTTAATTAAATAATATTCATAATTAAAACACTTTCTTGTTCGTTGAAATTTATCAAATGAATTAAAATAAAATAACTTCCACATTTCTTCTTGTGAAAATTAGGCTTACACATAGAAGAAAATTATTACCTAATTGGTAATAATTTTCTTGATAAACAATTTTTTGATATTTAAAAAAAAACCAAACAGAATTCGATGGACACTAATTTCATTTTGAAATTAAAACTGATAGGAGTATTAAATTTAACCAAAATGTAATATGTACATAAATGACTTATTAATTACACTACATAGAAATTCTTTCAAATGTAAAATATATTTTTGCTTTAGGAAAAGTTTTCATTATCCTATTTTGATAAGAAGACAAATAGATTTTCTAAATATTTGAAGTGGCTTAGAAATTTGACATAACATCTTTACACTCATCTTCTAATATACAAATAGGAAATAAATTGTGCATAATTTTCTAAATGTCATTGTTGCAACTTTTGAAAAATCAAAAAATAACATTGTCCTGTAAAAAGATTTTTAAAAGAAAATTTAAACTTATTTCACAACGAAAGCATGTAACAAGTTTACTCGCTCACTGAATGATTCTAATTAACAAAAATATAATATTTTGACCTAAAACGAATTTTTGCACAAAAAAAATTGTGGAAAAAAATTATATTAAAAGTTAGTCAAGTTCAAAATTGCTTAATATTCAAAAAGTTGACAATATCGTTGAGTGAAAAATATAATAAACGATTTTCATTGAACAGACAGGCTGAAGATAGATTTATTTAAGCACGCGCATTCAACAACGCCGGCCGGCATTTAAAAAATAAAATACAGGGTCATTCGCGACTTGCAACATGAGAACAAACGATGAATAAATTAAGTTCGACGATGATAATGCGTATTTTAGTAATATTGTAAACAGGGTGATTAACGACTTTTGTTTCTACTTTTTTACTCGCTCACCGCCATCTCATGTGTTTTTTGTAACGACCGTAACAACTTTTCAGTAGAAACCTTTTTTTCTTATTTGTTTTTTTTTTTGTTGGCGTATTCCGAAATTCATCGAAATTTTTCTATAAAATAGGAAGTAATTTTTAAAAAGTGAATCAAAATATGCGCAGAATAACATAATAAAACACAAAAAATCGGATAATCTCTTCTGCGTTCTGCTTTTAGGTTCTTTGACACCCTGAACAAACTATAAACATTCAGGTAAAAGTCTAACATGTGAAACAATTTAAAAACTATCCGATAGATATAATCTATTACTATCAATCGTTCGTAAAATATTATACTTTGCAAAGTTTGCGATACATTTTTGTCTCTTTGCAATAACTCTAAAAGATAATACGCATAAGAAGATCCTACAACTTTCGCATTTAAAGTTTTTCTCTATCTCCTAAAATAAAGCCTCTAGGTGAGGTGCAAAATATAAAAAATAACCCTGCACATCCTCATAAATTCAAATATAGTTAAATTAAATGATAACACTCTCAAAATTTTGGAACGGCAAAGGTAACAAACTTAAAAGCATAGCTATAAGTCCGAACACACCCAGTTTTACGATGACAACGTTGCCAAACTTATTTGACATGAGTCAGTCTTCCTTCAATCTTAAAATGGCAGCACATTATATAGCAAATTTTTATAATACGTATTTTTCACTTTGCACATTTAGGATTAATAATTTCATATTTTTTTATTAAACAAATGTGATCAGTTTTTTTACCTAGAATGTGGGAAAGTCATTTTCCGCAATGAGTTTTAAAATTTTATAATTGTTTTGTTAATATAAAACATCTTCCCTAATTATTGACTTTCCCACATTTACAATATTATTACAGGCTGATCTACTTTTAGAATTTTTAAATCGAACGCGTTTTCAAAGCAGGATTTGAAAAATAAATATTTGCCAATATGGCGGACCTCCATAGTCCTCTTAAGAATTCAATTTCTTTTACGATTTCAAAAATCTTAAAAATTTTACAAAAATTGTGGATTAATTTCATTATATTAATTTGCAACTTCTTTTCATTTCTTTTTGGGGCTCATATAGACTCTCTCTGTCTCTGCCCTTATTTGTATTAATAATAATGATCACAATAATTTATTTTTGTATTATAATCCGGATATCGACTAAAAGCAGCAAAAACAGTCAACAACCAACGAGAAGCAGCAGCAACACCACCAGTAACCCTGAGGAAATTCTTCTACAATGGAGAACGAAACGTCGGAAGTAGAAGTCAACGTGATGCGGTTCCAAGCGGAAGCCAATTCAAATATGGACGACGGCCGCGGAAGCCTTCAAGTTAAATTAACAGCAAAGAAATTTTATTTCTATTTCACAGATACTACACACATTAACCAAAGATATTTGAATCAATAAAAACGTTTCATTAAATTTTTTCAAAAGAAAATTGGATACAGTGAGATAAGTGTCGTAAAAATTCTTGAGAAAATTCCATCGGCTGAAGTATCTCTGTCTTAGAAAAAACAATAATTGAATATTTTTTTATAATACTTATCTATCAAGTATTTTTATTAATCAAATAATTGCTAATGCATGTATGTAACATGTGTTTTTTTAAAAATGCCATAAAGGTTGGCCATGAAAATTAAAACTCATGTCGTAGCTTGGCATCCAACACATGCCAAATCTGAAAATTTAAAGTAAATGAATGAAGCTAAGACATGAATTTTCTTTTCCACAGCCACCCCTTATGGCATTTAAAAAAAAAACACATAGTATTACAAAATGGCAAATACTGCTATTCGGAAATATCTCTGTATAAAAAAATATACGAATATCGTTACTTAACTTTTATATTAAAAATATATTTTATATTTGTAGAAATACAACAAGCGTCAAGCGATTAGTTTGCTTTATTACTGAAGTACAAATAAGTATAACACTTGAAGTATGAAGTTAAATAACAGGCGAGTAATTGATGTATGTACATCTTTGGCAACATGAAGCAAGCGAAAAAAACATTATTCTTGTTAATATTCTTCGTTGGAAGAATAAACGCAAGCGCAACCAGAAGGAACCGGGAACTTTGCTAATTTTAACTCTTCATCTTCCAATATTATCATTCTGACTGTGATGTACTGCTGCTCACAGGACGTCTTGTAGCCAAGAGGCAACTTTCCTTCTGCGAAACACTCTGTATTCTGCCTGAAAACAAAAAAAAAGAAACATGAATATTCAAAATGTTCTTGATAAATTATGTAACTCTAAGTCTAAGAAATGTAATAGCAATGCTCAATTCAATTGTAATTATTATCTACTTTATACTAGAAATACTTCTTATTAACAACTATGCGAACATAAATGAATAAAAAAAATATACCACTTGAGTCAAAGCTACTTTTTTTTAGACTTATAACATATAGATTATTTTTTATTTATATGCCTATCGTATGAATCTGAGTTAAGAAAATATACGACGAAATGACTCTTTGACATATCGATCGATCGATCAGCAATATAGTAAAAAAATGAAATGGACACATCATTTTTTTAATATACGCCAATCGATCGATTGATAATTGTAAGAACTTTTATATATCTATCTCCTTTTAGCTTTGGTGAAACAGTTTTGCCTCTCGCAGTCGGAGGTCACATTGTATTCTTAACTCAGACTGATCAGATCGGCATATAATAAAAAAATGACATTTACAGCTCACAACTTTGTTATCAGGGGCCTAATTCTTGAAATCACTCGACAAATGTCGTATGCGACATGACGTCAAAATGACGTAGACTCTCATACAGAACTCTACAAATTGCTCGAAAATTGCGTCACTTTGACGTCATGTCGAATGATTTCAAGAATTGGACCTCTGCCATAAAAAAATTAATAAATGTCCTTTGTAATCGATTACGAAATAATTTTATATATTGGACATAAATATAGTTTTTTTCCTACACTAGTAGAAAATTCAATTTTACCGGCTCATCAGAGAGGAGAAAGCAAACGTTTCCACGGCTAGCCCGGCAAAATGAACATAAATGCCTAGCCGAGAAAATAATTTACAAGGCTTTACCACTAGGTGGCGCGACAATAATTTCTGGAAGGCATTCTCATCGACATCAAAAAATTAACAAACGTACGTTTTTTTAAATTTAATTCCACTGATATTTGGTTTTAAAAAGGATTAAAATTATCAAGAAAAAAAAAACAACTCGGCAGCGGTGGGATTCCAACCCATGCCCCCGAAGAGACTGTTGTATTAAACCACCGTCTTGACCGCTCGGTCACGCTGACACGCAGCACAATGTTTTAAAACATCTATAATAATTTTAATAGTAACTCAATTTTAATATTTTTACTTCGAGAAAAAGAACGTTTGTGTGATATTAACAAAATTAATTATAATGTTGTGTAGGAAAAAAATAATGTGTAAACCATGGCGGTAAAGCAATTTTCGAGGTCTCGAGAAGTGTGGCCAGGCTCGGCTTTGCCTCGCCTGTCCATATCTTCTCTCGACCTGGAAAACAAGCACTTTACCGCCTCGGTCTACAATATACTATTTTGAATTGAGTTGTTTAAATACTGATTAAAATTTTGATTGGTGTAAAAAACTTTTTATAATAATTTAAGAATGTGTTGAGATTCGTTTAGGTAAATTAATAAAACATATAGAAAAAGTTTTAGACCTAAATTGTTTTACTGATTTATCGACTTGTAAAGTCAAGCAAAATGGCGTACTTAGACATTAACAAAAGTAAAGGTTCCATGTGAGACGGTAGGCACGTCTTTTCCTATCCTGCATTTCCTTGGTATTTATTATAGTGTTTTCAGATAAGTACTAGATATGCAGTTGCTTGTTTATTTAACCTTGAATAAACAAATATTATTAAATAATAATTATTAGCAGTAGAAGAAAATTTATATAGATGCTTTATAATCATTCTCAAATTGTACGTCGTATTTCTGTGCACGTTTATTCAATTATTAAAGTATTTTTAGCTATTACAAATGATTTTTTAAATAAATTAATTCTCTGTGCTTAAAATTTATAAATAGTAAGTCTTATCTCATTCATACGAACGTGAGATGTTCATTTAGCTATCTATTAATTTTTCTAATATTTTCCCATATATTAGATTTTGTGCTGAAATTTAATCTAAGAAAATGTATTGAGGCATCACAATTTATTGGTACTTACACGCAAGCTTCGAACGCAACAGCTTGTCTATATCCTTCAACGTTAACAATAGTTTTCCACTGGTGATTAGTGTCTATCGCTTTCGTGGGAAATATTGTCACTGACCTGAGGGGACACATATTTTTTTCTTCGATTTCGCTTAATTTGCTTCTGATCTGGAAGATCTTATGTGGTTCAACGATTTTTCCAAACATATCCGTATAAAGCGATTGTTTGGCCGCTATTTCAGCAATCATGTTTTCAGGATAACCGTCGGTTGTATTGCACAGATTAAATTCGCAGTCAGTTTGTCGTTTGAACCTATTTTTTTCGCGAACATCCCAACGTGAAGCGAACACTAACTGAAATTGTAATTTTTACACAACAATTCTTTTCATCGTCAGCAACTTACGATTACGCTGGTAAATACCATTACGATCTGGAAGTGCCGTTGCATTTTTGTGATGCTGTGGTTTATCGTGCAATTAAAGCGCAACTAAGTTATTCTGTTTAACAACCAGCTTTATATCTGAAACTCTATCGCATTCTTATTCATAAACCGCACTTCCCTTTACGGCTAAATTTAAAGTTTATGATTTAGTTTGGAAATTACACGACTCGCTTTAAAACCGCAACGGAATAATAGCACACGACGTTACAAATATTAGATTTTTCTCAAAGTTATTTAAATAACTGATCAGCATGAACTGATTTATTCAGAATGAGTATGCTCACTTACGTAACACTTGAGTTCACATAATGTTATTTTAATATTGCTTTTATGATTCATAGATTTACGCAGTCCATTACATTATTGATCAATGATTAAACATAGTAATTAAAAAAATTTTATGACTAAAACAAAGCAAACATTTTAACAATTAGCTAGAAACGTAATAATATATATATATATCGGTTATTTGAATAGGAAAGAATCTCTTAAACTTTAAGCGACACAGGTTCGGTTAAATGAAAAAAAAATAATTGCATCAATAAATTTTTAATTCGTGTCTAACAACAGAAAATTATCATTGTGACTTTTCAATTAATGCTAATTTTGTTTATTTCATTTATTTAATCCAAATAGTACAACTCGGCTTGTAATATTAGCTAGTATTAGAAACCATAATATTTATATTATTTATCAAATTATTTATATTTAGATACCATTATTTATTATTATCTGACATCGGTGCTTTTCTGCTATCGTTCCCAGTAATCTTTTGAAAAATATTGACTATTATGTCAGATGTATTAAAGAAATTAAAACGACTTCAAATTTAGCAATATCCAAATTTGTTCATAATGATAATTATTTACACTTAATTTTCCTTAAAATAACGATCACAGTAAAATTTTTATTAACCAATTAAAATTAACTATAATTCAATAACTAAGTTGCGATTATTTATTTTACTTAAATAATTTCTTAGGCAAACAATTAAAAACCAATGTGTTTCTGGAAAATGTTAACAGGAAGTAACTTCTATACTTACGTTTTTAGCTCATTTTTGTTCAAATTTTTTGGTTATTCAGTTTTTGTTTTAGTTTATCATTTGCGTACTTAACTTTATTAAACTAAATTTTTACTCTTACTCCTATTGATTCAAAATATTCTAACATACTACTCGTAATTCAGATACTTACACGCAAGCGTCAAACGATACTGATTGTCGATAACCATCCACGTTGACTACAGTCCGCCAATTTTGATAAATATCCAGAGCTTTAGTTGGAAACATATGCATCGACCTGGTATCGCACATATTTTCGTTTGGTTTGCTGTTAAATTTATTTCTCAACTCGAATAGCCTGTGAGGCTCAACAATGTTTCCAAATAGGCTCGAGTATTTCGAATGGTGTTTGGAAGCAATTTGGGCGATGAGTTCACTTGGGTATCCGGTGGTAGCATTACAAAGGTTAAATTCACAATCGACCTGTCGTTTAAATTTGGTTTCGGCCAGAACGTCCAATCGTGTCGAAAACACTGACTGCAATTTTATTACATAGAAAAGAACAAAAGAACACACACTAGTTTTAACTTACGATCACAAAAACAGCGAATACAATTCGAACGAACTTGACGTCCTGCATTTTTCTCAGTTTGTGATTGAAGAGCTAAGTTGTAAGATTACTGACTCATCGTAGACGGATGTGTAAATATATATATTTGGAAAATACTATCGCGTTTGCCTACTTAAACCACATTTCCTTTTATAATTAATATCTGCCTGTGCATGTGGTAAATTACGTACGTAAATAAAGCTCCTCTAAACCACAACACACGATTGCTATTAAACATTACGTCAGCAAAGAAAATTCTTTGTTCAAATTTACAAATCTTTTTTCCAGGTTCTTTTATCTCTACGCATAAATTACTCTGAAAAAAAAAACTTAAGTGCACTGTAAAATACTATTAAGTACTAGCAATGTCAACAATTCAGATATTAATGGATGCAGGCGTTAACTTTTATTATCAAATAAACAATTTCTTTAACGCAGAAAAATTATTTAATTTAAGTTTTTAGATTAGAATGAAACTAGTTCTCTTGCGAATCCATTTCTCTTTCTTAAGAGTACAAACGGTTGGCAGAAATTTTCTTAAAAGGTTACTGCAATAATTTCCTTTTTACCATAGTTTTGTGGGGAAGATAATTTATCAGCAAAATTCTTTTGTAATTCCAAAAATCATAGCCATCACTTTGCCAGCCGATGGTTGAACTTTAAATTTATTTGGTGTTGGAGAATGAACTCTTCGTTACTTACGTGGGCATTCGGGGCACCCATTTTTCGCTCACCTTTGGCATCCTTAGATGTTCGTGGATTATTTGGGAAAACTCCTTCCCCACTGATCTTTAAAATCAGAATAATAAGAAAACAGGGTACAAAAAAGACTAAAAGAGCATACATGGAAGATAGGATGAATAATTTGAAGTAGAACAAAAGAAGGGAATTCAATTTTTTTATCAAGAAATAAAGAATAGTAAAAGTGCAAATCAAAGGAATATATTTTCTAAGGACGCAAAGGGGAATTTAGTGGGAGAAGAAAGCGAAGCTATAAAATTGTGGAAAAAATATCTTGAAGAAATCCTGAACATGAAAAATAATACACAACAAAGTGTATGGAATGTTGAATATATGGCGGATGACGGCATTCAAATACCGATTCTAACTAAAACGGAAATATCTGAAATAATTTCGCAATTGAAAATGGGAAAAGTGCAGGGGAGAACGGTATCACAGCAGAACTAATTAAAAATTGGGGAGATCATCTAGTTGACAATGTGCACTTGTTAATCCAACGCGTATGGCAACAGGAAGAAATTCCCGAAAAATAGAAAGTAGTGCCGTTACATAAGAAGGGGGGCAAGGCAGAATGCAAAAACCTCAGAGGAATTGCGCTATTGGATATAACGTATAAAATCTTTGCAATAGCATTACGAGACAGGCTTCATAGTTATCCTGATATTGCAGTTGGAGAGTACCAAGCAGGGTTCCGGAAAACCGTTCAGTTACAGATCAAATCTGCATACTAAAGGAAATCCAAACTATCAGTTAAGTATAATATTGCAATACATTGTTTATTTATTGACTTCCAAAGAGCGTACGATTCGGTAATAAGAGCAATAAGAACAATGTGGTTTCAGAGCATTTTAACGTGAGCATGGGTTTAAGGCAAGGAGATTCTCTTTCGATCACTCGTTTAATGTTATTTTAGAAAAAGTAATCCGAGATAGTAGTATAAAATATGTAACATAAGTTTCGGGGAAAAAATTAAAGCTCTTAAGCAAACAGTAGCAAATTTTTTATTGATCCATGAATATTAGGGCTTGTTCCTACATCCTAAGATAATAGGTAACTAATTTTAATTTGCCAGAGGATCACCATCTTCAATGGCACGCATTTTTCTGCGAATATGTCTCATTTCTCTCTGGACAAAAGTAAATTTATTTCCCGAATCTTCTGAAATATTCTTCTCCGCAGCTGGTGTTCGTTTTGGGCTTCTCAACCATTATCATAAACTTTTCTAGTGAGATGTGCCCAAGATTCTTCAATAGGTCTCACCTGAGGAACATTTGGGGGTCGTTTTCTTTGGATAGAAAATTAATGTTACTTTCGTTTAAAAAAATTTTGGTTATTCTGGCGTAATGACATGAAGAAAGAACACCAGTTGTGGAAAAGAATATTTCAGAAGATTCGGGAAATAGATATTACTTTTGTCCAGCGAGAAATGAGACATATTCGCAGAAAATTGCGCGCCATTGAAGATAAAGGTTCTGTGGCAGTTATGTAAAATTAGTTACATATTAAGCCGGACTCAGACGACTGATTTGGCCAATATACCAATATTGGTATACTTGGCAAATGTACCAGCTCAAATAGGCCATTTTACGCAAAGGCGCTCACATGACGTGTACAATTTTTTTAAAAATACGTCAGCGAATTTATACAATGTTGGCGGGATAGATAGAAGAGTGCTGGTCGTTATAGATAGCAATACAGAATGAATAGTAGTTGCAAAGCAATACACAATTATATTAACAACTCGTGTGAGCGCAACCACAAGTATGAACTTGTCAAGTCGACCAATAATTGTGATCCCTTTGACTTGTGCCACTTTTACCGACAGACGATGGGAAATTGACCAGTACTCACCAGTGACAAATAATTGTACAAGTAAACCACTCACACGGCATGGCAAGTATACGCCATTAGCAAATATTGGCCAAGTACACCAGTCGTCTGAGTCCGGCTTTACTTTAGGATGTAGGAACAAGCCCTAATACTCATGGATCAATAAAAAATTTGCTGCTGTTTGCTTAAGAACTTTAAATGTTTTCTCAGAACTTATGTTACATCCGTTAAATAGGACATGCACAATAATGAGCAAGAGCACTAATGCTTAGCTTATGTTATCCTAGCCACAACAAGAAAAGAACTTTCTCAAGTGGTAAAAGATCTAGAGGCACAAGGCAGGTAGAAGAGAAGTTGAAATCAAGTTAGTAGCAAATAGGAAAATGAAAATTGAAAAAGTTTGCGGTTTTCCATACTTGTGCAGTGTGGTTAATGGAAGATGGAAATAGAACTACAGAAGTAAATGCGAATACATGAGAGGTAAACGAGTAAGATTGCTGGGACAGGTTCAAAGAATGGAGGATAGCAGGATAGCAAAATATGGAACCAGTTTTGACTAGGAGAAAAGGAAGGCCAAGAATAAGATGGCTACAAACAGTATGCTATGATTTAAATGGAAAAGGAGTGCGTCATTGGAGGACGAAGGCGAAAGATCGAAGAAAGTGGAAGGACATTATTAAGCTATGGGCCTAAAGGCCTGCGAACGCTTTACATATACAGGCTGTTTCACGACCTTTCCGGCAAATTGCAGGAGGTGATAAATAGTAGAGTTAACGAGGATAAAAAAGGTCCTCTACCAATTTTGTCTTGGAAGCTTTTTTTCCTAGCGAATCTGACCCAAACGGTTGGGAACTGCAGAAACTGCACGTGATACATATTTACATGTTATAAGCAAGTGTCGGAGCACGTCCAGCACCGTCTCGCATCGAGTATATGGAGAATTAATGAAAACACAGCGGTTTTCAAACGGTGCGGGTCGCTTTTCAAAAATTCTTATCTTGGTAATCGAGACCAGAAAAAAATTTATTACGTGCCTTTCTTACTCTGTAGTGTCTCTTAAAATTATACTCCGAAGTTTTTCGGAAAGGTATATCTGATGAATCCTAATTCGTCGATCTTCAAGAATTTATTTCTTAATTTTTTGAATGTTTTCTAGTGTTGTGATGGAGTCGGGCGTCCACTGAGGGTCGTCTTCTAAGACTCCCCACCCCATCTAAATTGTTTAGACGAAATTCTACAGTTTTATAAGACGGAAAGGCGTACTTTTACCAAGCCTCAGTAGTTTTCAAAAATTGCCAACAGTAATAAAGCTATGCGAACGAGATTTGGCACAATTTTTCTTGATATTTCATACTATAAACTAAAAAATATATATTTTGTACTTGTAACACAAAATTTATTTTTCAATCTAATCAGTATACGAGACTGAAAATGTGTCTAAACAAGGACGAGTATATCGAAGTCGTTTGGAATCAATCAGTGTGATGATACCTCGAGTGATGTTCGGAAACAATCTTCGTGATGAAGCTGGTTGCATTACAAACATTATATTCACTTCCTTCCGCCGTTTAAGATTGATTGTGACTGACAATGAGATGCTTTGACAAAGTACCGTCTGCAATACTGTAATTACTTGGCAAAGAACACAAACAGGGAACGCTTGTTTCAATTTACAGTAATTATGAAAGCTCACGCTACATTCACACTTATCAAAAACTTATGTAAATTTACGAATTTGTGAAGAAAAATAACATGTCGACGTATTCGTCGCATATGATTGCCCACAAAAATATTTGATATACAGGTGACTGGTAAGTCGACGTAATCCTTTGATGACGTGTTAGGCAATTGATTTATTTTTTCCTTATAAGATTTGTATTCTATTTTATTTCTATTTCAAAACGATAATTTGCTTTATTTAATGATTTTATGTAGAGGAGGGTGGGCCACAGTGAGACACGGGGCACAGTGAGACAAAGAGAATAAATTCGAACTTTAGAGGCTTTTTGCAGCTTAGTTCATACATAAAGTTGAGCCCCATCGAGGACTAATTGCCGCCAAATTATTGTTATTGCAAATTTCTGCCGTCTTTTATGTAAAAAGTGTGATATTCGGGTATGTAATCTTTTTTGCTATGCAGAATTTTATGTGCCAATGTGTTTTATTTAGTGGTTGATACACCTTTAGCAACATACTATTTAACCATTACTATTACGTGTTTGGTTATGAACATAGTGGGATGTATTAAAACCTGCACAACTTAAATCATCCCAAGATGCTTCAGGGCCACAATGAGACAATGTTGCATGGGCCACAATGAGACATATGAAAATTCCTGATGATGCCTCAGTAGCCTTATCTGACATTAAAAACAATTCTTCCCAGCCCACAACCAGTGGGAACTGAAGTGCCAGTACAATTTAATAAATTTTTCAATTAGGTTTGATAATATTTATGTTCGTTAGTGACTGAACCTAAAAAAAGTGCCTTGTTTTTCTTTTTGTTCTTATGCACTGGAATTGCATTGTCTTTATGACATTTTTTAAAGATTTTTATTTACTTTAATAAATTTACTACATTAATGTCATCTTTTAATACTCTCTCATTCTACCCTATAACATGGGCCACGATGAGACAAAAACAGTTCTATATATTTTTTTAATTTTAACTGCCTTCCTCGTCACATCTTAACAATTTTATTAACATAATATGTTGCTAAAAGTTTAAATTATTTACCTATGCTATCATTTTGATCAACAGTATAAAATTCAAATTTTTATTCCAAAAATTGTATTTTTTGTCACATTGTGGTCCATCCTCCCCTACTCATTTTTTTCTTGTAAAGAAAATTAAAAGCACAGAGGACTAGTCAAACAGAATTGAACGATTTGTTTATTATTTATAGAGACGTTAAATCAAACTATAAGCTAATATGAAATAAATCAAAGAAATACATTGGCAATTTTTTTTTCTTAAAGAAGACGAACGTATTTATATCAAGAACTTACAATTTTTAGACCCCCTGCTTCGAAATTCGCCCTTTTACGTTGCTCTCATTCTTTCTTCAATCATTTATTTTCAAACAAGGACCATCACATTATGTACTACCCCAAAGAAAGAAGGGTTTGTGGTAATAGACGATTTATGCAGTAACAACTGGCAATCGACATAGAAACGAAGTATACCAGTAAATTAGCTTAATTAAGGACGCGATTAGCTGCTTAGATAAATATCGTTAATACCAGGGAAGTTAACGGAAATTTCATAACGTTAAGTCAAACTATGAACCAGGAAACAACACATTGAATTTTCAGAATAACACAATATATTGAACAAAGTACATGAAAATCAGCCAAAATACTTTGAAATCACTTAGCACATTGAATAAAATATATTGAAATCACCCAGTACATTGAATCATTAGAATCTCTCAGTATGTTCAACAAAATATCTAAAATCTTCTAATGCTATTGAATAAAATACATCGAAATCACCTAGTATATTGAATAAAATACATTGAATCACCCAGTACATTGAAAGAATGTTGTCAAATTTTTCTAGTACGTTGAAAAAATCGTTTCATCCATTTGACTGGCCTTGTATGTATGTACCACATGTATTATAAATTTATTTGTCGGTAAAATAATGCAATTCGAAATATTTTTCTGCTAGTTGGTCATGTTCCTCTTAAATTAAAACTCAGTATTTTCAAACTTTATTGTCGATTAACAAATAAATTAAAATTAAATATAGATCAGCAGAATCACGTTCTTTTGTACATGCAGACGCAACAGGACGGAGCCGGAAAAACATCCAGGGTGGGTTTATCGTTGTCGTCCAAGGCCAACAATCGCAGTTGTGTATACCGCTGTTTACAGACTGTTTTTATCCCTAAAGGCAAGCTCTCGCTGAATTGGCATTCCGAATCCTCTCTAAAAAGAAAAAAGAAACAACCATGTACAATACGATTTAAAAAAAAGTTAATTATAGAGTGGCCTAGGATGTCATTTTAACTGTCTGTGTTAAGTTTTAGTTCCCAGTTGAAAATGTTAACCAAGGAATACTGTAATTACTTTTTGAAACATCACATTGTATATTAAATAAAATGTGTAACATATGAAGGCATGACACTTAATGTTTGGTCATTTAAGTTTCACACAGATTCTATTATTTCTGTAAGTACCTCTAGCATGCATCGTTCAACATTAAAGTATACCTACATGGAGTAACTATCCTATAAGTATTCTACTGTTGTACAGATGTTGTTGGTTAAGTGACAGATAATTTTTTTATTTTACATGGAATGCGGAAGTTCAGTGCAGTGTTTTTGTTATTCTATTTATAAATCGATTTTAACGGGGTTTTGGAGGTAATACAACATAATTCAAAAAGAATTACATCAAACAAGTCTTTTGACTTGTTTTTGTCTTCCAAAGATTTGTTTGATTTAACTTGAAGGCTTCCGGTTGGAACCGCGTTTCGATGATTTCTTCTATTGCCGACGTTTCGCTCTTCTTTGCAGAAGAACTTCCTCAGGGCTGCTGCTGCTGAAGGTGTTGCTGTTGCTTCTCTTTAGTGGTTGAGACTGTTTGATGTAATCCTTTTTGAATCATGTTGAATTATGAAATGAACAAAAGATAACGCGAACACTTATTATGATCGCGTAAATATATATTTTTTACTTAAAATGGTACGCTTTTTTTTCTAAATTTTAATTGATCTTTTGCAAAATAATTCCTGAAATATTTTACATTGCAATGCAATTACTGTGTAGCGTGTAACAAAACTACATAACTACAAGTTTTGTTTATACGGTTTACCTTCATCACAAATACAGGAACAATTTTAGACATTTTTAGCGCTAACTTTTTTGCATCTTTTTACTTGCTTGCCGTGTGATTGAATCCGCGAAATACATAAAATTTAAACAATTTTTCTTGTCTATTCTTGATTATAATTCCTATAATCATTACCATATATTTAAATAATATGACCTAGACTTTCTTAGAGTTTCTCAAGAGAACGTAAATATCTTGAATAAAATATCTTTTACTGGAAGTGATAAATACTTAATTGAAAAATAACAAATAGTTGTTTCGAGAAGTTAGAACGTAAGAATTAATTTTTATATCAGCTGTTCCTAAAGTAAAAGAGCGCTCACAAATTCTCCTTTTAAATATATGACAAACTGAACTACACTTCGATAGTTAAAAAAGAAATACTTTTTTAAGTCTTATTCGTAAATTTCATAATGTTTGCTACATATTTAAAAATAAATAAACAAAAAATGGACTTTTAAATAACAATTTTTGTAGCATTCAATTATTCTCTCATCTTTGCAATAAGTTTTCTAGGCACAGAATTCTGTAGGTATTGTGAACTATACAGGTATAGTTGTTTAGATTGCGCATTACTTTATCAGAAAATATGAATCGTAAAGGTACAATTTAATTCCGCAAGCAATAAAATATGTACATAAACTTAACAGTTATTTACTTCACATAAGAAAACCTAATTTTGATGATTTAAAAATTGAAGTGATCTTAAATCAACTTCATGACATTTTAAACTTCTCGTTTGTATCAAATTTGTATAGAAAAAAAAAGTTGTAACTTTATACTTATTTAAAATAATGAACTATTTGTGTAATCAAAAGTTCAATTACTTTAAAAAGTACTTAAAAGAAAACAGCATCTACGGTCGTAATGCAAATTTCTATAAAACAATAACGATACCAAGCAAAGAATACCTTTTCTTTATGGTCTTTTATAAATAATTCTGTGCGTATACCATATATAAATGAGCATATTTAACTAGCAAAAAATTAACAAATTGCACAAATGAGAATAATTATTTTATACAGGGTGAACGACAATTACTCCGATAAAATAAACCGCATAAGAGAATCGATGTCACGATAGACTACGGGAAAAATGTTTAAAAATTTCTTTCCAACAGTTTATGATTAATTAAAAAATTACCCTAAAATCAAGCTGCGGCACTGCGTACGAAATATGACGCTACGTTTTATAAACGCAGCAGGACTATAAATTTTATGATTGTTATTTTATTGATTTCTTGCTTGTACACAATTGCGACCTTGACACATATCTTAATTTCGTTTCATTGCACGTTTAACTGCTGGAAACGGAAGTCCGAGTTGTTTCTTTTACGCGACGTAATTGTTAGTAATTTCTAAAATAACTGGAATTGCGTATGAAATAAGGGTAACAAATTCGCAAATAATTGTGGAAATAATTATTTGTTAATTCGTACGGATGATTTACTATAGCGGAATGTACCAGCTACTTCGTACACAAAAAAATCGCAAGCATTTCAATCTGGTGATCGCAGGGGTCAATGCACGGTCCCGACAGGCAGCTGATAGTAAAAACTATTAGGTTACAGTTGTTTTAAACATCACTAGTATTATGTGTCGAATTTTTGACCAAATCGCGTACGTGAATGCATGTCATAGATTACGAAAAAATGTATATAATTTCGGTGATACAGTTTGTAATTAATTATAAAATGGGCCAAAAAAGTAGGTATGTTTAGACTAAAACGCCAAATTCATAGTGTACATATGTCATAAACGTTTTACGATATTTACTTAGAATAAAGCTTGTAAAACTTGACCTTTCGTAGCAGACGTGTTAAACTACATACAGACAGCATGCCTCGGGATGCGCGGCGTACGGTCTCGGGTCGATCTGAATGCAGTCGGTGCTCAGTATAAATGTAATATTTTATATTCAAATTTGTGTACTGACGACTTCGAAAAACTGGATCACCGGCGAACACTTTTATACGTCTTTATACGTGCGGAATTTTTATGAGAGGGCGACGAGGCAATTCGCGTCCTTTGTCAATCAAGTCTGATACAGCTTTAACCAGCTGACGAAATAATGCGAATAAGTGCGCTAAAAACATAGGAGATGGAATTGCAAACGCGTCTTGAATTTGTTAAACTTTTAATAGATTTGTGTTAATAATTCGTCACACACAACCGAAATTAGAATAATTAGCAATCGAATGAGTTTACTGATTATAATGTTTTAAATTCTGGTGATGAAGGACACGTTTCTTGTGGAAATAAACTTTATTTACAATGAAATTTAAATTAAAATGAAAGAAAAACACTAGGAATTCTTAAGACGGAGATTTAAATTATTTTTCGTTTTAGTGATTTATTTGTTTAACCCTTCGTCGGGCGCGCATGTATTTCACAGATACGTATGTTTATATTTTTACTGCCATTTTGGTGTTTAACATGCAATACCACTGCTCTTCTAGGTATGCTATCCCTGATCATTTGACAAAAAAAAGGACAACTACTGCGGTTTATAAATTTTTAGTTTTAGTCTAGCAAATGAAGCAGAAGATGCGTTTTGTATACAGCGCGACCGGTCATGTTTGTTCACCGTTAATCTCAAGCATGTTCATTTTTCATATCTTTTCGTTATCAAAATGGTCAGACCTAAATTTTTTTTATAATTTGACTGATCCAAAGGTCATTGAATTGATTCGAAAAATATTAAAAGAAGATGAAGACGAAGAAACGGTTGGAAATGAGAACTTATTAGATGAAAGTGACAAACAATAATTAGGTCTGTTTGTTGTGTACACCAATGCATACTTTTTCGCAAAATACGCTTTAATGCAACCTGAAATGTTTGTGTGGTATGTCAGTATGGATGTGTATGATTCGTATTGTCACGTTATCAAAGAATTTAGGCTTCATTAAAGCATATTTCGTAAAAAAAAGTGTACACCACTGCAGGATAACAAACGGACCTATTATTACTGCTTGTCATCCGTAAGTGTTAGTTCATAATTACAACCACCCAGCAAAAATTTTAGTATTATAAAATTGACGTCAAAAAAGTGTCCAATTTTTCTTAACCACGAAAGTAAGGCTTAACTCTCACGTACCACTTTGCTGCGGTTTTTGTGTGGTTTTGTGTGGTTAATTGTCGACTGTATCAACTATTCCATTTGAAATTGATGTCGACGTCAAGGAACCACACAATAACCACATAAAACCATACAAAAATCACAGCAAATGTGGTACGTGCGAGTTGAGCCCAAGTAGGATGAAACAGCTTGAGTTACATTAACACGTGTAATATTTTGTTTTAAACAGATAAATCTAAATAAATATAATAATATATACTATTAAACGCATATATCTGAGGGATACAGCGTTCCCACTTATGTTCCGAAAAGGCACGCGCCTGACGGAGGGTTAATTGTCAAAGCAAATGTACGAAAGTGGGGCTGCTGTATCCTTTGCGTGGAATAATCTGCTTCAAGTCATTTGCATGCATTTGCCAAGTAAATATTTTGTGGTTCATATTTCACGGTGTCGGGCGTTGACCCAAAAACGGAGTTGACGTGAAATTCCAGATAAAGGTCAAGTTCACGATCGATGCTGGGCCGCCGTGCCTACCATAAAACTTTTATGAGGGCGTTTATTCCGTTCATTTGCTCCTCTGCTTTTTAACCAGAGGCGCATCGTCGTTTTGGGGCTAATTTTTGACTAACTATTTTTCAAAAACTAAAGTAGGAAGAATTTTTCTAACATTTTTCCCATACTCTCGGACATCGCTTCTTATTCTGTTTCTTTGTGGTGTGGTTTCATTTTGTCGGGTTAATTAACAGTCACCCTGTATAATAGAAAAATAAAAATGTTTTAAATATATTCTTTTTCGTAATAAAGAAAATTGTGTGATATTTTGTTATAATAATTGTCTATTCAAAGTCCTGAAGCTTTCTTCAGAATACATATCTAGAAAATGTAATCGGCTGTGAAACATCCAGTATAAACAAATTTTGTATCTAATAAAATAAATTCATTGATATTTACCGACAAGTTTCCATTACAACTCCTTGCTTATACAAGTTCAAATTCGCAATGATTCTAACTTTATCTTCTATATTCTTTCCAACCTTGGGATATGAGATGTTCACTGTAGCGCCGCATAAATTTTCTTCTCCGTCTGGGAGCCTTTCACCAATTTCAGGTACAATAGTATTAAATAGTTTATCAAATGCGTTCGTTTGATTCAAAATACTCTGTATATAATCGTTAGGATATCCTTCGAGGTCTTCACAGAAGCCGTAAACGCAATTTCTACCCCTAACATTTAAATCAATTGGGGCATTTCTCGGTCGACGTACGGGCAAGGCTTCGCTTGGCTGCTGATTTTCGTCTTCGTTGTCGGTAAATGTAAGAAGATGATCTGGAAGGTAATTTATGTTTTCTTTTCAAATTATTATTACATACTTGATAAGTCATACCATTGAAAGAATCAGGTCGGCCAGTGCAAGGTGAGTAATACTGAAACAAATTAGAATTTCATATAAAACGAAACAATAGTTACTGATCAGTGATCAATCTTATAGTTAAAAGCTTTTACATTTCCTCTGTATAGTGTATAAGCGTTTTCAAAAAGGACTGTTCTACAATAAAGTTTAAAGTAAAATCTTGGAGAAGAAAAAGTTTCGATTTAGTTGATTTTAAGCAGCAGGAAATCACAAAAATAAATAGACGAAGCCTACGAAAAATCTTTTCTTGTATCTAATTTCATAGGCCTTCGTGGATCCAACTTTCGGATCCTTTACAAAATATAAGAGTCTAATCTTTCACGCGCTGGTTATTTATTTCTTTTCAGTTAATGATTTATTTAAACTCTAGGATCGTTAAGTTAACACATAATGTGGCTTGGCTTTTAAATTTTCACATTTACATAACAGAATATATTTAATTAAATAAATGTACTTTGTCCAGTGTTTCATATTTATATCCTTACAGTAAAAGGAGAATATTAATATCCTTATTTTCCCTGAATGATCCCGAAGCAAATCGTTTGAATGCAGGATCAAATTTAAACCGGAAGTCAATTATTTCTACATCTCGCCAACCGCTTACCGTAATACGTTGGGATAAGCGGTCCTGTACTTAATATAGCTCCCCGGTAAGTGGGCCCTATTATTACCGCATCAATGAACGGCTATAATGAAAATAAATTAAATACATTTTGTAATATGCAAATGATATAGTCAGAAATTTCGTGTCGATTTTCTTTATGATTATTCCTCGCTGAAACTTGGGGTTGATATCAATTAATAGTTTTAAGAGGACATATTGGCTTTTTCTTATTAAATTTTTCTTATACTTATTTAAAGAAGAAGACCTAAAATGTGTGACAGTTTTGCAATTTGTTTGAGCCTATTGTTCATCGTACACTTATAATTCACGGGCTTTATAAATATTAAAACAAACAAATATATTAAGAAATTTAAAATAACATTCAGCTTACATTAGATACAACAGATTAAGGAATTGAAAAAAAAAAAAATTATAACATCACCATATATTAGAAGCGGATCAAACTGCTATTTCTTTGAAGCAGCTTCCAACTGTTAAGGAGAAACTTGCTACAGCGATTGCAACAGGTAAAATTTTATGGAATTAATTGCCATTTACGATTCCTATTCAGTTCCTTGTCGATTTACAATGGCTTATAAAAAATTTAATGCACGTTATAATTATGCAATAAAGTGTATTTTCATCTTGTTTCAACTTAGAAGATGGAGATACTCCTGAGAATGGTCTAGTCTAGAGCAGCAAATCGAAAACGCTAATAGAAATATTTTTTTATGTCCAGAACCAAGGTTATGTACAGTCGCGATCATGTAAATCGAGACCCTCGAAATGGCAATCGTGCCCTTATTGACGCAGGCAGCAAGGGTCATAAAAATCTCGATTTACATGATCGTATTTGTACATTCTCATTTAGAGAATACATGTTAGCAGAGCTTCTTCAAAAACATCTAAGACGTGAAGTAATTAAAATGTGGTATAATGGAATCATTTTATATTTTATGGCTGAGTTGCATAAAAGATTTCAGCCAGGATTACATTTAAACCCACGTTAAATTGTGATTTACAATAAGTTGTGCTTAAAAGTTTAACTTAACACGACATCCTGCGATCGCTTTTTGACCTGACATTGCAACAAAATTTTGAAATAAGCTGTACGTCATGACGTGTGTCACATTCCAACTTAGGCTTAAATATAATCCTGGGTTAAAGTTTTTATGCCATTCAGCCATAATGACGTATAACATATTGGCTAGGTTGCATAAAAGATTGAAACCAGTATTCAATTTAGACCTCAGTTAAAATGAGACACACAATATGACATACAGCATAACTAACTTAGGTTTAAATTTAATTCTGTTTTAAATCCTTTATGTAACTCAGCGATTGTGTGTCACATTGATTGCTGGCTTAAATATTTTGTTTTCAACTCAGCTTAAGAGGAAAATCTCTAAAAGCGTAACAATAAGAATAGAGTTTGGCAGTTAACATACTGCAACGATTTTTTCAACTCAAACCTATCAAGTAGAAAGCTCAGAATATGGTCTGTACCCTCACCTGTTAGTTTAACAATATGAAAGGTAATTACAAGGGCATAATTTGTGCCTATTATGGAATCTAAAGGTACGGTCTACCTGCAGTCGGAGCGACTAAACATTGCGACAAAACGCATCGATTAGTCGCTTAGCATGGTCTGTCTATCTATGATTGCCAGAGTGATTAGTCGAAGCGATTCATAAATTGCGTAACGCAGTGTTGTTATTCTATTATAAAATAATGTAATAAATAATGGAAAAAGTCGTGTTAGCTGCAGCAGCGTTAATAGTAGGAGACATTTTTTGGATCATATAGTGCTGAATGTACAGAAACTTCGTTTAGTAGTTTTTCATCTTCTTCTTTTGAAAATCTTAACCTGTTTCCTCTATTATTATTAATTCCTCTATCACTCCTCTCACTTCCTCTATCCAGCTTAAAGGTACGGTCTATCTTCAGCGACCAATCGATGCGAATAAACGCAGCGATTAATCGCATTAGTTGCTCATGTGCAATGCATACGTGATTGGTCTATCTTCAGCAACAAGTCGCTACAAGTCGCAGAAAGACGCTGCGTTTAATAGTCGGATTACTTTGAAGGCAACTTAGACGCGTGCGTTCCATCAATCGCAGTTTATACGGTACGAAGTTTTATATATTTACGAATTTTTTTTCGTGTTTTATTGTGCTTTCTGCGAAAATGGCTAAAACTGATAGAGGAATTAATAATAATAGAGAAAACAGGTTAACATTTACAAAAGAAGAAGACGAAAAACTACTAAACGAAGTTTCTGTGCATTCAGCACTACATAATCCAACAAACTTCTTCTACTATTAATGCTGCTGCAGCTAACACGACTTTTTCCATTATTTATTATATTACTTTATAATAGAAATAACAACACTGCGTCAAGCAATTTATGAATCGCTTAGACTGATCGCTTGATAGATAGACCATGCTAAGCGACTAATCGATGCGTTTTGTCGCAACGTTTAGTCGCTCCGACTAATCGCTGCAGGTAGACCGTACCTGCAGCGATTGGACAAATAATAATTTAGTTCGTCATTACTTTTGTCAAATATAATTAAGTTCGGAGCAACAATGTTACTACATTCTACATTTGAGAATGTATAATAATTGATCATTGCTACTTTTTGGAATAAGAAGAATGGGCGTACCTGGGCCACAATATTATATTTTATAAATTTTTATTTTTATAAATTTTATTTTTTATTTATTTATTTATTTTTTATAAATTTATATTATTAAGTTTATACTCCTAATATTTTTTACAGACAAAATTCATCGTTTCCTGCAATAATTATGGCATAAAATAATTAATTAAGGACTTCCTTATTAATAAAAAATTTAAAAAACTTGCTGTAGGCTAAATTCATTGCTCAGCGATTTTTCACCGCCGGCGTAACGCGATAGAAAATTGATTGGTTCATTTAATTAAACGAATTATATACTTTGAAACTGAGCCAATAAAATCGTGTAGAATTGTAAAGCCAACGCAAAACGCCTAGCAATGAATAAAGCTTTAAAGTTCTACTTTGCGGATCTGAGCATCAACTTTCTTGTACTTAGGTCTACAATTCAACACAAAATTTTAATAGCGTTTTCGATTGACTGCTATAATGTGCATTCAGAATATCTTCATCTCGTTTTATTACATGACATTAAGGCAAGATGCAAATAATCTTCGTTAAAGAAATATAAATCAGAAACATACTTTCACGAATTCGGGGTTCGCAAAAAAACGGCTGTTTAATTGCTTAACAAAATGAAAACTCAAGAATTACGAACAGCAACACTTGTATAAAAAAGAAAACTTCTAAAAATTAAACGTTTTATTAATCGGCTGTATTCACATTTATCGCTTCCGAAATAAGAACTGATTCAAACTGCCCGCCGGGCTCTGCCTTTATAGCAGAGAATTTTTCTTTCTCGAATGTTCTAGCAAACGTCCGGAGCCATCAAGCGTTCGACTCGAAACTCACTGGAATAATCGAGAAAGCAGATGCTGTGGTCAGGCTAAAATTCAATCATCGACGGCTCGGACGTAACAATATTTGCTTATAAAAAAAGGAGAAAATGATAATTTAATTAACAAAAATCTTTAACTTACTGTGCAACCACATGGGAGGAGTGAGGGGTAGCAAGCAGTGTTGCCAATTGTGGCACTCTTAAGTCAAAAGGACGCCTGTGTATAAATAAATTGCGTTTCGCGCTAAATGTTGCACCTTTCCTAATAAATCTTAAATAAATCTGATGAATTTTGATGTTTTATTATTACAGTCGCGGGCAAAAAAAGTGGAGACATTTTTAGGTCAATTTTAGATACTAAAAATGTTGTTGGGTGTTTGTAATTATCTGTAAGTATCAGCTCATAATTACAACCACACATTCATAAAAAATGACACGTGCGTATTCGATACACTGACGAATATGGTATATGAGGCAAATTTTTGATCTTTCATTCGTTAATAACTTACTATACGTAAGTATTCTTTTGGTAACTTTTCATTTTTTTCACACTATAAATTGTCGTTTCTTTTAGCTAGGAGGAGTAAATAATTGGAGACATGACATTCTGATATACAGTGTTAATTTGCCAACATCAGAGCTACCACTGTTACTCCTCTTACAATTAGGTTTAAAACAAGCTATAGTGGGTAGACATGCTTATGAATGACACTATTGATAGCTGTCATTTTCATAAAAGTTCTACTGCTAAAAATTGTCTGTGAGAACCTTATTACATGGTGTTAATTTTTGTGTAAAATTTGTTAAAAACAAAGTGAAGTTATCAAATCAACCAACCTGATCCTGGTAGCCTATCTCTCTCATTTTGTAATAAACTTTACACAAAAATTAACATTGTGTCATTAGGCGTTTAGTGTTAAAATCACAAAATAAGTCATGAAATGTTTAGAAAATTAACAAAGCCTAGTTAAACAAAAACTGGGTGAAAAGTAATAATGGAATCTTACGTTTCCTAAACTGTTTGAATGTTATGTTAAATTATATTATAATAAAGGGTAAATGTTACATCCTATTTGTTTTAGGCCCAGTTTCATAAACGCATATTTAATCCTCAGTTTACTGTCATAATAACAATTGTTATGGAAATAAATCGAGAGTTTAATGTTACTTGCGTTAATGTTAAAATTTAAGTAAGAAATCGAAATGTGTGAAATTACTAAATTTTGAAATTTTGGCGCGCAATGGCGCTTTTGAATATTTTGTTTGGCGGCGTCATTGTTCTTCACCAAGCTGGAAACCCTGGTAGGAAGAAAAAAAGAGAGTGATGGAGGAAGTGTGAAGTACGTGTTCATTGTTTAATTTCTCGTAAATTATTAAAGCAATTTCTTTTTCAACTAATCCCATTTGAGTCGTACACCCACCCTTGAGGTGTTACAAAATTGACGTTCCAACTTGAGCTTGAAGTTTTTTTGTAAAGAGTGTACGCTTGTGTATGGTGCTTGGATAAACATTGTAACCGGTTATTACGTTTATCACAACGAAGTGACGGGTTCAAATTTATGTTTACGTCTATTTAAACGAATTGCTGTTCACAAAAAATAAAACAGATTTAGTTTGTTGCATCACATGCAATAAGCGAACGTCCATATTGGTGCGTCGTCGTAAATGGTCGGTTGACGCATTTCCTGATTTACCTTAAGGCCGATTCCCATGAGAGCTGGATAGCGGTGAAGTTGCAAAGTGGTGCGTCGTCCATTGGTGGATTTATGACGCCAACGGTCTATAATTTGAATGTACCAATGGACGTCGCACCGTTTTACAACTTTACCGCTATGCAGCTCTCATGAGAATCGTCCTTAAGCTAACTTCACATGCATTGCGGATACGCAAAATTTTTATTGCGGATTCGTTTCCGCAATAAAAATGTGAACTTAGCTTTACACTGAGAAAGTGGCGCGCTTTTCAAATATTTAAATTTGAAGTGGGCGGTTTTGTGAATTGTACTGTGTGAGTTTTTAAAATCACATCTTACAATCTAAGGTAAGGTGAAGATAGGTTCTTAGGAATAGTTCTTAAAAATAGGTTGTAGATATTTTACCCAATTATAGTACTGACGGAAACAAACAAGAAAGTCTTAATCAACACAAGTGTTTCTGAAATACAGTCGATTTTCTATTGTTTTATTAGAGTGAAATTCTGAAGACAATGTAAATTACATTATTTAAAGGAAAACTGAAATAAATACTCTACATGTCGACCGTTCATATCTAAGCACGTTTCACAACTCCTTATGAATTCCTGAAGTCCTCTGAGTTGAGTTGTGGACCTATTCGACTAAGACTTTTTTGTTTGTTTCCATTCCAGTACTATAATAGGGTAAAATATCCGACAATCTTAAAAAAATTTTCAGAGTTGGCTGTGTGATAAATCACGTATGTCGCAGTCCAAGTTTTCTTTCAATGACAGATGAGTTTTGGAAAAAAAGATAAATATTTATTAAATAAGATGCGTTATATGTCCACCACCTTCTGCTAGACAGAGTGCAGCTCTTCTTTTAACAGAATCAATAACATTTTGAAGAATCTTAGGTGAGTTATTAATCTCTTCGATCTTATTTGTAATTCTTTGTTGTAGGTCTTCAAGATCAATAACTTGAGTTTCAAAAATAGAGTTTTTTAAATATGGCCAAAGAAAGAAGTCACAGGGAGTCATATCGCAGGAACGTGGTGGCCATATCGTTTCTGTGTTTAAACTTCCGGTCTCCAAAAAATTCCCTTAAAAAAACAATGTCCTCATTGAAATATCATTATTATTGAAGTAATTAATGAATCTCTGGCGAAATTCTTGTCTTCGAGGTCTGTCTATAGGAAGTTATTTATGGGTCACTTGTAAATGGTAAGGATGGAAGTGTAGATCATTTCTCAGGATACGTCTATAAGTACCACAAGAAAAACCTAGTTCTTGCTGTAAGTGTCGTACAAAAGTTTGTGGACGTTCCTCCATTACTTGTCTCATTGTTTCAATAGCTTCCTCATTTCTAACTGTTGGTCTGCCACTGCCTTTTTTGCGACCCACACTTCCAGTTTCCCTGAACAATTTGACGAAACGTAGAACAGAACTGCAGAAATAGTCATACGGAACTACGTCATGCGGAAATTCTTCTAGGTAATCCTCGTAGGCATTTCTTACATTATAGACCCATTCGCCATTGACTTTTGTACCATTTCATAAATAAATTTCAACCAGATATCGTTTTTGATCTTCATTAAATACGAAAGCCATTTTTAAACTAACGTGCAAAAAAAATAAAAAAAATTACAGTGACAGTTACTGACGATTCACTGAAACTTTTATTAACATCAGACATGACTGCTATGTGTTTCTCTCTCATCATGGCCAACTCTGAAAATTTTTTTTTGGCTCACATGTTACAAACTCTCATGCGTCCAACAATTATTGTAGTCCTGGGTGGCTGTAGTCTCGCACATAAATGCCGATTTTTACTTCGTATCGTTGAATTGAAGTCTCAAATATTGACTGTTAGCCAACAAATAAATGTTTCTTTACGTATTTAATATTTTAATGCCATTTGAAACAATAATTAATAAAAATGTTTGACTCTACAGCCACCCAGGACTACAATAATCGTTGGACACACGTTAGAACGGGCAATTATTGATTTATAATGGCTGCAAATTTGGTTTGAACTTATTTGCTAAGTGGTTAATTATGATAATTGTAATTTCTTCTACTGATATACATATAGTCCATCTAGAAAGTATCCCGAAAAAAGAAAATAACACTGCAACTTCCAGTTTTTGAATTTATGAACGAAACAATTACAATAGAGGAAAACAATTCTAGTTATTTGTTTATATAAGTTCAGTTTAATCCTGAAAACTACATGAAACGTTCAGGGAACCTGCAATCAAATCAACTACATCCTGAGTAGATTTGGTGTTTCAATAAATCCAAACGTGAAGCCATCCACTTTACATAAAAATTCATAAGCATATAATTTCGAATAAACTTTCTAAAGATATTGTTCCAGCTGTTGCCGTAAGTCTTTATAGTAATCTATCTAAAGATGTGCATGACAGTTTTGTCAAAGGGAAGATTAAAGTTTCCTTGTCCAAAAAATATTTTGATGAGAATCAAATAAAATTGATGAAATCAATCTGTTATCTCTACCCTCCAGATACACCGGATGTAACAGATGATGAGCAATAAAATATACATCCTAAATATAAGTAAGTATGTATAAGGATTTGAAATAAGTAATGTGGTCTTCTATGTCACTAGTGAGTTATATAAACCATAAGTCATGGTTTAGATGGTCATAATAGGTTTGTTCAGCTGCGTGAGGCAATTTGTCCTAACAATTTTTTAAGTTTAAGGATGCTTCTTGTATTTCTGGTCGAATTTCTTGTGAAAGTTCTTATTTTCATTTTGGAATAAATTTAGTTCACAATAATTTCAATTTTTTTACAATATTTACATTTTTTGGGTGATTTTTTATGTTCCAAATCTGGGTGGTTCGAGGAAAAACTAGATGACATGGTACCTATTAAAAGTTTTAATTTTCATTGGAGGGAGATGTGTTTTTTGTCCTTTTTGATGGTCTTAAACCTCACTTTTTAAAAGTTTTGTACTTCGATTTTTGATGTGATTTTGCGTCATGGAAAAACATAGATAACAGTTGGGTGGTGACATCACAGGTATGTATTTATTTAATTGCAAATACCTACAGGTTTCAAAAGATTACCTAAAAAAAAACGATTTGCCAAAAGAAGAGCTTTGCAAAATGGAAACTGCTGTGATTGACTTGTTTGGGAAGAATATTGCAAAGCTAAGATAAGAGCAGCTTTTATATATTTATCGAAATCTAGAGAATTATTGCTTGCTTTAAAGAGGCATCTCCGAAAGAAAAGAAAATTTGCTCAGTGATAATGGAGTGCAATTCGTATCTGAATAGTATATTGATTTATAAGTTTAGAAAAGTGATAGTTTTCCGGTGAGTGTAAATGTTTGAATTCACGAGTGAGCGATCAAATTTACACGAACATGGAAATTCACTTTTCTAACGTGTAGATCATGCTATTTTTTCGTGTAGTTGACGAAAATAACGAAAATAATTATGAGAGTGTCGAAGAATAATAATATATCAAGGTATGTCAAGCATTTGTTGAGATAGTAACGAAACATCAATCAATCAATCTTCGACCTATGAAACATCACCATAATAAATAAAATGAATGAAAAAAAGTGTTGCTAACTGAAATTGTGAAGAAAAGTGTTGCTAATGAGACAAGTCCCACTTTTCTTCACGATTTTTGATTAAACATTGTGCCACTTTTCTGTCAACTACACGAAAAAATGATCTTTTAAAATTATTTCGTTATTTTGTACGTACATAAATTTTGGTTTCGCTGTAAAGAGATTTCAAAAATTATTACGCAGATATTTAAAAAAAAATACGATTTTACAATAATGTTGACAACTAAGAGCGCAATTGCTTTTTCTTTTTTAATTAGAAATTCAGAATGAGTGTGAATCTCCCATAATTTAACCTAATTTCTATCTTTAAAAATAAAAAGTTAGCAATATGGCGAACGGTTCGAAATGAACACCCAGTATACTCTCTTTACTTTGTTTTCCTAATTATTATAGAATATACTGGAATATCTATGTCTACTTGTTTCCCTTCAAAAAAATTGTTGTTGTGGTTAAGTTGTAATTACAACGAATCTCATTGTTACTGAAAATATTATTTTCACACGCATTCTTTTTACGTCAAATTCAAACTTTTTTGGTTAAATTGTTTTATTTAATTTGCTGGTTTCAAAAGGTATATAATTTATTCTCGGAAGACTAAAAACAATTTAATGAATTCGGATTACTGTGCCATTCCTAATTCCATAGAACTTGACCTCGTTTAGATCAGCGATTTGTTTTGACCAGCTCCATTGAAGCGTAACTATTGTTAGTATATTAGGGTGTTTTCCCAAGTGGGCAAAAACACTTACATCAAAATTTTTGTGAGCAGAATATACTTGTTCAAGATTTCAGGAAGGTTTTATGCGTGTATACGTTTGTGTACGGAAGTTGACTACAGAAAAATTCTGATAAGAAACATTTTAGTGTTAGTACATATAAAGGGTGTTTTTCTAATTGATTAAAGTTACTTTTATTAAAAATATACATTTCCTAATTTACTGTAAATTAAGTTCTCTCGAAGTTTTTATGTGTGTACGTTGTGTACTGAAGATGACAATAGGAAAACTATGGTGAGAAACGT
The DNA here is from genome assembly GCA_033060865.1 of Dorcus hopei. Taxonomy (NCBI): domain Eukaryota; kingdom Metazoa; phylum Arthropoda; class Insecta; order Coleoptera; family Lucanidae; genus Dorcus; species Dorcus hopei. The sequence goes on along the minus strand of CM065423.1, from coordinate 28,752,638 downwards.
TTTATTTAATTTTTTAATTGACCAAAAATATAATCTTTTACACTATGTATATATTTATTTATTGCTCTTCATACTGTTGAAGTGATAAATGTGTGCGTGCCTATGCTCTGCCAAAAAGTAATGTTCGCAAAATAGAACCTCGATTGCATTTAGACATGTATGTATGTATATAGGTTATATGACTTTAGGATGCGAAGACGTATTTCTTTAAACATATTAATGAAGAACTAAAAACTATCTGAAATTTAAAATTGATATGTTTGTGCATAATAAACATACAAAGTTTTCAACGTTACTGTATATGTTCCTTGAAGCGGTTTCTAAGAAAATGAACACGTTCAACAAGGTTAAATAATAAACAGATAATAAATAATGACTGGTATACGAAACAGTAAATCTTTATTTTGTACGAGCTCATATGGATGAGGTTATTTATTGCAGATAAACATTGAAGACTAATAATTACCTGTGATTATTTCGCCAGCCGGCGATAGCAATTTATGTAACCGTGAGTTTACCATATAATTAATAAATATTTAATTTCGTTAATAGGTATACAGGAAACGAGATTAAAGAATTTCATGGAACTACTTATTTATAGATGAATTAACATATCATTGCTAATATTATTTTAATGCATGAATAGTACAATGTTTAAAAAAAATGTAGAGAAACCGCAAACGGGCGATGGAAGTAAAAGTAAGGTTTGTTGCTTCTCGGTTTGCGGTTAGACAAAAAAAAATATCAGAAGCTTAAGTAAAATTACGCATAATTTTATGCTGCTATTTTATAATATAAAACGACACTAATCAATTGCCCACTGCAATTTTAAGTGGATTTTATTTTAAAAAATTGAAGTACATAATAAATTTGTCGCTTCATCGCGACGCTCTGTTCTTCATTCCATTTTTAAAATCCTTTTTCTTTTTTTATATTTCGCACCCCAGTTGTATTTAATAATGAAACATGCGTATTTCAAGGAGTGTTATGCACTTTTAAACTTATTTTGTGTAATATAGATGTTTCGGATGATGAAAAAAGTGAACTTGAAGAAATTGTGCTCCATTTGTGTCAAAAATTGTATCAGAAGTTGGCTAAATGTCATTATAAAGAAGATCGATTTTTAAACAACAATAAGGAATGGCTGCAAAGTATATGGCCTACGTTTTTCTCATCTTCAGACGCACCCGAAGAAACCTTCTCTGTAGCGAAATCGTTCGAGGAATATTCAGTTCCCAACGACGCAAGATAAAGCAAATTCGACATGAATATTCGTCCTAGTGCCAGTCGCAAGAATTTGCTGCAAAAATCACAAAGAAAGCGAATGGTCACATACATATTTCTAAGATTATAGATTATTTATAGATTATTATCCCGAGAGAGCTGAAGAATTTATGGGACTTTTGTCAGAATACGAAAAAGGAGTCATTTGTATTTCAAAGGAGAATGTTGCTGCAAAATTAACACGATCCCAATATAAGTTTTTTCTAATTTCATATTATCGAATTAAGCTCCCAAAACTAAACTACTACCCATCTGCAGATGTAATGATATTCACTTTATTACTGTTCAACTCTGAGATGCCTTTTGTAACTTTTGTAAGAAAAAAATGTAATGATAAGTGAGAACATCGTATTACTAACAAATTGGGGTTCATCACAACATGAACAAAAGTGCACAGACAAAGTCGAAAACAGTAGTTTTACTTTCTGTAAGCTTAGTAATTTTAAAACTCATTTTTGAGGGTACTAATGCGATTATCTGGGAAAACTCTACACCTTCCTATGCATGTACAGTATTGGCGACCAATAACAAGTTCACAAAGGAAACACCCAAAGATACTCGAGGAGTGGTGAAGCTTGTGAAAAATCAAATTAAATGCTTTAACTAGCACTTCATATGAAAAAATATACATAGCAACAGTTGTTCATGACAATGGTCGGTGGAAAAGTAGCGTCGACAGTTGCTGTTATTGCATCTTCTAGGCGATGTTACATTTGTAGTGCCAAATCAACAGAAATGAATTACATTGCAACAGACCAATCAATCAAACTGTAAATACTCAAGTAGGATAGAATTTTGCCAGTTCCTGCACGAATTAGAACCATGGAATGTTGGTTTTGTACAGTTTTCAGAAAAAATGGGCAGCCACAACTGTAGAATAGAAACAGAAGGTTTTGGAAAGAAAAACTGCAATTCAGAATAAGTTTTGGGGTACTATGGGTTTGCTAGTTGATGGAGTGAAGAAAAGGTATTGGCAGTACCAACGACGGAAACAGAAAGAAAAAATTTTCCGGATCCAGTGGCAACATCTAGATCTAGAATAACAGCGTTTAGATAAAGATTTAGTTAAAAATTTTGCAAGTAGTGAACAAATACATATACCAAAATTAGAACACTTTGCGGAAGAAGCGGTTAAAAAATATGTTTCTTTATATTCTTGGTACTATATACCACACACAATCCCTACGCTTTTAATTTTAGCACATGCCTTAGTATCCATTGGAAAATTATCAGAAGAAGCTCAATAAGCAAGAAGAAATATAAGGATCAGATGTTAAAAGTAGCCTATAAATTATACGGTAGATTTTCGCAAATGAAACTCTACCATACAATTTATATGCTACTTTTAACATTTGTAACTCCAATATAAAAAGCATTTACCATGGCCAGAAACATTAGAACTTTTCGATCTAAAGGAGGACGACTTCAAGTTTCTGATGATATAAAAGAGTCAGCATCGGATGATTTAGGATCGACCACAGGATACTTTTTCCATCACGCGATATTTAAAGGATTCATAAACCCACAAAATCTATATTTAGCTTCAGATAACAAAATGACTGGGTGCGGTTACCGAATTTAAGAGAAGCTCGTTTGAATTTAATTTGTGGTATATTTTGCTTTTATGTAACAATGTTTATCTACATGTATCTTAATTGCTTCGAACCATGTACTCCTTATGTTTTATGTATTTTGTGCTACACATCCTTGAATGCAAGAAAATTTACTGTCATGTCATGACGTTTTGTCTGTTTGTATATTTATAACATATAAGATCTATTTTTGGTGTATCACATACTTACACGAAACGTAAAAAACAGGTACACATAATTAAAAATTATGAAAACAACTTGCATTAAAAACAAACACGCCGTAATCGCTTTTTCCTATGCGTTGTCGTGCCAAAATAGAACTTAACTCCAATTGGAACTAAAGGGTATTCCAATAAGTGCGTCAGAAGTTTCAAATGAGACGCAATAATAACTACAAGTGATAATCCTTTAATCTTTATTTTATTTTGAAGAACAATCGATGTCATTATGTTTTAAAAATAATATCGTTTAAATGTCCTCAGCGACTTCGTCTGATTGAATGCATTCTGGAGGCCCAATTTGCAACTACTCTTTCACACATATCGCGTGGTACATTTGTAATGGTGCGTTGAATGTTCCGTTTGAGGTCGGGAATTGTTTGTGGCTTATTTTTGTAAACCAGAGATTTCATATGAACCCATAGGAAAAAATCCAAGGGCGTGAGATCGCATGATCTTAGTGGCCAGTTGACATTACCATTTTTCGAAATAACGCGTCCAGGAAACTGTTATTGCAATAAAACAATTGTCTGACGAGATGCGTGACATGTCGCTCCGTCTTATTGAAAAAAAAAAAACATTATTTATGTCGACATTTCTCAGTTCAGGCCAAAGATATTCAGTTAGCATATTCCTGTACCGCACACCATTAACCTCCAGAATGCATTCAGTCAGACGAAGTCGAGGAGGATATTTAAACGATATTATTTTTAAAACATAAAGACATCGATTGTTCTTCAAAATAAAATAAAGATTAAAGGATTATCACTTGTAATTATTATTGGGTCTCATTGGAAAGTTCTGACGCACTTATTGGAAAACCCTTTATTTTACAACTCTGTTATCAAATACATTAAATAAAATTATTAAAATTCTGTAAATGCTAACGTAAAGAGAGAAAAATGTCAGAAGTTTTTTTTATTGCTTGTGAAAAATCGTTGTTATACTGTGCGTCACTGGATGGACCTAACTATACTTGTAAACTTCCTTATTTCGCATTTTAGGAAGTGCAGTCATTTTTCGTAAAAAGTTTTTCTTCTTATAGGAAGTCCTCAGCCACTACCTACCAAAATTTCGAAATAACATACAGAGTGGTTAGAAAACGAGACAACGTAAAATTTGGTTAAGAGTAAAGTGCCTTTTATTTGAAAGGAAAGTAAAAGTACCACTGGAAAAAGATGGTTGTAATGTCAATGGAAGCTCAAATATCTAATCTGAAAGTTGTATATTAAAGTTGATTTTCTTTGTGGAGGCAATGAAAAATGAAATCAGAGATTTAGCTTGATTCAAAACTTTTTGTCTTACATTTGCTTTCTGACTTCTGTCAAATCTGTTAGTTGTTTAAACGCGACATTTTAAATTGGTCGTTATCATATTAAATAGTTTTAACAAATCCTTATACCCGTAACCAGCAGAAATGAGGGCTCGTCATAAATCTCATGCTTATGTTTTAAAGTGCAGCAGAAGTATAAATAAGTTTTTATCTCTGTTTTATGTAGGTATAACAAACAGGTGCGCATACACAAGTTAGTGTGTCTTTTCTAGCTTCATCGGTTTGATGACTAGCCTTCATCTCTGCTGGTTACGGGTGTATGTATTCAATTAAAAGATTTAATTAGGAGATGCATGTGTCTTGACGTATCAGTTTTGACAAATGGTCAATAGGTTAATTGTCTAAATTAAGCTGCTAAGCTCCACTTATCTAAAAAATATTGGATCGCACAGTAGTAAGTTAATATTGAAACATAACTTTTCAAGTTTAAAACACAACCACCGAAATTAAATATAAGGTGAAAACTGAGAATAAGTTTATTTTTAGCGTCAAAGCTGTGATTAGTTAATTACAGTTTTAAAGATGACTTTAGTTATCAGTAAGAACCGGACTTTTATGTACCTAATTTGTGTGACTTCATTATGAAATTAGGTTTTTATTTTCTGCACCAAGGAGTTTTTTGACCGCTGGGAATTTTATGCTGAGCTTTATTGCCTTCATCAGAGCAAAAAAAAATTTTTTAGTTTAAATTACATTTCAAATTAACATGTTCAAGATTTCAAAGTATTTGTCGACAAATACTTTTTGCTCTCAAAATATCTTTTGCTCTGATGAAGGCAATAAAGGTTGCCGAAAGCTCAGCATAAAAATAAAAAAATCTTTTCTTGACCGCTAGCCCGATAATTTTCAAAAATAGTTTTTATTTTCTCACGATAGGTACTTAAAAAGGTGCAATAAAGTTAAATATCGTCGCCTTAAGTTGTTAACCTGCTAACTCCGTTTTGATAAACTTTACAGGAGCATGAAAAAACTTCTTTAAATATTTCTGAATTTGGAATTTCTAAAATCCCGTTGGTGGAAATATGTAAAATTCATTTCATATTCGGTATTAGACACAAATGAATGGATTTGTCTGTTTTACTTGTTAGAGTCTACAATTAGTCTGGTACTTAGCAGTATTTCGAATTAATTTTGGTAACCAAATGTTATACAAATACAGGGTATAAAAAACTGTTCCTAATTTTCAGAATTTTCAGAAGTAGTAGACTAAGGGCCGTTTTCATAATAGAACTTTAAATTTAAAGTGACTTTAACCTATAAAAATACATTAGTTTTCCTATTCTTAAAGTGACTTTATATTAAAGTCTCCTTTAGCTCAATTATGAAAACGGCCTTTAGGCCGTTTAACTTTAAACTCCTAGTTTAACTTTAAACTCCTGTTTATTCCCATGGTAGCAATTATAAAAACAATTGTTCCCATGGAAATAAACAGGAGTTTAAAGTTAAACTAGGACTGAGAAACCCAGTCTAACTAATAAAATTGTGACAGGAAATGTTTCTGCGTCAACTTAAAACGGAATGAAGAAAATGAAGACTAGAATAATCTCGATGTAAGAAGTAACTTTTCCATTAATTCTTACTAGAAATATTTATAACTACTGCTATACAATTTTAATTAACTTCAATTTATTAAGAAAACTTGAAAAATTATAAAAATTGTTCAAAATTAAAGCCACTATTTTGGATGCATAAGTTATGACGACGTGTGATTGAACGATGAATTCTTCGAAATATCTGAGGATGACCACGAATTGTATCGAAAGCGATAGACATAGATATTCGATTCAATGTAACCTCAAATGAAAAAATGAATTGGAGTCATATCTCGCGTTCGTGCAGTCCAACAAAAAGGACAATCTCTGGTTTGGGAAAAATGGTTATTCCCTTGACCTGCACGATCGCGAGATATAACTCCAATTCATTTTTTAATTTGGAGTCATATTCGATCGAATGTCTATGCAACAACATCTGCCAACTCAAAAAAGGAATTAGGGGTTCGAATTATTCTTGCTTTTGATACCATTCATGATCGTCCTCAGATAGTTCGAAGAATTCGATGTTCAATCATTCGTCGTCATAATTTATGCGTCCAAAGTGGTGGCCTTAATTTTGAAAATTTCTTATAATTTTTCAAGTTTTCTTAATAAATTGAAATTAATAAAAATTTTGTAGCAACTAGAAATAAAATAAAATAAAATAAATAAATATTTCTACTCCTCATTTTCTTTATTTCGTTTTAACTTGGTGTGGAAACATTTCCGGCCACGATTATATTAGTAAAAATTGCTTAATTACATGCCCTCTACTAATTCTGAAAGTTAGGAACAGCTTTTCTGTAATACTTGTATAAATAAAACTAATGTACTCAATAATCAAATCTTTACTAAACAAAACATTTCGTAATAACAATATTTTTCTCTCAAAAGTACGCCATTTTGTAAAATGTGTTGCTAACTTCTCCAAACCAAGACAGCAGTAGGATATTAAAATTTATTGTAGGTGTTTAGTTTCGAAATATTTCGAAGAGATTCATTCACGTCAGTTTACCGCAGTGGCGGCTCACACTTCTTTTCTCAAGTGAAGTTCAATTAATAATAATTATTCATTTCTTGGGCAACCACACATCCTCTTTTGAGCTTCAATTAAGTGATGACATACCCTTTATTTTTCAGGTGAGGCTCAGCCTCCCTTGCCTCATCTGGCGACTCGCCACTGGTTTATCGATGAACACTGTTTTGTGAGTATCTGTTATAAAAATAGGACCCTACAACTTCTTTCAAAATCAAATCACGAAGTAGTTTCTTCTTTCGAATTTGTCCTAAAGTTCGCAACTAAATACCATATAGGTGCTTAGAAACCTAACGTCAAATTGACGACAATACTTTTGATACAATGGCGATTTGTTTGAAAATAGAATCGGTGAGTTTCGTCTCTGTTTTAATTTTAATCTATTCGTATAGCATTAATGTAGAAAGTAAATTCATCTAACTCTGTTCGTTCATATTGACTTTTCACGTAAATAGGTACTGACATTAAATTGTCAGTTTTAAAATGTACCACAAAACCTTTTAAGCGGACACTAAATCGCGCACTATACACTTTACGTTTCGCAGTCGTTCGACAGCTTCGTCAGAAGTGAAAAATATACAATATTTCATCTTTTCATAATGATGGTAGAAAAAAACTCTGTATGCAACACGTGCAAGAAGTGTTCTTGACACTTGAATTGTCCTCGAACTTAGCCATCCGCTCGTCGGGCAAATTCACATCACATGTACATACTTGTTGCATTTCCAGTTTTAAGAACTTGACTGGAATAACTTTACAGGTTCTCGTCTTTGCCAGTGATTTCTCGAGTTTGCTTATTTGAATGTTCTCCTTTATTTTTATGCAATTTGGTCACCTACTTTTGCAAAACACTTTGCAACAATTTCTTTGAAATTGGTGTAAGTTTGTAAACCAGTACTTATAATTAAATAACTATGCAACAAATTTGGATGAAATTTTAAATTGACATACAGGAGGTTGCATTCCTCGACTGTACACATTACACAAGTCTTAAATTTGTTCGTTTTCAGTTTTACTGTTTTTTTTTTCTTGCGAAAAACGAGTGAAAGTAATTTAGTTTGCAATTCAAGAGGGAAATGGATTAAAAATTATTCATGAAAGAATGTATGGCAAATGAAATTTTGGGTAACCAATTTCGATGGGGCCGCGACTCAATTCAGAATAGCTCCAGGTCTGGAAGACCGCTTCTCGTAAGAAATAAAGAAACCATCAGTGTTGTTGAAGATTTACTACTGTCAGATCGACGAATGAAGAATCCAGTGCTTGTTAAAGATACTGCAGTTTACAAAATTGTGCACGAAGATTTAGGGAAGAAAAAGTTTCTGTACGATAGACCTTCAAACTCCTTACATCAGAACAGAAACTGGCGGGGAATGAAATTTGTGAAAAACGTTTGGCTGCTTTACAGAGCGATGAGGGTTATTTCTCACAGGTGTTCTATTGGGATCTTCCCACGAAACAGGCATGCAATGGGTTATCCACCTCCAAAGAAGACGAAAACTCAGTTGTGTTCTGGAAAGTTAATGGCGACCGTTATTTGGGACTGCTTGTTGAATACATATATGGAAAAAGGGGTTCACAACTAATGAAACTGAACTTCTAACAGAAGGAGCTATACAGCATATGATGTCTTATGCCCGATTTCTTCATCGCCTTACCTTGAGGTTAAATTTATCTATCAGTTAGAATGTGACACATAGTATGTGTACGGCAACTGTTAGATAAATTAACCTTAAGTTAGACATGGTGAAGAAATCGGCCATTAGTATACAAGTTTCAAAATAGTGTTGGAAGTGTCTTAAAAGGAATAATTCGTTGTTGCTTGCTTTAGGAATTTAAACTGAGAAGTAGAGCTACGGAAGCATCAAGAAAAATTTGCAGCGCTTTCAGGGTAGGATCTGAAGCTGTCTGAAAGAACTTCACAAAATTGTTTACGACAATTCACGTCTGGTGATGAACCTCGACCAGGTAGAGCGTCTCTTGTCAATGATGATGATTTAAAGACTTTAATTGAATCAGATTCTAGACAGACATATCAAGTATTAAGTCAGAGGCTCGGAGTGAACGATAAACTCGGAAAAATCAGGAAGCACGGAAAGTGGATGACCTCATGATTGTCAGAAGCGAATAAGTCGAATCGCCTACAAATCTGCAGTCACTTGCTCTCACGCTATGAACATTAACCAATTGTGTAACGAAAAATGGATTCTGTACTCAAATTCACGACGGCATTCCTATTGGTTATCTTCCGGAGATGAACCGCTACGCCAAACCGAACTTTCATCAAAATAAAGTTGTGCCCTTGGTGGATTCATTTGGAATTATTCATTATGAATTGTTGAATCCAGGTCAGACCATTACAGGGGAAATATATTCTCTGCAGTTTCTATGAGTGCAAGAGAAACAGAAGGGAAACAACTCACATTAGTTAACCGGAGAGGAATCCTCTTCTTATAGGATAACATTCGCCCCCATACGGCACAAGTTACACGTAATACCATAAAATAATTAAAATGGGAACTTCTTCCACATCCTCCTTATTCATCTGACCTGTCGCCATCATGCTACCATTTGTTTTTGTCGCTAGACAACCATATGAGAAATCGGCAGTTTCGATAAAAAAAACAACGACTTATGAAGGACCTAAAAGATTCTTTCACTTCTAAAGTCAAAAATGTTTACTGTCGGGGAATTGAAAGATTAGCTAGTCGTTGCACAAAGTTGGTAGAAATTATTTCCATGAATAAAAATTTCACACTACACTATCAATAATTGAAGCATGGTATTCCCAAAGGGTCTAAGTGGTGCCAAAAACGTAATTCCTAGGAAATTAAGGAAAATGATCCTTGTTATTGAGGATGTGCGCGAGAGAGAGTCATCTATGTATAATTATATAAAATATTTCCACATCAGATAGATACTTAGAACCTTTTCTAATGTGTGCAGCAAGGCACATACCTAGATCCCTTTTATAGAAAAATACGAATTTAGTACTCTGATCCTTTGCGAATACCACGCTTCAATTAGGTATAACGAAAAGCAAAAGAACTTAATTGGACATCTGTTAATAATTAAAAATTATTTAACGTTCTTGTCAGAATTTTAGTAAGTAGGACCTTTTAGATTTCGGGCCGGTCTTTCCAACTCTTGATACACTATTTGACGGATAACTACCATGGAAACCATTCATAAAAATGAAGTTATCTGCCGGATAACTTTAACGGGAAGATGGAAAGACCTGCCCTTCTTCTTACAAATTAGCTAGCTCATACTTGGTTAGCGAATTGTTGACGCAAAAAAATCAAAAATACAATTTGTTGTGAACATTTTGTAAGTCACTGCATAATTTTAGGTAAATAAAAAATCCAAATTAATTTCAGTACTGTTTGTAAATCGGAAGTAATCAGAATGGGTAACAACACAAGTATTTTAGCTTTATAACACATCAACCCTATTTATGTCATCACTGTATTCAATTTTTTGTATTTTTTTGAAGGTGCAAATCTAAATTTCTTTACCAACTATAAAAGAATCTTCATAAGAGAAAATGTTCCCTCATTTAATTACGTTCACACAAAACAGTTGAAGGAGATTGATGATTAATTGGAAACTTATAAATTAAATTAAGTGCAGTTCGATATCTTTTAATTAACTTGAATTGCTACTGTATATGTAGAGTATTGTAAATATTCCTTTTAAAATTTAATAATATATGCAAGTTTGTTGCTGTAGAACTCTTGTAAATGGCAAACTGTAAAATTGCACGCAATTAGAAAGTCATTTGGAATGACTGGGACGTATGAATCACGTAGTCATAATAATCAAAAATATAGGTGTTTGTTGCACTTTACCTTTGTTATGTTTACCTATTCTCAGCAACCTTGGGATTAAACAATTAAATGAACAAAACTTAACGCACATAAATAAACCAGTTTGATTACACAGTTTTAAAATACCTGCGTATTTTCGAAAGTTGATTGTGGAAAATTTAAAATTTTACTTAAAAGTGACTTTAAATCTATGCTCGCAGAGGCATGTAGTAATATGAATAACAAATTGTAAAATCAAAGGTTACTTATTTGTTTATGAAATAAAACGATGAAGGTCTTACCGCGCTTAGACTGAAAATTAACACCACGAACTTGTTCATTTTTAATGCGGCACTCAAAACACGCACAAGTTTAAATACACTGTCAACCCCGAGCAGTCATATCTGTCTGTTTATAGAGCATGGATTAATTTTATTGTTGAGTGTGGGCAGAACAACTGTCAGTTTCGTACTGCTTTAACAAGGACGTCACGCCGTGGATTCATTTCATTGAATAAGGAGAGCTACGTTGATGTACACTTTGACATCACCAGGATAAATATAAGCGGATGCCGTCGTTACGTGATGTTTTGTTCTACTGAATGAAACGTTTTGGAATAAGCGATCCATGCGGACATGACGTTAATAATTACAACTTTCTTCATCGTAATCCTCCTGTTAAGCGATTTCACCTGCATAAGTGTATTTAGAAAGTAATTAAAATTTAATAATACTGCTAATAATATATGATAGTAGGTATAGCTTTTCCGGAATAAGAGGGGAGGAAAAATATCGAATAATTTGGAAACTTGGCACAGGGGAAAATTAAAAATAATTGGAAAGTTCTGACACTAAAAGAAAAATAGTTCCAGGAAAACCAATTCTTTTCGTTAAATGCTGATATTACTTCAAAAGGAATATCGAAATGAAAATATTTAGATCATCTATACTCCCTAAAAGAAAAGTCTGAATTAACTTGCACATATAAATCCGTAGCAAGCACGTAGATATCAAAATGTTACTTCTGTACCAGGGTAATTAAGCACATGAAAAATCCATGAAGAATCGTCGGAAAAGGGGCTACGAATCTTTAAACTCCCATTTCTATACAATCCAAAAATACCTTAGGACCAGTAGACCACCTAAAATTGGACACACAAGAAATCACCGAAAACTCATTATTGGAAAATCACGATACTGCTCATTTCTAGACATCCCAAAAACGGCTTATAATTTCTGGACCAACAACTGAGCACTCTTAAAATGTATAAAAAATATAAAAAAAACGTTTAAACCCATCAAAAAAGGATTACCAGATAGATTGGATAGCCCAAAAAGGCTTTCCATTTCTGAACGAACACGGTTAAAATCCCTCTTTTTTTAAGAAAACCTATAAATTTGGATCACACTTGTAAATTAAGTAAATTAGGCACGTGAAAAATCTTACTTTTATGTATCCTGAAAGCAGAATTTAATTTCTGGACCAATAGGCATTGGGGACTTTTAATATCATCTAAAAAAAGCTTACTAGACTTAAAAAATTCCAGAAAACCAGTTGATCATTTTAGAAATCATTAAAAACCCTCAACGATCAAAAAAAAAAAGATAAACTACAGGCTGTTCCAAAAATACTACAGTACAGAAAGAAGACGTAATCAATTCAGAAAACTCCTGTGACGTTTACAGTGACATATTGAGTGTACTTGATAAGTACTGTACTAATTATATCTAACTCCCACGTTTGGGGTTGGCGTCGGTTAGGTGAACGCATGTTGGTACTGTGGTCGTTTACTTGACGTTTCTTGCTATATCAATTTATGGCCAACTTCAAACGTGGGAGTTTCTGAACGCGTGACTGATTAACGGTCAAAAGTCAAAGAGACAAAAGATGGTTTTAATTAACAATTTAAAGAATTAATGGAGTACGTGAGACCTGAGATACTGGCAGACATTTTATTTGAAGTAACGATTAATTCAATACCTGACAAATGTCAAAGTGACATATCAACAAAAAGTTACAGACAGAGTGACAGCCAATAATAATAATAATAATAACAACCAAACCGAACGTCATTTGGACATGTTGGGAGTTTACTGAATTGATTATATACTGTCATTTCATTGGTGATTCTGAGCGGACATCTTAAATGACGTTTTATTTGAGACTGCATATATTACTATGCTATGCTACGCTACTCTACTCTAGGCTACTCTATGCTACTCTATGCTATGCTATGCTATGCTATGCCATGCCATGCCGTGCTATGCCGTGCTACGCCGTGCTATGCCATGCCATGCCATGCTATGCTATACCTACTATACTATAGTTTTTACCATCAATGGCCATACAGGACTAGAGAATCGTGGGAACTGTGAGTGTTTTGGAACACCCTGTTTTTTCTTCGCGCTTACCTTCTGATCCTTTCGACGTCCTCGCTCACGGCGACTTTCTCGGCCTTGAACATGAGGGCGTCCTCTTCATTTGCGAAAGCCTATTCGAAACAAAAAAAAAATTAAAATTTCTTTTCTTTTTCTATCTCTGTTGTACAGGGTGTCCCAGACTTTTCTCGACACAACAAACTAAGATGACGAAATTCGTCACGACACCATGAAATTTATACGAACAATTGAAAAGGCAGAAACAAACAAACAAAACAAAGAATCTATTTTTTGAAACAACCAACAAACAAAATAAAGAATCTATTTGACACACGTAAGAAAACACAGGGAGAAAGAGAAACCTTAAATGCTTAAAAGTCTTGCAATTAATTGAAATTACTGAAGTACGATCGATTTTTCAATGATTACTTTTTTCCTCACGCAACAACACGGTATTATTAGTCTTGTACAAGTCACGAACAAGGCATGTTCCCTCTCTGAAATGCAAAACTCAAGAAACGAGAGGGTTACCTTGAGGTCACTATTCATGGACAAACCTAAATACAATGTCATTATGTTGTACATTACTTCACATATGCGAATTGAGTAATTACCTATGACAAGTGCTTCATGTCCAAGTTTCTTTACTCGGTCCATGTACTTTCCAGATTTTCAATTTTTGGTGGATATAGGGCCTCTTGCTTCGTGCAAGGTATGTTATGGTTGTGGTATACTTGTCCTTTATACTATCCTTCTTGTATCTCAGTTCCTATTTATAGACTGAATTTTTTTTAATCATTATTATGTAGCAGTAAAAAGTCTGGTCAATCTGATGCTATACAGGGGGTTTACGGTCTTCTCTGCATCCTTTTAGGGGGCGACAGTACACCTCCGAAGGAGTCCATAAACCTTAAAACGGCTTAGTAAAAGTCGTCTCATAAGGGAGATAATAAATATTTTATTTTTTACATGAAACAGTTAATTTGCTTTAAACTTTGTATACAACAACCTGGTGATAACTTCGAACGTCTTTAGAAGTAGACAATGCCGATTAAGTAGTAGATTACTAGAGTTTCAAATAAGTTAACCGTTTAATTTAAAAATTAAAAGATTTATTATCTCGCTTATGAGACGACTTTTACCAAGGGGTTTTAAGGTTTAGCGACTTCTTCTAAGGTGTACTATCGCCCCCTAAAAGGATACAGAGAAGACCGTAAACAGCCTGTATAGAAGTACCTACCTTCTGCATCTTTTATTCGTAAGTCAACTGCGAGCTCAAATGTTTCGTACATGATGGCCTCGTTTATAAGTATACGATTCTTTCGCTCGAGTGGTCTCCAAATTTCAGATATTCCTTAATAGGCTAGCAACAACTTGTTCTGTAACAATTTCTAGGTTTTCCTAAAAGACAGAAGAGATGCCTTCAATCAGACCAGTGCATGAGGTTGTTATAGTATCCTATGGAATAATTACTTAGAAGCCAAACCACGGAGATGTAAATAGATACGTCAAGAAAGAAAAAAAAATATATAAGCTCTCCCTAAAGCTCTCGACAATGCAGCTCGAATTTCTGCATTTGTCAGTTTCTTTATTTTACCTTCAAGACCCCCTTCAGGACAGCTCAAGTAGCCTGATATATCAGAAAGTTGACAACAATTTGAAGGTCAGCTTTGTCTTCAATTCGAACTCAATCTTCTTCCACCTCCTGAGCTTAATAATTTCATATACAACTTCTTCACATTTAAATTCCTTGAAAAGATCTTTAACACCATCAATCTGATTCCAGTGGTTTCTTGGATCTTCACTTTCTAAATACTGCAGAACAAACCAGAGACAAAAATACGAGTTTCACTATCAAAATAATCATTGTAACGGAACTGCACGTCAGCCATGATCTTGTCTACACCCAGCTCATGAGTGCTAGTGCTTCATTTCTTTCAAACTTCACTAGCTCCTTATCCTGTGCCAACTTCTGAACAAGACATACCTTTTTTGTTACATCATATGGCATAAAATCTTGGTCTGTTGGAAAAATATTACCATCTTGTAAAAACTTCATTTTGGTGAAATTATTAATGAGACTAGAAAACACACTTATGAACTAAGCTTGTAATACATCATGGACACTCATGCAACATGAACATGGTTTCTCTTTGCGACTGGTCCTAATTAAAACCATCACATATTAAATATTTTATGAAGTTTCTTGATTGTGTCTTTCATGTTGTTCCCATGGTCACTGTGCAGTGCACTTGCATTAACTGCATCAAATTCATCAATCAGAATATCAACTTTGTCCTCCCATCAAATAGGTTGTACAAACATTCGCTCAAATTTTCTTGCATTTTGAATTATTCATGATCATGCAAATACATTGAGTCGTTTTTATTTACCTGCCTCCAACTTTTTACTCGTAAGCAGATATGGTAAGTTTCATGAATAGCCTTTCGATAATGCTTACGTATTTCTTTAATGAAATATAATGGTTGCTGCCTTAAGTCAAGGTGTATCACTAGGTGCTTGCCAAGCTGATCTTCTACAACGTTCTTACATTTATCATTGGTGATGATGCAAGTCCGCAACATTCTTATAATTATCATTGGTGATGATGCAAGTCCACAACGTTCTTATAATTATCACTGGTGATGATGCAAGTACGCAACATTTTTATAATTATCATTGGTGATGATGCAAGTCCACAACGTTCTTACAATTATCATTGGTGATGGTGCAAGTTTAGTCCAATGCTTCATACATTTTTTCTCCCTTCTGCTGGATCTTTCACGATTGAAGGAACCTTTCCAATTGCTTTGTCGAAATCGAACTCCAAGAACTTTTCCATCATGTCTAAGTGCGATTTGCCGAATCGACGAGGGAACAACTTTAGTTCTTTTTCTAGTAAGACGCTCTGGATGAAATATGTGTGATCCACAAAGTCAAGCATACTTCTAATCACTTCAAAGCTCTATGTACCTGTGCAAATTATCTTCCTTTTATAGGTTGTTTAGTTTCGTTATGAAAGGTGTTAGGTGATCAGATAACTTCCAGCACTGACTATAAAATCAAATAATACATGAATAACGAGGACAAGAAGCCACAACAAATATACCAATTTTTGGGGAAAACAGTGTAGTGAAGGTTTCGTTATTCCATAAACGCATAATTATTTTGCATAGCTACTTACATACACACTGAGATAAAACCACGCTTCATCGGAAAAGAATGTTAAATACAACATATCATTATTGTTAACATTGTAGTTGAATCATTTACATTCGCCAGGTCTAAGAAAAGCGTTGCTATATTTTTTAGGGAAAAAATACGAAATCTGTTTTTATAATTTAAAGTTAATTTATGTGACGCTTAAAATTAAGCTGAGTTTATTTGTTCGGTGCATATGGTCGTTAATAACTTGTTAATTTGATTTGAACCCCTGTTAAATACTCACATGTTCCGGAACGAAAATTTTTCGCTGTTGAATCGATTAATGAACATTTACCATTTAGCAACATGGTGTAGAGCTACCCACTCGTCATTCTCCGTCTCCTTCCTGACATCCAGTAACGCCTGCCATAGTCCCTTGTGATTCTCCGTTTCATCCAGTAGAACTTTAAGAATTTTCCTCCTCGTTCCTGCCGTTTCATTTTTAACTTTCGTCTTAATATTTGTAGTCCGCTCTATCACTTCAAACCTATCCATGATATCCATCAGTTCCGGGTATCTGTCTCTATACATTCTCTGGATACTTTTTTCCATCTTAATGTCATTTGGTTCTATCATCACCACTTGTGTAACTCTATTCTTGCAGTCTAGTGGGTTTCCGATTTTGACCTCCGTATTTTTGAAAACCTCCTGCAGCCACTTTCTGTCCTTACTCTCCTTCCAGTCCTCAAGACTATCCAAGCCCATGAGTGTATCAATTTCTTCACTATCACTTCTAGTCTGTGTTCCTACATTCGATGTCTCCCTGGTAAGTACCTTCCTCCCCTGCGCCTCAGAGAGTAAGTTTACTTGGGTTTCCCTATCGCATGTCGCTGGAGCCAGTTTTTTCCTAGGTCGTTCCCCTGCGCCACCGGGCCAATGTTTACTTGGGTTTCCACTTCATATGTCATTGGCTTCGTTCTTATGTACATCAGCTTGTCCAGCCATTTGTGTACTGAATCCTTACTCAGCACGTCCATTTGTCTTCTGAGTAGTTTAGTGACCTCTTTAATTTCTTTTTTTGTATTTTGAAACTTTGCCTCTTTCTCAAGCGTCGCCATATGCTTGCCTAACATCTCGAAGGCGTCTTGCACCATAAATGCCACCGGGCAAGGAGTCGGATTAGTCACCGCCCTGGTTAGTGAGTCTGAAATTTTCCTTTTCTTCGATGTTCGATGTTCACCGAGTCACATCTCTTCCATTGGCTCATAAAATTCAGACGACTATGTTTACCCCGTTCTATTGGGCTATTTTCCACCAGCCCTGAATCTCTTCTCCTATCGCCTTTCCCTTCGTCCCCTTTCCCCTGATTTATATTAGCTTTATCCATTTTGGACCCACGAGTCGCCTGGGAAATAAACGTCCGGATCCGCAGAGCCCGGCTTGCGCGTCTAAGTCTAATTACCATGGGAGGGCGCCCGGGATCCCATGGGCGTCGTTCGCGGCACCGTAACCCCGGTACCATTCATCCCTTGGCACGACATCCTACACCGTGGATTGGGGATTTATTTTCGAGGTTTACTCCTCTAGATCCGCTATGTTTTCCAAGAAAGCGGCCACCTAAAAGCTCCCTACTCCCCTAAGGCGTGACTCGAACCTTTCGGTCTGATAGCGATGAAAATAAATTGGTCCCTAGCCCTCGTTACCTAATAGCGTCGGGACCAGAAAAGAGCAAGGTACGGGTCGAGAGGGACACCAGATAGGACAGTTTAAAGAGAAGGAGTCCCACCTCATACAAGTTGAAGAATGGTGCAGACTCGGCTAGGGTAACCCCGGGTACGCCCCACCCGTACACAAGAAGTGTTCCCTTGGGCCCATCCTCCTTTATCCGGGCTTTGGACCGGCATCGGCGGTGCTCCGGGACTCGCGTCTCGCAGCACCCCCGAAGGCGGAGTTAACCCAATGCTTGTATGAACAAATCATGAAATAAAATCTGATTGCATCCCGATTTGAGTAGGCTACAACATATACTTTTTTATACGTTTTAATTTTCATGGTATGCTTTATCATTTTTTTAACATTTGATAAATGGTTGAACTACGGCGGACTTTTGAAAATTGCAATAGAAATGAAACCTTAGAATTTCCAGCGTCGAAATATATTTCTCTTTATTTAAAATGCGAAATAATAAATAATAATATAGATTTATCTTAAATGAAACTAGCGCCAGTGAATACTAAATATTTTTGCAAAACGAGAAAATATGTTTTTTTCTTGAATTTTCTATATTACGCAATAAAACTCGCGATGCGGGACGAATCTTTATTTTACTGTTGATTTTAATAGCATTGTTGCAGATTATTGTACATATTATTGCAGCAGACCAATTCTACAATGGGATTAATAAATCGTAATTGCCATTTTTAACACTTAAAAAAAATTACAATTATGACTCGTGAAAGAATCGATTTTGACATTATGCGTAGATTATACAATTATTATTGTCCTTACTCTTTATTGTTTTAATTGCATCAGTATTTATTGTTGCTAGTGTCCCGGAACAGAAATTAATGTCTTTATTGCTTATTGTTTTCTGTTAAATGGTAAGGAAATTTGTTCTATGTATTTGGCTTTTATCTCTGTGGATTCATCTTATCACCTCTTTGTTTTGAAATAACACAGCAACAACGAGAATTATCCATCACGTCACAAAAGGGTCTGTATGTGTAACATACAGGATGAGTCACTAAATACCGCCTTCTTCGATAGCTAATTTATAAAACTTCTTGTTTCACAAAGAGTTTCTGCCTATTCGTGATTGATGACGCAGGGCTCAACTCTGATGATTTTGATAATGTAACCTAAAGTTACTTTCACACCCTATGTATTTTCTTCTAGAAAGTCGTAACATCTGATCCTCTATGTCTGCACAGTAGCATACGAAATATTTACATTTATTTAACTAAATTAAGAGTAAATTAATATTGTGTTGAAAACTGTCTGATTTTCTGCTTCTCTTTAAATATTTACTATAAACGCATTTTTTGTCGTCCAGCAACAAAAGTCAGTAGTGTTATAAATTAAGGTATAAGGAGTAACCCAGGTATAATTTTTTTAAATTTGATTTGTTTTTCCAAATGTTCAAGCTTGCGCAATTGTCACATCTTAAAACTGCTACTGTTCTTTTTTCTAAGGCAACTCCCCTATCTATTACAGGAATAGATAGGATTCATGTCCCTCTTTAATTCTATTATAGGTTTTCTGTATCTAATCCTTACAGTCTTGTAAACTTTTTACATTTTTATTCTAAAAAGTGTAGCGTATTTTAATTTGTTTAACACAACGTCCTCTGTTTCAGAAGACACATGGTTAATATTAATGTTTACACTTGATTATAGACTTTTATTACATTGTAGTGATCCTATGTTTGTTGTAATTTAATGTTCATTATAATCGTAAAATAGAAACATATTTTTCTGCTCTAACTTTTAGATTCCTTTGACGATTTTCTGTAAGGTGTAAAAGATATCAAAAAAAGTTATTAATTAATTGTTATTACTTATAATTTGAATGAAAACTGAAATGTTGTCTTGAAAGAGCAGAAAATATCTGCTAAGATCTCTTAATAACTAAAAGTTATATATGTATTAACAGTAGCAACTTATGATGAAAATTTTTACTTATCTTTTTAATTGTAACAATAGCAACTTTGGTACTGATTTTTTTTTTGATAAGTTAAAAATCTGATGAAATTGAATTGCTTAATTATTAGACAATTTGCTATATTTTAAGAAAAAGTTAATTGGATAAGGAGAAAAATCTTTTCCTGAGGTAATATAAAGATTTGAGCATATTGGCAGGGTTGAATATAAAAGGAAAGCATGAGGCAAAAGGACCAGCAATGAAGAAAATAAATTTAGGGTAAAACCAAATGTAGCAGAAAATTCGGGTGTAAATTCTAGGGACATGTGCTACGTAATACTGAAATAAGCCAGTCAATCGTCCGTTTTCAGAATACTTTAAAAAAACAAATGTTACCATTATTATAACAGATGTCGCAGGCTCTCGCGAATTATTGTTACGGAAACAAACCGAAAATGGAAAGTGACAATTTTTGAAACACGATTTTTATTAAGAGTTTTAAATAATGTAAACATATTGTAGATTATGCTTTTAAAAGTTATTAGTAAATTTGAAAACTAAATACATATTGCTATGTTATTTTGATTTTGAAATTGAAAATTGTTATACCGATAATAATAATAATAACAATAATAATCCAATTACAGAGCAAACTTAAAATGTATAATACGTACGCAAATAAGTAGTAGTTAAATTACAAATATGTGGTAGTTAAATTACAAAATTAAACAAGAAAAAAAGAAAAAAAATTAATTAGACTTTAGAGAATTATAAAATATGTCGTCAAAAATCTTCTCTGCTGCGGAACACATATACGAGATTGGTGCCTTACATAACATGTTCGTCCTTGGTGTTGGACCCGAAAAAGTTGAAGCTGATCTACTTGAGATACGTGGAACATGGAAATTAACATTTGCTAGCAATTGAGAGCAGTCAATTCGTCCCACAACCAGTTTCCATAGAAAACGCGCAGCATGAACATCTCTGCGCCCTTCAAATGACTGCATGTTGTGTCTACGAAGTAAAAGCTCACTAGGAATATCCCTCGGCGGGTATATACCACCACATCTAAATGAAAGGTATTTTAGAAATCTTCGTAGAATTTTTTCAATCCGTAGGCGAGCAGCAGCGTAGTAAGGAGCCCAGGTCATCGAAGCATATTCAAGCTTACTAGCAACGAACGCAAAGAATAAGGTTTTTAGCAATGTAGGATCATTAAAAGGCCTAACAGATCTAATTAAAAAGCCCAAAGTTCTAGACGCAGATAGTGCAATAGCTTCAATGTGATGTGAAAAACTCAATTGCGAATCAAACAAGACACCAAGGTCTTTAAAAGTGTTAGTTTTAGTTAACGGCTGACCATTTATTTCATAAACTGAGTCAGTACCATGATGCGTTTTTCTACCAAAAGTAAGTGAGTAGCATTTATTGATATTCAAATTCAGTCTATTATCATCGCACCAGCGAATGAGTATATCTATGTCAGACTGAAGTTTCAACACATCCATACAGCTGGAAACAGATGAGTAGATTTTTAAATCATCAGTATACGCAAGAACATGACAGGAGAAGGAAGATAGAAGATCATCAATGAATATTAGAAAAAGAAGAGGGCCCAAATTTGACCCTTGAGGCACACCAGATGTTGACACAAAATCATAAGATTGAAAACCATTGAAACACACATAATTAATTCTCATAGTAAGGTAAGCAGCAAAAAGTTTAAATTAAACCCAAAGGAACTTAATTTATCCAATAATATACCGTGATCAATTCGGTCAAAGGCGCTAGAAAAATCTGTGTAAACAACGTCGACTTGTTTTTGCCTATCCAGTTCTTCACTAATGAATTGCGTGATCAATGCTAAGTTGACCTTCCTGGCATGAAGCCGTGCTGGTTGGGCGAAATATACGGACCAACACAGGAATAAACATATAAATAAATAACGTTTTCGTAGACTTTAGCAAAATTAGATAATATGGATATAGGTCTATAGTTTCTAAGTTCATAGGTTTCTCCCTTCTTAAAAACTGGAGTAATACGTGCGTATTTCCACTTGTCAGGGAAAACAGTCGTTTTGATGGACAAATTAATAATACCAGCTAAGGGCTTTGAAAAAACGTATCTACAATCTCTAATTATAAAATTAGGAACCATATCATGACCAGCAGTGACGTTTTGAGGAAACTTCGACATTATTTTTATTAATTCTTCTTCAGAAACAGGATGCAGAATCGAACAGAACCGGTTTGAATAAATGTCGTGTATTGGAAAGAAAGGCTTAGGAAGAAACGACTTTGAGAAGAGGTCAGCAAAATCCTCAACAATAGACTGTGGAGTGTTAAAGGTAGCTTCATTGTCATATAGCTTACTGGGTATTCTTGTGGTACCCTTTCTGTCATGCAAATATTTGAACAATTGCTTTGGATTGGATTTGATTGATTTTTCAATACTGGTTGTATAGAATCTAGCTGTATAGATATAGCTGATATTTTTGTTTTACAAACAGATCCAAGTCTCCGAAACTCTATAAGAAAAACAGGATTTTTAGTAAATTTCCATCTGCATCTGTAATAGTCTTTCAGTTTTAAAATAGAAATAATATCAGGAGTAAACCAAGATGGATTCGCTTGTTTAGAACCAGAGGATGAAAAAGTCGGTATGTGTCGATTGAAAATACCATACAATTTTGAATAGAACATATCCAGAGCAACATCGACTTCGGTGCAAGTATCAACAAAAGTCCAATCTGTTTGTAACAGATCCTGATAGAGCTGAATATAATTTGCTTTACGAAAATTATACCTACGATTGTTCGCTGATGGAAAAGCCTTCGATTTGGAATTTACAAAAAAGTCAACTGTAATTGTTAAAGGAGGATGATATGGATCAACAGGAACAAAAGGATTTTCATCCAGATCAACATATATAGAAAAAGTAGAACTGGCCAGTACTAATTGTAAGTCCAGAAGTTTACCATCAGTGTTAACAATTCTGTTGCATTGTTTAAGATCAAGAATATGCATGTTACTAGGAACGAATTTGTTTTGCAACAACCTACAGGATTACTATGGAGTAGAGGAAGATTGAAATCACCCACAAACAAAACCGGTTTGTCAATCAGGTACTCTTCTAAGCATTCCAAAAATACTTCAAACTCATGTGCTGACACATTTGGGGGAATATATACAGCAGCAATGAAAAATTTTACTGAAAATATTAAACATTCACATACAAGAAGATCAATTAAGGGAATAATGCTTGATATATGTTTTGTATTTAAGAGTTGATACTCAAAATTCTCTGTAAAGGCAATAAGAACACCGCCACCAACAGAGCGTCCAGTAGCTGTAAAATCCCTATCACATCGAATGACATCAGAACTAAAAGGAAAAAGTTAAGCGCTAGAAATGGAATCATTGTGCCATGTTTCAGTTATGACAACAACGTCATGTGAGAGTTCATAGGCACTGGTGTAAAAAGAGTGTGTCTTTAGTGCAAAGACCACGAGCATTCTGATAGTAAATGTTAAGAGAGGAATTCATATTTCTGCCGGGCGCTGCCAGTTTAAAGAAGCAACATGTGGAATGCCGTTCATATATTTTAATTTGAGATTTTTTTATTTTATTTTATTTTTTTTTATTTTATTTATCGTTATAAGACTCCATAGTCAATCAACAGGACGAACCCAATAACAGATTGACACTAATTATAACAGAAGAACATCGCAAACATAACAAATATTATATATAATATATAAATCTAAATATAATTAAATTAAGACAACTCATCTTCTACAGAAATATATAATACTAAAGAGAAATAGAATATAACAACATACTAGACTAAAGGAAACAAACAAATTATTAACTACATAAATCTAGCAAAGTACTCTTAAAAACTGAAAAAGGACGTAACAATAAATCAATATCATTAACTATAGCATTATAATCTCTGGATGGAAAAGTTATCGCCAGGAAGATACAATAAAAGAAGTGAATAGCGGCATTGCTGGCAAGGGAAAAGTAACTGTCGACGTACGTTTCGATCTTATTAGACCTCATCAGGACAGTATAACCAAAGTGTAAGGTGTTGACACTTGGAGATGGAAAACAACAAATGAAGCAACAGGCCAGGAGACCGAATGCACAATTTGTTGCGACAACTGAGAAGACCCTCAGGTTTAAGAGCAACATCCAATATAGCAACGGAGGCAAACAAGGTCAACCTGCGTTACTTCAAGAAAAGCCGGGATATAAAGGATGGAAAAGTTATCGCCAGGAAGATACAATAAAAGAAGTGAATAGCGGCATTGCTGGCAAGGAAAAATTATAATCTCTCATCATCCTCGGAATAGGAGAAAATTTTGCGATATTGGTTGAAAAAGAAGGTATTCTGAAAACAAAATTGTCACGCAGAGATCTTAGGGGGGCATTAAAGAGCAGCTGTTGAAGAAGATAAGGCGAGTCAAATTTATTGATAATATTATATAAAGAGAATAAGCAAGCTATATTTCTCCGCTTTTCTAAGGTAGTTAAGCCCAAATAGTTAACACGTCCAATGTAATTATCACACGCTACATCCAACCCACGACAAATAATTCTAGTGAATCTCCGTTGAACTGCTTCAATCCTTGCAATATGTACAGCATGATAAGGAGACCATACCGTGCATGCATATTCAATATGAGATCTAACATATGTATTAAATAATGCTTTCTTTGCCTCAATCCCAGGGAAATGCTTGGTTATTCGAAGAATAAAGCCAAGCATAGCATTGGCCTTTTTTACAATGGTATCAATATGAGATGTGAAAGACAGATCAGTGTCAAACCAAACCCCTAAATCCTTGATAACTGTTAGGCGTTTTAGAGTGTTATTGTTTATACTATATACTCTAGTTATAACTTTTTTGTTGAGAGTGTAATGGATGTACGAACACTTTCCAATATTCAAGAATAGCATGTTTTGCAAACACCACTCCTGTAAAACATTTAAATTGTGCTGAAGAAAATCGCTATCCAATGAGGAAGAAATGCAATGGAATAGTTTTAGATCATCAGCATAGAGCAAGTGGCCGCAATTCAGACGGGAGCACAAGTCATTTATAAAGGCTAGGAAGAGAGTAGGACCTAGATGAGAGCCTTGTGGCACTCCTGATGTAACCAGGATATCATTAGAACAATATCCACCAATTGCCACCCTTTGTATTCTGTCATTAAGGTAAGATTTAATCCAAGATAAAAAGATCCACAAACACCATATTGACGTAATTTACTGATCAAGATCTTATGATTAACTTTGTCAAAAGCTTTCGAGAAGTCTGTTTAAATAACATCTAGTTGCTTGTGATTATTAAAGGTTTCAATAATTTTATTAGTAAAACATAACAGATTTGTGTTTGTGGATCTTCCCGAAATGAAACCATGCTGACTCTGGGAAAGATAAGGACGTAAGTGATTAGATAGCTTAAAATTAATAAGTGACTCAAATATTTTCCCAAAAATACTTAATTTCGAAATTTGACTCACCACTAAGCAACCGTTCATTTAGTTCAGCTTTAGCATTTTTATACAGTTCGATTTGCATAGGAGTCTTAACATTTGATATGAAAATATTTCTGAAGTTAGGACTAGCTTTCAGACGTTTGGAGTTGCGTAAGGCACAAGGGACACTGATGCCTAAGTTGACCTTAATTGGACGACAACGGTTTTTATTCGATGGATCAAATTTACCTAATCTAGCAGGTTTTAATCCAGGAATATCAACTTGCACTGTTTTGAGTAAATCACACACAACCGGAAAGTCAAGGTCAAGTTGCAGTTAGATTCCTTACAGCCAAATATAACAATATTACTCTTACGACTCTCTCGATCCGCAATTTCCTGAATAATTTTTTCAGTATCTAGCAGGGTTTTAGTAGTAGGAGGTACAGGAAAGTTAACATTAGCTTTTAAAACTTTGATTTCGTCTTGCAGGACAATAATAGCCGCTTTTAAGGCATTAAAATCATTACCAATTAGGACACAATTTTTACAAGTCCAAGATAAACCCGAATTGGAATGAATTTTCCGAGCTTCACCTGTGGATAATCCCACGCAATCAATTTTGTAAGATTTGCTGCAAATAGAGCATTTAACAATCTTATGCTGCTCAGCTACCTGATTACAACAAGAACAAGAACACTTTTCCATCACCAATACGTGAATAGAAAGAGCCGAAACAATAAAAAAATAAATAAAAATAAAAATTTGAAAATAATGCTAAATGGAAATAGCGATGCCGATCACAGCGATCATTAAATATACAAGTTTACTGAAGACAGCCAAAGAAATTTTCATTATTAATTGTAATTTAGTTCGTGATTCATCATACATCAATTAAGTTTTACATATTAAAGAAAAAAATTATGATCCGAAAGTATTTCAACATATATGTTGCTACTGACTGGTATTCGTTACATGATGTTATGACTAAAGTTGGGATTTATATGCAGAATTCTTTTTAAGGCGGCGCTACATTACATGGCAAACTAGCCAAACGTTTGTGAAGTGTGAAGGTTCGCCGAATAGTGTGTATGGCAGAGCATTTGTCAAACTCCTTCCAACGTTTGCATTCGTATACGTTCCGATAGAAGTCGGTAAATGAGACACTTAAATGCGATTCAGCAACATCGTACACATTATTTGACAAACGTTTGGAAAACTGTACACATCACCAACGTTCGACATTCGCCTAGTTTGCCATGTAATGTGGAGCCGCCTTTAGAATATGCACACATGCAGAATTTTTTGCAAAATATGCAGCAAGATATGCAAATTATGCAACAACATGTATGCATTTATCGGCTAATTTTTTTCTATTGATTGTTGAGTGTTGATTTTTTATTTTTGAAAAGGTAAAGCGTTACCTAATCGATCAAGAATGTTGATATTTTGATAAATAATGCAGATGATGATGATGATAGGATACAAATAAGCTAATAAGTTTAATTAAAGTAAGTTCTTGTCCAATCAAAATTGTATCATAAATTCTTTTAATGTAACTAAAATTCGCACAATTGTTCAACGTTTCACTATTGATTGATAGCTCCTGACGAAGCTATCACGGCTCACAAGACTGCACAAGAAAAGGTTAAAAGAGTAATGAATTTCAGCTATAAATAAATTTAAATAGGTACGGTGGTAGTCCCTACCTGTTCTAGATGACATGTACATTTTGTTCTACTTCGAAAAAATGTGAATTTTGTTGGAACGGACAAAATTTATTGTAAAATTGATAAATTATGCCCTGGGATATTAAAATATGTAAAAAATGCAAAAATATGCATTTTGCATAAAATCCGAGCTTTAGTTATGACTTAACACATCCATGTAGCATATGTGGAAACAAAGTATAGTTGTGAAGCAGTGAGCTACGCTAGATGATTTTTATTAATTCAAATAAAGGTTTAGAAATTCTTAAATAATTCTATTGATACCAATAACAAGCCACTTGTTCTAATTGCGTGAGGATTCTACAGTTTCTCGATTCTATTCTATTTTTTCCTCTTTTTTGTTGGACCAGTATTTTATATACCGGATGATTTCTAAAACTTTTTATCAACTTTGCCATGAAATTTGGACGGTATATCTTAGCTTAACTGAAACTTAAGTCATTGTATAGTCTTTATTACGTTATACACTAAATAAAATAACTTTGTGTTAATCATTTGTGGTTTTGTAAATTATATTATTATACATTATACATTATTTATTGTCTGATATTTCCATTTGCTAGTTAGTACAGGAATGGATTAAATTAGTCGGGCAAAGTCTGTCACGTATTCGTCAAGGATCTTGCGGATCCCATCCGTAATCGAGGCTTCTCCATATATGAACGGACTTTTCCGGAGGCTTAGACCAAATCCGCCAGAAAGTCCCCTCGTGCTCGGCTGGCTGTTAACTACAAAGTCCGACTGGGATCTGTATATTAAACGCGAAGGAAGTCTCTGTTCACGTGAATGCAACTCAAGGTTTGTGTTGAGAAAGTCTTCGAGTCTTATCACTTTATTTATGCGCTGACGTAAATATGTAACTCGTTTTGCTAGTTTATTCTCCATTTTGGAATAATGATTAAGTTTATTCTCGTTTAGTATAATTTTACGTGTATGGATTTACTTCGTTATAGTGATATTTTGAAAGGTCAATGAAACCATCTACTTGTCTTTTCCGATTTTATATAATAATCTTTAAAAAAATCAAATATAATAAATAAGTAAGTACGTATTGAATAAAGCGGGTGTTTGCACAATTTTATAATTACTCGATATGATAATAAAAAAAATAATTAATTAAATAATTAAACAATATTAACATAATCTGTGAATAAAGTTTTTGAATTCTGAGTTTTACATTCAGCTTTTATTTTTATGTTGCACGATGTGAAAATCTAAAGGCCACTTTACAGTTCGCAATTAATTATTGCCGGTACTGAAAATTGCAGCGATTTGTATTACACGCATGCGCAGTGTTGCATTTTTATACAAAATGCAAATACCGCGCATGCGTGCAATACAAATCGCTGCAATTTTCACTGCCGGCAATAAATAATTGCGAACTGTAAAGCGTCCTTAAAAGCAGGTTTTACATCGACGCAATGCAATGCAAAGAACGTTGCTGTAGCAAACGTCAAGAGAAAATTGTATTTTGCTCGCCACTTTAGGCACATGATAACAAGTTATGTTGCATTGCACGTGTATTGTCAACATAAAAAAATTAAATATTTCAATTAATACTGTGCAAAGCAAAATAGTATTTTTCGTTGTTGAAATGTCATTTTGGTACTACCAAAAGTAAGGTTAAAATCCCTAAAAACATTCTACAATGCAAGTGATCCAATGCAAGAAATCTTGCACCGGCTGATCTTGGCCTTTAACTGTGCGCATACGCACAATAGAAATTGCCTCTTACTGCGATACAAATTGCATTGTGTAAAGCGATCTTAAGATAAGGGAAAAAATATGTTGTGAACAAAAATTAATTCTATTGCATTTGATTATACAGGGTGATTTTTTGAAAACGATCCACCTGAAATATTTCAATTATTTTGAGAGATCGATATTTTCCAGTGTTGGTTGTTCATTCTGTAATAAAATGTCACTAACACACTGTTATTTCCAACGTATTGTTGTGTGTATTGAATTGTCCATCAAATTTAATATAAAAATATATTCTGTCTTAATAAATACATTTGAAACTTACAGTAAACAGTTTTTCAGCGTTTCGAATTTAGCGTAACAAATGACATTTTTATAAACCTCAAATCAGTGTAACTTTTTGTAATTTAACCGAGCTAAAAGATCTCATATCTCCTTGTATAGTCGTCCAAGTTCTGTATCGGTTTTTTATGTTCTTGCTATAAAAAATGCTTCAAAGAGACCGGCACTGCGGTGTCTTTGTCGATTCTCTGTCGCTTTTTTTATAGCAAGACCATAAAACCGCTACCAAACTGGAACGACTATAATTGTAATCATTCGCAGTCAAATTTCTAAAGCAACAAATAAAAGTTAAAGATAAAATAGTAGCGCGAATAATTTAAAAGATTCAAAGTGACCTCGACCTGCGCTGTTTTGGATTTTGTCATTAATAAAAAGCCCGGATTTTTAGGCACTTAAAAAGAATTAGGCAGGCAAATAGGCAGTTAAGGTCTAAGAAGCAAGTACATTTTTAGGCAGCCTAAAGAAATGTAGGCGTTTAATAATTCTTCGTTTTATAAAAAAAAAATATTAATGCTTATTTTACTTACATGGTCATTTATTAAGAAATCGGAGGGAGGTTGTTAGGGGCTTATGGAACTGTACAAGTGAATGATAATTCGTAATTCGCCGTAATTCATAATTCGCCGTAACGAATATATTGGAGAAACATGCTTAAAATAGAAGCCATAAATCGGCGTATAAGTCAAAAAATCCAGACATTACCTAAGATGGGTTCATTCTTGATAGAGTAATTCGAGGACTCAGTAACAGAGGACCTCTTTACGCTTTCCTTTTCTATTTTCCTATATGGCTCTAGGCGAAGGATCTCCTTTACGTACACTATCAAATCACCCACACCAGGAATACTGGAATACCCACTCGGAAAAAGGGGCTTCGATGATAAAGCTAAAGAAGAAGCAAAAATGACAATTTTAAAATTTGAGCAAAGATATAAAAACAAAATAATAAGGAGGACACTTCACAAAAAGAATTCGGCGAGTATTTTATAAAAATTATATGAATGTGAATGTGAAAATTGGATACGCAACCGTTCGCGGAAATGATTCGGTAAACTTTTGAATCTTCTCTTCCTGCGGAACCTTATTCTTTACATTTTCAAAGCCCGAGCCCTTTTTGTAATTTGCGGCTGCGATGTGGCGACATCTGTGCAAGTCTCCCTTTTGGTCTCACTCATTTAAGTCACTGGAGTGACTTAAGTTGCCTATCCTCAAGGGATTGCGATGTGTTTTTGGACCGGCTCCGCCACCTTGCGTGGATGAAGTTCTCACCCGCTCAAGGTCTTTATCACGTAGCTCATTAAATTTTGATGTATCGTAATGGCCACTTTTCGTAAGAAGAGTCAGTATTTTGCCTAAAGTTTGTCGCTTGCACTTCGCAAATAACCCTGAAGTAATTTTATTTAAATTTAAAAAATTTTAATTTCAATTTTCGGCCCTTTACAAAAACGTAGCAGCGTTGAGTTTAGCTGAACACGTACAGTGTCTTTAAAATGTTTTGGCAAGCAAATACGTATTTCCACACACAGAGAAAACAATTCATAAAAATTAATTATACAATAATTGCTCATTTTAGGCATAAAATAGGCAACAAAAAAAGTTGTATGCGCTTAAGCTCTAAAACTAGGCAAATACTTAAAATATTGTAAAAATAGGCACTTAGGCACGAAAAAATATACATCTCATTCTAATTAAAATTGTAATCTAAATGTTTAAAACTTAACCCAGCGAGTAGTTACTTGAAGATGTAACTACTCGCTGGGTCGAATTGTTTGCCCTAGTGCGGGCTAGTGCGGAAGAATGCTCCAAAATACCTGTAGAGGAAGTATTTCTACGCTATGGGATTTGTCGAAGAGTAATAAGCGATAATGGTGTGCAGTTTGTAAGTCGTATTATGCAACATGTAACATATTGTATGGGAATACAACAAGTTCTTACGCCCGTTTACCACCCTGAAGCCAACCCTGTGGAACGACGAAATCATGACCTCAAGACACAACTGGCGATATTGGTTAAAAGTGAACATACGCGTTGGCCAGAGATGCTACCAGTAATAAGATTTGCAATGAACAGTGCTTTGTGTCAAACCACAGGTTACAGTCCAAGTTATTTAATGTTTGGAAGAGAACTTCGGACACCAGATGATGTGAGACGAGATATGAAAGCGAAAACTTCGTTCCAGAAATAACCCCGTATCTACTGCGCATGGTGAATACAATGCGAGATGTTCGAGACACAATAGAAAAAGAACAAACCAGAAGAAAGAATTACGCAGATAAGAAGCGAAGAGATCCAGGAACCTATCAAGTAGGAGAATTTGTATGGGTAGCGACGCATACTAAAAGAGATGGAACTATGAGAACATCTAAATTTGATCCTAGACGCGATGGACCATACCTAATTACGAAGGTATTCTCTCCAACCAGTTATGGAATTGCAGAAATAGCAACACCTAATGTGATACTGGGAAAGCAGCATGTATCAGCACTTACGCCCTACCATGGACCAGATCTCAAGAAAGCCAGTCCGACGGTACCAATTAGGAAAAGAGGACGCCCTAAGAAAGGAGATGTTTAGTATACGAAAACTAGACATCATCGTATACTAAAGGGGGAGAACTGTAGCGCGATGAGTAGTTCTATCGACTAAGGTGGCTGTTTATATTATTATTAAAATAGTAGGTTTGTTTATGAGATGTTATGTAATTTTTGACAGAGAAAATATATAGAAGTTTTCTCCTTAAAAGTATTATTTTACTTTATCACACATTTGAAATTGCCCGAATAACTTTTATAACTGTGTTATACTACGTTTTTTGTTAAATAAAATGTTAGGCAAAAGCCTAAAAATCCGGGCTTTATTAATAAGAAAATCCGGCTGCAAGATTCAGATGTTCAGATTTAAAAATCAGAAACTGATGATCATTAATTACTAAATATTTTGTCTCTCCAATTTTTTTATTTTTGTGCTTCAGTGCGGACAACTTTTTGTATTTTAAATTCAAGCCATTTATTAAATCAAATCAAATCAAATTTATTGACCGAATTGGTTAAAATAACAAAATGTTAGAATTTGTAGAATGTTAACAATTTGTGTACGTCAAAGTATGTAACGTAATATCAAACGATCAAAAAATATAGACCTCACACACATTACATATTTTACTGTACCTGCTTTTTAGGCACAACATTTGACAGTTTATATTTTTTTGGCAGATTTTTGAAAATAATCCTCTACCGAATAAAAACAATTATTAAGAAGATACTTTTTAATTTTTGCTTGAATCTAGATATTGGTAGGTCCCTCCATATAACTGGCAAGTTGTTATATACATTGTTTTTTTTTTAAATGCCATAAGGGGTGATTGTGGAAAAGAAAATTCATGTCTTAGCTCCATTCATGTACTTCAAATTATCAGTTTTGGCATGTGTTACATGCCAAGCTACGACATGAATTTTAATTTTTATGGCCAACCTTTATGGCATTTTTAAAAAAATACACCGTAGTTTTAAACCTAGTGTCATAGATTCGGTAGATTACAGTCTTAAATAAGGTATTGTGAGATTCTGTGAGATTGTGAGTAGATCATAACTTCGTGTTCCCCGCCTACAATTAAACTGATTGATGTTACGGTGAACATGCACTAATTGTTTGTAAATGAATACATTAGGTAACGTCATAATATTGTGTGACAAAAATAAAGGTTTGCAATGGACATCCATCGGTGAGTCCGATAATAAACGAACAGCCTTGTTTTGCATGATAAACACTTTGTTCAAATGTGAAGAGGAACCTCAGATTTCTATGGCGTAAGTTGCTTTTGAATGGAAAATGGCAAAGTTAACCATTCTCGCATCTTGTATATTCATAATACTTTTCACTCTACGGATAGCAAATAAAGAGGACGATAGAGAACGACAGAGATCTTCTATGTGTTGTTGCCAAGTAAGTCTTGAATCCAGAATAATACCCAAGAATTTCGAAGTGTTTGAAGTAATTAGGTTCCTATCAGCACTGAAAATATTTGTTACTGTTTTTTCAATGCTTAGGGTGAATTTATTACTGAGAAACCAGTTATTCGCCTGTGTTTTTATTACTTGCAGACTGGAGTTATCATCTGTGTCGTAAGTTGCCAAAACTGTATCATCGGCATACAGTGTAACGTGACAATCGACAGCTGCAGGTAGATCATTAATAAATATTGGAAATAGTATGGTACCTAGAACAGATCCTTGCAGCATGCCTGTTTTGATGGTAGATAGCGAACTTGGTATTTCATTGTAGTAAACGTATTGTTTTCTGCTGGAGAGGTAAGATTTTAGCAATTCGTACGGTTTTCCTTTGAATCCATAATAATCAAGTTTGCATAGCAATATGTCGTGAGGTACGCAGTCAAATCACAGAAATTCCATATTACTCATCATAAAGTTGGTCAGTGAACGTGTAGCATCTACTGTAGTTAATCCAGAACGAAAACTGTATTGATGCTTTGAGTAAAGTTCGTTATGTTCGAGAAACTTGTTAATTCTGATGTACAGTAGCTTTTCATAAATTTTTGCAAATACCGGGAGTATTGCGATTCATCTGAAATTATCGAAAACTGATGGAGATCCTTTTCTTAACAGAGGAATTATTTTTGCTACTTTTAAGGAGTCTGGAAATATTCCGGTACTGAATGATGTATTTATGATATCCGATAACGGTGCCGCAATAAGTTTGGAAACATCTCTTACTGTTTTGGCGTTAATATCATAGCAGTCAAAAGTCTGTTTATTTTTTAATGAATTTATTATATCGACGACTTCTTGTTCGGTAACTGGTGAAAGGAAAATGGTTGCTCCTGTTGTGGATACTGCTTGAAGATAAGTTTCATAAGTATTTTCCGGATGTTTTAGTTGTGAGTATAACGTGTTAGCAATATTTGTAAAATAAGTAATGAAATTTTCAGCGGATGGAGACTTTTCTGTGCTTTTCTCACACCAGAATTCACAATCTTCCATGTCGCTTTTGCTAAATTATCAGACTCTGACAGAGTACGTATATTTGCCATTTTTTCTCCTCTTCGGCCGTTTTAATAAAAAAATGTTTATACCGCAAGTAAATATCTTTTAGTTCATCGTCACCAGTGTTCTTGTAGGCCTCGTATATTAAACTCAGTGTTTCTTTTATTTGTTTAAGTTGGGGGGACTCTGGTTGGGATTTCACTCGTTGCTAAATAGATTTCCGAGGAAAACATTCGTCGTAATGACATTTAAAGATGTGCAGGAAACTGTCCATTTTCATGTTGGGATCATGGCATAAGCAGATAGGAGACCAGTCTTGTTGCCTAAGTTGATCTTGAAAAGCAAGCTTACGATTTGGTGTAAATATTCGGTTAACTTTCCATGCTTGTGGCAGAGTGCAATTTGATGTAATTTCCAGTAATTGTCCGTCGTGATCGGATATACCAAGGGATACTACTTTGGCTTCATAAGGTGTCCAGTTTGTAAATATGTTATCAATACAGCTAGAAGATCGGTTTTGACATCTGGTAGGTTCCAATATGGTTTAAACTGAAAAATTACAAACAACACTAACAATTTTTTGGCGGAAAAATTTTTCCGCCGCAATCGAGAATCGAACTCGAGTCCTTCTGGTTTGGCCCCAGACGCTCAGACCACTGAGCTATTACGAGTTCATTTATCGTCTAATAGAAATTAGAATCAGATATATGGTTTGTTGTAGATTAAACGCAGATAATGTATTTAATAAGTCCTTAGCATGAATCGACGGAACCAAAAAGTTCACATTAAAATCTCCAGAAATAACTATCTTGGGGTTTTTGTATGTGCACATTATTTTATTTAATACAATTTCCAGTTTTATTAAAATCACTCGAAAATCACTGTTTGGTGATCGGTAGCAGTTAACCACTACAAAATTATAACGAGGAATAAAAACTGCGGCCATTTCCAAATTTTTCTCTTCACTCATTTCCTTAATCCAATCAATAGGGGTAGATTTCAAGTTTTGTTTCACAAGAATGCAAACTCCGCCATGAGAATTTGTTTCAGGATAGGAATAACTGACCTTATTATAGCCAACTATGTTGTAAAGATGAATATTGTTAGGTCTTAGACAATGTTCAATTGTAAGGAAGTAGAAATGTTCTCGATTACTGCAACTTTATTAGTCAAACTTTATACATTGAGGTGTAAGACATTCATTGCTGTTTTTGGAGAATTCTCACGTATGGTTTCTCGTCCGGATCGAAATACAGTTGCTTTTTCAGACATTAATAGCTATTCAGTTATATTGTACTGTACTTTGGACCTTTCAATCTCTATTCTTTTTAATAAAATTGGACATTTATTATCGAAAGGCGAATGCTTATATTCACACGATTGGAATTTTTGATTAACTTAACAAAACAATTTGGACAAATGTGTTCTGAGTTTTGGCAATCTTGAGCTGAATGACCGGTTTTTCCACATTTTAAACACACAGGTATCTTCTTGCAATCTTTGGCTACATGATTGAATCCACAACAACTGTAACAACGGAGGACGTTAAGATGTTCGTATACGGGACAAGCCGAAAATCCAATGAAGATTACACCATGGTACATAATTTTTTTTATAAGTTTTTGGATCGCACTCTATAATAGCTAAAAATTTTGTTTTCATTTTTTTAAATACAATTATATTTAGGTACGTCTGCGACATTTTCAATATCTTTATTCTGCTTTAGAATGCATTCTTTTAATCTTTCATTCGTCATCTCTTCTTCAATCCCAACGCAATTTTAATTTTCGGCTTTTTCAGCTGTGGAACAATGGCGTTGAAACGATTTTCCCTGTTTTTTCTTTAGTTTTTTTCAGCATCCGCGCGTTTTCTTTGGGTATTAGAAAGAAAAAACCGTACATCTGTGCAATAAAAGTTGAAACTAATGGAACAGTTGAAACTAATAGAACAGTTGGAAAAGTTGAAACTAACGAAAGTGGAAAACAGAAAATATTGATTTATTACGGCTGAGATCTTTATAATGGGACATTTATGGCTAAGATCTTTATAATGGCACATTTTTGCGTCTCGGGAATAACGGGCCAACGAATTTAAAAACTGTACTGTACTGTCACTTTAGTCGTGGCTAACTTATGCAAGAATAGTCCTTAATCTAATAGCGTTCTCGACTGACTGCTCTAGAGCACTCTCAGAGCAAGATCTCTATCTTGTTTCAGCCTCATGTAATAACAGGGGATGGATATACTCTCAAGGTGCTCTGGAGCATCAGTCGAAAACGTTAAGTATCATTAATTCGACTACAAAATTCTCAATTCTGCTCTCAATGCATTAAAAATCAATTAGGACATTTATACATATACAGGGTGATTCTTAATTGTTCCAGCAAAATCCGATCAAGAAGAGAATCAATATGATAGACTTTAGAAAAATGCGAAAACAACACTCTTTCCCAGTTTACGAAACGTAATTGTTCAAAAATTATACTCAAGGTCTCGATAGATAAATTATTACATTATTCACATTAAAATATTGTCTAGTTCTTGAGTAGTTAAATAAAATTTAATTTGCCATATTTTATAGCTTGATGTGTCACTTCAAAACTAAATTTATTTGGCCATATGGTACTTAAAACGTGCATTCATCATTTTAATAAGCGAAATTAACAAATTAAATGACGTAGTATATTATTTGTTTACAAAGTATGGAATATCATGATGTAATTATTATCAATTATCTAATGAAACAGATGGTCGAAGATTTCGTTATCGAATTGTGTTGCGGGTGACACCGACCCAGTGACAGTGACATATTCGGAATTTATCGTTTTACGATGTGTTTCTAGAAACCGCAGGTGCACTGACGAACGAGAAGTTTTCAAACAAAAGGCGATGCGCTATTGTGGTAGATAAGTCTTTAATTTCTGAGCAAAACTACTGATATTTGCAGAATAATTTCTTATGTGACGAACTTACAGTATTAATAAGTAAAACTTATTCGATTACACCCTGTATAAGAAAGTATGTGCAATTAACTTCACGCCTAAAAGAAGTTAATTAAACGTTACATGGAAAGCAGTCCTTAATTCTGAACTTAACATCGACTCGTGCATTCTATAAATCCTATTTAATTCTTACGGTTTCGGATATCCTCTTAATGCATGTGATGAAGAATGTACAGTATTAATAAGTGAAACTTATTCCATTACGCCATGTATGTATATATTAATATTTTTTTCTTTACTCTCCCTTTCAAGTTTCGTTTAAATCAACTAAATATTAAGATTTTGAGAAAAAAAATTTTAAACGAGTAGGTACTTTTAAATTTTTAAAATTCAACTTTAAATTTAAATCTTGATTCTTGTTTTTTTGATACTTTTACTATCAAGCTCGACAGTGTCTAATTTTTCAAAATCTATTCCCTTGCCGGTTATTTCGTTCGGCGATAAAACATGTTTAATATTTTCTTCACCCAGTGAATAAATAATGATGAATAAACGAAATTCCAATTTATGTCGAGGTTACTCTTCCAAGTAGCTTTAGCTTACAACCATAAAAACTTATGGCATGGTTTTACGGCTTTAGAAAAAGTAGCCTTTTATTCCACAGGCAGTGCCAAAATTTATTTTTATAAATTGCTACTTCATTCTAACTTATTATTTATTACATAGTCTGTCACATCGATTCTCTTATTGATTTAATTTTGCTGAAACATTTGGGAATCACCCTGTATATATGCAGTGTTTTATGGCTGGAAATTGTTTCATTAAAAGGTATAACGTGGGAATAAAGAAAATATTAAACAAAAGTGAGAAATATTCAATAAAAAGTAAAAAGCGTACATTTTTATTTGACGAAAGACGGAAGAGAAGCCATTTACGTTTACTTAACTTGAAAGGTTGTCAACCAACTACACAGCCGAGTTTTCTTTTCAACATAAAAAATAAAAGGTTGACGACCGTTTCTTTGCAACAAGTTCTTTTACTCCGTGATGTCACATACGTCACCACACGTTATTTTTTTTTTTTTAAATAAATAATGTATGTTCCAGGGGTGTGGGTGGAGTTTGAACTTTAAACATATCATGCGTAGGTTTTACTGACATTCATTTAGTTATACCTCGTTGTTAATTATTATTATTAGTAATTTGCGATCGTTGTTGTCAACAGTACGCATTTTATTGTTATAATTGACATTGTCTTCATTTCATCTTTTAATAGTTAGTTCATTTGCCTTTGCTACCGGAGGCTTTATTTTGTGCTTTTGGTTATGACTCAATTTGTACTTTCCTGCGTGAAAGTATTCTACTTAAAGCCATATATTATAAACTTTCTTCTTTCCAATTGAATTCAAAACTACCAAAAATAATTTTTAATGTTTGCTGCTTTAGGTTTTATGACAGGAGAATGATTTCTCGAGTTTTATATAGTTTTAATAAATACATACTACAATACAGCGTGATTCATAATAAGTGTCCAACCCCTTAACCCCACGTAGTACATGAACAAACAAAGCAAAAAGTTTATATGAATAGGGGGTCTTAGGTGCATAGTTTTTAAGATAAAATTAATTGAAGATGCACATGTAAATAAGTTCGTTGGCACTGGAGTAACTGACCTAACTCACAAAATCATTTACCCTTGAATAAAATTCTAAAACGCCTGTGTTGACAACTTTTCCGAGAGATTTATGACGGGCAATTCAATTATTGCAGACACGTGTTTGGGAATGCAGACAAAGAGAATGAAATTTACTGTCGTTATAAAAATGTGTGGCGGCGGCAACAAGCTATTTATATTGGTATTTATAAACATCGTACCTATCATATTGATGGTCTCAAATCAATACCTCGTAAGTCAAAAAAGCAATGAGTACTACGTAAGTCGAATACAATTAAAAATTTTTTGAAAAATGCGTCGATAGAAGTTCTTTTTGAAGACGTTTTATTATTATTATGTGCTTTATTATTACCAATATCATTGCAGATAGTAATGAAACACTTTTATTTGCCTCCTCTAAAATGGTCATTTTTTACACTTACGTGGTATTGATTTGAAACCATCGATATTCTAAAAATAGTTGTCAGTGATACTCTAACGGTTTCAATTTGAGATTCAAAAGCGCTGTATAATTTAACTATTTTCTGTCTTCTATATGTCTTCATTTTGATCCTGCAATATTGTGTAGAATATATCAAGAAAAAATCATATCCTTATCATCTACAAAGAATACAGAAATGGCTTCGCTGACTAGTGACAATACTCTCTACCAACATTTTTAATATTTATTATATAAAGCCATCGAGCCATCTTTGTAAAATGTTATG
Organism: Dorcus hopei; assembly: GCA_033060865.1. Classification (NCBI taxonomy): domain Eukaryota; kingdom Metazoa; phylum Arthropoda; class Insecta; order Coleoptera; family Lucanidae; genus Dorcus; species Dorcus hopei. The sequence goes on along the minus strand of CM065423.1, from coordinate 28,713,094 downwards.
TTTTTAATAAATCCAAAAGTGAAGTTAGTCGTTGAGACAGTCTCAATAGAAACACTTCTTTAAGAAATATGACCATATCATAGCAGATCAATAAACACAACAGTAGTAATTGCACAGCCGAATTGGTTAAGTCCCATGGTAACGGATTTGATGCTCGACTGAGAAATTGTATGTAGGTATGAATTCGAATCCGATCTGTACACATGAGTTCTACTATGTTCCGATTCATCGAACTGAGTTTTTCCACCGTTCCGTCAGTTTATAAAAAGAACGCCGAAAAAGAAGAAGGTAATGAATCGGTCGCAGTTACAACGGACAGTATCTGGACAGCTAACCAAGAACACTTCCCTGTCAGAATCAGAAAACTTGGGGCATGAATGAGTACTAGATATTAAATAAGTTCTCAGTGAATTAGGAGAGTTAATTTTAAAACTATTTCAATTAATATTTACACAATTTGAACATGCAAAACAGAAACTTTTATTGGACTATAAAAATTTTAAAAAAAATATGAATAATTGAAGCTTATTTTCTCTTATAGAATGATTCTTTAACTGAAAATTAATTGTATCTTATTTTAAAACTACGGGTTAAGCGCATGCCGTGATATTTTTCAAGAGCTTGAGCTTTATTTAATGAATTACCCTGTAGGAGGTCAGTAACCTGTGGCGCCAATGACTGACCCGACATATTTGAAGACGATTAGTTTCAAAGCTAAAAAATAAAATAAATTAATTGTTTTTTATATGTATAATCTTACAACAATAACTGAATCCTAATAGACCTAAGTTTTTATAACTTCAACTGTACGTTAAAATAAATTTAACTTCCTCCTTAGGTTAACAACCTTGATGATTGATTTGTAGCAACAGGTTTCTCAAAATAACTGTTGCTTCTGTCGGAATATATTTTTCCGACAAGGCGATTTCCCTTTTTCCTTCTACGTGGTGTTTTCATATCTTTTTCATAATCATAATTTAAAAGTATTTAAGTTCATTAGTTCCAACCCAAATGTACGGAAAATGTAAACAGTTTATAATTATATTTATTATGATCATTACGTTATTGGTAAAATGGAGCAATCGCTAACGATCATAATAAAATAAAAATAAGTTTCCTCAACTCCAATGAAGGATTGATCGCAGGTAGCAAGGAAGGTGGTAAGGGTTGTGAGGGATACGCCAAGATGATACAAGCAATGTTGGAATGACGAGAATTTCTGGACTATCTATAACACCGCTATTAATAGTACCCGGATGAAACTATACCTGTGTTAAGTGTCGGTTTGTCAAAGAGGTTTGTCAATTAGGGCCTGCCGTTCGGCAATTGGGCGTATCAAGTGACTGTCAACCCTACTTTGCTTTAGTCTTTATTACCTCCCTTAATTGAATCTACATTTTTCGGTTTATTTTGTTTCTATTTTTGTTTGCGGTTTTTATAATTTCTCATTAGTAAACTGTGGGAGTTTAGACCTTTTTTATTTGTTAAACACTACTTTCATACGATTCAATTATAAATTATAAATACGTTTCACGGAATACCCAACCAAATGATATAGTGCCTATTTGTACATAAATGCCTATTTTAGAGAAATATGTATGTCTGTAATGTGCCTTTTGACTTTTTTCTAAAAAAATATAGAAGTACATATTGTTACGCTATTCGTTTTTGACAAATTTACTTGTTTTATTTTCAATAACGTACATATTTATCTTTATACATGAAATTCTTTAGGTTCAGAATGTAACCTTTCTTTTATGTTAATAAAAATCTATGAAGGCTTTTGGGTCCTTTGCACGTTCGTCGATGATTTCTTATGCTCACAAATAAATCAAATAAACAATTATTATTAACAATTTCTTAATTTGCAACAATAGTGACCGTTTGTTTAGTTGAATTTAATATAAATTAGGTTCCTGTAATAGCCATTTGTTTAAATGCGTATATCACAAAACAGATGAAAACAACTAAAGGCGTAAGTAATTATTATTGTTATTTTGAAAGAAAGTTCTAAATCGTTTATTTAAATCAAATTAATAATTGATTCAGTTCCTTACGGTATTATACATCAACTAATGTTTATTCTCACTTCACCTTACGTAATTTAATTTGAATGCATTAATTTTTAGCATCGCTCGATATGTTCAAACTTGCGTGTTTTGTAAAATGTGTCCAACCTTGCGGATTTTATTGAGGCCCGTTTTCATAGTGTACACTTTGGATGATCATCCCGGAAGAATCATCCAAAATGAGAAAGAAATGAACCGTGTAAACAAAAAATCATCGAATGTGATCATCCAAGATGAAAAGGGAATAGAGTTGAACGAGTTTAACTTTTGTTCACTTCGGAGGATTTATCGCGGATGAATTATCCGAAGTGCACCGTGAAAACATGCAGTTGTGCAATGCTTCATGAGCAGTGATTACTAGTTCGCGCCAAAAGTACACAGTGGTGTGTTATTCGCGTGTTATTCGCGTATATAATAGGTCTGTTCCAACAGAGTAATATTGTGGTTCTAGAATATACTGCTCATGCGCATTTCTAAAATTATGTTCCTGACTTTAAAGTTCCTATTGTTTTTTGTTATGTAGTGCTTGTATAACACATTATGGAAGCTGAAATTATACTTTTCTTAGCTTTAAAGTTCCTAATCTATATTCAGTTCATGTCTAAGCCAATTTACAAGAAATTTACTTATTATAGCAACTCACTTTGATGCCATTTTAAAGTGAACTGACTAATTTAATCTTGCATGACCAATGTAAACAACAATTGCTTTCATCGTCGCAATCACTCTGGATGATTCATCCGGGATGGTCATCCAAAATGTACCGTGAAAACGGGCCTTTAGACTCTACTCAAATTTAACGTTGCTCGTATTTATAAGCTGTGTTAAAAAAAACTGAAACGCGTTATACAAAGACGAAAACGGAACAAAATTTTTTGTGAAAACTCGAATTAAATTCTGATACAAAAAATAACCTTCTAATTCTTTATCCCACATATTCGTGCTTGATCTTAAATGAATCGCCATGTAATTAGTTCTGAAACAAATTAAACCGCACATGTTATTAAATCGGCTAAATGGGACTTGTTCTTGGTCTAGGAAGGTGCCTTCAAGAACTGCGAATCCTCCACGATGGTGTACATTTATCGAAACAGCTTTGAGACTGGTGTGTGTGTCAATCTGGTGATAACGATTGCATCTTTCAATCGTTGCTTTCATGTTTGATTTTCTTAACAAACATTTGTGTTTTAGTGATAAGTTCATTTGTGTTGAAATATCTTGGGAACATAATTTTCCTTTAATATGCAAAACTTAATTGATGTATGTTAAATCACGAACTAAATTACAATTAATACATAAAAATCATAAGTACAAATGATATTGTTACAACAAACTTCATAACTAAAATAACATAGCAATATGTACTACTTTTCTTTAGAAAATTCAGATACATAATCAAAGGCTTTTTGCTTACTGTTAACGCTGTAGGCATGTTTTAATACTTTGAATAGTTCGTCTCAATTTTTATTTAAGATTCACATAAATGTTTATCTGCACATTTACTTTTGATACATTGTTGTAATCTCTGATGATTGTCTGTATTAGATTTATGTAATCATGCAACTCATTTTATTTTATAAAGTCGTTTTTCATGGGGATATGTTCGTTCCAAGAATGGGTATACCCCGTTTGAGCCATGGCATCCCGTAGCACCTTGATCCGATGTACCGTTTGAGCCACGACCATCAAAACAAAATAACCCGTTTGCGCCACATGAAGGGATTAAGGTTTCTTGTAAATAAATTATTATAAATTCCGGGAATGTTCTGGATTATGTAGGTATGAAATACCCACCCTTTTAAATTTTAACCAATAATATAACATTTGTTCTCCCGTTAATCATAAATAATTAGTATCTAGAGTGTATCTCTATAACTGGGGTACTATTTTTGAATTCTTACAGTTAGTGTGTGTTAGTAGATGTAAATTATGGCTGTGAACATTTTAAGTGTTAGAGGATTAGATATGTTACTTTTTGAAAGTTATAAATATCGTAAAGTGCATACGTCAAAAGATGATATCGTTCGTTGGCGGTGTAGTGGGTCTTCTTGTCAAGCTAAATTGTATACATGTGGAAATTCCACAGACATTAAAAAAAAAACTGGTTACCACAATCATGAGAAACTGAAAAACGTTAATCGTCACATTGTAGCTAGCAAATGCAAAAAAAGCGGTGGATGAGTTAGGTGAAAAACCTGGAAAAATAATCAGAAAAGCTATCGAAAACACCCCCGATAATAATATTACAGTGAATGATGTCTCCTGCATACGCAAAGTCCTTTATAGGTCCAGAAGAGCTCAGTATCCTGCTCTTCCAAAAAGTATAGACGAATGCATACTACACTTGAAAAAATGACACTTATAACTTTAGAAAGTGAATTTTTTTTGCTGATAAATGACAATGTAAACAATTTAATTGTGTTTAGTTGCACAAGAAATCTTCAATTCTTATGTTCTCTGGATAGAGTGTATATGGATGGTAAGTACATTCGAATACTGCACAAAATATTTCTGTTAGATGTTTACATTGCATGGTATAGAAAACGGACATTACGTCCCATTAATATTTTGTTTGCTACCCGACAAACGTCGTAATACTTACGCACAGTGTTTCAAAAGTATTATAAATGAATGTGAGAATATGAAACTACATTTTTATCCAAAATATGTGGACTTCGAGGAAGCAATTCATTTAGCGATAAACGAAGTTTGGAGCAACGCAGAAATTCAAGGTTGTCGTTTTCACCTAACTCAGGCTTGGTGGAGAAAAATCCAACATTTTGGACTAAGTTTTGAATACATGAGAGCTAACTGGGATATAGGGAAATGGCTTACTCATGTTTTTGGATTATTATTTTTAAATCCACACGATGTTGGAAATTGTTTTGCATTCGATCTCGCAAATGAGCAGCCTAACGATGAGAGAGTAACAAAATTCGCTGACTACCTGGTGGAAAATTATATATCCGAAGACAGCAAATTTCCACCCCAATTGTGGGCAGAAGCTAGTGGAACTTTAAAAAGAACAACAAATGCTTGCGAGTCATTTCATTCGCGATTTAATAAAAGCTTCTATTGTCCACATCCGTCAATATTTGAATTTATCAAGGTTCTTTGCAATTTTCAAGTTGACACTTATATAAAGATGCGTAGCACAAATGAACTTTGCAAAACTACAAATAGATATGTTCGTGAAAAGCAACGTTTCGTTGAAAAACATTTAGTTCAATATCAAAATGGCGAAATAACCAGAAAACAATTTGTAATTATAATCACAAAATCTTTTAAGCGGACACTAAATCGCGCACTATAACACTTTACGTTTCACCGTCGTTCGACAGCTTCGTCAGAAGTTAAAAATATATTTTTCACTTCGTAAAGTGTTATAGTGCGCGATTTAGTGTCCGCTTAAAAGATTTTGTGATACAAATTTCATCGGACAAGAACCAACTGTAAATATGTAATTATAATGTCGTATAGATTTAAAAAGACTGCATAATTCCACAATTAATTGTACATATGTATATGTATCCTGTTTACTTTTAAGTTTAGAGTTTAATGTTACTAATTTTGAATATTATTATGTATTTTACTGTTTATTTTTTTTTCTTACTTGATTTTGAATGATAATACTTTTATTATTTTTCCTTTGCCTGATAGTTTAGAATTTTGTTTTAATTTTTGTGTATAAATATAAATGTTTTGGTGTATGTAAGACATGTATGTGGAATAAAAATTTACTCGAAATCATTCTTGGTATTTTTAATTGATTTATGTAAATGTCGTGGCTCAAACGTCCTTTCAGAAGTGGCGCAAACGGTACAACGAATTGTAAGAACGCAGGTACAGAAATAATCTTCATGGCGCAAACGGGATATGCCCCCAAGAATTATTTCCTTTCATCTAACGTTTATCTGTGTGCGTTCGCATCATGTAACTGCATTTTCATCCTTCGTTTCACTGCAGAAATGAATTAAATTAAGTTCTGAGCTTTGTTGTATCGAGTCATACATAGTTTTGTCAATTTAAATTATTAAAACTATTTTCCATACGAGAAATTCACGGTTGTGCAACGTGGAGAAGACACACCCTAACCAGCAGATAAAGAAGAACTATTCCGTTGGAGCTCACAATTTAATTATTATGAACTAATATAAGGTTCCAACAATAACCATTTTAATATCAAAAAATAGTTTGTTCAAACTATCAAGTTCGATATAAATGTTGTGATAAACGAAACGGAAAAAAGTCAGTGGTTCCATTTAAAAAAATCAAGTAGGAATTTAGATTTATCTTTTATCAGAAAAGTATTATCTCATTTTTGTGATCAATCTTTTTCAGCTTTTCAAATTTTTCCATTTATTGTAATCACCAAATTTTTTCAAAACATACACTGATAAAAGTTTGTGTGTAAATTTACTGTGAATATCCGTGGCTGCCAGTGACCACCGATAATTATAGTAAATTTAAACTCATAATTACAGTAAATTTACACAAAAACTTTTATCAGTGTAGGTATACCTTAGATAGGTAAAGTTCTTGTGTAAATTTACTGTAATTATGAGTTTAAATTTACTATAATTATCGGTGGTCACTGGCAGCTACCGATATTCACAGTAAATTTACACAGAAACTTTTATCAGTGTAGTATATCGTCAAAGCAATGCATTTTAGCTCTGATGTATGTGAATACAAAAGATGAATCCAAATATATAATAATATACGGAATGTTCCATTTAATATATGGGAGTATTGACTTCCGGTAGAACCGGAAGTACGCGATGGCCGATTTTGTACTATTTAAATACTTCGTCATCTATTATTACCATGTGCAAATTTTCAACGATCTGTAAGGCGTAAAATAGTTCTGAAGAAGTATTGCGGAGAGGCTTACCTCCTGAAGGCATACTTCCTAAAATACAAAAAGAAATGTTTAACAATCATATGTATTTGGATTGGCATAGAAGAAAACATAGAATAGTTACGCGGGTTGGTAAATATTGTTATTGCTATATTGAATTTCTATAATCAAATGGATCAGTTTTGTTTAGCGTCAGTATTGAAGAAATAGGAAAATTGCAAACACTCTGGTTGTTAAGATATACCACGTATTTAAAAAGTACCTAATAAGGTTGGTCGTAGAAAGCAAAAGTAATATCTACTGCAAGCTTTAGAATTCATTAACTGTTCATTTTGAAAATTCTATTAAGTTACAATCACAATGTTTTTTTTAGGTTTGTATACCTTTATCCTAAAAATCAAGTTTTTTTTTTCTTGGAGAATTCAAGATTTTACAGGCAAATTAAAGAATGAACAAAGAAGTCTCAAGTACATCCCATAAGGCACCTACGACGTAATCATTTCAATGGTGTAATGACAATTTTTGCCAACTTTGATATTTAACTTAAACAGAAAAATCTTGACATAAACTGTATGAAGGTTTGATGGTCTAAGGTTAATGTCTTAAGAAAATATTGATTCCATTTATATTTAGTACAAAAAGTAAACTTTTTATTTTCTTTTTCTCGTGGTTAGATCAAACAGAGATGGCCGCATTTGCAATCATACTTTTATGTTGGCAAATATTTTGTGAAAGAGTGAATGTGAGTCGCGTTAAATAAACAACGTTAGTTTACCGTACGAGATTTGTCCAAATATTTATAATCGGTGTTGATGAATAAGATACATTGCAAAATTAAACTGGTGATTCACGAGAACTTAGGAAAAAGCATAAATACTTCCGCTATAAATTTTGAGCGTCACGTTTCTCTGTTTCTATGAATTCGTCGTTATACAACACTGATCCACAGGTGCCAGTTCAAAATCTTCAACATCGTACGGGAAATCCCAGACGAACCAAGCCTGAATCAACGACCGGTCGAAATTAGATGTGGTAATGATCTACCCACATAGCAGGTGTTAATTTTTTACATGCAAAATTTTTACTTGAATGAATGCAACCAAATAGTAAAATTTCGGAAGTGTTTAAAGATGATTGGTTACGGTCGGTCGGCGTGGAACCAAACTAAGAGCACGTTCTTACACGTTTTCCATTACTATTTTATGGGAAAACCAGTCGATGTGATCTGTTAAAGAAATGCCGGCGACTTTTTTTTTTAAATTTTGGTTGACGTGATTTATTCATATGTCAGTCACGCTAGTTCATCAAATGTGTCTAACTGTAATACCAAGAACAATTATCTACGACTGGATTTAAAGATATTTTAAGGACACTGAAACAATATTATTTCAAATAAACATTGCCGAAGTAATACATTTTTGGACATTACCTTTGGCTTCATCTCATTATCTAGTCGGGGTATTTTATTTTAAGAATAACATAAGTGTGAGTTTGGTTGCCTAATTTGGATGATCACGTGGGACTCGGGAATTGTTGAAAACTCGGTACAATACTGGACGCCTGGCCACACTATTGTAGTTCCTTACATACATGCAGTGTAATCAGCGATTAAACAATTTTTCTATCCCTACTAGTCGATGAATGTTAAATATGAAGCCTAACTCGATATAATTATAACCGAGTTCTTTGGCACGCACTTGAGAAAACTTCTTAGCCATTATAACTGTAGAATAAATTCACTATCATTAATAAACAATCGATTTTTTCGCCAATGCGAACATTATGCAAATATTTTGCGCACATGGAATCTTAAATAAACACGAATTTCAAGCTTCTTACAAACACACCGAAGACTGGATGGTGAAATCAGGTAGACTATGTCCGCCTGCTACCTGTAACGTTAATTAGAAATGAGATTACCGACTCACTTGTATGCTGTGAGAGTGCCGGAATCATTTGGCAAGTATCTGTGAAAGAGCGAAGGTGAATCGTATTAAATAAATAATGTTGGTTTACCACATATTCACTCAAATATTTATAATCGGCGTTTTGTCGTCGGTAAGTTTCGCTTTATTTTACGTTATACTTAAGGAAATCTAATTGTAAGTTAATTTTTCGAATCTTCAAAAACATGTTCATCTCAGTGTTTTCATTTAATTGTGTCATTTTCGATAGTTTTGTTTTATATTAACGCATTGCATACACTAACATATACCCGGTATAATTTCAAATTGACTTTATATGCAACTGACTGTATACATGTAAAAGGAAAGAAATTTGCTCACTATACTCTTCATATATGTATGTGCAAACTAATCCTTTTATATGCATATTTAGTAATTTTGGAAGATACTCTGTCTTATTTGCATCTACAATTGAATATCACTTTTAAAATAATTATAAATTTGAACTCATTTTCATTCAACATCGTTGGTAACGAAGGAGATACTTTCGTACAATGTGAGAACTGTTGGATGTTTATTATCTTCAACTGGATTAAAATATTAAATACGAATGTAATTCTTGGAATACATCAGTTATAAGAATTTGTTATGCAAATTAGTATGAAATAACGTTAATAATATTGATATACGTTTCCGTAACAGAATATTTTATTAAGTTGTCTAATTATCTGAACGCTCAGTAAATGTTTAACACAATAATACTGGTTACTAAAAATAAAACGTGCCTATTTGTTTAAAAATAATATATTCTCGTCTTAGGAATGGCTTAAGTACACATACTTACATATACATATGAACTGGCAATCATAGTTTATCATAAACTGAAATGCGAAGGTTTCTCATTCGATGACAGCCAAAGATATGAAAAACTGAAGAGTATATAACTGCTTTTCAATTTTTATGACATTGTCAAACTATTGTATAAAATATAACTAATAAATAAAGGGAACAATTATCTGATAGAGTATCCAAACTAGCAAACATAAAAAATGAAATGTAATTATAATTTTTCGGACAGTATACAGGTTGCGAACGGCTCCTAAGCTCTAGGACTGGGTTAAAAATATTTTAGAAATAATGGGTCAAATATGTAAATACAGAAAGTCAACATTAAATTGAGAAAAATTAAATAATACATTTTTGCATCACTAGGGCTGGATTTCTCAGTCCTAGTTTAACTTTAAACGTTTATTTCCATAGGAATAAACAGAAGTTTAAAGTTAAACTAGGACTGAGGAACCCGGCCTAAGGCTGAGTTGTATAACAGGTTTAAGTCCAGGATTAACTTTAATCCTACGTTAGGATGTGACGCTTTTATGACGTACAGCATTTTGTGTGTCACATGGTAACTTAGGATTTACTTTAATCCTGGCTTAAACTTTTTATACAACGCAGCCTTAGACTTCCACTTTTAAATAAATATTGTCGTCGTACGGCAGCTTTCGACGGCGAAACGTTAAGTGTTTGTGCGCTATTTAGTGTCCGTTTAAAAGAGTTTGTGATACAATTTTCATCGGACAAGAACCAACTTTAAATTTAAATAAATAGTTTAAATAAAAAACTATTATAATTCAACTGGCGATACAAAAACGTCGTACTGTTTCCTTTGCTACAGTATCTGTAATAAACGCGTTATTTCCCTGATCGAGTGTCGGCGGTGGTAATTTTTTTTCGTGTGAAATATGTAGTGTCCGATAAATTTTAAAACAGACGGTAATTTAGAATAAAATAATTCAATATTACTTAGGCCCGATTTTACAATCGTTGGATAAGCATTATTATTGGTATAACGTGACGTAAGTATGGAGGAACATTAAAGAATATGTGGCGAACTGTTGTTCCGTTCTTATTCCACGATTGTAAAACTGGCAGTGGCGGCCGGTGCATACGAATAGAGTGGGCACAGGACAAGGCCGAAGCATTCTGTTTCTCTCTTCGTGTGTAATAAACAGAGATAGCGCTTAGCAAGTATGTCGTGTGCCCCGCTGAATCGGATGGACCGGCCACCGCTGAAAACTGCGCCTTAAGGATACAAAATAAGATGAATAAAATAAGAGAAGATGTAAGGAAAAAACGAATGGGCCACGCGACAGTTACATCTGCACAGATCAAGATCCTCATACAAACTAAAGCAGATCAAGTAATGATAGGATAGCGACGCGTCGCGTCGTCCTTCCGCACTATAGATCGAAGTATGCGTACAACTTTAGAGCCGTTCGCAAGCTGTATAATATAAATACATACATACGTTTGAAATAATGACATTTCATTGTACTTGTTTCTGACAGTTTCTTCACGATAAGTAACAAATAACAAGGTCATTTAAAATCAGAGAAGGTAATTTGTTTTTCATATATTTTATGATGATGTTTTTTATACAGTTTATTTCAAATGACTAGAGAACCCGCTTTAATAAAAAAAATGTAGTAAAAAAGACGCATAAAAATATCATTTTTATACTAATCTACTTATAAGACAGTATGATATATTTACATATATCGCAATCGAAAAATTCTTAGGGATTTATCTCGACTTTAGCTAATGTTTACAAGCAATTAAATGATGTCCTTTTTTTGATTTTATGATGGTGTCTAAACAAGTTATTTATGTAATGATATAGGTATGTGAACTATAATTTTTATGTGCACACTGCGGTAAAAATTTGATCATTAAATAAGAATAAGAACATAAAATGTGTCTTTGTTTTAATGTCATATGTTGACTCCTGTTCATCAAGAATCTTTACTCAGGATAAATCTATACCGCATTTATAAATTTGGATTAGTGGAAACCTAAAATAAAATTATATTAACATTTTTTAACAAAACTGATCATGTTATTTAGAACTAATTTTCGTTTGTTAAGCATGTAAACATGAAATTTACATAAACATCTCTTTAAGTATACGACATTTTATAGAGCGTAAACTTGTTTCGCAAGTAACCTATTAGTGGGCACTTTTTTTTAAGGAATTTTAATCTACTATCATAATATGTAGAGTGAAGCAAGTGTTGCTTACAATAAAAATCAAATTTTCTAGATAATTCGCAATTTTTTCGTTTCGTTTTCTTACACAGATAACAGAACTATTATCCTCAGGCCTGATTCACTGATTTTTTTTTTAAATAAATGCTCTTGTAAATATAATTATTGGTTGACAGTCTTGTTTTCAGTTCCTGTTTTCTCCCATGTAATACTTGTACGTGGTCAGCATACATAGATATACATACATATATTTGGTTCCAATACTGCACTTTCTTTGTACAGTTCCTTACGAAATACATGAATGAGCATTATATTACGTAGGACATCCATAAAATAAACAGACATATTTTGCAAGCATATTCTACGCTTAAAATAAATCAAAAAGTAGACCTATCCGTAAATGTATCTTTATCGAGATAGCAGTTACTTTGTGTTTTCATTTTAAAATCAATGCTTGGAAATTTGGAATAATAATAATAGACGTATTATACATATAAAATATAAAACTTGTACGATATATCAACCTATAAGAACATGCATGTCATTTACTGGAACTAGAACTTTTTTGACAGGCCGTATCTTATTAATTACGCAAAACAACTAAAGGTTGCAAAGATATTGTCTCATGATATTATATCTTTAAAAACACTGTGTAACAGTAATAGTATATTGTAGACCGAGGCGGTAAAGTGCTTGTTTTCCAGGTCGAGAGAAGATATGGACAGGCGAGGCGGAGTCGAGCCTGGCCACACTTCTCGAGACCTCGAAAATTGCTTTACCGCCATGGTTTACACATTATTTTTTTTTCCTACACAACATTATAATTAATTTTGTTAATATCACACAAACGTTCTTTTTCTAGAAGTAAAAATATTAAAATTGAGTTACTATTAAAATTATTATAGATGTTTTAAAACACAGTGTTATGTGTACTAGCGTGGCCGAGCGGTCAAGACGGTGGTTTAATACAACAGTCTCTTCGGGGGCATGGGTTGGAATCCCACCGCTGCCGAGTTGGTTTTTTTTCTTAATAATTTTAATCCTTTTTAAAACCAAATATCAGTGGAATTAAATTAAAAAAAACGTACGTTTGTTAATTTTTTGATGTCGATGAGAATGCCTTCCAGAAATTATTGTCGCGCCACCTAGTGGTAAAGCCTCGTAAATTATTTTCTCGGCTAGGCATTTATGTTCATTTTGCCGGGCTAGCCGTGGAAACGTTTGCTGTCTCCTCTCTGATGAGCCGGTAAAATAGAATTTTCTACTAGTATAGGAAAAAAAATTGTTTATTGGACTTTGTTTGGATAAATAATAAAATTAGTTCTCCTGAAACGTACTAGGTGGTTTTTATTGTTCTCATGTCGGTACGTTAACAGATACTGCCCTTTATTTGTTTTACGTAAGATTAGGTGTTAATTTTATTCAAAAATGCCTTGCAGCTATCTCCCCATTTATTTTGCTATATTTGCGGATATTTAATAACAAAGAACTAAACAAAACATAAATTTGTACGGGAACCAAGTTTTTTGTGGCCTATTTTAGATTTCCGATGGGCAACCAAGAAAAACCTTGGGCCCCTCACGTAAGTTGGAGTAGTTTAGAAGGGTGGGTGCTAGATGACTGAAAGATAATGCCTTTAGTAATTCTTAGAATTTGGAGAGAACCTACCAACTATTATGACAATTGCCATTTTTGTTTAATTGACAATTCACACTTTAAAAAACGAAAGATGCTGAACTTGGCTGCAAGATGTTAATCAAGCTACAATTTCTGCTTTCTTATTCTCTCCCATTTGGATTTTTTAGACCAAATTTGGGATTAGTTAGTGAAGAACACGATAAGCGTTCCCATCAGGGCATTAGCGTAACTATGAGACGCTACACCCCTCCCCCGCAACTGAAATTGTTGCGCCCAGAATGATCACGAATCACTATTTTCTTCCTCTTGTTTGATGCGCCCCTAAGAAGTCTGCGCCCCCACGAGCGGCGGGTGTCGCGGGGGTGCAGTGCATCAAAGATATAGAAGGGCATCAAAGATATAGAAAAACGACATCAAAGACCCTGGTATGTTGTAATGATGGGAGACTACATTTGGGCTTCATTTGCAATCACAACAGTTCCTTTCACAAGCGCAGAAAACGATCCAAAATTAGTTTTGAAGTTACTTGTTAATTTAAGTTTACTCTTATAATCTTTGAATTAATTATTTGGTCATAAAATTTTCTTTATTGTTAAAATTAAATCATTCTAAGTTACAGTCTTTTTCTATTGCTTTTCCTCTTTTGTCAAATGTGTTTCCTAATTTGTCAAATGACTTTCCAGTCCGTTCAAAGTACAGTAGGCCTGCAGATTGGAAAGTCATTTGACATATTCGGAAACATAATTGACAAAAGGGGAAAAGCAAAAGAAAAAGACTGTAATAAAATTTTGAAAAAAAGACATTTCTTTTGTCTGTTTTTGAGGGACCTACCGACACAATGAGGAAATATCTTGCATAGACTTACTTAACGAAACCTAAACTTCTAATAAACATCAATAAACTAAAATAAACACGAACTTGATCAAATTTTGTTACCCAGTGAAATCTATCACACAGAACTGCATTGAGTGGTCGTGTAATATTATTCCTAAAAAAAATTGTGTGTGTTATTTAATTATTTTAAGTATTTAATAAATTTTGCACCATTTCGACATTTTGTTCCGTTATGAAGTTACGTCCTGTTAAAAAAATCTAGAACACTGTCAGCTGTAATATTAAAAACAAATAAAAGAAATAAGTGTAATTTTTTGTTCAAAATTAAAAAGTGTTTTATTTTAGTAAATAAATTTCGGTGGGAAAGGAATAATTTCCGAGGATAATTAATCATTCAGCAGAAGTAAGTTTTAAATAGAAAAATGCCATATAATAAGGTATTAGTGCCATTTCATTAAGTTGTTTCATTAGGAAAATATGATTTGTCAAAATATTTTTGGACACCCATTCACAGTTCTTAGACATGTATGACAAATATTACTTCAAATTGCGAGTTTGTAAATTAGCTCGGCAGGCAATCCAACAACATTTTTTTAGTCACTACATACGTACTTATGCATCATTACATAATTACTGCTGCATTATTACTTATTTCAATTGTAAATCAATATCTGGTGACATGACGTGCGTATCTTAATCTGCAGATCTGAATTGTAATTATCTTGGGCTACTTAGAAAACATAAATGTGTCTGCACAGGCAAAGTTGTTCCTGGAAACCTGCCTATAGCTTGGGGCATAGAATAACCTTCTCTCTGCTTGAGGAATTAATTTGTTTATTTTTATATGTATAATTATATACATATAATATGTATAATGTAAAAATTCATAGTAACAGGTCAAGAAAACATATTTTGTAAATATTATGTATTAGTACCAGGAGATAAAATTTCCAAATGCCAAATACAGTACGGAATTTGTTTATTGTATTATATTTTATTTCAATCTTAAAATAACTGTTTAAATCTTAAACAGTTTAATATATTTTTCCACATAAATAATTTATAAGCTGACGCATAAATGGTTAAATTAATTTGCATCGTTTCTCTCAAAAAATTTTCTTTACCAATTTATTGGCACCCTAATGTACACTGCTTTCCAAATGTATTCGTCCGAAAGGAAATAAAATGGTGTGAAATTGAACGTTATTGAAATAACCCTAAAATATTTTCATGTTTAGAACGCGTGTAATTATGACTTATCTCTGCGGGACAGTTGATTGTCTACCTGCGACTAATTGTAAGTATGGAAAACAGTTGAAATAGAATTAGGTTGGCAGTAACAATAAAAATCGGTATGAATGTTAAGCATTTATCAACAAATGTATTTATTTGATTATTTAAATACCTAAATTAAATTATACAGTTATGCAGCTTCGTTCTGGTGCTTTAATACTTTTGGAAAAGAGTTACATACTACCTACCACAATACCACAAATTAAACAAAAATTGTAATTGAATCAAAAATTGTAAGTCAATTTTATTGTTGAAGGGACTTCCTCCTTAGCAGTCTCCTTCAGTTTCCTTATTGCTTCTTCTTCTATTCAGTATATGTACACCCTGTGTATCCTATGTTTACCCTTTAGGTGGCTAAGGAACATTTATATAGAAATGCATTGATTATTTTTTTCAAATTTTTATTGCATTCACTGTACACTGATTTTAGCTTTGCACTCCTCAGATGTTCAAGAAAAAATTAATTTCTGTAAGGAACTTGAACCACAATTATTTTTTCTTACACTAACTTACTTTAACTTTTTGATAGTCGACAAAATAATTATAATTTAGATTGGAATGCAGGTATTAGCATTAAGTCTCTTAAATAATGATATTGTATGTTAACAATGATGCAGGTGCTACTTCGACAAGAAACGGAAATCCCAAAAACGAAGACATCACGTTCTTTAGATTGATGTGGTAATGATCTATCCACGTAGCAGGTGTTAATTTTTTACTTAAAATTTTATTCGGTGAAATTCAACAAAGCAGTAAAATTTCAAAAGTAATAGTATTGCGTTATTTCTCATTGTTAAAAGCTTTTATTCACCGAAAGCTCCTGGAACAGAAATTTCTACCTATTCCGCTGTGCCAATGGAGTTTTTTTTTACTTGTTAAATTGTAGTAAAAGAAATCACAATAATCATTTCGATTTTTATAACAAAACGATTTATGTTTTTATAAATGATTGTAAAGTATAAGTACACTATACAAATCAGTTCCCCTCACTACACTCCTAAAAAATCATTGACATTAAAAAATAATATTTTAAATTCTTAATTTTCTTTAAATCTTCTTTCTTTTGTTAGGTGAGAGCCCGACCTCAGAATGTTAATAAAACTACCAGAATATTGAACCATTCCAAAAATTTTTCTCTTGATGGTAAGTAATCTTTGTATTAAATCACAAACATCACACTCATTTATTAGTTTAATTTTAGTCAATAATTCTGTAGCAGAACAAATAAAAGGAAATAATATTTGTTCAAAGAAACGTAATTTCTGTTTACAGATTTCTTTGACGATCAGGAAATAATATTCCCGGATTCATACGAAGGAACGGATGAGATACCTGAAATCGATGGGGTTCCCTCGTGTGCACAGGGAAAGTACTTTTGTGAACACTATAATCAGTATCCTCACAAACACGTTAAAGAAGTGCTGAAGAAAACCAACATCAATAAAAATATGTTTGGAAGTGACGAACCTCAGGATGAAATAACGAACAGAATTGGGGAGGTAGACGAAGAATTCATTTGCTCGTCGACTATCAAAACGATTTTTCCAAAACTCGGAAAAACGAAAAATAACAAATGGAAGTTTATTATTAATCAAGGACGAGACGGATATATTCAAGGAGTGAATGTAGAAATCTGCAACAGGTTCGGGATTTTTTTTTCTTTTACAAGTGTAGGCTTATCCATTGTTTATTTTTCTAGGCCAAATGGACCGTGCGATCTTTTAAAAGATGCACCGTATGGAATCATCACACACTGCAGGCAAAAATATGCCTACAGAAGGTTGATATCGCTAGGAAATGAAGACGTTCCGAGTGTCGATAATTTCTTGATGCCAACGGCTTGCTGTTGTTCGTACAGAAAAGATCTACAGTTTTTGGCCCGATTTGCAGGATTTAAAAAAACGTAGAGGAACAAACTTAAGATAAAGAAACATATTACCTAGCTTTAAAATGTTTGTGCCTTAATTCTGCCATTTATTAATGACGTAAATCGAACTTTCATGAATATTAATTTATACATACATATCCTACCAAAGATATTTCATGCCGAACTTCTAAAATTTCGTTCATAAAACGTAATAACAAAAATAATTTTAAAAACGAGTAAAAAAAACGTTTATCAAAAGTAAAACTTTTGAACCAAAACTACACGTAAAATGTCACATCTGTATTAAACAACACTTTTTGCTAGTTTTCAGTAATTGTTTAAATTACAATTAAAACGTTCTCAGCTATTAAATGAACATGTTAATTCTGAAACTTATATTTTACTATTAATTCATTTAGAATATGTATTGTATACAGATTATCTCAGTTTTAATTAGATAAGTAAGGTATGGAAAACGATTTTAAGTAACAATTGTTATGTTTCATATCGTCATTTCCTAAATGTATCTCAGTTTTAAATTGTATTTTAAAACTAGAATAATGTACATTTTTATTTTAAATGCTATTGTTTTTTTGGATTTTCTGCTACTTTTGATAATAGTTTGACTCTTGTAAGTACGTAGATACGTAGGCTTGCATGTATAGCAGAAGCATTTGTAAATATGGGACTGTAAATAATTTATTAATCCGGTGGTATCCAGTCTTTTGAATTATTTATATTTATAATTTATTTGTAAATATATTTGTAAGAAAAATTGGTTTCATTTTAATTTGAATAGTGAACTTACAACTCAATCACTTAAGCCTAAGAATTATAATATAAATAAATTTTCTTTTCTTTTGCAGGAAAGAATAATACCTGCGATGTCAAGGTTATAGTAACATAATACCATGCGATCGAAAATAAAATGAATAGACCGTGAATATTGAAAAAAAAAAATTGGTAACTTGAAACTATCATTGTAATTCTAAACTGCACGTATTATTACAAATATATTTTTTTAAAGTTAATTTAGAACCAGATTGTTGCAAATACAAAATATGTATAATTAATTTAGCAGTTCATCACAGTTTTCAGGTAACGTTTCATAAATTGCTTTGAAAGCACCATTCAGTCAAGTTCAATTTTAGACACTGCCATACATCTACGTTGTTTTAAATTAGATGCTTACAAAGTTATGTTGACGTATAACTCCGTTACTTCAAACTGTCTTTAAGTTTGCACGATACATCTGCTTGTCTTGTTTGTGTAAGTATACGTAGGCATAAATTGAAACATTTAACTGAAAAATACCCTCGGAAACGAATATTTATAAAAACTTTCCACACATAGAAAAGTTTTAAACGGAAATATATTTCTATGAAAACATGACGTTTCCTTTTCGTTGCTTAAAAGGACATATGGACGTAATTGCGGTCGGATGTATGTATTTCTTTACTGCAAGTCACTATACTCTTTACGGAAATGCGGTTTAATAATCCAAATATATTACGAAACTTTAGATTTACGTATATTTACAAGTTCTAAACCGCTGTGATTTTAATAATGGTTTAACGTCAAGTTAAAACGTATCATCTACAAGATGAATAGCTTGTTGTTTATAGTATTTGTAAACCTAATTATCGTAAGTAAATATATTTATATGTATATCTAAAACAAATAGTTTTCAGTGTATAAGAGTAATTTTTATGTATTATGTATACTGCTTGTCAAAAGTAATCGACCGAAAAGCAATAAAATTGTGTGAAACTGAACCTTATTGAAATCTTCTTAAGACCAAGGCTTTAATACATTTGGCAGGCAGTATACCTACTTACATATTAGTATGTATACTCTTCAAAATGAATTGATTCAAATAGCACGGAAATGAAGACCAATGTTTTAATACATTTGATAAAGTTGATTTTACATTTTATTTTTTTAAGGTACATCTACACATTCAACAAGCGTGCACAGTAAAATTGAAGAATTTCGGTCCTAAGAGACGACCTTGGAGAAAATCAGCACAACATGGCAAAAATTCATCAATTTCTGGTAAGTATAAATCAAAATAAAGTGTTTGATTTAGGTCTTAAAAAACTGTTTTCAGCACAACGTTCTGCTCTTTACGAGAACGTTCAATTATTAAGCGAGATAGTACCAATCATAAAGGGTACACCAAAATGTGCACAAGGCTCTACTTTTTGTGAAAATTTCGATCAGTATCCTTACGAAAAAATAAGAAACATGCTGCGGAGAAATAAGACCAACAAGTTTTCAATTACTTCGAGACCGCCACCTTTTGTCCCAAGGATTTCATTCGGAGAACCATCGTCGTGCCCATCGAGGAGAGTTGTGAAATATCCTCGGATTGGAAAAACGAAAAATAATACGTGGGAATTTATTGTGAATCAAGAGGATTACGTTCAAGCGGTTTACATTAAAATTTGCAGTGGGTAAGAATTCCTTAAGAAATGTATTAAAACAAGGGGTGTTGAATTCTCTTAACGGGTTAGTTTATTCCTAATTCAATTGTGGGGGTTGCTTTTTATGCAAGAATCCAAGAGCGCAAATAAAAGAGTGTCAGCTCACAAATGAAGGGAATAGCTTATATTCTTTCATTATCACACACACACTATCGTATTTGAATTATTAAAAGGAGCTGATAGTAATACCAATAATTTTGTTTCAGTACAAAGTCGTCATGTCAAGAAGACGTTCGATTCGGATACATTGCAGAATGCAAACAAAGGTATGCATATCAGAAGTTGAGGACTCCACAGAATAACCATATTGTGACTAAAGCCTTTACAATGCCTAAAGATTGCGTCTGTGCCATCAAGAGAGATCCCAGTCCTTTTGCTCGTATTCGATGATGTCTTAATTCTCTGTATTCAAATTAATATTTAAATATTATGTTTACGTTATGTTAGTTGGATTAATGGGAGGCAGCAAGCTAGAAGTTTTTTTTTTTAATAAACATTTTATAAGTATTTGCTTTCGCTAGTATGAGAAAAGTATTTATTTAGATTATTATAATAAAAACCTATATTTAATCTTGGTTTTATTTACTAAAAGTAGGATAATATTTTCGAAAGTAAAAAAAATTCAAGAAGTAATATGTGACGCGCCCACCAATTAGACTTGCTTATTGACTATTACTTACAAGTAAACAAGTAATGAAAATGTACAAACAAATCCCACTTGAGATTTATGGCCAATTTAAATAACTGTCCCGTGGCTTCCGAAAGGTCGCACAGCTGGTTATTAATATTATCGGCACTACGGGTCTGCTTGCTACCTGCTATTGTCTACTGCGGCCGGCCAAGGGTTATTTCTACTAGTCTATATTTTCGGTGAGGGTGAACGACCTTCCGGAGAATTCGTTATAATTAATAATACTTTGATTATGGCTCGTGATCTTTGTTAATAGGAAACTACGTTGTGATAACCTGGTTCTTTTGGTACGAGCAGTAAAACTCTTGAATGAACAAGGAGCGGATAATTTAAAAATAAAACACAATTAAATTTATTTACTTATTTATTGTAAAGCAAAAAAAAATGGGAAAAACTCCTGATATCCGCCTCTGTGGGATCGGAGATCGTGAGCGAAAAACCCTTGCGTTTGAAATCAATACAAATAAACAAAAATTACGATTTTCAGAAAGTACAGTATAACTCGTTTAACAGATTTCACTTTCGAATATCGGTGCGATCTACTTTCTTTCGATTCTCACCGTTGGTGGTTTAATGTCTACACCGATATTTGTTGGAGAGCTCTGCTCCTCACTTAGATTAATAATTAATTGAATTTCAACTTAGCTCGAGTCCTGGTACAAGTGTTCGTCACTTCTGATCGTACTCAAAGACTTGTTCTGTTTAATAAACCAACGCACAATGTGTCGCAGTGGGACCACAGTGTACTTAATTAATGGAGTTAATTAATGAATTAATCAGATGTTTTGGCGAAGTATGTGATACAAAATGCCGCCTTCAGCGATCAATTTGTAAGTAAATCAGTAGCAATCACCTGTTTTTCAGGGACTCCCGTGGGAGGTGTTAGGTAGGTACCTATCTCTAGCTAACCTGATTAATATGGTGCGTGTAGTGAGCCGAACTTCTTCTACTCCGTCACCAGAGCGTTAATTAATTGCCTTGAGGGCGGTGCTCTACCCACGTGCCTGTTTTTCAGGACCCTCTATCTGTCGCTCTTTCGCCGTCTAACCTATCTAATTAATTTATAGCGAAGAAATTCGTTCTTGACTGCTTTATTTGCACTCCACTATGGGTGGTTTTGGCACTGCAGTCTCTAGGCAATCGCTTCTAATTAACCGACAAATCTCTCGGCAAAGACCACAGTTTGACCCACACCCACATACAGGGTGTGAGAGAAACTTTGTTAAGAAGATGGCTAGGGATGTAGTTCAGATTGTTTGGTTTCCAATTTGCAAGAGAAAATTCCCAAGGGTAGAATGATTTCTAAAAGTACACTGTATTGAAAGCCCAGGTAGATGTGGGGAATAGTTAGTTGCTGTTGGTTGATTAAATTACAGAATTGGTCTAATAATTAAAGAAACACTGACCAATAGATTTTCCAAGATGAAGTTCACTAGTGAATTTTAATACTTCCTGAAATGTAACTAAAAATAGTTGATTAAATTTATCTCAATGCAATGGTGCCATGAACCGTACTGACTCTTTAGTCTAATTAATGCAAATCAAATTATCTCTACGAAAAGTGCCAAAGGTGCGCTGAAGGAAACAAATAAATGTCAATTACGTAAGCCGTATAATCCGTGTCCACTTCCACGCACTACCACTCTGATTAAATCACTCGCGTCGCGACGCCTACGTGTTTAGTTTAATTGCCTTTCTTAACACACTGTACTTAAACCGTACCAAAATAAATGAATAAAAACTACAAGCGCCTAAGGAAAAACTGCTAAGTCAAATTAGAATGAACTCGACCGTTCTCGTCAAAGCGCTAATGCTATCTGCCTCCTTTTCCGCGTTCCTATTCAGCAAGTAAAAATTAACAATACCCCTTCGGACTTGTCAGATAGATTTTTAAAAACCCACCGACCAATGGTAACCGTTGATTTGAATTCTAACCCGCCTTGAATGCATTTTCCCACAAACACCTATAAATTATGCGCTCCAAACTTTCCAGGAATGCGTCTGTCCAACGACATCTGCGATTTGTTTTCTCTAACTTCATTTCAAAAGCCTCTTGAGTTGACACAGAATTATGACGCTAGACGTGGGGACGAAACAGAGAAAAACAAAACACTTCAACTTGAGCGTAATTCGATATGCCTTTTCCGCTAATGTACGTGTGCCCATGATTTTAGTGCGACAACTGTTGTACAGAAATTCGAAATACAAAGATAAAGGTTACTTCACCTTGGCAGATTTATAGCTCCCTGTGTGGTTCACCATTACCGAAAGGGACTGCACGCCGCGTCGCCCAGCATTGCTGGCTTATCGTTTGAAAAAAAAAATACCAAGAATACGGACATCTGTTTGTTATTTGAAATAGAACATGCAACCATCGAATTTGTTTTGAAAACAAATTTAGCGAAACGTATCAAATATTTTGTCATTATAATGCAATTAACAAAAGGGATATTTTACAGGGATATTTGGCATGATTATAATCGGTTACTAATAAATAAGATTGTAATACATAGAAAGATGTGGTTAAAGTCGAAACAAAAAAATATATCCATTCATTTATTAAGACATAGAATTAAAATTGCTTCTAAAAAAAAAAAAATTCAGTAAAATCATAAAATTACTGCAACTCGGAAAAGTATATTACTTGGAAAAACAAAGAACAAATTTAAATTTAAAATGCATGTAGACTTACTATTATTATATTATTAGATGTCTATGAAAAAGATCTAATCTTTCACTTCACAACGCAGATTTCATTTTTCGCCCGTAATAATTCAATTCATTTTTTTACTTCTTATCTCTTATAATAAACGAAATCCCCTGTAAACTTCGAATTTGTAAAAGCATTGTCGCGTCTTTCATTAAGCAAGTTTCAAACACGTAGATATGATCGTGGCGATGCTCGTAGCAATACTCGTAGTCTTTTCAACGAAGTAGTAACATGTAATTGCCTTTTTTAAATATTTTTCGAACGACCTGTTACAGGAAATGACCTAAATCACCTACTTATAATTTATACACTGAGAACCTTACAATGCGTTAATAAATTTTTTAGATTAGAGGAGTCTATGAAAAGTAAAACCTAAGTCGTAGCTTAAATGAAATTAACTTATGTCAAAATTGAAATGTCAAGATACATTTGACGATAGTACAAAAAATCTTCCAGTTGAATACATAAGGCTTTGTTAAAACTCTTTAACATGATAACGACTAATTTCAAATGCCGTTGGATTGCTTGCTGACCCATGACTATAGTGTTCAAGAGCGTTTAAACAACTAACAGATTTGACAGGGGTCAGGAAGCAAATGTCAGAATAAAAGTTTCGAATCAAGCTAAGAGTCTGATTTTGTTTTTCATAGCCTCCCCTTATCTAAAAAATATATTAACGCACTGCATAAGACTGCACATAGTAATTATCAATGGAAGCTTTATTACATTATTATTTCCAAATTTATTTCATTCGCCATGGTTACCGTGCGTTGTTAGTAATGATATTATACTACTGATTTTGAATTGTCAGATTGAATTAAATTGTTCTTTTGATTTATTGTGAAATAATGTGTACAAGCGCCGAAAAAGTAGAAATGCACATTATTCTCAAATGGAGCTTCGTTGAGAGAGGTCTCTGCATTATTTGCCGCCAAATTTCATTAATGTCATGTAATGTAATGAAATAAACCTTCCTGAATACTTTCTATGTGCAGTTTTTAAATGATTCAGCATTGAAAATTGAGTAGTAACCATAGCAACGTAATGTTAAAACCCCTATGTGCAATTTTATATGACTCAGAAATGTATTATCTGATCACGTAATTTTCGTCTATGTGCAGCGTTACAAGATTCTCACTGTATATCATACTGAAGATTATGAAAATGGAAAAGCTAAAGACTAATGTAAAATTCACAGATTTAGTAATTGCTAGATGTAACATAGCGCATTAACCATCGAATGATTCAGCCGTTGATGTCTTGTCCATTAAGGATTCGAGTGCTGATCTCTATCTTATAGTACCTTTGAAATCCTTTCTCAGAAGTTACTGTAAAGGATTATTTGAGTGGGTCCATGACCATTCGATGTAAAATAATTTGTATGTACAGGATGGATCAATTTCGATGTCTTTTATGGGCATCTCTGTAACTATAAGAGATAGAAAAAAAAATAGTGGCCAAGTCTCGATCTCTTTTTTAGAGATAAAGTTAACAGTGTAAACAAAAATTGGCTATCTTCTTTTGTTTTCGAGTTATAAGCCAAAATTGAGATTTTCGACTTTTCGTCAATCAGTCATATCTCGTTTATTTTTGCAGATATTAAAAAACTGTTTTGACATTATTAGGTCACTTTTTGGAATACAATTCAGTGGTGCAGCTAATTTTTTGATATTTAATTAAATTTTCGAGTTATAGCATAAAGTTATATGTATTTAAATGGAAATCATAGTAGGCAATGCCACCGTTAAATAGAAATTTTTTTCTGTTTTAAAAAATATATACTTTGTTGGGTTTATTTCTTACAGCTAATAGGATAAAACGCCTTTTTTATTATTTTTGGTGCATTCTTTTCTTAGTAGGCTAGTTTCAACAAAAGCCGACAATTTTCTTTTGTTTTTATTAAATATTAACAAAGATTTGATGATTGGGTAGCACAAGAGTGAGAGGTATTGCAATGAACATAAGAAATAGAAAACTAGCGCCGATAGAGCTGTTATTATGATTTCCATTTAAAAAAATATAACTTTATGTTATAACTCGAAAATTTAATTAAATATCCAGAAACCAACTACACTACTGAATTGTATTCAAAAAAGTGTCTTAATAATGTCAAAACATTTTTTTAATATCTGTAAAAATAAACGAGATATGCGCGATTGACGAAAAGTCGAAAATTTCAATTTATTGCCTATAACTCGAAAAGAAAAGAAGATAGCCGATTTTTGTTAAGTCTATTCACTTTATCTTTAAAAAGAGATAGAGACTTGGTCACTAGTTTTTTTTCTATCTCTTATAGTTACAGAGATGCCCATAAGAGTCATCGAAAATGATCCAACCTGAACATAGACTAAAAATGATCATATGGGACATCTTTTAAGTTTAACATCAAATTATCGGATGTACTCGATTGTTTTATGCACTCAAATGTCGTAGAAAGAAAGGAGAAAGGTCTTCTATTTGGAAAATATACCCATTTAGAAAATATACCATTGAGAATTAGATCTGGGTTTATTAGAATTTTTTTTCTTGCCTTGGTCTCTACCATCACCTGTCAACATGTGTGTGTCAACACTCAGTATATTTCTGTAAACAAAAATTTATAACAATTGATTTGCGACAACTTGACAATGTTTGAAGAGGCGAAATTTCCGATTAGTTTAAAAGAAGCAAAGGTTATTCCAATTTTTAAAACTGGTTCAAGAAACAGTATGAAAAATTATAGACCCGTTTCACTTCTGTCATCTTTCTCAAAAATTTTTGAAAAAATATATAATAGATTATTAAATTTTTTATATACGTATAAAATAATAAACAACTTTCAATATGGCTACCTTCCTGGTAGATCCTGCGAACAAGTGATTTTTCAGACTTTGACAAACATCTTACAATAGAAAATCTTGATAGAGGATATAAAACTGCGGGAATGTACTTTGACTTAACAAAAGCATTTGAAATGGTTGATCATGAAATATTATTTGATAAATGATATAAATACGGGATAAGAGGTAATATGTTATTACTGATAAAATAGTATCTATCTTTTAGAAGGCAACGAGTATGCATTAACAAAGTTGAAGGTGGAAGCTACGTCAATGCATATTCATCAGCTCAAGAAATCGTACAGGGAATACCACAAGGGTCGACATTAGGTCCCTTACTCTTTTTAATATATGTAAATGACTTACAACTTCACCTGAAGGTCCAATCATTATTTCAATTTGCCGATGACACATCATGTATCGTGACCGAAAACAAATTGGCTGAATTATCATTAACAATAACTGACACAGTGAAAGACATGGCAACTTGGTGTAAAATGAACGCACTGATTTTGAACAGTAATAAAACAAAAATGATTGTATTTACTAATAAACAAAATCTTGAATCTTTATATGTAAATCATGATGGTAAATCTTTACGTATCTTATTGACACTGTCGAATTATGACAATAAAGATTATTATTATTATTATTACTTTATACGTATTTATTACCTATAACGAAGTTACAGTTGTTGCAGATTTACAGCATATAAATGGATTTTGGTTCGTCAATAATTATTCCTGTAATCACTAATGAGTGGGAGAATTATATTTTTCAAGATTATCGGTTACCGAAGTGCTTGTAAAGTGTAAATAGTAGTAAACAGGTCACCTGCATCGTAAAAATTAGTCGTTAGCACACGAGTAAAAAGCAACTAATTTGTAGGTGATGGAATTGGTATGCACTCTGACCGATCACCTTGAAAAATATAATTCTTCCGCTCATTAGTAATTACCGGGTCTATTGTTTATCAATCTCGGTTACAGCGGACAGCATTTAGACAACTAACCAAAAATAATTCCCGGACGACTTCAGGAAACTTGGGACATGAATATTAGAAATAAATAAGTTTTTAGTGAATTAAGAGAGTTAATTTAAAAACTACTTTAATTAATATTTATACAATTTTTATTAAACTATAAAATTAAAAAAACAATGTGATGTCTGTAATTGAAGCTTGCTTTCTCTTATAGAATGATTTATCTTTATTATAAAATTATTTTATTTTATAGTTACGTGTTAAACGCATGCTATGACATTTTTCAAGAGCTTGAGCTTTATGTAAAGAATTACCCTGTAGGAGGTCAGCAACCTGTGACGTCAAAGCGTGACCCGTCGTAAGTTAGCACGTATTTGAAGACGTTTTTAAAGCTAAAAAGTAAAATAAATTAATTGCTTTTTTTATATAATCCTATAATAATAACTGAATCCTAATAAACCTGTTTTTATAACTTTAACTGTACGTTAAATTATATTTAACTTCCTCCCTAGGTTAACAACCTTGATGATTGATTTGCAGCAACAAGTTTCTCAAAATAACTGTTGCTTTCGTCGGAATATATTTTTCCGACAAGGCGATTTTCCTTTTTCCTTCTACGCGGTGCTTTTTATATCGGCTGTTTAAAACTTTTCAGGGCAGTAAAAAATGCCTACCCGGAATCTAGCCAGATAATAATAATCATAAGTTTTAAAATTGTCTTCATAATTTAAAAATATTTAAGTTCTTTAGTCCCAACCCAAGATTATTATAATAAACAAATGGAGTAATCGCTAACGAACACAGTAAAAATCAAACGGAATGTATTAAAAATATAACAACGGAATGAAATATTTAAAAAATGTAAATTTAAAAAGAATAATAAATGTACAGAACGTTCTGGATTTAATTATGAATAAATACGTAATAAATAAAAGGAAACGCACATGTAAATAAATAAGTACATAGGTTGATAATGCTGAACAACTACAAGCATTGCGGTATATATAGAAAGACTGAACCTCTCCAAAAGGTGAGGAGATGAGAAGCAAGTGTATAAGATTCTCAAGCATGAATGATAATTAGCTCCCTTCTTGTAAGGGATGATGGAAGTTGATTGACCGCAGGTAACTGTCTTGTCTGGCCAAAGCAAGCATGGTAAGGGTTATGAGGGAGTTGCCAAGGTGCAATGCTAGCAAGATGAGAATTTCCGGAATATCTATAATACCGCTGTTAATAGTGCCCGGATGAAACTATACCTGTGTTAAGTGTCGGTTTGTCAATTACGGCCTGCCATTCGGCAATTGAGCGCGTATCAAGTGACTGTCAATCTTCCTTTCCTTTGGTCTTCGTCGCCTGCCTTAACTGAATTTACATTTCTTGATTTCCTCTGTTTCTATTATTGCCTTTTTAAGTAATTTATTTTGCTTGCATTTTCAATTTTACAAACTGTTTCTTTTGTTCAACTTTAAATGTTATATTATTTATGTACTGTGTATAATATTTCGAACATACTAAAACAGTTTCTCTCGTTATCATTCCTAGAAACGATTAAAATCCTGGAATATAGATTAAACATAATCGGTGACTAAAATAAAAACTATTTTCAGAATAACAGTATTGCTTGCAATTTCAATAAGTTTTACCAGCAAAACGATGGATTACCGATGGTATTAGGAATCCTTTCAGAAATCTTCTTACAAAATTTTTGAAGAAAACATAGGCCAAGAAGTAAAAGAAAATTTCAAAATAAAGGCATAGGGGGAGTAGGGGCACTTTGATACAAGGGTAACTCAAAAGTACCTAAATAGTTTACGAGCTTCTACCTCAACAGAGTGCGAAACATATTCATAGCACTATTTGGTAGTCACGTTCAGAATTTCGTAGATATTTAGGTACTGGTGAAACAACCCTGGTATCGAAGTGCCCCGTGTTTCAAAGTGCCCCTACTCCCCCTAGTACAGATACTTGGACGACGTCCTATACATAACACACCACACCGGAATGTATACACACACGACATTTCAATGGTGTAATGATCCTAATTTTTTCGAAATTTTGATATTTAACATAAAAATTTTGACCTAACTGTATGAAGAAAAATAAATTTTTAAACATTTTTTTCTCGTAGTTAAATCCAAAAGGAGATAACTGCATTTGCAGTCATACTTTTATGTTGGCAAATATTTTGTGAATGAGTGAATGTGAGTTGCGTTAAATAAACAATTTAATTTACCGTACGAGATTCGTCCAAATATTTATAATCGGTGTTGATGAATAAGGTACATTACAAAATTAAACTGGTGATTCATGAAAAGTGAGGAAAAAGCATAAATAGTTCCATTGTAAATTTTGTGCGTCTCGTTTTCTGTTTCTATGAATTCATTCTTGTACAACACTGATCCAGGTGATAGATCAAAATTTTCAACATCGAACGGGAAATCCCCTTCTTTAACCAGTCTGAATCAACGACCGGTCAAAATTAGATGTGGTAATGATCTACCCACATAATAGGTGTTGTTTTTTTTACAATGCAAAATTTAGTTGAATGAATGCAACTAAATAATAAAATTTCGGAAGGGTTTGGAGATGATTAATCGCGGTCGCCCAGCGTGAAACTAAACTAAGAGCACGTTCTTACACGTTTTCCATTATTAATTTATGGGAAAACCAGTCGATGTGATCTATTAAAGAAATATCTGCGACTTTTTTTTAAATTTCGACTGACGCATGACGTGGTTTATTCATGTCAGTTACACTAGTTAATCAAATTTGTCTAATTGTTATATCAAGAACAATTACCTACGGGTGGGGTGAATTATAATAAAAACAAAAACACAAAACACAAAAGTTCCTTATCGTTTTCTGAAAGAAAATGCTTCAATACTTTCAAAAAACAACTCCTTAGCTATTATAACTGTAACATGAATTCACTATTATTAATAAACAATGAATTTTTTTTGGCCAATACGAATATTATGCAGATATTTTCGCGCGCTTGTTTTCTAGAAGTCAGGTTTGCGCACACGGAATCTTAAATAAACACGAATTTTAAACTTCTTGCAAACGCACCTAAGACTGGATAGTGAAATCAGGTAGATTATATCCGCCTGCTACCTGTAACGTTAATATAAATAAGATTACCGACTTACTTGTACCCTGCGAGAGTGCTGGATTCATTTGGCAAGTATCTGTGAAAGAGCGAAGGTGATTCGCATTAAATAAATAATGTTAGTTTACCACATATTCACTCAAATATTTATAATCAACGTTTTTTCGTCGGTAAGTCTCGCTTTATTTTACAATATATTTAACGAAATCTAAGTTCATTTTTCGAATCTTCGAAAACAAGTTTATCTCAATATTATAGTAATTAACTATTCAGTTGCTATAAGTTGGAAAATGATAATAAGAGTTTTGTGCCATTTAATTAAGTTACATCATTAGGAAAATAATGACCTGTCAAACAATTTTTGGACACCCGGTATTCCCAAATCTTAAATGTAATCAATTTAAACCCGTAACCATTCGCAGAGTTAGCCTTTCAGAAAAGTATGGGCCAATATATAATATTTCTATAGTATTTTAAATCCTCAAGTAATTATTTGATATTACTGCCGGCAGCGACATTGGATTTTCTCCTCTTGTCTTGTATTACTTATTTCAATTTTAAATTAAAATCTGGTGACATGACGAGCGCATCTTAATCTACAGGTCTGAATTGTAATTTAATTATCTTGGTTAGTCGTTCCTGGAAATCTGCGTTTGGGGCATAGAATAATCTTTTCTCTTCTTCGGGAATTAACTTGTTTCTTTTTATATGTATAATCTAAAAAAATTAGTAAGTACGTACCAGGAGATAATTTTTCTTAATTTTTAAAATTTCTCAATGTCAAATACATTTAAACAGTTTACTATATTTTATTTTTAGATGAAAATAAAATATGATACGATCAGTGATGTGCATTTGTGCACTCTAGTTATATTGACCAAAAATATATTATTTACGTTCTTTGCATGTTTTACATTCTTGACGTAAACAATAAACTGAGCAAAGAATTAATAATTTACATGTAAAAAATTGGGTAGAGAATTAACTTAAATTACACAGCACATGACTGATATAGATGATTCCGTAATGTACTGTATTATGGAATCTGTATACACTGTGGAACGAAAGTATGGAAACCTCTAACAAATTGTTATAAGTTAGAACTTTCACACTAACTTAAAATTGACATTTACATAATTCTTAGCAAACCCCAACTTTGCCTTTTAAAAAAACGTGCGCGTTCTAATGTTACGAAATTACAAATGTTGAAATATTTCGAAAACAGTGAACATTAGGTATAGGACATGTTTGTTACACACATTACATGTTATTATGTTAATAATGATTTAAGCAACTGAAACAAATAAAAAATATTAGGTGTCTCATTTAAAATTACAAAATTGGCAGCACTGGCGATAAATCTGAAATATTGACAACACCGCCGACACCATCTTGACATCCGCGCTATCATCTAAATTAACTGTTCCAAATTTCGTTTCGATAGCCCTAACCGTTGTTAAAATATTTAGAGGTGTCCATACTTTCGTTCCACAGTGTATGTATAGGTATGTGTGGGATAATTGATTGTCTACCTGCGACTAATTGTAAGTATGGAAAACAGCTGATACAGAATTAGGTCGGCAATAGCAATAAAAATTGGTATGAATATTAAGCATTTATCAACAAATACAGGGCGACTTTTTGAAAACGATCCACCTGAAATATTTCAAAAATGAAAAGGAAAACAAAATTTTCCAAAAACACGTCTGCTTTTACTCCAAGGGGGGCTTGTTTTGACCTATGAATCACACTTCTGACGTTTATTCCCGTGTCCTCACGAATGGAATGACCCATCGTGTGGTACCTCAAATGAAAACTTATCCTCCAAAGAATGCGCCAATTTAATTTCTTTTAGAAAAAATTTAATTACGAAATGAAAAATTAATACTTTGATCTACTTTACGATATTGATATTAAATCTTTAAACATCTCGCTAGGCGTTGGAAATAATAGTATTTTAGTGACATTTTATTACAAAATAAACAACTCTCCTTAGAATAAAAGCAGGCGTGTTTTTTGAAAAATATTTCAGGTGGATCGTTTTAAAAAAAAATCATCGTGTATATTAATTTGATCATTTAAGTAAACTAAATTATGCAGTTATACAGCTTTGTTCTGGTGCTTTAATACTTTTGGAAAAGAGGGTACTTAGTACCTCCACACATACCACAGTACTACAAATCTGGACCTCAGAGCCAGACTAGGTTAAGCCCAAAAACACGATTTTACGGTAGAGAGGTTTCAAATTTTAAGTAATGCAGCGCGGACAATATTTATCATAATTTTTTAAAACTTTACATTTATGTTTATCTTTTGTGATTAAAAAAAGACAGTTAAGTAGAAATTTATGCTATGCTATTTCTAAATGTATGTTACTTATCATACTAGCATACACACAGCAAGATTTGGACTTAGCCTAGTCTGGCTCTGAGGTACAGAAATTAAAATGTTCATCTCTCCGAGTCAAAAATTGTAAGTCAATTTTTCACTTTTGACGAAGCTGCCGAACGACGGCGAAACGTTAAGTGTTTTGTGCGCTATTTAGTGTCCGATTTAAAGATTTTGTGATACAATTTTCAACGGACAAGAACCAACTTTAAAAATGTCAATTTTATTGTTGAAAGGGGCTTCCTTCTCAGTAGTCTCCTTCAGTTTCCTATTGCTTCTTATTCTATTCAGTATATGTACACTCTCATGTACCATTGCTTTTAGATTTTTTACTCTTTAGATGGTCGAGGATAGAAATGCACTGATTATTTTATCAGAATTTTTATTGCATTCACTATACACTTTTTCACACCATTGATTTTTGCACCCCTCAGATGTCCAAGAAAAAATTAATTTAGAAATACTATAACGAACGTTAAAGACAAAATTTAAACAATTTCGCAGAGAAATAAAGAGAGCAATCATGTCTCAAAATCGCGTTGTATGATCATGATCCCAGTAACTAGTGTGGGTTGTTGCTATGGTTAATACGAATGTTGTTACAGAATTAATTATGAAAATTGTTACTTTATCTACCCTTGCTGTTAAAATTTCGCTATAGAAAAAAGGATATTGTTTGTCTAGCAATGATGCATGAGCTACTTCGACGAGAAATGGAAATCCCAAAGACGAAGACATCACGTTCTTTAGATTGATGTGGTAATGATCTATCCACATAGGAGGTGTTAATTTTTTACTTAAAATTTTATCCGGTGAAATTCAACAAAGCAATAAAATTTCAAAAGTATTCAAGTAGGTCTATAAGTATTCAAGTACATAAGATTAACTAACAAAATAGCGAATATATCCATAATAAACGTTTACGCACCAACAGAAGCAGCAACACAAGAAGAAAAGGACATATTTTACGAAAAAACTAGAAAATACATGTGAAAAAATACCAAATCATGACACACTGATACTGCTGGGAGACTTCAACGCAAAAATAAGAAAAGAAGAATATCTAGAGAACGTAGCGAAGAAAGAAACAATACATGAAATAACCACGGACAACGGAGCAAGGTTGAGTAATCTAGCAGAAGAAAAGAAACTATTCATAGTAAGTACAAAATTTAGACATAAAAGAGATCACATGAATACTTGGAACAGCGAGAGGAAACCAAATAGACTACAATCTAATTAAAAAGAAAAGAGAAAATTTAATAGAAGACGTCAGATCGTATACAGAGGAACCAGTAAACACAGATCACCACTTAGTAATAGCAAAAACAAAATTAAGAATAGTAAGAGACAATAGAATCAGTAGGATAACTAAAAAATGGAACGTCGAAAGCCTGAAAAAGGAAGAGGATAAAAGAATGTTTCAAGAAGAAGTCAGAATGCAACTAGAAAAGAGAAACAGAAATGAAAATATAGAAGAAGAATGGGAAAACATGAAATTTGCAATAAGTGAAGCGGCAGAGAAAACACTAAGGAGCAAACAAAAAGTGAAGAAAAATGAATGGTTTGACAATGAATGTGTCGATATGATAAAGAGAAAGAGAGAGGCCAGACTAAAATGGTTGCAGACAAGCAAGGAAGAAGTGTATATAGTTAACAAACACAGTAATAATTCAACAAATAATGGTAATGATTTTAATCTCAATTCTTTACAAAGTACACGTAGAAATATTTCTGTAAGTTGTCCTACAAATGTTACAAAATTTAAGTTTATGGAAGTGTCTTGTGTCAAGGTCCGAGATGCAATAAATTCCTTAAAAAGCAATAACTCCTTTGACATCTATGATATAAATATCAATAATGTTAAATATATAATAGATATTATTGTGTCCCTATTAACGAAACTAATCAATTTGTGCATAACTAATTCCATCTTTCCAGATTGTTTGAAATCAGCTATAGTAATACCAATTTTCAAAAACGACCCATCAAATTATAGACCCATCGCACTTCTCCCTATTTTTGCTAAAATATATGAAAAAATACTATTTATTCAACTCAACAACTTCTTAGAATCCAGTAAGCTATTGCACACATCTCAATATGGCTTCAGAACGGGGCGCTCTACAATCTCAGCCATTCAGAATCTTACCAGCTTCATAAATGCTTCTTGGGAAGAGGGTGAAATGACTGTTGTGTCATTCCTTGACTTGTCCAAGGCCTTCGACTGCGTGTCACATAGTATTTTGTTCGATAAATTACAAATGTATCCTCTGGATTCCTCAAGCCTAGATCTGCTAAAATCATATCTACACAGCAGGTCGCAAATTGTAAAATTTAAGGGCAAGATTTCTCAGTCATGTACTGTAAAAAGGGGTGTGCCTCAAGGTTCGGTCCTCGGACCACTCCTATTTCTCATATTTATCAACGACTTACCACGGTCCTTGAACTCCCACCCCACATTATTTGCAGACGATACAACACTTGCAAATAAAGTCAACTCAATAAATGCGGCTATTACAATAAATGTGCGCAGTTGGAAGCATCGGAATGGTTCGTAAAGAACGAACTTAGCATGAATTCAAATAAATCAGTAAATATCCTATTTACTCTGAAAAAAATCAACTACCCTGAAGATTTTCAACTATCTACAAATTTTCTTGGACTCCATTTAGATAACAAATTAAACTGGAATGCTCACGGGGAAGCAATTGCACAAAAAATAGCAAAAAGCATGTTTCTACTAAGAAATCTTCGAAACTGCGTTCCCCCACCAGTGACACGTACAGTTTATTTTCATTTATGTGAAACTCATAGCGTTTTCCACTGGCTGCACTAGTATGCACTGAGTGTATTTTCATCTCGGTTTAGCTTTATGTAATAAAACGAGATAGAAATATCCTGAGTGCACACCGGTGCAGCCAGTGGAAAATGCTATCATATTGCATACTAATCTTTGGATATTCAGCTATTCGACATCGAGTATTTAAGTTGCAGAGGCGAGCGATATGAATAGTGGCCGGAATCAAATATAGGGAGGACTGCAAGTCTCACTTTATCAACCTAAGTATACTTACATTACCTTGCATATACATTCTACACTGTTTAGTTTACATAAAAGACAACATAAATCAGTATAGGCAAAACAATGAGTTACACGATCATAACACAAGACAGAACGATAATATTCATCCTCGTACAATCAAGCTAAAGAAATCTCAGACGGGAGCAGATTACTTTGCAATAAAGTTATATAATAAGCTCCCTACATCTGTCCAAAAATCTCAGTCTTAATAATTACAAAAAATCAATAAAAAATTTCTTTTAAAGAAAGCATATTACGACATGAATGAGTTTTTGACAGATGTAGATGTTGTAAACATGTAACTTTTGCATTTTTATACTTATTTATATTTAATGTCTAGTACTAACAAAGTCTTTCCTGTTTTTTAATGTTGCTACCTGACGTGTACAAAACTGTGAAGTATTACGTATCAATAAATATTATTATTATTATTATGAAAGGTACAAGCAAACAAGAAAAGAAGGAACTAACCTAACAAAAGACAAAAAGTCGAAATGGATAGAGACAAGGATGGACGAGCTAGAAAAGGACAACAAGAACAATACAAAATTATTCAGACAAATAAAACAACAAATAAGAAAGAAAGCAACAATAACAATAAACAAAAATCAATGGCAAGAGTATGAAGAGAAGATAGAAAGAGAAGTAGAAGAAGAGGATAGCGATGAAGAAGAAGTAGATAACACACAGGAGGAAGTAATAGAAGAACCAATAAGAGAGGAAGTAAATAAGGTTATAAACGACTTAAAAAATGGAAAAGCGACAGGGGCAAACAACATCGGTAATGAAATGCTAAAAGAAGGAGGAAAAGAACTAAGAAAGAGAATATATGAGTTGCTACTAAAAATATGGAAAGAAGAAATAACTGCCAGAAGAATGGAGAGTAGGAATGATACTACCCATACCAAAAAATGGAGACCTGAAAAAATGCGACAACTATAGAAGAATAACACACTACTAAACATAGTGTACATAACGAGCGTCTAAATAAAAACCTGGTCAAGTGGGTTGTGATCGAGACTTTTTCCATTGCATTTACATAGCAGAATTACTAAATGTAGCCTACTTGACCAGGTTTTTATTTAGACACGAGTTACAAAGTAATGACAACAATGATAATAAAAAGAATGCACTTAATTAAAAAATTATTGAAAAAATTAAACCATGTCTTTGATTTTGTCGAAACTTTGCTAGTGGATAGAGCTTTTCGAGTAGATTCCAAATATCACAAAATATACTGGGTGTTCTATTTGGAAAAACAAAGTTATGTATAATAACTCAATCACAGTAGGCCCAGGAAAAGAGCAATGTATATTGCCATATAGGCTATCTTCTGTCAAACAAAATAAAAAAAAAATTACTAAAATATCTCTATTATTAACGGAGTTATCGACTGGCTACCGTTCTACAAACACCCGGTATATTCAAGTATTGCGTTATTCCTCATTGTTAAAAGATATAAGCTTT
The DNA here is from genome assembly GCA_033060865.1 of Dorcus hopei. Taxonomy (NCBI): domain Eukaryota; kingdom Metazoa; phylum Arthropoda; class Insecta; order Coleoptera; family Lucanidae; genus Dorcus; species Dorcus hopei. The sequence continues at coordinate 28,675,846 of CM065423.1, read as the reverse complement.
TTATTCACTGAAAGTTTATTTATTTTTTATTTTATTATTTTTTTAAGTTATTTTAAGCATTTATTTAATTGTTTTTAATTCTTCTTTCTTTTGTTAGGTGAGAGCCCGACCTCAGAATGTGAATAAAACTATAACAATGTTAAACCATTCCAAAAGTTCTTCTATTGATGGTAAGTAATCTGTGTTGCGAACTTTATTAAATTATAAACATCACACTCATTCATATGATATTATTGGTTTAATTTTAGTCAAAAATTCTCTAACGGAATAACTTACTTCCAATCAGCAAAATCTTAAGCTAAATCCACACGGAAGGAACAATCGGGAACTTTTAGTTGCTGTTCCATGTTCCTCGAAAAAGTTACCGGTAATTTCCGAAAGTTTCTGTTTCCAGTAACAAAAGTTACTGTTTGTTGCGTGTTTCCACTTGAAACGGTAAATATCAAAGAAAAATGGGAAAAAAGCAGGAACAAAAAAGGGAGTTCCTTCAATGTGTACATCTTGTTACCAATTTCGGTAACGGCTTGTAGCGTAGCAATCAACACCACATTGTGCTTGAACTTTTCAACAATTATTTGTTTAAAATGTCTAACAAAGTAAAATGAGATAGTGACCTCATCATTAAATTAATTGAAGAGATACATCAATGAAGAGTAAGAATATCCTGTGGCCAAAAACCTCAATGTGAGAAGCAAACGTTCTTGGGACGTTATTGCTTTTCTGCAGTTTGTATCAGCTTTTCGTATGATAGGATCAATACTACTTAGTAAATATTCTATGTCGGAACTGGATAAACGTATAAAATTTTTAAGATGACCTTCTGTCAATAAATTATCTGTTTGTAAAACATTTATAAGTGATATACCGCCACAATCAACTCGCTCTTGGAGGCTTGGGCGCACCCAAACTCTTCGTTTTCGTTGTTTCTTTTTTTTACAAGTAATAACAATATAAGCTGCAGCAACGAGAAGCACGTCTTCTTCAGTCATAACTGTCAACAATGCTAACTTGTTTCTTGTGTGTGTACAGATTGTTACGTGCAACAATTTCCAACAATGAAACAGAAACAAAATTCAGATCTTTCTCTATTTTGCTACCTTTAGTGTGGACAAAATGATTCCATAACTTGACGAAAGTTGAAAACTTTTGAAACATCAACGATCAACAAAAAAGTTCCTGTGTGTTCCTTCAGTGTGTACTTAGCTTTATACTATATACATAGAACGCAATTGTTACACAATACCTTATGTAAACCGATTTATGTGACATAGCCGTTTGCATGGTGAAATACAGAGGAGAAAAAATATTGTTAAGTAACAATTTGTTCTTACTTTTATGGTATTATTTCATTAAAGAACTTATTTTGCATGGTAACTCTATTAGGAATTACTCATTTTATTCCAACTGATGTTCCGATACTATAAATGAAATTAATACAAAAAGAAAAATAAATTTTATTATTTCTAATCGTAATTATCTTTAGTAATTTACTAAGATTTATTAGCAAATAATAAATAAAAGGGAATAAAGAAACGTAATTTCTGTTTACAGATTTCATTGACCAGGAAATAATATTTCCGGACTCAAACGAACTAACGAATGAAATAAATGAAATCGATGGTGTTCCATCGTGTGCTCAGGGAAAGTACTATTGTGAGCAGCTCAATCAGTATCCTTATAAACACATCAGAGAAGTGCTACAGAAAGCCAACATACAGAAAAATTTGTTTTTAAGTGACGACCCCCATGATGTAATAGCAAAGAGAATTGGGGAAGTAGACGAAGAATTTGTTTGTCCTTCTACTATCAAAACGATTTTTCCAAAACTTGGAAAAACGAAAAATAATAAATGGAAATTTATTATTAATCAAGAACGAGACGGATATATCCAAGGAGTGAATGTAGAAGTCTGCATTAGGTTTGGGAATTTTTTTTCATCCACTTACCCTACTTAGGCTTATCCATTGTTCATTTTTCCAGACCAAATGGACCGTGCGATCTTTTACAAGATGTACCATACGGCATCATCACTCACTGCAGGCAAAAATATGCCTACAGAAGGTTGATATCCCTAGGAAATGAAGATGTTCCAAGTGTGGATAATTTTTTGATGCCCACAGCTTGCTGTTGTTCATACAAAAAGGATATACAGTTTTTGGCACGCTTTGCAGGATATAAAACGTAAATTGATGTCGATAGCAATGCTATTACTTGGTACTCTGCTCAAGTCAGTCCCCTCACCACACCTCTGTGAACACTTTCATCCACCCAAAATTATCAGATACTTTTAATTAACGACATTATTATAATAGTTTCTTGCAATCTCTTTAATTTATAATTGCCGCTGGAATCATTTCAAAATCTGATGAAAAACTTTCTCCTAAAGAAATTTATCAATTCCATTAAACAATATTTTAAGTATTTATTTAATTTTCTTTGTTTCTTCTTTATTGTGTTGGGTGAGAGCTCGACCTCAGAATGTTAGGGTATGAAACCAATCCAAAACTTTTTCTCACAATTTTTTCGTCGATTATCAAAACAATTTTTCCAAAACTTGGAAAAACGAAAAGTAATAAATGGAAGTTTATTATTAATCAAGGACAAGACGGATACATTGAAGGAGTGAATGTAGAAATGAGCAACAGGTTCGGACATATTTTTTGTCATATATTTAACGTGTGTAGACTTATCCATTATTTATTTTTCCAGACCAAATGCGCCGTGCTAGGAAATGAAGATATTTCGAGTGTGAATAATTGCTTAATACCAGCAGCTTGTTGCTGCTCGTACAAAAAAGACCTACTGTTTTTTTCACGTGTGCACAAGGAAAGTACTTCTGTGGGCATTATAACCAGTATCCCCACAAACACGTTAAAGAAGAGCTAAAGAAAACTAACATGAATAAAAATTTGTTGGGAAGTGACGAACCTCGCGGTGAAATAACATACAGAATTGGGGAACTAGACGAAGGATCGGCTATCAAATCGAATTTTCTAAAACTTGGAAAAACGAAAACTAATAAATGGAAGTTTGTTATTTATTAATCAAGGACGAGACGGATACATTCAGGGAGTGAATGTAGAAATGTACAATAGGTTCGGGATTTTTTTTACATAATTTACATGTGTAGGCTTATCCATTATTTATTTTTCCAGACCAAATGGAGTAAATACACCAGAACGTACATGTGCGAGCAGTGCAATTTTGACGAATTATATTTGTGATTGGAAGAAGGAAATTGTTATTATGAATATTCTCTAAAGTAAAAGTAGTTTCCAAGATTTTTTTAAATTAAATTAGTACTTACATTCTGCCAAGGCTTGGCCAACTGGGCCATAACATCCTGTGCAGTATGTAAACTACAATTACGTATACAAACACATGCCTGGCGTTATTTAAAAATACGTAACATGCAAATAAGAGGACCAGGGAAGAATGGCGAGTAAATAAAACGTGAAATAGTGAGGGGCCCGCTGTTTGAATAATCAAGATTTGTTCGGTTTTAACAAAATTTCTTTTTTGAGGGGATTAGCGGATATTCGAATAAACCCGTGTTCGGATTATCAAGGTTACTTCAATCAGGATAAAAATAATTTTATCCACAATTTGTATCAAGACAGATCTATTTTCCTGCACAAAACTAACACACCTAAAACTTATTATTCAAATAATCATACATACGTATACGCGGCCAAATTTGCAAATTGAAACATTTAGCTGCATGATACCATTGGTAACACATACAGGGTGTCCCAAAACAACGTCTAAATATTCACAAAGTCTTAATGTACATAGAATTTATTGGTTTAAACAAAATATACGTCTACATATTTTATTTAAACCAGTAAATTATTGACTACTGCCAACTCAAATCTCATTTCTCATATGAAATAGAATGTACTGGTTTAAATAAAATATGTAAATGTATATTTTATTTAAACCAATAAATTCTATGTACATTAAGATTTTTAATTTGTTTTCGACGGTATTACATGCGCAGTAAATATTTAAACGTTGTCTTGGGACGACATGTATTTACGAAATCTTTTAAAGATGTAGAAAAAAGTTGAGAATAAAACAAATTACGGAGAATTTATTTTTCCTTAAGCCCCATCCAGACGACATGGCCAACGTTAGCCAGTGTTGGCTATTGGGTAGTTTGCCATGCTGTGTGGACGAAATACACATGGCCAATGGACGCCAACCAATCGCCAATGTTGGCATTGGAATGCATTCGCTATGAGGGCGGTTTTTTCGACACACATCAAAGAGTTTAACCAACGTTGGCCTTTATATGCCATCACGTTTGTTTTTACGTCCAGACGACTTGAACAATTTGCACACGATATTTGTGGAATATTTATTTTTGTATATTATGCGCGTTGAGTTGTACTAACTTGGTGGCAAAGTGGGTCTGCTTTCGGTTTACTGTTTTTTAAATTTGACCAGAAAAATGTCGTCATCAGAGACCGAATGGAGTAACCCGTTAATTTTGGAATTCCTCAGCTTTATGAAAAATACCCAGTCGTTTGGGATCCGAAAGAACTACACAAGCACTTGCAACAACCGTATCATATTCTTCATTCTCCATATATTTTTAATTTGACAAATGTTGGTAGCTATTCGCTATACATTGGCCGAACTTTTTTATCTTTGAAGTTTGACAAGCAAATCCAATCATGTGGACAGGCAATGTGCAAATGGTAAACTTGCCCAACGTTGGTTAAAAATTTTGTTGCCAATGCATTCACCAACGTTGGCTGACGTTGGCCATGTCGTCTGGATGCGGCATTACATGGACGTAAATATATTTCGTATGAAAACAGGACTTTTTGTTGTTAAAAGGGACGTGTTTACGTAATTGCGGTCGGATGTACATATATATTTCTTTACTGCAATTCTCGGAAATACGGTGCGGTTTATTAATTCAAATATATTGTGAAACCTTAGGTTTATGTATAGTATTTATAAATGCTAAACCACTGTAATTTTAGTAACAATATAACATCATGTTAAAACGTATCATCTACAAGATGAATGCCTTGTTATTTATAATATTTGTGAACCTACTTGTCATAAGTAAATACATATATTTAATAAATATTTAACAAAGGATATGCTTTTCTATAAATGTCTTTAATTTTTTATTGTAGCATACTAGTTTCGCTTAATACAGCATCTTCTGTGTTTAACATCTCCAAGGGAAAGAAATACATAATAATAAAATGTAACAATAAATTAACAGTAAAAACTACCTACTTACAAATATTTAAAAAATCCTAAATGATGTGTAAAATTCTGTATACTTTGTGTAAAATGACGATGAATATAATAAATAATAACATAAAAATCTGAAGAACGTAAAATTTGGCTATGTACTTTATTAGATGTAGGTTACGAATTCAAACACACGATTTCCAATCAATCGAACTAAAGAAATAATTTCTTTAAAATCTATAAACAGCATGGAGAAGTTCAATAACATATATTTAAATTTAAAATGCAAGTAGGTATTCTTATTAGGTGACTAAAACAAAGATCAAATCTTTCACTTCATCAACTCCAAGTTTTCATTTTCCGGCTGTAACTAATTTAATTCATTTTTTTGCTCTCTTATAATAAAGAAAATCCCGTTTAAAATTCGAATTTGTAAAGACATTACCGCGCCGTCCATTAAGCTGGTTTCAAACACGTGCACATGATCGTGGTGACGCTTGTAGCAGTATGCTTGGTTTTTCCAACGAACTAGCAACTGTCTTTTTTAAAATCTTTTGCAAAAGATTAGTTACAGGACGAGACCTAAAACGCACACTTATAATAATGTATAATAGATCACACTGAAGATTATAAAAATAAAAATGCTAAAGGCCAATGTAAAATACACATGTTTAGTAACTGTGTTAACAAGTGTTACAATGGGCGGGTTTTCAGTGTGGAACTGACCAAAGATGTACAAACAATCTGCATGTACATTTATTTCTGTTGATATTTTTTTCACTGGAAACAACGGAAGCTATATGAGGAGGTGATCAAAACGCAGTATTTACCAAAACTGTTTTATCGAGATAATGACGAAAAACTTGTTGATGTGAAGTAAAGGACCATTTCTTTTGAAAATTTGTGTTTGATAGTTAGTTTCTCTGTCAATAATATTTTTGAAAGTCAGTGCCTGGAATAATGTAGTTAAAAATCAAATAAATTCTTATTCTTTAACAAATGTAATAACAGGTAACGTAAAAAACATCAGAACATTTCTTTCTACCGTCTTTTCTTAGTACCAACATTAACAAGGTTAATTTCCATTTTATTTTGTTTAAAACGAACCTCTTTAAAAGCACTAAAACAACAAACCTGAAAGCAAGAACTTTCAAGTTTCAGGTTTAAAAGTGCGGTTAGAAATAAAACTATGAAATAAATGCGGTTGGAAAAACATTAAGGTCGCCAAATACTGCATTTTGGGATTCAAACCAAAACAAATGTATCAATTTGGTCTTCAGATTTGAAACCTAGTCCATTAGATTCAGTTCCGTTTTGCGAATACAACGGTATCTCTAACTTTTTTTCGAATTTTTGTTCAATATTGCGTTTTGAAGATCACCTCCTCATATGTACAAATAACCTCAGTTTCCTGGATGTGTAAAAAACACGACACGTTATGGTGTGAAACGTTTCTTGTACCATCTGTTTACCAGAGACCGTCGAGATCTTTCCTACTTGCTACTTAATTTGAAAAGCGCAGCAAGATGTAGCAAACAAAAATGTTTTTACCACTGTATCGTTAAAATCTCTGATATTATATTATATAACAGAACACTGTAAATAATTTAAAGAAACAACTACGTTGTTATTGCGATGGTGTACGCGGCGCATAGTTGAACCTAATCTTATTTTACAATAATACCTTATTAATTACCAATGGCAAGTATGCTGTGATTAACTTACTGAACAAAGAGATGTTAGCATAAGATACCTACACAAATGGATGAAAAAGGCTTTGATGCAGGCACAAAAGGCTATGACGTTACGTAAACGGAATGTCTTTGATAGTATGTATGCATTCATGTTATCAATTGTCAATCTTTATATTATTTTTGTTGTGAGTAGACAGACTATGGGCGTTCTGGCTCAATTTCCCATTTGATTTCACATAGGGGGTCTTTATTGCAACCACAATGGCAAGATGTGTGGTTGCCTACCTTCAAGGGCAAGAAGTGTCGGCAAGTCGAGATTAGGCAACAGTTTTTAAATAACAGGTAAAAACAGTTAACAATTTAGAAAAAATAGATAAAAATTAGTAACTGTTTCTGAGCAGTTAAAATCAGTTTTCAAATAACAGAAACCAGTTTATATACACTGTATACACTGGTATCTGTTATTTCAAAACTGCTTTCAACCACCCGGAAACAGCTTAAGCGACGGGTCCCGAGTTCGAACTTCAGTAAAACTTATTTTATATTGAAAAATAAAATAAAATTTTGAATCTGCGTCTTACACATAATACGCAACTTTTACACATGTCGTTCCTACGCCTTTCATATAGGCAACTTCTACACACGTCGACCGCCGACACTCCTTGCCCTTAAAGGTAGGCAACCACACGTCTTGCTACCGTTTTTGCAATTCGGACTCCCTATGTTAAATCAAATGATGCCTGTGGCATATCTACTGTTGTGGCTTGCATGAGAATTATATATTTGCTAAAGCCCAATAAAAGCTTCCGAGTACAAACAAATAACCACTTCTGTCTATCTCTTTATTTGATAGACATTTTATTTTTATATAATGCAAATATAATCTCTTTCCTATTTTAGAGTCCAAAGGAAATAAGTTTTGTGATTCCTCACTGTCAACATCACCACGAGCAGGACTGTGCGTATAAATTTATTTTTACAGCGTGGAATGACTTAGCCGTTGATGTCTTGTCATTAAGGATTACTTGAGATTGAAGTGCTGGTCCTCTACCTTAATACCTTTGGAAATCCTTTCTCAGAAGTTACTCTCTAAAGGATTAATTGAGTGGGTCGGTGACCATTCGTTGTGAGATAATTTGAGACATATTTTTGCTTAATAACGTCAAATTATCGCATGTACTCCATTGTTTTATGTATTCAAATATCGCAGAAAGAAAGAAGAAAAATTATTAAAGAATCATTAGTACACACGCGAGATATTAAAACTTTCATTGGAAAAGTATAGGTATTATTTATATCTAAATTAAAAACTATCAAAGTTAGAATAGTTGTCCAATCGGTTTTAATTTTGCAAAGAAATATATGTAAACTCGATCAATATAATAGTATTGTTTTTTTATTTTCAATTATGTACACGATTTATGTAATTAATTAGATGAACAAAAATATTTCAATACAGAAATATTTGCAACAACTTTGTACCTATTTACTACTTACGACAAAGTTGTAGTTAGTGCAGATTTACAGCTTGTAATTGGATTCTTGTTCGACAATCATTATTTCTGTAATCACCGGGTTTATTATCTGTTTGGCTACGAAATTGTAGATTAATTGTGGACACGTGTAGAGTTATGTGAGGGAGGGTGGGGTGCGTTACAATACGTCCTAAATTACCATAAGAGCGGAAACTCTGACAACAAATTGCTTTGGAAACATAATCTTGGGCAAAAGCTCTCAATAGTCAATTTCTAATAACTCAAGAAATTGTAGATAAATTTTTTATTTTCGTTTTAAACCTGAATCCGAAAATACATCACATTGTTGCTCAGAGCAACATTTTCTTGCAAATGCTATCTATTAATTTAAGAACCAAAACAAAGCTGCGACTTCTGCTAATATTATGAATCAAGGTTGCATAAACTGTGTATTGAACGAAGTAAAACAACTTCTAATTGTAAGTGGAATAGGCGTTCTCACCTCAGAAGTCAAATATATACTGAATGTTCTATTTTAAAGAACATAAAATAAAGTTATAGCAAACATTTAAAATCCATCGCTTCAGAATCTACAAGACCTCAACATCTTAAATGTTTCCTTCCATCTGAAATCCTCATAATTTGTTTAGTAATGCTGTTATATCCTTGTCGTTACGGAGAGTTCATAGGTAAGTTATTTTAAACGGTTCCATAAGATGCAATTCATGAGCGTTAAGTCATATAACGTAGTAAGGATTATGTGGGGTGTGCCACCCCTGTTACATATCTCTTGCAAAGAGGATTACTTTTCAAAAAAAAAAAGCAATATTCTACTGGAGGATTAGCGCAGACTTATTAATATTCAACGAAGTTACCTACATGTTTTAGTCATCTTCAAAATAAAATTTTAAGAAAATGTGCAATAAGAGATATTTAATAAGAGGAAGCGAGGATAGTTTTCGGAGTATGCATGTGACTTTTTATATTTGCTTCAGTCCTACGTGGTGTTTATCAAATGCTTTTTAATTATAAGATCTATGACATTATGTTTATCGCACATACCATACGTTTCATTTTAAGTTGAAAACGTACGCACATATTTTCCGCATTCTTGTCTTAAATTCCTTGATTTTTATATGAACCTTGTGTCTAGGATATACATGCAACGAAGTAGACAAGCGAACGTTTCATTTTATAACATGTCACTTTCCTAAGTTATGATTAAACTTGAAGTTAAGGACATTATACAAGTAGTTTCAAAAATTTCTTTAATCTTTTGATGTTACCTAAAACATGTGTGTGAGTAGGTAAATGATACTAATCAAATGAATAATGACAACCGTGTGCAAATTAGATTTATATATAAAGTTGTTTAACTGAGTGTCCGAAGTCGTTTATGATTTTGGTTTTCTATTAATAAAACACCGAAAATAAACTGTTTCTGAAGCAGTTTTCAACGAAGTTTTATGTAGTACGGGCAATTAAAATAAACTGTTGTAGAAATATATGTTTCTCGTGATTTATGTTAAACTAAATAACGTATAAATATTACTGACTGTAATGTTATACGACAAGATAAAAGTCGACAATTTTAACATTTATTATTATCGCATCAAAGGATAAAGAAAGGAAAATTTCTTAATCGACGTGAAATATGCATTCACTTACATAATTTTTCTTCTATTTAACCAAATTCGTTAGTTTTTGATTATTGATTTTTCCATGCCAGTATGTAATCAACACCATTGATTTGTGAAGTAGGTAAATATCACCAGTCTCGCTGTAGATTACCAAATTTACTTTGCATCCCATTTTATGGTTCCCTCCTACATAAATATCTGCTATATTTAAGACATTTTACAATAATTTTCCTATATTTATGATCACATGACTTATGTTTCGGTACAATTAATTATGTACGTTTCAGATTATATTTTGAACTTTCTTCTCTAGATACTTTTATACTTTTTCTGTTTCTGAACCAGTCGAAATTTGTGCGTGGAATATCCGGAAAATTGATTATACGATATTAAACAAATATTTAGACCCCGACAATGTAGCTGGTGCGACGCGTTCCGGCAAATATTTATAATAATGTCAGTCATTTTCTAATATCGTGCGCGTTTCGAACTTTTTCTAAAATACACTTTCCAAGAAGATATTCGAGGTATGCAGTGTTAATTACCAAGCAAAACTTTTCAAATGATTGATGAAAATACATTAAAAGACCTGTTTATTTTTATACTAAATTGCGTAGAGTCGTTCATAAATTATTTCTGTAATTTTGAGGTAAAGCTGTGGAAGAGCTTGATTACAAATACACTTGAGTAAGTACAGCAGTTTTTATCTTTCTGATTCAAGTAATAAGTATATTAAATAATAGGTTTAAGAAAAAAAAACTGTGTGTGGTTGTAGATATTATATTAAATATCAATTTAAGTTCAGCGTACCATATCCTTCGATATCGAGCTTTACATTTTCGCGAATACTCGCTTTTGATAAAACGCCCTCGCATCGATGTGTATGTTTTCTCATTTTCTCAGATTTACTGACAGACAGGCGAACAAAATAGGAATAAATCATTTCAATTCTCTCAATATGAGGAAGCCTGACAAATCAAATTTAAACCGATAATATGCGAAATGCTTTTTCTAAAACAGAGACATGCATGTATAAGCGGTTTGCGTTCTCGATGTCTAACGTTTCCTTCAAAAGTTAGTTCCTTCCGTTAGTATTGGCGGTAATTCCGGAATTTGTTTTTGTTCGCCAATGGTGATCGTCCACCTTTACCAAATTAAATCAGAAATTAACATTATTGTTCCTGCTAAAACGACATCTTAATACCGAACATTTTTTCGATAAGATTATTTTATTGTAAAATCCATTGTAAGCTTACACAAAAAAAATAATGCGTTATTAATGAAGAAAATGGAAAACGCGACGAACGAATACTTTTCGTCAAAAGCAAAAAAAAGTATCTCTGAGAAAATTAAATTAAAATCGGTCAATGTTAAAATGAGAATTTATATTACGAATAATCAGGGAAAAAGTACGCCCGGATAATTGAGAACGTTCTTTCAAATTAGATTAAAATAATTCATTATTTAAAAATGTTACATCCTGGGTCTCCAGGACAAAATCATGCTTAATTAAGTAAATTAATAACAGTCTAGGGTTCATACCGATGAAAATGGGATCTCCAAAAGTATGAGAGAGTTCTTACGTAGCTATGAAGGAAAAAAGGATCTTATCAAGTGAATGTACAAGGTGAATGACAATTGTTCCAACAAAAAAAGAACCTTAAGAGAATCGATGTCACAGATTACGGAAAAAATGTTTAAAAAACAGTTTATAATTAATTAAAAAATTACCCCAAAATCAAACTGCGGCACTGCGTACGAAATACGACGCCAGGTTCTATAATTGCGACAGTATAATAGGACTATAAAATTTTTGACACACATCTCAATTCGTTTTATTACACGTTTAACAGCTGAGTTGAAGTCTGAGTTGTTTCTTTTACGCGACGTAATTATTATTAATTTCTAAAATAATTGGAAGAGTTATAAATTCGCAAATAATTGTGTAAATAATTGTTTGTTAATTCATCCACAAAAAAAATCAGAAGGATTTAAATGTGGTGATCGCGGGGGTCAATGCATGGCTTGTAAAAGGGCACAAGATGTGCACCATGTATTGGTCTCTGTTTATGTGTGTTAGACAAAACTAACGCTCAGCGAGTATGTCCAGCTCCCCCCAATTTCACTTGCATCAGCTGTCGCCGTAGGAGACATAATTGTTTGAAACGTTGCTACTGTTACAATTTTTGATCAAATGCGTATGTGAATGTATGTCACAGATTACGAGGAAAGGTAAATTGCCTGGGGTTGTTTGGAAAATGTGAAACGATTTGTAACATCTGAAATTCATCGCGACAAGTTTTTTTTTTGCTTATTAGGCTATAAAAACTTTATTACCTACAGCTGTTTTAACGTCGCTGGTGATATGCGTACTAGTTTTTAATCAAATCGCGTACGTGAATGAATGTAACAGGGATCATATTTAAAAATTCTACGGAACAGTTCGGGAATTTAATTCAAAGTGGAACGAGGAACGATTTACAACCAGCGCGCCAAAAACACAGGATATGGAGTTGCAAATACGTCTTGAATTTGTTAAACTTATAATAGATTTGTGTTCATAATAATTCGTCACACACAAAACGAAGTTATAATAATTAACAGATTACGAAGGTATTTACTGATTAAAATGTTTTAAAATCTGTTTGTCAAGAAATATTTATGATGTACTTACACGTTTCTTGTGGAAATAAACTATATTTACAATACATTTTAAATAAAAATGAAAGAAAAATACTAGGAATTTATTTGATGATTTATTTGTTTACCTGTCAAAGCAGGTGTGGAATAATCTGCTTCAGATGATTTGCATGCATTTGTCAAGTAAATATTTTGTAGTTCGTATTTCACGGCATTGAGCGTTGCCCTGAAAACGGAGTTGGTGTGAAATTCCATTTTAAAGGTCAACTTCACGATCGATGTTACGCCGCGCCGCCGTGCCTACCATAAAACTTTTATGAGGGCATTTATTTTGTTCATCTGCTCTTCAATTTTTTAACCAGAGGCGAATCGTTGTTTTGGGGCTAATTCTTGATTAATTATTTCTCGAAAGCTAAAGTAGAAAGAATTTCTTCAATCTGTTTACCATACTCTCGGACATTGCTTCTTATCGTGTTTTTTTGGCGGAACAATTGTCAGTCACCCTGTATATTTGCATTCAGGTTGTTCACCAATTTTTGATTTCTTCTTCAATGAAAAACAGGCAGTTTTATTCCCATGTAAAAGTTCTAGAGAATTATTTTTTCTAAAAAATTTATTTTTCGTAACGTTTTCGAATAAAAATTAGAATTTAGTTGTGAGATGCTTAGTCTATTTAATCTAAATAAATAACTGGTTTTTTTTTTGTATTGCAAACGCATAGTATATGTATATAACATGCGATGCGAAAGATATACATAGGTAGATAGGTTGAGTTGCTTCGAAACTTCGAATTAATGTCTGGTCCGAAAATGCATGGAACAAAATTAAACAAATCTAGTGCTTTGAAATTGTGTCCACTCCAACAAATTGTGTTCGAACAAATTTCCGGTCGAATAGATGCTTTTGAACTAATTTGTGAAAATGCAGGTACTGCGCACGTAAATGAAGAAGTCACTAGGGAATTACATGCGTTGAAGTCATTAAAAATTTCGAAAACTATAACACAAAAGTTTCAGTTTTTCTGGCCAATTTTTCAAAATCAGTTAATCAATAAAGCAACGTTATTTATATTATTGTTTGTTGTTCACTGTAAGAACTTGACACCAACATAAATTGAATGGAAACCATTTTCACCGTCTCCCTGTCCAGGTGTTAAGAAATTGATATTAATTTGCTTAGAAACTTACGAGGAAGAAAATCGTAGCAAGGAGATAAGCACACACATGAAAACGCTTTAAAAGTAAAATTAACTAAAATATATTACAAATCTACACTCTAGTATTAATTAATTAAAGTTAACACAGGACGAAAATGACTCCACAATTACAATAACCAAAAAATTTTCAAGCAAAAATGTTTTCATTATAATAATAATCTTGTTCCTATTCATAAAGTTACAGCCCGACTATGACCAAAATATTCCATACAAATACCAAGTGTTCAAAAAGATTTGTCCATGGTTTATTTTGAGAATACAAGTAGCTAAAGCTATAATTACAGTGGTTCCTACAATAGAACGCAGCTTGCAGCAGACTTTCCATGGCCAAGCCTTATGCAATACTTTTTGAACTCACCGTAGAATAAAACTGAGGATTAACGGTCGCAGAATAAATTGATACTGGAATCGCATGTGAAATTGGTTTCACCACGTTGTAAGACGAATGGAATTTGTTTTCCAGAAATCGATGTGGAGAATCGGGCGTTTCGTTCGTTAATTACATCAGACGGTAATGTCTCATTCGTTTATTTTAAACACGTTGAGGTGACAAGATTTATTGATTGGGGGGATTTTCTCAAAAAGGGTGAAGTAAGCTTTAAAGACGACGTTCGCCTAGGCAACTTCAGGTTAAATAAGATTGAAGTATTTGGTATGTTGGTTAACAACATTCATACCCAAAAGTATTAATAAAACTTTTATGTCAAATTATTCTCAACAGATAAAATTAGACACGAAAATGAAAACTGAACGAATGTATTTAATTAAAATTCAAATTAATTACAGATAATATTTTGTAATGCAAGATAAATTTATTTTAATAGCGCCGCAAAATAAAATATTTTGCTCAATAATACTCTGAACATGACAGTTAATTAATTTAATTTTAATTATTCCCAGTACTTCGTTTTTCATATCTACATTATACATACATATCTAAATGGACACGTACACTTCGCACCACAAAAAATTAAAATAATATATTTTTTTTATTAAAAAATGTCGTCAATCTTTCAATGAAATGATTGCTATGTTAGGAGAAATACAATAATTAACATTTGTTTGTAAAATTTAGAAAACGGAACGAAATATTGATATTTTTCCACGGACAGGTTTATTTTCATGTTTTAGTGAAATAATTACTTTAAAACATTTTCATCCTGTACTGCTCGCAAAAGTAAAATTAAGTTAATTACTAATTTATTTGAAATGCTTAATCCATCAAATCTCTGATTGATAGAATTTTAATTTTATAATTTATCACTTCAGAATTTTCCCCAGTTTCTATCTTAACTGATATAATGGAGAAAAGTGTAGAAAATCTACAGTGCAAATGCCTTCTGGGAGCCCTTCTAAGCAATCAAGCACCTGACAGGTACCGTAGATACGTCCGACTAAAAAAATTGCCTAAAAATGCACCTAAATCCATGCTTTAGTAATCAAACTCTTTAATAATAGGTCCAGATAAATTTCCCCATGGCAGTATTTTGCCGACCAAGCACCTCGACAATTTGCTCCAACTATTAAAGGGTTTTTCATTAAGAGTGATAGGATTTTAATTTTAAATAAAACAACAACGATTTGACATATCAATTTAGTTTTTGATTTATTTTGAAGTTTGGACAATGCAGTTATGTTCGGAACAAGATATCACTCAAATGTCCATCACGCCTTTTTTTAAACTGACGGACCCGATCGTTCTATTTTTTATCACCCTATCCAACATTTACGGCTGTATACCGGCGATAGCTTGATAAATGTTGGCTTCCAAATGATCCAAAGTCTGTGAATTGTCAGCATAGACTTATGCTTTGACGTGGCCCCAAAGAAAATAATCTAGGGGTCAATTCACATGACCGCTGCGGCCAATTCACAAATCCTCGTCATGAGATGATCCAATCCCCAAATTTATCCTTCAGTAAATCGAGCGTAGCATTAGCTGTATGGTAGGTAGCGCCGTCTTGTTGGAACCACATTTCTTCAATGTCGATGTTCTCAAGTTTTGGCCAGAGAAATTCGAGTAACATGACTCTATAGCGGTTTCCATTGACGGTTACGGCTCTTCCCTCCTCATTTCGGAGGAAATAAGGACCGATGACACCGCCATGCCATCCATGAACTGCACCACACAGTGAGTTTTTTTAGGATGCAATGGCATTTCATGTAACATTTGTGGGTTGTTCTGGCACCAATAACGGCAATTTTGTTTGTTAACAAAGCCATTCATCAAAAATGCGCCTCGTCTGAGAAGATGACTTTTTTGGCCGAAATCAAGATCATCTTCTAAGTGCTCAAGGGCCCATTCAGCAAACTCCCGACGCAATTTCTGATTGTTTGGCTTCAGCTCTTGAGTCAATACGACTTTGTAAGGATGTAGGCCTAAATCCTTACACAAAATTCTCCAAGTTTACGTCCGAGAAAGCCCCAATTGTTGCGCTCGTCGTGAAATCGATAAATTTGGCTCATCGACAGTACTGGCCGCTGCAGCTGCGATATTCTCCTCATTTCGCGCTTCTCGTTGTCTTGTTGGTGGCTTATTATCCTGTAAAGTGAACTCACCCTCAAACTTTTCCACAGTGCGGCGTATAGCCTGAGTAATGGTGACGGTAACCCAATTCTCTGGTGAACTAACGTTGAGCACCCACAACTGACCTCGAACTTTGGTAATGTTTTTTAATAATTTCTAAATGGTCGGGAAGCGTTAAACGCTGGATGATGAAACTGCAAACTATACTGAATATTATGACAGCTGGAAGAAAAGCCAAATATATCAGGAACTGAGAAATCTCTATTGAGAAAACTATCACCCCTATTGAAAGACGCGTTATTAGATAATAGGTTTCGAAGAGTGATCTTTGACATTTCTTTCTGTGTGAATATTTGGAATGAAAGAGTTATGTAATACAACCCGAATTTAGATTGAGGCGAAATATCACATATTGATTCTGAATATGCTAAAGAATGTCGGCACCCAATTGAAAATGCTTCGATTTCCTTTACCGAGCCAAAAATAGCGAAACTATTATTTTTGTCAGATACGATTAGACGGATTATCTATAAATGTTTCATCAGTATTCATAAGTTGTCTTCAAACGAAACATAAATTTAATGAGAGCACTAAGAATTTTTTTTAACAAAAAATTCACTGGAGAAGTTATACGAGTAGAATATAGGAACAATTGAGATGGTTTAGCTATCTGTAGGCAATGCAGTAGGAGAGGGATAACAGAAAGGGCGTATGAAATAAGAACACTGAAAAGGAAGATTCGATAAACCAAGTTAAAAACTTTTCAAGAGGGGCTGTGACACAAGAGGAAAAACTAGAAGCCGTGATAAAAGAGGAAATAATACAAATGTACCTGACAGAGGGAGAAAAAATAATTTTTCGTGCTTCAACCATAGGCGCCATAGAGGGAGGGAAATTTAGTGACAGTTATAGGAAGCAAAAAAGAAGAAGTTGGAGGAGTTATAGAAAAGGAACAATTGAGATGGTTTAGCTCTCTGTGGACAATGTAGTAGAAGAGGAAGAAGTAGAAGCTGCGACAAAAAAAGGAAATAATACAAACTCTACCTGACAGAAGAAGAAAAAATAATATCTCCTCGTACAGCCAAAGGTGCCACAGAAGAAGGGGAATTTAGTGACAAGTGTCTATACTCACTAAAATCCATTAGTATCTTGAATGAAAAGTTCAAGGAGAGCTTACAATGTGAAAGCAACGTGCGAAATTTCAACGTGCTTTTACTAGGGCCTTGAAGTTTTATTTCCAGTAGACCGATTTATCCTCAGACAAACAAAGGTGGTTGATCTTAATCAACATTGCTCTAACAAATATGATTTCAAGTCTTAAAAAAAATGGAACGATCGCATTCTTAAAAATAAAACCGTCTCTTATAAACACGCACGCTTTTAAGCCGATATTTATGAATAGGCAGCAAATAAATTTAACTAATAAACATATGCGATCCTACCGATTGTATCAACACTGGCAAATAGAATTTCCTAAATCCAAGCAAATCTCTTTGATGATGTCAGTGTAAAAATAGCGTTGGAGATACGTGTTCGTTGTTGTAGGTAAAAGAAATTCATTGAGAACGCTAGTATTTTTTTTTCCAGTAAAGCTGCTTTGAATGAACGAGAAACAGGAAACGGAAAAAATCCATTCGTAAAATAATCAATTAGTACATTTTAAGCTTACGTGTGTTCCTAAAGAATTCAGTTGTAACAACTTATTACAATAAACACGATTTTCAAATCGGCAGTTTCAAGTAATCGGTAATTTTTATAACTTATCTAAGATTGTATATTTTTCGGTCATATTTTAATTTTGTTTGTACAATTTCGCTGAGAAATAATGCCTGTTAAATAAGTGAGTATTAAAAATGGCAACGTAAAATGAATACCGAATGTATTTAATTATCAAATGTTAATCCAATAACTTTGCGGATTACTATCACCAATTTGCACATTTCATATATAAATCATCCGATTATGCATGCAATCGCGTGTTTAATTAAGAATTAATCGATATATAATTTGCCCGTGATAGATGTTTAATACATGTAAATGTTTGTGGTAAATTTTGATTAAAGTTACCTGTACAATTTCATCGAATACAACGAATATTAGTAAATAATGAAACTTTAGCCAGCAATATTTTCAAGCATTGTAATTTTCGCGTTGAAACAATGACGTCATATTTAAAATTATTTGAATTTGTTTGAAACATTCTTGGGAGGATAGTTCGTGAAGAAAAAGTGATTTAGGCAACATCAATGTTTCTTTGCTACATGCTCGACAGTTCATCCTAGATATGCCGTTTAGAGAATAACTGTCCGATTTGATTTACAATCATACGATAAATGAAACTTGACAGGCATTTGACACTATTTGTAATCGTATTCGAAATATTTACATTTTAGCGTTTCCAATTTTTATGACGTCAGACACTAAATTATTTCAAATATTGGTTGAAAATGTTGAAATTTGTTGAAAATTGACCAAAAATGTCTTATGTGACTTTCCTCTTTACTAATTACTATCCGGCCAAAAGCTATTGTATAACGGCGTTTGTCACACCTACAATATCTCAATTTTTTGGCTTAACGAAGTATTATCAATATCAATACTAGAAACGCAATGAAAAGATTTATATCCGTATTTCGGCAGCTACGCTGCAATCTTCAGTACACATATACACTCACAAGTTAAAAGGACCTCATGAAATCTTTGGTTGGTATGAACATTGGTAATGAAGTTCCATCTTTGAAGACTGTGTACACGGCTAGTATAATGAATTTAAGTTAGAACGAGTTTACTTGAGTGATAAGCTCCGAAAAAGACAGCCAATTTCTGCGAACTTTGAAAAAAACATTGCTGCTACCCGACAGATGATGGATCAGGATAACCGAGTAACTTATAAAATTATTTTAAGTACCTACTTTAGGGAGTAAAATGACGGGAAATTGAAAACACCTTGAAGTCAGCTGTCGTTGGATCTCAAATAATTCAACAGATGTCCAAAAGCAGCGGGAGTGTGTGATATTATACGTAAGTGATGACGAAACGTTTGAACCCAAATCGAAGTACCCATCTGCTCAGTGGATGTTTCCAATTGATTTCCAATCCAATGAAAGTTTTAATAACCCCAAAAGATTATGTCACTTGCATACTTGAGCGTATAAATACGAAGCATGGGGCTCCTTATGACTGTTTATGTTTGTATTACCATAAAAGTACTAATAAACAATAAGTTCTATAACAACAAATGAAAAAAGTTTTTTTTTTAACTAAACGTGTCGCAATTTCTATTACAAATAAAAGTAATAAAGCAAACTAAAATACAGGATGTAATCAATTAAGTTTCACATACTGTAACCAATATTAATACACAAGAAAAGAAGCGAAGTTATGACATACGTTTGGGAAATATGTTAATAATAACTCCGAAAAAATATACGTTTACTTTTGTAACACGCCGGTGTGCCACCTTGTTTGTTGACTTTTATGGACAACTAAATAACCAATAAATCTGTACAAACAAAAAACAAACAATTTAAACTTATTGACAAATTAAATAACTGGACCGAGACTGAACTGAAAGGGTTTATTGCTGAGAATTTCCAAAAGGGTCACCAAAGGTTTTATTACTGCAATTAGGCATGCGCAACTCTATCCGTCTAGACACCTGACTACCTGACTGCCGGCGCTAAAGAAACTATCGTACTGACCTATTTATTCTGTTTACGTCTGAGGCGACCTTTCTAGATTCCGTGATAAACCAATTAATGTTATAATATAGCTCGTAATCGTCATTGCAACACCTGGCCTTACGTTGTGGTAACTCAGTTCGTTTGGTGAGTCGGTGAATAAACTCGAGAGATTAAGGAACTAAATACGTTTAAATAAAATGCGGAAGTTAGATTTCATTATTTATTGAAAAAAAAGGTAAAAGCTTCTTGTACTAGCCACTGCGGGATCTGATACAATGAGCGTAAAAGCCCTTGCGTTTAAACCAATACACAGAAAACAAAATTACGGTTAGCAGGAAGTACAGTAGAATTCGCTTAATAGATTTCACTTTCGAATATCGTAGCGACCAAACTGACTTCAATCACACAGCTGGTGGCTTGGTGAACACGCAAATAGTTGTTGGAAAACTCTGTTCCTCAATTAAATTAACAATTAATTTGTGTTCAACTTAGATTGGTCTTGGTATTAGTGTTTGCCACTTCAGGGCGTACTCTAAGACACGTTCTGTTCAATCAACCAGAGCACAGTGTGACACAATGGGTCTACAGTGTACTTAATTAATATCCAGACGTTCTGGAGAAGTATGTGATACAAAATGCCGCCCTTGGCGATCAATTTGCAAGATAATCAATAGCAATCGCCGCTAGTTTTTCAGGGACTCCTTTCGCAGATGATGGGAAACCCTATCGCTATACTAATTAATTGAGGTCGAATGGGTAGGATCTTTTCTCACTACGTCCAATCGCCTTAAGCGTGTGGTGGTACAGTGTACGCCTTTTTTCAATCACCCTACGTCGTTTGTTTCGTCGGCTAAACCTGTCTAACTAATTTATTGGCGCAATGGACCCAAATGACTGTTTTTCGGCGCTCCGCTTTTGCGGTTATGGCCCTTTCAGTCTCTCGGCAAATCGCTTCTAATTAACCTGCAAATCTATCGGCAAAGGCCACACTTCGGTCCACACACAGGGTGTGAGAGAAACTCTGTCAAGAAGATGGCTATGAATAGGGAGTTCAAATTGTTCGGTCTCGTAATTTCACGAAATTCGTAACGAGCAATAAATTGGCCTTGATTTCTGGGTTTAGGTTGTGCTGGCACACTTGGTTTTGGTGGCAAATATAACTTGCCTTAGACCAGTGATTCAAACTGGCGACTTCCTTGCGCAAATCGAAATACAGCCGCTAGCGTGTTTCCAACTTGGCAGAGAATATCTCCAAAAGGGTAGAACTATTTTCCAAGAGTACACTGTATTTGAATTTCAAAATAGATTTGAGGGAACAGTTAATTGGCTCTGGTTGATTAAATCACAGAACTGGCCTAATAATTTACGCAACAATGACCAACCAATTTTACTAAGATGAATGCAACTTGTTGAGGTTTAACCTCGACTCAAAGGCAAATAAGATATTTTGACTAAAATTTATCCAAATGCAATACGAATACTGAACTTTACAGATTCTTTAGCCACTGATTAATGCAAATTAAAATAATTCTTAATCGATTTATACCACCAAGTATGTGACGAAGAATACAAATAAATGTAAATTACCTATCTGCGTACCCGCGATGAACAAAACACTCCAACGCACACACACTTGTTTAAATACACCCGCGGCGCGAATCCGGACGTATTCGTGGTTTTGTTTGTTTAATTGCCTTTTCTCTTAACACACTGTATTTTAACCGTACCGAAATAAAATGATTTAGCTAGAAATATGAGAAAATGAGAGAATGACTGGAAGCACTAAAAGAAACCTCGCTAAGTCAAAATTAAAAGAGAATTCAACCGTTCGCTCGAGAGATTGACTTCTGTTTGCCTGTTTCCGTAGCTGCTTTCTTCCCAACCAAAAAAATTAATCTCCTCCCTCGGACTCCGCAAGCAAATTTTGAAACAACCCCGGCCAATAATAATCGCTGCTCTAGCCCCAAAATCACGCCCCCTGCCCATTTCCTGTACACATTCATAAATTAAGAACACCCCAATTAGCTTGTCAGATAAAGACCGGCGGGTGGCTCTCTCTTCATCATTCAACTTTACAAGTGTCTAGGCTGACATTTTAATGCATCCGGTATTTGCTTGAAAACTAAGCAGACAAAGCGAGCCACTTCCAATGTAATGAATCTCTTTTCTATAACTGACATGTTCTAAAATTTAGTGTGACCAATTCGTACAAAAATCCGAGCCAACACAAAGCAAAAATGTTACGCTGACTTGTTTATGATGGCAGAGAACCAGGAGTATTATTTGCAGGGCCTAACGTTACCGCTGGGCGGTTTCACTCTTTTGAAGAGGACAGCGGTGCCCTGGACAGGATCGTATCCGGTGGCAATTCTACTGAGAATCTGAACATGTGTTTGTTATTTACAATTAAACAGCAATAACCGATTTTGTTTTGAAAAACAAATCCGCGACCGTTTCACTTTTTACATAAAACGTTTGAGAAGCGCTGGCTTTGATTTAAAGCCCCATCTGAGCGAAGTTGACTATTAGGCGCAATAAATGATAGGGCAGGTCATTTATTACTATTGTATGAAAGAATACGGTGCGGCGGTTCCCAGTTGTTTTTTAAATTATATTCAAGTAATAGAAATTTTTCATAAAACAGTTCTTACATAATAATATTAATTTATTTCCTAATTTAAAATAAAACAGTAATCATGAATCCTACCTAACAATAAGTAAAGGAATAGGTAATTCAGTTGAGGACACATTCTAAAAGTATTATTGGAATAAAAAGCACGCCGAACTCGTCATCCCTTAATTTATGATTCTTTATTACGTTCAGACTAAACAAACCAATTTCCGAAAGATCGCGGAGATACTGTGTGTACGCTTGTTCACAGTGTCAGTTGATTATGATAGTTCAAGTATTGTGTTGAAATTTGCATTTTTAATTAGACGTAGTTTCTCATTTAATAATCTGAAAGCAAATAGTGATTTAACTATTCCTAGTTTAAACTCGAACGATAAAATCGCACTTTAATACTTTATTATGGTATACGATTTACGAATGTTCTTCTCAAAACTTAGGGAAAGCGTTAAACTACACATTTTTATTAAGTGCAGTCAATGCGTTTATTTATTTGACGGAAGCAAAAAAGTGTTCGCATCCGCAAAATTCTCCTGTCACCAATTCGTTTCTAATCAATGTAGGTACTTATAACCATGCATTCATCTTTCTAACACGCGAAATTTACAAATTAGATCACGTAGTGTGATATTTGTTTACAAAGTATGGAAATATCATGATGAAATTATTATCGATTACCTAATGAAACGAAGATTTCGTTATCGAACTGTGTTGCGGGCGACACTGATCCAGTGACCGTGAGATTTGCGGAATTTATCGTTTTAGGATGTGTTTATAAAAACCGCAGACGCACTGACGTACGAGCAGAGGTTTTCAAACAAAAGACGATGCGCTCTTGTGGTAGGCCAGTTTTTAATTTTTGAGCAAAACTATTGATATTTGCAGAATAATTTCTTATATGACGAAGAACTTACAGTATTAATAAGTAAAACTTATTCGATTACATCCTGTATAAGAAAGTATATGCAATTAACTTCACGCCTAAAAGAAGTTAATTAAACGTTACATGGAAAGCAGTCCTTAATTCTGAACTTAACATCGACTCGTGCATTCTATAAATCCTATTTAATTCTTACGGTTTCAGATGTCCTCTTAATGCACCCCCTTGGTTGAAAACAGCCGGTTTACTCTTTGTTACACGTAGTAAAATCTAATTTAGGATGCTGTTTCCAAACTTTCCGAGTTTACATAATAGGAAAGGCGAAAACTCAGAAAGCAGAGAAATGATATTCGCATTTTATAGAACCCGTTTATTATCCCATGCTATTACCTTCTTGTCTTGTCTCATTTTAAGATATCCGTGCGACTTATCTGGATGGATTTATCTGAGTCGCGACGACCACAAACGAGAGTTTTAAGCTAAACTGTTGCAAGTTAAATGCGATTTCAATTAGCGCCGAGTGGCCACTCAAAGATTCAAATTTAATTCGAAAATTAATTTATTGTTTGGAAGTTGTTAATTTTCCGACCAAACGAGCACGCTAATGTAGCGGCAGCAATTTATTTCCAGTATAATTTGAAACGTAATGCAGCGAATTTAAGTTCACAGACGTAGATTCAAGAGAGATTAACTAGTTTATGAAACTTGGATGATTAAACATGTTACTAGTTAATTAATTAGAAATGCATTTCCATGAAACGGAAATAAAATATGGTATTAGATCGGGGCGACCTTTGACAAAAAGGCATAAATTAAAAATCGGGACAGCGTCTATGTATTTTACGAAATTAAAGGCAATGAAAAAGGGGTAACACGCTGTTGCAAATATAAAAATCGCATACCCAACGGGGCAATTTCTCCTGTCAAAATATTAATGAATGAATTTACTCCGTGTGTATGTGGGGCCATAATTCACTTCTTTATGTGTAAAATTAAAGCGGGTTTTATTTATGGAACATAAACATTCCGAGAAATTTAATGCTTCGAAGATGATTACGTTGCGAAGCCGTTCGTTATTGCAGAAGGTCGAGAGTATAAAATGCCGCGGAAAGTTCATTTTATTGCCGGCGGAAAGTACAATTGCGGCTTTTAAATAAGTAAACTTTAACGGGCTACTAAAATTATATTAAATTAACTTCACGAATCTACTTACTCCTGAAATGCGATCGCTTCTAAAAATAAATCAAAAAGTTGTATTCAAAATCAGACACAATACTTCCACTTTATTTTTGTACGTATACTAGTATGCCACCAAGGAGGTAACATACATACATCGATATAAAAGAAATAACATGTTTGAGTGCTAAGATTTATTTCCAGTACTTTATGTCCTTCGAAAGTGGATGTACTGTGTAACGCTATGTCCTGCTTTGGGGCATACGAAGCTTTTATTGTCTGGGTGCTAGATATATTACTTTTTCTTTGTAATGTCTGTTACTGCCACGTTAGTTTGCTAGGTCGTAAATTACCTTGTTTTCGATGTGCCACCAATCACATCGAGGTTTCTCTGGTCTTGTTCCGAATTCATGGAATTAATTCACTTATTCAAGCCATAAAAAAATTTGCACTAGTTAATAAATAATTAAAATTTGGATAAGTAATACTTTTCAGATTGTTTAAAAATTAACCCGACTTATCTTAAAGTGTTTTCTGTCCTAGAGTTACTTACCATGTTTAATGGAACACATTATTTTTCTTTGTTAGGCCCGATTTTACAATCGTCGGATATGCATTATACTTAGAATAACGTGACGTAGGTGTGACGTAGATATGGAGGAACATTAAAGGATATTCGGCGAGCAGTTATTCCGTCCTTATTCCACGATTGTAAAACTGTGCCTTAATCAGAATCTATTCTGAAAGTTCTGTTATTTATTTTCATTTTAAGTCCTGTTATCGACTAACCATCCGTCAAAATGTGAACGTAAATTTTTATCTACATTTCATGGGAAATGTAAACATGTGATTGTAAATATTAGACGTAAGTGACCCGAGATAATAAATGTCAAAAATTTCACAATTATACTAACCTTTCCGAATAAACGAACATAAAACAACAAGATAAGATGCACGTAAAACGTGTCTAGGGGGTAATGCTTTTAAGTGTTTGAAA
This sequence comes from Dorcus hopei, assembly GCA_033060865.1. NCBI lineage: Eukaryota > Metazoa > Arthropoda > Insecta > Coleoptera > Lucanidae > Dorcus > Dorcus hopei. Next base: position 28,650,072 of record CM065423.1, on the reverse strand, counting down.
ATTGATTGAGCAGATAAAAAAGGAAAACAGAATGACAACGACATGCAACACTTCGCTTTTAAAAATTAAGTCAAGGTCTCAAGTATTTTTATTTACCTAGCGTCCTTAAAATTCGTTTTAGACCAAAACCCCATATCAAGAAACACCGCAGTGAGTTAAAGTGAATTGAATAGATTTACATAAATAAATTTTGTTATAGTTTAGTTATTAATAATACGTCCCTAGACACAGAAGGTATAAATTCGATCGCACAGTCTCGCTTAGTTGGGTGCTTGAACTTTAAAGACAAAAGTTCATTATTAAACGAAAGTTTTCGATGTTCGGCAGTTATCAGCGCAGGAAAGTTTGATCAAACGTCTTGAATTAAGCTAGAAGGGAAATTCCAATGAAGAAATTCAAGGTGACCTTTAAACAACTAGTACTATTACAAAGTAAACTAACAGCTACAATTCGGTGCTTCTTAAAACTGCAAAATTTCTGTACACAAAATTTTCTTTTCTAGAAATCTCGTTAACCACCTGTATAATGAAAACTAGCAGTTAACAGTACCGTAAAAAATATAGAATTTAATAAGATTATGGACGCTTCAGGAAAGAATTTGTTTTTTTTTTATGTTAACAGTTACTTTCTTGGCACTAGTTTTTTACCATGGACATTAAAACAGTCCACATTAACGACTGCCAGTCATTAAAATTATAGGACCATCATGTGATGAAATAAATTTCAGATTAGAACAGACACTGCTTAGAATTAGTAAGTCTTGAATGCTTGCATTCTGTGTGAAATTTTATTTTTAAGTTTGCAGAATTAATCAAAAATTTGATTTTTATTTGATATTTTACTTCATAATCTTAATTTTTAGTCTTATTGCAATATAATATATGCCTCTCCATGAAAATAATATTAATTAGAATAATTGTAGGTTTTGAAAATTGAAATAAATTGGCATAAGTACTAATTGCACAATATTTTTTTTCCTAATTGATTTCCAGTATTTCTTCCGCGTTGTTCTATTTGAAAAAGAAATGATTAAATTTACAATTTTAACAAAAATATATCCTCATGTATTTGTAAGAAACCGAATTTTTGTACAAAAATTTATTATTTCAAAATTCAAAGGGACCGATTTATTCTTCAATGTGAAATGTACGCGGAATTTGTTTTCAAAACAAAATCGATTGTTGCATGTTTTATTTCAAATAACGAACATGTGTTCGAAAACTGCACGCTGTAAAAATACGACCCGTGGTAATTAAGCCCGACGCCTGTCCTTTCTTAAGGGGCCGGTTTGCCACCCAAATGCACTATAGCTGCACAGACATCATAAAACAAATCTACTTGACGTTTTAGATTGTTTTCTTAGATTTTGTATACATTTTGTCGCGTTAAAATTGCAGATACATGTTCAGCTTGGGTAAAGATATCAAATCACATTGCTAGTTGGAGCATTAGCTGCAGTCTGGTTTCTTTCAAGCAGGCAACAGATACTTTTAAAAATGCCAGCTTGGGCACTTGGAAAGTTAAATTTATGGTTGCTTCATTTGCGACAGACAACAGCGAGTGTTCCTGATAAGCTAATGGGGTGTCTCTTGATACATGCGGGCATCTGGAATAGGGGTAGTTTGAGATTCGAAGCAGCGATGGTCATTAGTTGAAGTGATTTCAAAATTGATCGTAATGAGTCTAGCGGGGGGGGGGTTAATAATTTGTTACTTGGAAAGGACGGGACGCGGAAAACAGGCAGAAACGTTCGAATCTCTTGAACGAGCAGTAGAATATTTTTAAATTCTGAGCTTAGCAATTTCCTTTAGCGCTTCCAGTCATTTACTCATTTTCTAGATAAATCATTTATTTCGGTACGGTTAAAATACAGTGTGTTAAGAAAGGGCAATTAAAAAAACCAAACACGTGAGCGTTGCGACGCGAGTGTTTAATCAGAGTGAGAGGTGCGCGGGTGTTACACGGATTACACGTTTTAGGTAATTGACATTTATTTGTATCTCTTCATCGCACCTTTGGTGGTAACAATTCCGTAGGGATAATTTAATTTGCAATAATTAGTGACTAAAGAGTCAGTAAAATTCATTACCATTGCAATTAGATAACTTAATCAAACTCGTTTTATTTGCATTGAAGCGATTATTAAAACTCACTAGTGACATTCACTAGTGAGTAGCAATTAACTATTCCCCACATCTACCTGGGAATTCAATACATTGTACTCTTAGAAATAATTCTACCCTTGGGGATTTTCTCCGGCAAGTTGGAAACACGCTAACGGTTGTTTTCGATTTGTACAGGGAAGTCGCCGATCTAAATCATTGTGTGAGGCAATTGTATCTGCCGCTGAAACCAAGTGCACCACTACAATCTAAACTAGGAAATCAAGGCAAATTAATTGTCATGACGAATTTCGTGGAATTACAAAGCCGACCAATTTGAACTACATATTCATAGCCATTTTCTTAACAAGGTTTTCTCACCCCAGTTGTGTGAACCGAATTGTGGTCTTTCCCGAAAGATTTGCAGGTTAATTAGAAGCGATTTGCCAAGAGACTGAAATAGCCATAAACACCCATAGTATAGTGTCGAAAAACAGTCAAATCTCGGTTCTTGTGCAATAATTTAGTTAGATAAGTTAGCCGACGAAAAAACGACGCAGAGAGAGATTTGAAAAAAGGAGCCAAGAGCCACTCTCTCAAGGCGATTGGAAGTAGCTGGGAAGGACCCTACCCAATTCGACCTTAATTAATTAGTTTAGCCAGTGTTATTCCACCACCTCCAAAAGGAGTCCCTGAAAAACTGGTGATTGCTATTAATTCTCCTGCAAATTGATCGCCAAGGGCGGCATTTTGTATCACATACTTCTCCAGAACATCTGATTAATCCATTAATTTACTCCATTAATTAAGTATACTGTGGGCCCACTGTGTCACACTGTGCATTGGTTTATTAAACAGAACAAGTCTTAGAGTACGATTTGAAGTGACAACCACTAGTACCAAGACCAGATCTAAGTTGAAATTCAATTAATTGTTAATCTAATTAAGGAGCAGGGCTCTCCAACAAATATCTGTGTAGACATTAAACCACCAACGGTGTGAATCGGAAGAAAGTAGACAGCGCCGATATTCGAAACTGAAATCTGTTAAGCGGGTTGTACTATATTTTCTGAGAATCGTAATTTCTGTTTGTTTGTATTTGATTTCAACGCAAGGTTTTTACGCTCATTATACCAGACCCGCAGTGGCTGGCACAAGGAGATTTTATCTTTTTTTTACAATAAATAATTAATTGAACCTAATTTCGTGTTTTTTCATTTAACGTAATTATGTAGCTCCTTAGTTCTTACGATTTTATTTTACCGTATGCACCAAAAGAACGGGTTATCACGACGTAGATTCCTGCTAGCAGCGATCACGAGCCCTAATTAAAAGTATTATTATTTATAGCGGATTCTCGCAAGGGTCCATTCAACCGTAACACAATCCGTAGATATTAACAGCTTAGCTTTTAGCGCCGGGGGTAGGCACTTAGCAGGTCCGAAAAAGACGCCTAGGAATGCATGCATTTGTCGTAGAAACATCTAGATGACCTATTTCTCGGAATTCTAGGTAAACGGTTGGGTCCGTATGGTCCAGTTATTTAAATTGGCAATAAATTTTAAGTTGTGTTTGTTTGGACAATTTTATTAAGTGTTTACTCGTACGGAACAGTAAACAAACAAGGATCGTAAACGGGCGCGTTACAAAGGTAAAACAAAAAATGTCACATTGCGCAATAATTTGCAACTAACTCGAAAAAGTGACCATTGTATATTACTCTTATCGTGTTCCTTCTAAGAATTGCAGTTACAAAACCTTGAGGGACATTACTGAGACTGCAACTGGACACAAAGGCGATAAACAACTCTGCCACTGCGCAGACGCAATAACAAGAAAAACAAATATTATGGACACCTGTTGCGGTGGTGTCACTTTTCCCCTCTTGAGACGACACTGATTATTTAAATACTATAATTCCAAAAGAAAATTGAGTTCACATTTGAGTTCCCTCGGATAGTCATTAATTTCCATTTCTCTCTCTGCGTGTTTGCCTGTCGCCACGAATTCTTCTACAAGTTTCATTTCGCAAAAAAATTATTAGTTTTATTTTATTCGTTAGGAAAGAAACAGTTCTTTTCGTGAGTGTTTTTTAGTTTTGTTTTAACTAGTTTAAATAAATCGTTTAGATTGCGAGAAGATAATCAGACTCACGCTGGATTTCACAAACGTCACTTAATTTTAATCATCGATTAAGAATAATCATTCCTATACCTTCAACACATATAACCATGGCAACGTTTACTTTTAACGGATGATTAAATTTAAGTAACGTTTGTAAAATCCTCCATCAATGTTTGATGAGCTAAAATCAATTTACTTGCTTAGAATTCAGAAAATTAACAAAAGCTTAAATATGGTACAGAATGCCGTTTCTTCTCTCTTGTGTTTTATTTGTATTTTCATTTACAATTATTTGCTATGTTCACTTTATAAATTTTTTCGTATTCCTCTTCATATTATTTCTTTTCTAAAGTTTATATACATTGTTTCGTTCGAATATATATTTTTAAGAAATTCTAGTATTTTACTGAATACAAAAATTCGCAAGACATAAATAAATAAGAGAAAAGGGATAGGTGTAAATCTCGTCGATTCCGAAATTATTTATTTAGTAGAGATCCTACGGTAAAAAGAGGACCAAACTTCATTCCTTCTAAAAAAAAAGGCGCTGAGAGTAATTCCTGGCTATCTAAAAACTAAATCCAGGAATGCTAAAACAAAGGAATCGTGATTTGGTTTCTTTATGGTTTTGCCAAAATTTTGATAAAAAGAAAGAGAGAAACGGAAAGGAAATTCTTGTTTTGTACGAAATCAGAAATTTATTTGAACTTCTATCTCTTGGACCCCCCTTTGATCACTTCTTTGCGACGTCGTTCGGCCTACATATTTGTAAATGCATAAATAATTTCTTTCTAAGAAAGACAAGGAGCGATAAATACTTATTTATTCGGATTCCTTTTTGTCCTTAACTATTTTCCCCAATATTTATGCTAGTCAGAAAACAATTTCCTGTCTATTTTATTAAAAGTGGGAAAAAAGTTTCATATTTCAAATTTTATATTCAAAATTCTTACTACTACAATTTATATTTTATTTATATTTAAGAATTTTAAGATTTTTTTTTAAATATGCAATAAAAATAATTGAATGTGTTTGTTTTAAATCTAATACGATTTACTCTAAGGCAAGGTTTTCTCTTTTAAGTTAAATTTGCAAATTTTTAAATGATTTGGTTGTCATTTAAACTTGCCTTCGTAAATGTTTGACAAAAGAAAGTAATGTCAGTACAGCACAACAAAACATCCAAACTAAATTCCAAATGGCGAGGGTGAAACCGTGGAGTGTAAATTTCAGATATGTGATATGTGGGGTCAGCAGCTATTTTTATGATCTCGCCTTGCCCTAATCTTAAACTGGCACCAGACAGGCACACATGTTTGTGGTAATGCTCGTACGTATCTTGCGTCTTACAGCGATTTCTCTTTTTTTCAAAATTTATGGCTTTGCTCAAGATATAGTCATTATATTAATAATAATTTTTCCTTCATACCGACTTATAATTTTATTTATAATTAAATGCCCCTGTCAAATAAATCCAAATTAAAGGTCTGCATATTACTAATCAAATTAATCAATATAATGTGGATTGTAAAATATATCTGGTGAGAGGAGTTTCGTTTAGCAGTTGAATATCCCTCATTAGTTGATCATCACATCAACATCAACATTAGTATAAGATGTGGTTCTTTTGAATAGTTGTATTTAAAGCAGACGCTTCGTTCCATATTCCCGGAAGCCATAATAAATTACGCAATTTTATTTTTAGATACATATCTCATAAATAAATTGAGAAAATGACGAGTGTTTCAGTTTTGAAAATTGGAAAAAACAAATTTCCACAAAAGCAAATGAGTATTATAATGATTCCTCATATGTTTTGTGCTCGTTGGATCGTTGCTATGAAATTATCATTTAAATGACAAGACGAATTGTTCATTACGTCGGTTAATCAGCGAGAGGGATCAGATCACGCAAAGCATTTTTATTAGAAGTATAAAAGAATTCGTATTCCAATATACCTTCCGTTATTCGTTTCGTACCAATTTAAAGTTTAATCTTATTAATCTTTCAGTAATAAAAAATGTATTAAGGCATATTCCTTAAAGCAGTTTTTTTTTAATTTAAAATTATTTTGAAAGATTATATACTAGGTAATATTCTTGCATGAAATTCAAATCGACTATATACGTATAAGTAACATTGTTCTTGTTTATATGAAGCATCATAATTGTCTCCGGACAAGCTTTAACGTAACAGAACTTCATCAATTATGCTACAGCAGGTTAATTTAATTGAATATTATGTTTTGCTGATTAAATTGTATGTGTGAAGGAGAAAGAGAAACCATTCGCCGACTTCAGCAAGTAGGAGTAATAAAACCGCATGCAGCGAATCAGACGGGAAATAATTATTACAATTTGGTGGTGATAGTTGCGGTGGTTACAGAGGTTGTTCGCTCCAAGAGTCGCGGAGAACTATTAACCTTGCCTGCTGTTAAGGAGGTATAATAAGGGTTACGAAAGGGTATGCACATTTACTATGTCGCCCTTAAGGTACTTCCGCTGTTTGCTAGCCAATGCTCTCCCCAAGCAATCACAGCAACCCTCTAATTTTTAGGGGTCGTGAGAGCGTAGTAATCATATTATATTTTTCTCCGGACAAGCTTTAAAATCGCACACGTTTCAAATATTCGCTGTAGAGGTTGACCAAGATCGTCCATATATGTGAAAGAAGAAGAAAATTTTTGTACGAAACATGGTTGAATAATGCAATTAATGTTAATACTTTATCTAGCCTCAAGCTTGAAAAGCCTCTCAGAAAGTGTGTTTGACTTGCTGTCAATATTGCCGGCTGGGATTTCGTACTACTTAATTAGTAGATGCTATTCTCTGCGGCATTTACCTTACAAACGCAGCCAAAAAACTCATTTCGAAAAAGTCGATTTGAATCCGAACAGTCTCTAATATATCAAGAGAACTTAGTCTCCTACATAGAACTCACATGTACTAAGTGGGAATCGCACCCATACCGGCAGTTGTGTGAACTCAGAAGTTCCATATAAAAAGGATGTCGATAAAGCTTTGGTTTCAATTGATTTGTTCTTTTTCTTCATAAAGTCATCCTTAGAAGACCATAGAATTAAAAATCATGTCAAAATGTAATAACTCAAATTTTCTCAATTTTGATTTCTTATCAAAATATACTAAGTGTTTAATTTAGTTTTTTTTTTGTACAGAGTGACTTATAATTGTTCCGACAAAAAAAATCACGATAAGAAGCGATGGCAAAAATGTTAAAAAAATTCTTTCTACTTCAGTTTTCGAGAAATAATTAATCAAAAATTAGCCCCAAAACGACGATGCGCCTCTGGTTTAAAAATAGAGGAGCAGATGAAGGAAATAAATGCCCTCATAAAAGTTTCATGGCAGGCACGGCGTAGCATCGATCGTGAACTTGATCTTTAAGTGGAACTTCACGTCAACTCCGTTTTTAAGTCAACGCCCGTCGCCGTGAAATACGAACTACAAAATATTCACTTGACAAATGTATGCAAATCACCTAAAGCAGATTATTCCACGCAAAGGATCACAACCGCCCCACTTTTAAGGTAAACAAATAAATCACTAAAATCTTTCATTTTAATTTAAATTATATTGTAAATAAAGTTTATTAAGACAAGAAACGTGTACTTCATAAACATTTTTTGACAACCACAATTTAAAACATTTTAATCAGTAAATACCTTTGTAATCTGTTAATTATTATAATTTCGTTTTGTTATTAACATAAATGTACTTAAAGTTCAATAAATTCAAGACGCCTTTGCAATTCCATATTCTGTGTTATTGGCGCACTTATTGTAAATCGTTCCTCGTGCCTCGTTCCACCGTACACATTCTTTTCACATTGAATCAAATTCTTAATTAATTATAAACTATTCCATAGACTTTTTTAAACATGATCTCGTAATCTGTTACATTCATTCACGTGCGCGACTTGACTGTACGCATATCACCAAAGTGTTTAAAACAGCTATACATAACAAATTTTCATAGCGTAATATACAAAATAAAAACTTGTCGGCGATGAATTTCAGGTATAATATCGTTTCACATTTTCCAAACAACCCCAGCAATTTACATTTTCTCGTAATCTGTGGCAAGCATTCACGTAGGAAATTTGATCAAAAACTGTAACACTAGTGACATTATGTCTCCCACAGCGACTGCTGAAGCAAGTGAAATTGTGGGGAGCTGGACATATACGCTGAGCGTTAGCTTTGTCTAACAGACATAAACAGAGAACAAACAATACATAGCGCACATCATGGTGCTCCTTCGGACGTGCATTGACTCCCGCGATCACAGATTTAAATCCTTGCAATTTTTTTTATGGATGATGCAGCTGGTATATTCTGCTCTAGTAAATAATGTGAATATCAGCATTTTGGTTTTATTTATATTTAAATTTAAGTTATTTTCCAGAAGTCATTTTTCCAGCTGTGTAAGGTTATTGGTAATTTTAGTGGCCAAGTTGTCGTTGATGTGTGCTTTTACTATCAGTGTGTAACTAACGTCATAATTAAATCTTTTATGACATCAGGAAAGTCATGCACGTAAAGTATAAATACTAGGGGTCCTAAGGCCGAACCTTGTGGTTGCCCTAAGTTTTGAGTTTTAACTTGGATCGAATTTCATAACCATTGGGATCCGTCATTAGAACACACTGCTTACGGTTTGCTAGATATGACCTAATAATATCGTTAACTATGCCTCTGCATCCCACATTATAAAGTTTATGCTGTCAAAGGCTTTAGATAGGTGCTGCTACTTTTTCCTTTTCCGAGAGAGCTTCCAAAATAGTAGAAATAGCTGCATAAATAGCTCTTATAGTAGATCTGCCTTTCGTGTATGCATTTTGTGAATTTGCGATTATATTATGTTTGCCAATATAGTCCATTATGCGGCTGGTGAGAAGCTTTTCTAATACTTTAGCTATTACAGAAATTAATGCAATGGGTCTGTAATTCTTAATATCCTTTATGTTACCTTGTTTGTACAGTGGTTTTATTACCGTTATCTTGAGCTGATTGGGAAAAACTCCAGAGTTAAAACACTGGTTTATCAAATGGTATAATGGATGGTTCAATAATGTGTCAGAGCAATATTTTATTATTTTTGTAGAAATTTCATCAAATCCTACAGAAGACGTATCCTTTAAGTTGATAATTGTGTCCCATTATAGTGCCGCATTTATAGAACGTGTCGTCGTATTTCGTAAGCAATGCCCCCCCTCTCATTTGGAGGTAATTTTTTAATTAATTATAAACTGTTCAAAAGAATATTTTTTTAAACATTTTTCCCGTATAACCTGTGACATCGATTCTCTTATGCGTTTTTGTTTGTTGTCAGAACAATTGTCATTCACCCTGTATGCAATCTTAGTATAATTCAAGCTACTACTTTGTTATGCATTTACGTTTCATTTCTTTTAGGCTCCGGTGTTAGGAAAATAAAGACTGAATGGTAGATCAATGAACCGTGCCTATCGATTTTTAGATAAAAGGCACATCTACCAAATAACGTCATACTTAATTTAATTGAATCTGGCACCTAAACCATTTGTCAAAATATTTAAAATTCTAACCTAACTGAATCTATATTCATAATAGAACAGTACATAGAACAAATTATATCTATGTATCTGACATTATTAACTTTTAGAAAATGAGATTTTTGTGTGAAAGTTATTGGGTACATAGGTTCTAAATAACGCCAATCTTAACATGGTATTTTATTAAATGATTTTAATTGGATCAAAACTTTTATGTAGGCTTAAACTACTTATATACGTACAGAAGATTATGCTGACACTAACAAACACAATGTTTGTAACAGATAAATAAAAGCTCCTTAAATATTCAGTGACTTCTGTTAATTTAGCGACGAAACCATACGTTGAAAATAATCACACCTTATATTTGAATAAAACGGTTTTATACGGTGCGTTCTTTTCTATGGTAGGAACCTAAAACGCTGCAATGAGCAAATTTTATGTAGCTTTCCTAGAATTCAAAATAATGGCGCATGGCGTAATTGGGGACGTAGCGTTATTTGGCTCACACATCTTATTTGAATTTTATTATGTATATTACTTTTGTTCAGCGATGAATAAATCCACAGTAATTTTTTTTTTTTTGACAAAATTTTAAAGTCCAATCCTCTGTGTCAATTCACACTTCACATAAACCTTGTTATGGAACAGATTAAATTGAGTTAGATGTTGAAATAACATTCGATTCTCCACTGTTCCATTTTACTTTCTTTCTCTCGCGCCCCCTTTAAAATCATCGAACGTACATTGCGGGCAAATAAATAAAACTTTAAATCATTTTTTTTTACCTAAACCAAACAAAAATTAGTGAATTTTGCCCTTTTGCCCTATTTTCATTTATCATTGTCTGATTCATAGTATTTTAAAAATAACTTTCAGTTAAAAAGGTTTTACGTTCTTAATTAAACCTTTCATAAATTTCACAGCCGTTCAAACTTTTTATTTATGTGACAAGTTAACGTGGAACTACCACAACTTACTCAAATTCGTAAATTCACTTTTTTTTGCTATTTATAAAGGCATTTTACCGTTTCTTTTTTTGGCTTGTTAATGTTCTTCAGAGTGAATATAACTTTTCTTATAAAATTTCAGCTCGAGATACTGTCAATTTAAACGCATTTCTCTTTCGGAAAATAAGCAGTCATCGAATTCCCAGAAGTTTTCAGCTGTCTACCCCTGAAGCGCTCATATCGTGTTGTATATTGGAATTCTAACTGATACTAATAATCCTTAGGCATGAACGCGGTACGGTCTCTTGAAAAGGATTCGATTTACAAGTGGAAATTAGTTCGGAAGTTGATTATGTTTTTGAAAAATGCTACATTGTCAATCATTCGATTTAAGCAGTTATATGTTTTCTTAGCAACTTTTATAAAATTCTTCAGAAATACTTTCAAAATAAACAAACAATTTTTAACAATGAAAGTCATAGTACACTAGGGAGCACTTTTTTATACACGAGTAGATTAGATAACTTGTCGTTTATTCCATAAAATAGACACAAATTTACGGGCTTCTAAAAAATACAAGTTATTTTATTCATTTGATTGCACCTTTTACTTATAAATATTCTAAATTATTAATAATTGTAAATATAGTATAGTAAGTGAACAATACAGACCTCATTGCTTCCATTATTTTTTACCTTCTGTTTTCTTTTTCCAGTTAGTAACGTCAGTCTTTCTACATTTCCTTATTTCTCCACTTGCCCATTGATCTTCCTCTTCCTTTTCTTCCACCAATGATACCTACTCTGTAATATTTGTTTTAGTCCTCTCTCATTCAGGACTTTTATTGTACGACCTATCCATCGAATCCTTTTGGGGCCTTTATTATTCCTGATATACCTGTTTCCTTAAATAGTTCTCTAATTTCTTCATTTCTTTTTCTATCCCATATCTTCTTGCCCCCAAAAATTTTTCCAAGGACTTTTCTTTTCCACACTTCTAAAGACTATATCTGCTTGTCTGAAAATCCATACCATCGCCCGCAAACGACATTGTAGAATGACTAACCAGTTTATAAATGTGTACTTTTAGATTGTTTGAGCTTAAAGACATATACGCATCTGTTTCCAGCCATAAGTCTTGACATGCAAGGTTCGTGATATTATTGCTCCCAATTACTTAGAAAAGTACATATCTTTTTCCATCTTTGCTAGCTTCCCAGTTTAGAAACCTTTGTCTCTCAAGTTTATAAATTTTGTTTTTACTAGTCTCTTTAGTACATCTTCTTCTAATTCTCTTTCTCGTCCGCGCAAGCTTATGGAAAACTACTCCGTTTCTGGGGAAATCTTTCTGGGCATCCCTAATTACTTTTTCTAATACAAAGTTAAATAGAATTGTAGATAATGGGTCTTCCTTGACGTAATCCATCGTAACCTTAGATTGTTTCAAAGTAAATTTTATACCATATTTACTAACTTTTCATCAATTCCTAGTTCTGCTAATGCTCTGTATAGCTCACAACTTTAACCCTATCATATGCGTGTTTAAAATCTATTAACAACACATATTGCAATGTTATTGCAGTCACGTTGGGCGACAATTTTATGCAGTGTTATCTGGACCCTTCCAGATTTTAGCTTTTGTTGCAAATTTTCTCTTTCTGGTCCCACGTCGATGAAGCCAATTTTATGCAATGTTATGGTATATCAGGGTATTTTGTAAATTTTTTCAAAATCTTATTTGTTTATTGTTATTCTTATTTGCTTTCTTATTTCGTTGTTTACTTGCGTAGTCTCCTGCTGCAATGGTGGATTTTTGCAGTGTATCTTGTAGACTGATTCTTGTTTGTAGAGTGTATTTGTTGTATGATAAATTTTGGATGTAGATGGCACTCGCGAGCCTTCACATTCAAAATTATCTGTGTCAGTGTGTGTGTGTGTGGGTGAATTAATAAGAAGATATTTCGTAGAATAAAACGTAATAAACGACAATTTATTGGTCCAATTTAAAAGAGTTGCACAAACAAATTTATCCTGTAAAGAAGTTCGGAATATTTAAAAAGAAGCTTAATACATTTGGACGGTTTTTCACAAAACCGCCCTTATATCTTATAGCGTTTTCGATTCACATGCACCGGTTGCACTCAGTGTATTTGCATCTACTTTTAATCTCATGTAATAACACGAGATGAAGATACTCTAAGTGTGCACTAGTGCGGTCAATCGAAAACGCTGTTACTTACTAAATTCCGAACCAGTAGCTTGACTCTTTCATACTGTGGGTCTTGCGGGTTATGAAACGCGACTGGGCACAGTATACACATCAATCAGTAGGGACAGCTTGGGGTTTTCGTTGCTACAGTTTTTGAACGCACATGTCTGAAAACTGGCGGTCCTTCCACAAGCGCCGTGTGCAGCGCACCGGTTAATTCATCAATTGCTTTTAAATGGGCGTTTTTTAATTCAGCATTTTGTGTGATGGATGCTGAGTAATGAAAAAGATTGAACAGAAAACCATCTTTGTTAGATTATAATTAATTTATGTTGTGTAAAAAGCTTGAAGTTGTGTAAAACAACATCGCATTCTATGATTTACTTGCAATGATTTTTATCCGTACCACTTTTTCAACTAGTGACATCTAGTAGCAATAAAATGAAGGCCCGCCAATAACAGATAACATCCATATTGGATGTGAAAACGGTAGTATGAACATCAAAGGCGCTGACACGAGCTGTCCCTACTGATTGATGAATATACTGTGGACTGGGTGCTTTCACCTAGTAGCTACACAGCGCCCTCACTTGTTCATTTTCCGAACTCCTAACTACCTACAGTTTCCTTTTAACATCCGGATCGTCTTGACATTATTAAATTAATTATTCTAAGGGCCGTTTTCATAATAGTGCTAAAGGAGACTTTAATTTAAAGTCACTTTAAGCATAGGAAAACTAATGTGTTTTTATAGGTTAAAGTGACTTTAAATTTAAAGTTCTATTATGAAAACGGCCCTAATATTTACAATTCTAAGCTTAAATCCTACTTATTAAGATTTCAAAATTCTAAATAATTTATTTATAATAAACATTTAATTTTAAACCGCCTATTTCTAAATATATTTACATAAACTTATAATATTTGATAAACACACTGGAATTCAATCATTTCACAAACAAATCTCGTAGAATACATCTAATACATTACTCTCAATTTACTCTATTATTTACAAAATTATTTCTTTATGAAACGAAAAAAAAAAACATTACGTGCTGCTCATAAACACCGCAATATGTTTCCATCTGATGTTCGTGACTGCAATTCTTTTGAAATAAATATTTTGTCCACTACTCCCCTTCCCTTCCTGAAGGTATTTTGGGACTTTCCTATTACTTCTTCCATCCTCAGGCTCAATTGTTTCTTATTGTCAATGCTACTTGTTTGTATGCTTCGTATACAGTATAGTTTTCATAATGTCACTTTTTTTAAATTATAGACTGGACCATTCCTTTGGAATTTTTTCCTGTATCTACATATATATTCTTTTTTAGGATGTATACTTTTTTGCTCAAGTAATTTTAACAGTTCGTTATTTCTTTATTTCCTGGGCTTTCTGTTTTCAGCTTAAAACTATGTTTGAAACTATGGTCCTTTTAGAATCTTTCACCAAGTGTCTTGCTACCGATAGACAGATCATGATCTGTACTTATTACTAAGTGGCCATTTTGTAACTGAATAATAGTTCAAGTGCCTGAAAGAAATTTGGCATTTCATGAACTGCCTAAAATTGCTAGCTTACTTTATATTACATGAAGTGTAAACATTTCATGAAATGATTAGACAATTCATGTAAAGTCTAGTTTGACCAAGTGGCTACGACATATACAGGGTGTCCCAACAGTGTGTTCTCGGGCCATATCTCCATAAGTACTGAAGATAGAAAAAAAATTTCAATACAATTTCTTTTTTAATTTAAGAGATCTACAACACGAAATTATTTTCATCTATACAGAGTGAATCAAAACAGTAATGCCGGACACAACTTTTTTATTTCAAATGGCATACCCTATATATGAAACCAAATTTGGATTGCCCATAAAATTGTAAACATTTTCTGTATACCATTGCCTATACCTAAACCTAACTGTTCTTGAGATATTTAACATTTTGTCTAAAAACTGCCATTTGCAGCCACTATTTTATTTATTGATATTTCATTTAATTTTAACTCTAAGAAAAAGATTTTTGATACAGATGTAGTTGATACATAAGCTTATCATAAGCCGTTATTAAAAGTACTTTTATCGCTACAGGGTGGTCATGGTAATAAACGAAATCTTAGAAATTTCAAAATGGCAAAACACAATTTTCTTAAATAGCATGCCCTATATTTTTCTATCCTAAATTCTTCGTTTAATAAAGTACTTTCATTTTTCTTAAGTATGTCTTATACCTATCTGCGATATTTTTTGAGATTTTCAGATCTATTTGAATTATATCTTTTAAAACGAACACTTGTCTAAGGTGGCTGTGGAAAACCGGCAAACAATGAACCGGTTGACACTAATAATTATTTTTCAAAGTGTTAGACTGTTGGGTACTTGTTAAGACATGAATTATTAGATTTATTTAATTATTTCTTTACTAAATGGTTGCATAGCGAAAGTTGGTTGGATCCGCTGGCAACGGGCTTGACGCTTGGTCGGACAATTATAGGTGTGTGTTCGAATCCCCTCCTGGTACATATGGGTGCTATGTGACAAATGGAACACTTATGTGTCGGATTGTGTTCAGGATTCATTTCGGCCCCTTCGAACTAGGTTTTCTGCGTTTTCCCGGTTTGTAAGACGAATGCCGATGGAAAACACCTAGTAGGTCGGTCGCAGCCGCAGCGGGCAATATTATAATAACCAGCTTAACGCAGACCTGATAAGCTCATAGAGAGCTTGGGGCATGTATGACGTAAGTACAAAAAAAATGTATAACTGTTTAAAGGAGTCACGTACTAGAACTAACTATTGCCTGTACATTATTGTCGCTTGAAAATTAATTATTAAAGTCAACAGGTTCATTTGTTTGCCGTTTTCCACGGCCACCTTAGACAATAACTCGTTTTAAAAGAAATAAATCAAATAAATCTAAAAATCTCAGAAAATATCTCAGATAGGTATAAGACATACTTAACAAAAATGAAAGTACTTTATTAAACGAAGAATATAGGATAGAAAAATATAGGGCATGCTATTTAAGAAAATTGAGTTCTGTCATTTTGAAATTTCTGAGATTTCGTTTATTACCATGACCACCCTGTAGCGATAAAAGTATATTTAATAAAGGCTTATGATAAGCTTATGTATCAACTACATCTGTACCAAAAATCTTTTTCTTAGGGTTAAAAATAAATAAGATATCAATAAATAAAATAGTGGCTGCAAATGGCGGTTTTTAGACAAAATGTTAAATATCTCAAGAACGGTTAGGTTTAGGTATAGGCAATGGTATACAGAAAATGTGTAGCATTTTATGGGCAATCCAAATTTGATTTCATATATAGGGCATGCCATTTGCCAAATAAAAAGTTTTGTCCGGCACCACTGTTTTGATTCACTCTGTATAGATGAAAATAATTTTGTGTTGTAGATCTCTTAAATTAAAAACGAAATTGTGTTGAAAATTTTTTTGTATCTTCAATAGTTATGGAGATATGGCCCGAGAACACACTGTTGGGACACCCTGTATATTCAGTATGATTCAAAAGGGTCGTAGTGATAGAGAATGTTAATAGGAGGACAAATATACTTTTAGAATATTTATACGGTGTGTGGTTTTCTAGATATAAATGTTTAAAGATTTCACAAATAGGCAACGCTGCACCTTGTAGATGCACTTACTAATTTGAAACCATAGATCATAGGTAGGTACCTTCATTTTTGTTGACAACTAAATTTGCACTGAATTGTTTGGAAATCAAATTTGACATAATAATAATTGTCATTTCTTAATACCTTATTTTATTTAGCTCTGCCTAAGTTTCTTAAGTAAAAATTTGATGAAGGAGTAGGTCGAAGCTTGCTTGCCAAAAAACACGGTAAACTTTCAAAGAATTTAGAAAAGTCAGAAATGAAAAGAAGCAAACGTTCATTTAAGGTCACATGTTAGACTATGGTAACCATAGTGACCATTGCCGACTTTACATCTAAAATAATGTTAACACCTATTTCCAAAGAGTTTTACTGCTTTATTACTTAATATTAATTGTGGTTAATAAGAAGGCAAATTTTAGATGCCCGTATCTACGGCTCTCATTAATAAAAACATAAAATTACATTATATCTGAGTATTACAAAATCAATATCAAATTCGTATCTTTCAAGGCCTACATCTTCTTAAAGAAAGCTCGTAGAAAAATTTTCTGAATTTTGAGAACAAATAAATGATACTAAAGAATGCCCAAGTGATGGTGCGGTCTTTTTGAATCATACTGTATAATTGAAATTTTAATTTCATGCCTTCAACAAATTAATCATTTTTCAATATAAACAGAAGAATTTAATAATAATATTCTTCCTTCCAAATACGAATTCCCATTATAAAGTTTATGTAAGGCAATCAGAGGCAGAACTGATTTCAAAGTCCTAAAGCACTCAAAGTACTTGAAAGTGGCGTCAGTTTTCAAATGTATGTAAATATTAGAGTAGAAGAAAAAGTTAGCTTTTTCTGAAAACATTTGAAGATATTGCTGAGAAAGTTGACAATTCAGGAATCATAATACGATTTAGTCACTGCACAGAGGATGCGCCGGCGGCGGCGTCCCGGACGAGAGGGTTCGTGTCACGGAAGCTTTCAAGCTTTAAAGCATAGTCACACGCGGACACCGTTTGACGGCGAATCACCTGTCGCATATATCGGTGAAAATCGCACGCCGAAAAGCTCATTTAATTATTTGAAAAACCCATGCGTAAAATCGTGCGCTACTAAAAGTTTTTCATTCAGTTACAGAAGAGAGACTTTAATTTTTTTGTTGGGTTCTTGAATACGCGCAACAGAGTGTACTCCGAGTGAACATTTCTTTTCTAAGTTGAACTTTTTCTGAAGTTCTGTTTGCATCTGCATTTATACAAAGACAAGGTAAATGTTTTTAAATATTTAAAGATCGTTGAGATCGAAAGTTACTTTTCTCTAAACTTTGTTTTATAATTCGTGACTTTCTTAAAAATTAATATAAACGAGAAAGAACTTCAAGTAATAATGAATGAATTGACGCGACGTTTTTATTTTAATTATACACACTAATTTGTTATTTTTTTATTAAGTACCACCACATATCAAAGTGGTAAAACCAACCAATATGAAAGTTACAGTCGAAAATTAAAATTGATTTTTTTAAATACCAATTTTAAGAGTAAAACATCAAACGAAATTTTAATAGGAAGTGATTAAAAGTTATATTGGAATGTAGCTTTAAATATCGCTGACAATAGCGTACACAAAGCCTAGTCAATCCCATTAATAAAATTATTTATATCAGTTTTATGTATTTGCCAGCGAATTTTATTGCGTTTTAATAGTTTAATAGCTTCATTTATTTTGAATATACCGAAAAAATAAATTTTTTCAAATTCAAGGACAAAAAATGTAATTAATTTAAACACAAAAGCTCTCGTTAGCACCTACAAATTTCTAACTTTTTTTTATATTTGGTAAAAATAACGTTATTTTTGTTATACGAAAATTTCAGGCAGTTGTTCCTTTCGAAAACGTGAAAAAATTGCAATATAAAAAAATAGATTCCGAGACATTTTGGTCTTTGTTAGCGTCGGCGTCGGCGAGATAAGAATTTTCTTGTGTGTGTTTCTTTAATACAATCCGAGATAATTTGATGTAATTTTCAGAAAACAATGTCTATATAATTGCCGCGGTTGGAAATTATTAAGAAATAAAAATAATCAATTAAGCTATTAATGAACAAAAATAAAACATAACAGAACTTGTTCGTTTTTAATATACAAACTTGTATGTCATGTTGTTTGGTGCCTAACCCATTTTTTTTCCAGTGCCATATACAGCAACTTAAGTTAGTTTACACGAAAAAATATGCTTTTTTTATATCACCTAGTTTAAATGATAAATGATCTACTAATTTATCCTTTTGTTTTCCTATTTTATGTAAAAGGAATTTAGTTTATACATACGACAGTAAAATGCTATATTTGATTGCCAAAATTATATATTTTTACACTTTGTTTCAGTTTTGTAAGGACGAATACAGGAAACTTAAATTGTGAATTATATTTATAGGGCACTCAAAGTATCATGTACAATACGTATGTGCTTGGAAGTGGCACACTTCAGTAGATTTATTTTTCTACTTCAGGCAATTCAGTGTAATACGAGTACTTTCAAATTCTCTGTAAAATATGGAGGACAAATAGCTCTAAATGCGAGAAGTTTTAATTGATGATGAATTTTTTCTTTTGAGTTAAACAGCTTACCGCTGTTTCCATGAACATGGCTTAACCATAGATTCCTGGGCTCAATATAAGATGATTTAACTCAACTTATATCGCGTTGGCCTGACCACCACTGGCTATTCGTTTTTCGTGAGTAAATGAAGGATAGAATAGTAGAAAGTATATATCGAAAAGGGCTATGTTAAGTCTGCTTCAAAGTTGTTGAAAGAAAAGTTAATTTTTCTTATAAAAAAGAATCGCTTGAATTAATTTGGATGATATTTGGATGAGGATCAATAGTACGGTAAGTCACATTTTCAGATGGTTTGAGTAATTTACATAGAATCGCTAGTGTGAGAAACAGGGTTGCTACCATACAGATATTGCAATAATTTTTTGAGTTTAGAAAGGTTATCATTAGTAAGTTACTTTTTCGAAAGAAGCATTCATTAGGAAACTTTTTTAATCTTTGTAATTTTTTATATTTCTTACGATTTAGTCACAAAATAGAAAAATCTAAGAGGCTCCAGCGTTTCGTATTGAAAACAGGTGCACTATAATAGGCTGTATAGAAATACATGTAGGATATACTACATGTATAAATGTTTTTTTTTTCAGAGAGAGGTATTCATTAGTTAAGTTTTTGCATCTTTGCTACTTTTGATATATGTTAAAATTTTGGTCACAAAATAGAAAAATCTTTTTTGAAAAAAGATATAACAGTATAATTTTATTGTACACAACAAACAAATGCTAATTTATTTTCAGAGAGAGATGTTCTTTAATAATCTTTTTTATATCTTTGCCACTTTTGATATTTGTTACAGTTTAGTTAAAAAATAGAAAAACCTAAGACGCAACAGAGCACTTTTTCAGAAACGAGCTCTTTCCGAAGAAACGGTGATGCAAAGTTAATTTTATTCTTGAAAAGTAAAAACCTTAATAGATTTACAAGAAATGTTCAATATGGTCACAATTTTCCCGCATATAAAGATTCAACGTAACAATTTGAACTATTTTCAATCTCTTCAACATTTCTGCATTGTTCCTAATTATTTGATCAGTACGTTGTTTCCTGATCTAAAGAACTGCTGCCATGTTTAAAACACTAGAATACACTTTGCACTTTAGTATTCATGTAATAGTATTTGCTTTCCTGTTTACAGCCTACCGAATTAAAATTCTAAATTAAAACTGTTTGCAAGAAAGCATGCCATTTGGGTTTTTCTAGTTTTTGACTAAATCATAACAAAAGTGTCAAAATTTGCAAAAACACAAAAACGTTCACTAATGAATGACTCTTTCTAAAAATAAATTAGTTATCCATATAAAAGGCATTTTTTTTTCGTGTATGTAAAAATACGAAAAAGTTTCCTAATGAATGCTTCCTTCTAAAAACTTATTAGCTAAAGTTATCTTCTTAACCTGAAAAAGGTATTGCAAAATCTGTGTTGCGGTAACCCTGTTTTTCACTCTAGCAGTCTACTCCAAATTACTAAAACCATCTGAAAATATGACTTACTTCCCGTAGGCACTCTTGCCAAATCTCATACAAATTGGTTCAAGCGTTCTTTTGTTATAAGTATAATTAACTTTTTTTAAATAACTTTGAAGCAGAATACTGACATAACGAAGCAATTTTAGATATAGATATTAGATAAGTTGGGTTAAATCATCTTATTTTGAGCTCAGGAGTTTAAGCCATGTCCATGGAATTTAGCAACACGCGTATATAAAATAGTAGCGTCCGACCTCGATATACAGGGTGATTGGTAAGCCGACGTATTCCTTTGATGGCATTTGCAATTGACTTAACCATAATATGCTTTACACAAAACTCAATAGTTTCTGAAATATTTTAATTTCTGTTTTCCTTACCATTCTGCCAACATTAATCAGAGAGAATAAAACTCTTTTTTAGTATTCCAATTTCCCTCGTTAGTTTAAACGATAACACAAGTTACGTAATAAAAATTGTGTTAAGTAAAAATGCAAGGGTCAACATTAGCACTTATCTAAATAAAAAAAAAACTGAAAGAGTATCAATAGCACTTTTGCGTCATCGGAAATCAGAGGTACTTTGAGTTATCAGATGTAATTAAAGAAAATGGTGTCTTTACAGAGGACGTTTCGTTACGTGGCAGAAATGATAAAGACTTGAAAGTCACAGAAAAATTAAGGATGAATTGGTCAGCGACGATGATAAATATTGACACATAATGTAACCAAACAAAAACCCCTACGCATGATGTTTTCTGGCACTCCGGACAACCGTACACCCCAAGGACCTCCAAAATCCATTCGGCCGGCCGAAACTTCATTGTTTGCACATAATGACGTATATATACTTCCGTGAGTAAAAAGATTTACATAATTAAAAAAAATTTTAAGATTAACTCTTGATAAAGCCTTCGAATGAGTTTATATTACCATCATATTTTAAAAATCCTGTATTTAAGAAACATAGGCCCGGTTTATTCGTCTCTCAGTAAAGTGCCAAGTTATTACTTGACGATTAGCGCAATGCATTTGCCTATCTTTAATCTATTAGTGAGGTGAATAGACCGGCCCTTAAAATATCAATGCAAAATATGTTTATTAAATTTGAAATATTTCAAAAATGTAATAGAAAATGCAGTGTTCCATTTAAAGCGGCGGAGTTGAAGTGATTTCCAATATCCGTTATTACCCGAAAGTTCAACTATATTAAAATATTTTTATTAGAAAAAACTTTAACTCCCCCATGTGCAAATTAAAAATACTTGAATCCGTGAATTACCCCGTATATTGTACACATATAAATGTACACAGAAGTGTTATTTCTAATACACAAGAAAAATATAACACGTTAGTCTCATTCAAAATGTATCTAAGACTAAATTAAATTTTTAATTTAAGGTTGGATGCTCACATAAATCCTTAATTACATACGTCCTCCGTTCATTAAAAATCTGTCAATAGCAACACTCAACTTGAAAATTATTTCTCAGAAACTAATAAGTTTAAATTTATATTAAGTTCGTGAATTTTGTAAACAGATAATTGAGACACAGTCGACTTGGTATATTTTGTGCGGTGTTGTTTACTTTATCAGCTTTACCCTCAATTTATGCTTTGATCAAGAGGGGGAGGCAGTTATTTTAACATTTTTGCCCTCTTAAATTTTAGAGTTGTTTTTCTGAAACATAAAAATACATGACCGTATAGCGTATAAGAAAGGATTTTCGTTTAACTATACTTCTACGCTACTCATAAAAACGATATTTTAATTTAATTTGTTCTCTTTTGAGGAACCAAATTTACAATATACTTGCTGCACCAATTTATTTATTAAATTATAAAATTATATGATTTGAAACGAATCATTATTCTGAATATTAAGAATAACTTAATTATTTAAACCTAAATATTGTTTAGATTTCCATTTTTTGTAAAATAAATTTTACGTTGAATAGATTTTATTGCGTGCAAGTTTTAATATATTTTACTCGATATACTATTTACTTATTGTAAAAACTCTATTCAATGAATCATCCCTTAAACGAACTTTCTATTTTATTTTCGAATATTACTTATCACATCATCTTTTATCTTGCAAAGTTTGGAATCAAAAAGGAATCCCTGGATAGTGTTCCTCGTTAGATTAAGCATCGTGATGAATGAATGAAATTTATTGTCCGCGCCGAACGGAACACAAACATCTAATTTTCTCGAGAAATAACACGTAGCGGTAGCAATCTCTTTTTAAAATAAGATTAAAATAAATAAATGCAATTTATAGTGCAAATTAAATGGCTTACGAAATTTTTATCTAAATTTGTGAAACAAACTTTTGGTATGCAACTTGGACTAGAATTTAATTTCGGATTATACGAATATTTAATTTTTGTTATAAGTGTAAATGGTCATTGAAATAATAATGGCTTTGAATTGTGAGCTCTCATCGATTAAATACTTAATATTTCATTGACTTTCATGTTTATATATTTTGGTCCAATACTTGGCAATCTTCTTCCATTCATTTCTGATTTTTCTTTTTGATCTCGAGTCTTTCTTCTCCATCTTTTCTAAATCCTTTTCATTGCTTGCACCTGTCTAGTTCTTGGACGATCCTATCTACTAATGAACACAAGTTTTAGAATTTCTTTCGCTTCTCTTCCACCTGAGTATCCGTCGTTTCTCCATATTCCTCGTTGTTCTTTCGTTTTTCCATCTTTTCTTTCGCCTTCTCTTATCGAATATAGTTTCCTTCCTTCTACCATTTTTTCACTTCCTTAGTGTTCTTAAACCATGCTTCACATCTCGAATAACTATTGCTTTATTTATGACCATAACAGGTCGATTCTGCTAACATTTGTAAGGACCATAACATCTGTAAGCCTTGCAGCTCATTTATTAAAGTATGGAATTTTGAAGTTCTCTGGAAGAAGTCATTTCTCCTAGGTCTTTAGGATTACTCGGACGTCTCTGCGATATTATCTTGGAGACTTACAAGAAATCATATCATACTTCCACTTTTAATAACTGAGTTATAGGCTTACAGATCTTACGGTTTTTACAGATATGAGCAGAATCACCCCAGAATTCTGTTAAGCGAAGCTGTTTTGATTACTCTTTGTTAATTTCTTCAAATGAAGAAATGGTATAAGTAATAATTTTAATATATGTACATGTAGATACCACCAATAGTAGCGTGGTGTGAAGTGCAAATGAAGAAACTCAATTAAATGATCATTCATTATCCTCAATCGAGAGAAGAGTCAAATGGCCTATTCGTTTTCCTCATCAATTATTTTTGGACGAACTAACATATTTCTTAAACTACTTAATGTATTTCCAAATAATTTAAACATTCTTCGGAAGCGAACGTGAAGTACATATAACACACATGACGTTTCGCAGATCTATCAAAAGTGAAAAGCAGGCAAGCAAATTGCGAAACGTCAAGCATGTATATATTTCGCGCTCGCTTTCAAAGAGTGTTTTCATTAATTAGGAATTTTCAACGCCGATCCACATTCCCAAAGTGTATGTAAGGCGTTCGAGAAAAAAATAAGCATTTCTTTTACTCGGCTTCGTATTTGTTATGTTCGAGAATATTTCAGATATGTGTTAAAGACGTACCGTTTATATATCTTTGTACTATTACACGAGGTGTTATATTAATTTCACCTGTCGGTGAAACAAATTTTAGAAAACAAAAATAAATAAAACGTTATATCTTTTGATTTGTAACGCGATTTTTAGCTTTCTCTCAATTTAACCTTTCTAATAAATCTTGATACAAATTGATTCATGATAAAACAGCAAATTTTCAGCAGTTGAATATAGCAGTCGATAGAAAACAAAATTTTATAACATTTTTTTCTCAGATCATTAGCTGATGGCGTACAAAATTTTAAGAAATGATACGGTTTAAGTGCATGCATAACTCGTAACTGTCGGGGTATAACACTGACCTTTCTAACGTTGTCTTTATTGTCAAGGTGCGTGCGTTTATTACTTTTTACGTGGGTCTTTGTGACATATTAGAGTTAAAAGATCATAAACTCTTATTTCCAGAGACAACTTCCTACTCTGTGTCTGAGTTACCGTTCGGAAAAAATTATATTCTACGAGGGAGTATTTTTATGTTATCTAGTTAACCAAGAAAAAAAGACACGTATCATATTAACAACCCTTTATTTCTTTTACTCCCTTCAACACAATAGTTCAATATACAGAGTGAATAAAGTTGTAAGAAACATAGATGATTGAGCTGTTATTATAAGTTTAACGAGACGAAGTTTCAAATAAAAGTTAAATGGCTAATTGCCATCTACAAGCAGTACAAACTAGCGCTTTAAAGTTTTTCTTGATCTCAGACGATTTTTTTTTATTTTTTTTTTATTCGTCCTATATATTCCACGTTAATATTATTGCTTCTCGCAATATTCACGCAATTTTTCAGGCCGCTCATTATTATTCAATCTCTTCACGCGTATCTACGTCGTCATTCGCATCACGAACGAACATAATTCTCATAACATAACACTTTACGACAAATCTTCTTCGAAATAAGCTTTGTGTGAGCAGTTATTATTGCCAGGGGTAAAGGCACATAAACTTGATGTTTCTTGTTAGAATGGCAACTAACATAGACCAAAAGAAATCAGCGAATGAACCAACGTACGATTGGAGTATAGATTTGACCTGGACAGCGATAACAATAATAACACAAAGTTAATGAAACAAATTTTATTTTTCAAAATAATGGCCTTATTTAATATAAACTTATCCCAACGAACAGATAAATTGCAAATACCAACAGAGAAAAAATCTTTTGGTTGTTTGCAAAGCCAATTTTACACCGCTTCTCCTTCGACATAAATTTCTTAAGTGCCAAGTACCTGCTAAGAAGCCTAAATTCTGAGTCTGAATTTATAGTCTCTCTCGGTCAATTAAAAAAATCTGTTAAAATTGGACCGTGAATATCCCAAAAAATACCGTAACCATCACGTTGCTTGCTGACGGTACAGTTTTGAATTTCTTCTGGCGGCTGGCGCCATTTCATCCCACCCTGTTTGCTTTCTAGGATTTAATTATGCACTCTAGATTTATCAACGGTATAATTCCTTCCAGGTTTCTCAACCTCTTCACATAAAAACTTAATGATAATTCACGGTGTAACAGAAGTAGGTATAGTCGTCGCAGTTTGGTAGCGTTTTTATGGTCTTGCTATAAAAAAAGTGACAGAGATACCGCAGTGCCGGTCTCTTTGAAGCTTTTTTTTTATAGCAAGATCATAAAATCGATACAAAACTTGGACGACTATACATCACCGATAAACATGTTTGACACAATTGTCAATATTTATGGAAACAAAACAAAGTCTTTGGTATTCATCAATTAAATAAGTGTCTTGTTTATTATGAAGCAAATTTGGATATTATTCATTGTTACCAATCAGAAATTTAAACATTTCAAGTCAGATCTACACCTCCTCGTATGAATGAGAACATTTGTTGCAAGCGTTTGTATGTCGGCACAAACAAGCAACTAAGGAATATTGAAAAATAATTCTTTTTCTGAGCATTATGTACTTGAAAATATGATTAAATTTAATGTGGCTTATTGCCGTTCTTCGCGCCAGTTGGTCGTAAGCGTTAACAATAAACATGTTCTTAGCTTTAAGTGTAAGCTCTTGTAGGACTCTAGCAAAATCAATGCGCTTGGGGCTGGCACATGCCAGAGCTTGCTAGTGGTGCTTAAAATTTGTGAATATCATAAAGAAAGCTGAAAACCAGTGGAAGTTTACTGAATCTAGGCGTAGTAAATGTAACTGAACAGATTGCAATGCATTTCGCGGGGAATATTGCATTTCACAAGCTTTAAAATAAATAATGATGAATGCAACAGGATATTTCTAAATAGTGATATTTGTGGGTGACTCGCAGGGAAAATGAGTAAAGAGTAGTGTAATTAAAAACACTGACTATGTAAATAATATTCATCCGCTGCGCATTCTAAAAGAAAAAAAAAAACATCTAAACCAGCAGTGGACAAAAGCCGATTCATTAACCGAACAGGGATCGCAAAGGATAATCCGTATTTTTGTTCCTATTTTGGTTGCTTAATGACTACTTCATCAAACTAATTTGGGTTTCATAAAGTACCTACCTCATTAAAGGACTCAACATTTTGTGTTGTTAAGATGGCAAGAACATATCATACATCTCAAATTACAAGAAATACATTTAAGAACCAAAACGAAAGAATAGTATAAAATACACATTCTATAAAACATTTCAGCCTACTTGTCCACGTCTGAACTTCTCTTCAAAAATTCATCGAGTTGGTTTTGATTTATTATTGAAAGGAAAGCAAAAAAAACGGATGACTTCCTAAACCGATTGACGTTGGACGAATCAAATGTTTAAAACCTAACGTGACACAACCTAAAATGATGATCTAATTCAAGAGCTGCTTCACAATTCGAATGCTACTTGATAACTTGATAAACTTTTCAATTGAACACGTCTGGAAAGTTAAATACAACGCACCTAAACGGTCCACTAACGAAAATAACACATGTCAAAGCAATAATCTACTTGTGAAACGTGTCAGTTCAGTTATAGCAGTCGCACAATGGTCGCACATATACTTTCCAAATTGCATTTATTCTCTATTATGAAATAAAGTTTTATAATTAGAGCAAAGTGAATACGTAAGGCAATTTTTTTTAATGGAGGAAAGGTCTTGGCAAGATGCGAGTTGTTTTAATTTATTTCTTTTGTTTTCGTTTAAACCCCATAAAGACGGGGGGTGAGCAGTACATTTCAACAAGGTTGTATACACCTACATAAGTGTGATGGTGAATATTTGCTACTTCCGCTGGAACACCTTCGAAAACCCTGAAGTAAAAGATGCTGTTATTTTCCCTCTTAAAATATTCTCTGCAAATGACTTCGGGCAACTTAAGTATCTGAGGTCGGATTCCTGACGCTGGCAGGATGTCGGAAGTAACACTAAGGCAAACTGATAATTAACTTTTTGACGCAACCTGTAAAGCGAGATTATTTGTTTACGTTTTATTTTCTTATTAACTCCTAGATAGCAAACTTTTGGCTTCATTTTTGTAATTGCATCAACATAATAAAATTACGTTACGGTTTGCGAAACGAGAGTCCAGCTGCGCATGTAAGATAGTTGTTATTTATTGGGTGGTATAACCATTTAAGTCGTTTTATATGGAGTCTTTCAGGATTAATCGACTTAAGATAAAATCAGAAGTTAGTGTTCTCGAAATTTAAAAAAAAAATGTTTTATGACTTGTATGTCCGAAACTGTTTCATTAAGGCAGTCTGACCTACCTAAAAAACTTTCTTTATTTACTTCGGTATTAATATGAACTTTTTGTTAATGTTTAATACATCAAAATACGGGTCTTTTCAATCTCTAATCTAATCTCAAATGAAAAACAAATTTCAGTGTAACAAAGAATCGATTCTAGAAAGCACTAAACTCATATTAATGTAAACAAAAAATGAATTGTTTAAAAAAATTAATAATTTTTGTAATTTTTCTAAAGTGAAAGTTGATGTTCATCAGAAGATAAGTATGCATCAAAGAAGGACTTTTGGTATACATGAGCAATAAGCAGCGAAGCTATTTCGAGGACGTGAGCATAACACATTCCTACAGCAGAATCGACCATCGCCGCTTTAAATTCAGAGACGCAGGAAAGCGAGCTTGCTCACGGCAATTATAGCATTGTTCGACAAACTGAAATCGGATGATCATCTGGATGTATTTTCGGAGCCATCACTCGATTAACGAGAACCAGTAGTTCAAAATAATGAATTGCTTTGTATACATTTATTGTCAGTATAACTGTAAGACTTTATACATTTATAAATTACATCAGATTTTTCTAAAATATACAGCATATTAATTCTAATAATGACTCCGCAGTTCTTTATTCTAATACTAATAGACAGACGTGAGAATGATTTATTGATTAAGGAAGTTGCGAAGTTTTGCTTTCTTACTTCGTTGTTTTCTTGTGACGGCTTCTGCTCCGATGATGTAATTTGCAGTGTAACTCGTAGACTAATTCATGCTCGTAGAGTGTATTTGTTATGTGATAAATTTTGGATGTAGCCCTCACACTCAAAATTATCTGTGTGGGTGTGCGCGCGTGTGTAGGTGAACAAATAAGAAGATATTTCGTAGAATAAAACGGAAAACGACAATTTATTAATTCAAGTTTTAAAGAATTGCACAAACAAATTTATATCATCAAGAACTTCGGAGTTTTAAAGAGACGAAGTTTATACATTTGGTCGATTTCTCACAAAACAGCCAATATACCTTACTTATAATAAGTTCTGAATCGCGTGCTTGTCTCCCTCCGTTTTTCGGACCAGTCGCTTATGAATTGCGACCGGGTGCCTTCATCTAAACTTAAGGTTACTGTATTTAGAAGGTACCGCCATTCATTTCCGCGGCTGTCGTCCCCTAAATTAAAAAGGACGCGATGAAGATGCCATGAAACAGTAAGAAGAAAAACGATAGATACATAACAAGTTACGATTGCTAGGGAGTTTATGAATGAAATTGATTAACCCCAAATTAAAAGAGATAGAAAGTTGGCGCCACCTTCTCAATACAGTAACTTTATCTAAACTAGCTACACGGCACCCTCACTTATTCAATTTCCGAACTCCTTACTACCTACAGTTTCCTTCTAACATCCGGGTCGTCTTGACATTATTAAATTAATTATTCTAATCTTTACAATTCTAAGCTTAAGTCTTACGTATTTACATTTCAAAAATTCTAAATAATTTATTTATAATAAACACGCTTATTTCTAAAAATATTTACATAAACTTAATATATTCGAAAAACACACTTCACAAACAAATCCCGTACAGCACATTTAATACATTACTCTCAATTTACTTTATTATTTACAAAATTATTTCGTTATGAAAATTAAAAAAAAAAACATTACGTGCTACTCATAAACACCGCAATAATATGTGCAAAATATTCACAGAAAATATGTGTTTTTCTATTATCTCTTCACCTCGTTCTCTTAGGAAGTCGTGATCTACAAGTTGAGGAAACTATGGAAAATTGTAAAATTCACTTAATGTACGTAAATCGAAGTAAATCATCCGAAACTATTCAGAATACAAAAAAATAAAGGTTTTTGCGACTTCTTTTTGGGGCATTGCTTCCTTAGGACTGCTCTAAAAGCCGTTTTACACTTCTTAAACTTGATAACCATTTTGTTACAAAGTGAGAGAGATAAGCTACCACAGTGAATTCTGATTGGTTGAATTGGCACTTCTCACTCACTTCGTAAGATATTTTACATAAAAAAAATATCAGTGTAGGGTAAGTCAGGTGAATGGCGGCCCCCTGAGGTTTTTTTAGAAATTGCTAGCCAAAATTTTTTGTTTCATTTCTAAATTTATCTAATAAAAGAAGTCTGGGCTATTAATATGTAATGTATTTATTATAAAAATAACAGTAATAAAAATTTTCTGACGAAAAAGCAAAATAACAGTTGCGGCAGGTATTACCCGCTAGATGGGGGCAATGCCGGCCGGATGCCCAGCATTACTCCGTTCAAAATATAAAAGTTTTTTGTCATAAAATAAAGAGGCTTAAATTCTTATTAAATGCTTTTATGGAAAAATGATACTAATTCCCTTCGCAATAATCACAAATAAAACGTTTTTATTTTTTGTGCAACCTTTATGTACCCATTGTCTACAAACGACATAACTCAACACGTTTCTCCATTGCGCTTAATTAATTCACGTTGTTGAAACCTACTTTCATTAATACCTATGTTACGTTTGAAATCTGCATATGACATTGGTTTTGGAGTAATATTGACAGGCCAAGATTACTCCCAAACCATTGGCCGTCATTACCCCCACATCTAAAGTACAGAACATGAATTGATTGTACTTGAGTAGAATAAGTTATGAAAGTTCTACGTTCTGAAATCGAAACTACATAAAATTCTGTACTAAATGGAGCTAGGAAGATTTACTTTTCGTTAAAATTACAAAAGATATAAACCTTTGAACTCTGTCTTATGTAATAACAAACAACATTGAAACTAATTTTTATATTTAACCGCTTTTCTCTTGCCTCTACGTGGCTGACAATGCTGCCAACTGTTTAATATGCAATGTTGAAGCTCTATTGTGACGCACGATTATAAAAAATGTTTTCATATTAGAAACATCAGGTGGCAGGTATTACCCCAGGGGCCGCTATTCACCCCATTTACCTTAATACAGCTCTAAGGCTGCGTGTACGTACTTTCAAACACCCTGTACATTTAGGTGAATGATGCAAAGTTACGTAATTTGTGACATTACGGTCACAATTAATTTTTAAAAAATTCAATACATCAACTCGACAGAAGGCGAAAAATTAAACAAGAAATATTATTTTGTTTCTTCGTCATCATCGGACTATGAACAGATCAAATAAATAAAAACCTTTCCTTACGTAAACTGACATTATAATAATAGACATGCGACCGATTCAGGAAAGAGGTGTGTCCTGAATGAACGCTGTTTATTAGAGAATGAGCTTTAGTGGGTTTCATAAATCGCACGAATTCAGAAAACTCCTTTCCCATCGCGTTATGAACAAAGTTTTTTCTTGGAACGTCTTAGTTTTGCACACGTACAAGCGTTTTATATATTAACTTTTCATCAGATAAGTTTCTTTGATTAAAGTAATGCAGATAATAATACAGCATACGAACAACGTTCATATTATCTGCTAAATTCCTGAATCTGTAAACAGGAAAAGAGCAAAATATATTACAAATAAAAAAGAAGGCGTTCTCTTTTTCCATATTTTGCTCACAAGAGAGGTGCACGGAGTCAAGGTGGCAGCGACGAATCCGAATCTGAAGCCCGTTTCTTATAGGCTAGGGGCGCAATTTTTAGTTACGTTTTTTTTACGTTCAATTCCTTACCCTTGTAAAGAACAACTTTTAGCAAATTGCAAACACTATTTTATTTTGAAATTTCTTCTTTGTATGTGGTACTGTGTTTGCCTTCTTTTATTTAAATTTTCTTTCTCTTGTTGTTGATAATGTTTGTAATTTGTTAGGTTGTTTTCTAATTAAAAAAAAAATAGGAAACGGTGGCGGGGAAGGAATTAGAACCCTGGTCCTTGTGCTATAATAGGCACCATCATCACCGTTGTGCTACTGAGCTCGAGATGCTTACGTCGGTCGATAAATAGCTTATAATTTGACTGTAAAATCGCCCCTCCCCTCCCCGCCTAAAAAGCCATTACGCAGATTTAAACTCAGCGTCTTCGATTCCTTAACATGGCACTTTACTTATTAGAGGTTTCCACCTTGATTCCGTGCCCCCCCTTGTGTGTTTATCTTTTAAGCTGCATACTTTTTGTTAAGCTTTTTGTATTTTCATGAATTTCCAATGAATATGAACATGCTGTACGTGCATATTTTTTATGATAAGTAGTTCCCATGAAAATAAAAAAGTTATTAAATATATAATCCAATTATCAATTTTTCATTGATTTCAGTGATGTAACCATTACGCAAAACTGTCAGATTTTTCTTTTTAGAAAAAAAGCTTCTTGAAAATAGCTGATCTTTTCTCTGAATTTACGAGCTAGACGATATCGTTGGCTTTTGTGCCACTTAACGATACCCATGAGCCCCTCATTGCTATGTGGGCCGAGCAGAAGGGTAGCCTAACTCATTTTTAGTAGAAGGGATGTGCATTAGTGACAATTTCAGGTGATCGTGCCTCCCTTGCGTAAGAGTCGATGAACCACGACATCCGCTACTCTCAAAAAAATCTATGAATCTTTGGTGAATGTTTTGCATGCTGATTATTGACTAAATATTTCAAAACCAACTAATTAATCGCATTGGAGTTGAGTTTCATAAGTATATTTTTTAAAATTAGCAATTATAATAATAAAATATATTTAAGCAAACTATAAGTATCTCAACTTGCTTAACTGCTTTGTCAAAAATAAATTAAAGTGATTTTATGATTCATTAATTTTAAAGTAGTAATTTAAAATAAACAAACATATACAGGATGAGTCACTAAGCTCCCCCTCTTCGATAGCTCATTTATAGGTCGACGTCTCTCTGTCTATTGAGTACTATAACTTAAAATCATTTCGACACATACAGTATGTTCCGTAAAATAATAGCAGCATGTAGCAGAAGTGTTTGAAAGGGAAAACCTTGAATATTTCTTTATAGAAGGACGCAATATTTGATCCTCATAACGTCAGCACACGAAATATTTATATTTATTTAATTAATTAAGAGTAAGTTATAATTATTTTGTGCTGCATATAATATAAGGCAGTATAGCGTGGATAGAATTAAAAGATTTCCTGCTGGTCCCCGCATTACCACTTTAAAGGAACGATCGACTTGGTCGCAATGGAATGAAGTCATTCTTAATACATGAAATGCATCCTAGTGTAGGTACTTGAAAATAATCACTAAAGAAAAGAAAATAACAGCACAATCCTCTCCAATTTCACCCGAGAGCATTACATTTGTTATCTTGTTGGAAAAAAAAAATTATTTATCGCTTTGAATTGGTAAATACCTGCTCGCGCAAATGCGCTGCTTATATGTATATTCATTAATATTCTTTTTGCACGGCCTCTATATAATGAACAATTTTACTCCCTACCCTACTTATTTGAGGGAGTAAAGTGACTGTTTTACTCCCTTGGGCAAAAAGCTTTAATATTCCGTTTGTCATCCATCAGAACTGATGTGATTTTTGTGTTCGTAAAATACGAATGTCATGTTGACAGTTAAAAATTATTAAAAAATTTTAAGCTTTTTTCAAGAAAAATCGTTGGATCGTGCATAAAATTTTATATACACCTCGGGAGTGAATGATTTTCCCCTCGGTGCTTTGTAGAACCCTCGGGCTACAAACTACACCTCGGGTAAAAATTATACACTTCACTCCCTTGATGTATAATATACTATTTATAAAATAGCACTCTAATGAAAGTAAAATTGAAATATGTCTACAAGCAAGTTGATGATGGTTGTCACGTCGCGGGCCTCTTCTTCGATCTGACCAGCGCTTTCGATTGCCTAGATACCACTTTTGTAGGTGTAAAATTGTACAACCTAGGTATAAGGGGCAGCGTGCTTAGTTGGATCCAATCTTACTTAAGCTCACGCAAAATTCGCGTCAAAATAAAAAATATTAATTCGCCTGATTATGACTTAACTAGTGACGTCCCTCAGGGATCCATGCTGGGGCCGCTAATTTTTCTGCTGTACATCAATGATGTAACCGAATTTGTAAAAGCGGATCACGCTACTATTTTTGCGGACGATAAGTCCATGGCCATCACGGCACGGACTCCAGAGGAACTCAAACTTAAGGTAGCCACTATATCGGCACAGTTTGGGATCTGGTGCCAAAGAAATAAATTAATTTTGAACGTCGATAAAACGGTGGTGCTACGGTTCTTCAATAGAATGGGCCCCGTTGGTGACGTTGTTAATATAAATAATAATTGTGTCGTAACTGCAACGTCTACAAAGTTTCTTGGGATCCACATCAATCAGCAGTTGACGTGGGAGGAACAAATTACCAACGTCTGCAAAAATCTAAATAAAGCTTACTTTGCGATCGTTCAACTTAAATCCATTATAACCGCAGATCAACTGCTGACTACGTACTTTGCAATAGGATACAGCCACCTATCCTATAAGTAATTATCTGGGGAAATGCTCCAAATAGTGGTAGAATGTTTCTGGCACAGAAACGATTGCTGAGACCCAAAACCTAAACCTAAAACACAGAGATTCTTGTAGAAACATCTTTAAAGAGTTTCATCTTTTAACACTCCCTTCAGTTTATATTTACAAATGTCTAATCTTTGTTAAAACAAACCCTAGTAGATTCTTAACAAATTCTTTCTTTCACGACTACAATATTAGATCCAAAAATCTTTACTCGGTGCAGCAACACTCTACCTCTAAATTTGAACTTTCACCGGCATTTATGGGTGTCAAATTTGTTAATAAATTACCCGAGCATATTCGGAACACTGACTTCAAGAAAACTATTAAATGTCTTCTATGTCAAAAAGCGTACTATTCAGTCGCAGAATTTTCTGTATTTATAATAATAATAATAGGCCTTTATTTGATTAAAATTAAATGAGATTAAATTTTTTTTTTTTTTTTTACAAACAATCTGTAAGGGCGAAGTTCAGATTGGCGGTTTCACTAAAGATCCGCCTTCTGCTCTTCCACTTAACCCTAATGGAACATTGAGTTTTTTTTTTAAAAAAAGAGATATTGTACATGTGTGCAGAGATGATGAATATAATAATGAATGTGATGAATCGCTACCTTTTTGCGCATTAAAATAAATAAATGAATGATTGCTCAATTTAGTTTGAAAGATATTGACGAAAACGGCGACGGAATGATGAGACAGGTAATAGTTTCAAATTATCAGGAAGATTATTAATGACATAAGTTATATGATGTGAGAAAGACCTTTTAAACATTTCAGTTTTATGCAGCTCAATTAATTTCTAAGGATATGACCCTAGCGTTAAGTAGCGTTAGTATTGTAAATATTTATCTCCTAACTTGACATGTACATCCATTTTGTAATTGGCCACGTATTAATAAATTGAATTTGAATTTGAAGGAAGATGTAAGCATTCTTCTTTAACTGACAATAATTTTGGATATAATAGAATTGATATTTCACTAGTATCGTCGAACATAAAGAGATCAAAGAACTAAAGAAACCGCAAAGTTGTACAACTGGGCCTTAGAGTCATTATTCTAAAAGACAGCCAGTCATCAACGTTTGCGGAGATCAGGGACAAGTGTCGTTCTTATTCCAACCGAGGTCGTCAACACAAATATTGAGTGTAGAGCAATGAATAATGTTGTGGAAGTCAACGCTGTCAACTGTAAGTAAAAAAGTAAAGTAAAAATAAGCCGAAGGCATGCAGCCAGTTGAAAGAGTCTGATTCATCATTGTCGTCATATCGAGGCTGTGAATCAACATCACACCGGCGCATCGATTGTCCACACAACCATACTATATGTAATTAATGCGAAATCGTTAGCCAATTGGCCAAAGTTTGTCGTAAGAAGAAGAAGAACAAGTGAAATTGGAATGAAGAAGGGAGCACGAAAACAAAACACTACAGATCCAGCTCAAAAACAAGCTGTAAAGGAACTTCGTCTACCATCCAATTAGAAAGAGGTACGATCACTTCTTGGAATGATCAACTATTACGAAAAATTCGTACAACAAATTCATCGACTCAAAGCACCATTGGAGGAACTGCTACGAAAGCATACACCATTCAAATGGACCCATCGACAAGAGGAAGTTGTCAGTGCAATTAAACGCACTCTCACAGGGCCTCTCCTTCTTGCTCACTATGATCCACATCACACACTCATCATTTCAGCAGATGCATGCCAAACCGGCATTGGTGGTGTTTCACTCCAATGCAAGTGTTCAAAAGCAGTGTTCCATATGAGCAAGGCATTGACGAAGTCGCAGCAAAACTATAATCAAATCGAGAAAGGAGCCCTCACCGCTGATCGAGTGATTTCGCAAGTTTGTATGGAGACGACACTCCGTTCTCCAAACTGACCACCTCCTACTACTTGCACTGTTCAAGAATTCCAACACCAAAGGATTGAGCAGACGTACAGCTACTCGTCTACGGCGTCCGAAGAGAAGATTCTGGACATGCTGATAGCCTCTCTAGACTAATTCAACAAATCCGTCAAGAAGCTCAGGAGAACGACATTGAAAATGTCATTGTTTTCATTCACATTAATCAAGAATTCAACGATATTACTTTGAAAATTATGGGATCAACCAAAGCTCGTAAAATACTTCGTGAAGTGACCAAGGAAGATCTGTCTCTATACAAGGTCATAGATCGAGTCAAAAATGGATGGCGCAATGAAGATAAGTCTGATACAGAACTGGTAGCATACTATAAAAAGTCAGACAGTATCACCAACAGTGATGATATATTGCTTGATGGTGAACGAGTCATCATTCCAAACAAGCTCCGTAATTTTGTACTGGAACGCTTGCATCGAGGTCACCCGGGAATTCGACGCATGAAGAATCTGGCTCGCTATTGTTTCTATTGGCCCAGAATGTCCAACAATAGAATTCATTGCGAAGTTGGAGTTTCAGAAGCAAATGTTTGGTAATTCCGTGAAATAATTTCAGGTCTAGGAACAGTATTCTCTACACATAAATTCCTTAACTGACAATAATTTTGGATATAATAGAATTGATATTTTACTAGAGACCAAAGAACCAAAGAAACCGCAAAGATAATTCAAATTAAAATTCATTGACGTTTAGTTTCAAGAAATCAAAAATCAAGATTATCTGCGAAAAGTTAATAATTATCAAATCTTTTCTTATTATTTTTTCCTAATTATTCCTTATTATTATTTCCTAATCATTTCTATCCAAAACGTGTCCAAAAAGTAACTGAATTAGAGCATGCTATGAAAAACGAAAGTTGCACTTTTAGTAGGTTAACATTTTCTGCATTTCTATTTAATTTCCTTTAATTTTTTTAAGTGAAAGTAAAGAATTTAAAGCCTTTTGTAGATCGATTATTATATAAGGAGGGGAGTATAGATTTGACCTGGACTTTCTTATACAGCGATAACAATAATAACACAAAGTTAAATGAAACAAATTTTATTTTTCAAAATAATGTCCCTTCTTTAATATAAACTTATCCCAACGATCAAGCAACTTGCAAATACCGACAGAGAAAAATTATTTTGGTTGTCAGCGAAGCCAATTTAATGTATCAACTATAATAAGTGTCTTGATTATTATGAAGAAAACTTGGATACTGTTCGTTATTACCAATCAGAAATTTAAAAAGTCCAGGTCAGATTTGGATTGTTCTGGATTGTTCGTCGGTAATATAAATAGGTTTCATTAAACAATTAATTTGAAACCAAAATAAATTATTTAGTAGAAATGTATGTATGAGACAAAATAATTGTAGAATCTAGTAGATTAACCTTTAGTAGTGACACCTTAATTACCCTTTGCTACAGCACGGAAGATTTACATAAATCCGGAGTGGCAGCCCCACCTTCCACTACAGACCATAAATTAATTCTAATTCGTCTACTAAAACATGCAGCTACTTTGGAAACTTTAATTATAATTTGTCTCAAAGAAACTTGAAATATTCAACATCCTTTAAGTGGTACGTTTACTTTGCATGAATTATGAGGAACGTTACACTTTAAGGCCCGTGTGACACTATGATATTTCTTGTGCAAGATTTGTTACGAAGTGAGCGAGAAGTGCCAATTCAACCAATCAGAATTAACCGTGGTAGCTCATCTCCCTCACTTTGTAACAAAAATGTTATCAAACCTTGCATGGTGTCACACGGGCCTAAGAACTAATTATAATCTATTGTTGATACGTATGTAGTATTCTTACTAAAGAACAACTTACGTTTATGGCAAGAATAATGTTTAATAGGCTGCAAAATGTGCATCATTATACCATACTACGTGGGCGTTTTTACTCTTACAATAATTAATTAGTCCAGCGTTTCTCGAGTTGTTTCAATCCACCAAAAAAATCTTGTTTGCGCTTCAAAAAACTACGCTACAGCGACTTTCAATTCATCATCTGAAGAAAATGTTTGGCCCTTGAAGTCTTTCTTCAGATGTTTGAACAAAAAGAAGTCGCAGGGCGCTAAAACAGAATTATAGGGTGGGTGTTGTAACGCGGTGAATCAGTTGTCGTACAACAGCAAAGTTTGGTTCTCTGTTTCAGATTTTCAATCGTCCTTCCGTAAACCTCTTCATTAATTGTGGACCATTTTCTATGTATTCAGTAAACAGAATATCTTCGTATTCCCAGAAAACGGTCGCCATCATCTTTCCAGAAGACAACCGAGTTTTCGCCTTTTTGGAGGTGGAAAGCCCTCATGAACCCATTGCATCGACTTCTGCTTTGTGGCAGTGACAAGTCTTATCGCCTGTGACAATTCGCCAAAAATAACTCTCATCTTATAACAACATAGATTCCCATCCTGGGAATGTTATCTTGGGGGCACACTGTATAACTTATGCTAAAAATATGCATGTAAAACAGATTTCATTGCTGATACTGAGCAGGCAAATTTGAAATGATTTAACATCACCTCGAATTTATGTATGTACTCGTATATGTAAAATGCTGCAATCTATATTCACGTCACAATATTTTCAAATTTCCTGAGTAAAGCGAACGATGACGAAGCACGAATATGACATGATTATATTAAGCAGCTACATCTTTGCGAGAGATCAGTTTTAACAAAAGAAAGTACCTATACGTAAAATAAAACAACGTTATTTAACGTTAACTTTGCAAATCATTACAATCAATATTAGATCAATTGTTACGCACTTCATGCAGAAATTTAATTTTCATTTTTTGTTTGATTTTTAATTAATTAAAAGATACTTACATTATTTATTTTCCACCGTTAATCCTATCCAGATCCATTATACTTATATACATTTTTGAGATTACTTCATCAGCATGTTCTTTAAGAATCTGGCTCGTCTATAAAAATTCTCCTTTAGGGACTTATCAAGATATATTTTTTTAATGACCCTTACGTTTTGAATGTCTTTAAATGTTGAATAATACATTTTACTGTGTTATGCCCCACTTTGGACGTCATATGTCACATTCTGAGAAATTTTATTACATCTTGTATGTATCTCTCGCTTGGATTTCCTTGCGGATGTCTGATACTACAGAAATTTATCTCAATCTCTTGATCTCTCATCGCTTGTTGTTGTTAAAGTTTTCCAACTTCTTCTTCATACCGTGATATTTTATCAATGACTGTTTCTGTATTGTATACTCTTGTTGGATACAGTTTAACATGCTTTGTAAATATTAACGTACCGTAAATTTGGGAAAAATAATACAAAAACATGTAATAGAACAAACAATTAGATTGGAAGAAAAATTAACTGCGGTTGATAATAAAATAGTTGAAGATTGTGTTGATAGACATCTATTGAAAATAAAAAGGTAGATAATTGTCAGTATGAACAACGACACGACAGTCAAAGAATAACGGAATGCATAGAAGAATGCGGACAAAAACAAATTTTGAAAATCGAAAAATTTAAAGAAGAATGTGAAAATAAAATTAAAGAGGTAGGGAGAAGAACAATTACCACAACAGACTGTTCAACGTTTATGTGGAACACGGAAACGCTTCCTAAATTTTATGGAGATGACAGAATAAACCCGGTTGCATTCTTGCAAAATATCAAAGAATGTATAAATGAAGTGGGAGATGAGAGAAGAAAAATTTTGATAGCAAGGAATTGTTTAAAAGAAGATGCAGAAATCTGGTTTAACATGAGAAACTTTTGATGATTTCGAGGAACTATTCTTAGGACAATACTGGAATAGTAACGAGCAAAGGAAAGTGAGAGAAAATTTAATATTTGGAAAATATAGAAGTGGGACCAGAATGACAAGAGAAAAATACGTAATAAAAAAATACAGCATCGCCAAATACTTAACGCTGAAGTTGCCTGAAGAAGACATGATTATACAGTTAGTCCGACATTTTGATCAAGAAATCATACAAGCAGTGACGTTACATAACATAACGACCATGACAAATTTTATCAATTTATTAAAAAGAGTTGATACAGCACAGGAGAAAACAAATACACAAAATAGGACAGTAAATAACAAGACCAAACCAACGTAATAACAATCGCCATAACAACAACCAGACCAAAACAATTACAATAATACAATGACCAAAATCAACAAAATTACCAAAATAAAAATAACAGAAATTTTAATACAAACCAAAGTCCAAGACGAGATCGAAGAACATTCAAACCAAGCTTTGAAGAAATGCCAAAAACATTTTGAAAGCATGAAGCAAAAAGCAATGGAACCTTTGTTCGACGTATACGATACGGAAGACGAGTGAGTAATATTTTGATGGGAAGGTTTTGCGAAAAACCGACCTAAGATAAATTTTATTAAAAAGCGAATTGCGTGCTAATGCTTAATAATTAGTTTGTGAAAATTAATTATTATTTAATAAATTGTCTACATTTTTAATGACGTTTTTCATTAATTACACATACACTCCACAACAAAGACATACAAGATACATTGCAAAATTCATCACTAAAGAAGAGCCTCCGCGAGGAAAATCAACAAAATAAGTAAAAGAAAAAAGGAATTAATTATTCGAAACAAAAAGTACCTATCCTGAGATTTACGCAGAAAGAGAAAATTTGCAACAAAAGCTAATATCTAAAAGAACCCAGATCACACAACATAAAGATGGGCTCACCAACGTATGACATTACACAACAAATAAATAAATTGGCAAACATAAAAGCAAAGAACTGTCCAAAATACACTGAGATAACACAGCAATATGCACGATTGGTAAGTGTTATGCAGTTATTTTACTAGAGTGGTAGTAGAGTTCTGGATTCTGGATTCTGGATTGGTGAGGGGGGTGAAAGAGAATTCACACGCACTTAGGCCACAATTGGGCCCATTGTACTACCCCCATATTCAGCAGTGCACGATTGTCAGCGTTATTCGAGCCATCCCACTCTTTCGATGAAACGAAGAACGTCTGACAGAGGGGCACTGCGAATTCCAGTCATGTCAGGCCAGAATTCCCCTAACATGGAACCTTTAATCGAGGCGAGTGCAGGGCAATCACTGAGGATATGCTCAGCTGTTTCTTCCTCTAAGTTGCAACCCCTACAAATTGAGCTGTTTGCTAAACCTATGTGGCGCATGTGTTTATTCAGTTTGCAATGGCCTGAAAGTATTACTACGAATAGACGTAGTCTTCTTCTAGGTAGTTGCGTGCAGAATCGTGTCAATTTAGGCGAGGGGGCCTTATGGCCTTTTTCGCTTGGTGACACTTATCTAGTTTGACCCATCTATCGATATGTCGATTTT
Source organism: Dorcus hopei (assembly GCA_033060865.1). Classification (NCBI taxonomy): domain Eukaryota; kingdom Metazoa; phylum Arthropoda; class Insecta; order Coleoptera; family Lucanidae; genus Dorcus; species Dorcus hopei. Next base: position 28,608,331 of record CM065423.1, on the reverse strand, counting down.
GAGATCTTTGTTTCAGTAAGGCACTGAACAGGCTTGATGATGGTGCTATGGCCGGTTCAGGACCCCAAAAGGGCTGCCCCGATCCTCGCCTGGCCAGTTCGTCTGCCTGCTCGTTGCCAAATGTTCCAGCGTGTCCTTTAACCCAAGTGAGTGGCAGAGTATTGTATTTGGCCGCTTGTTCCAGTGTGCCGTGGCATTGGAGTGTTATTCCTAGGGATATTTTGTTGCTATTTAGAGCTAAGAGTGCCGCTCTGCTGTCGCTAGCTATCCTAACGATTTTGTTCTGAACACCTTTATCCAGAATTGCTCTTGCACCTTCTATGATGGCAATTAGTTCCGCTTGAAAAACGGTTGTCAGTTGGCCGAGTGCTATACTTATGTGAAGGTCCAGGTCGTCGGAGAAAATTCCTGCTGCGCCTGTTCCTTCCAAAGTCTTAGATCCATCAGTGAAGATGGATATGTCGGGTTTGGGTACGTCTTCAGCGTTCAAGAAAACGTTGAAGTGCTTCCTAAATATATAAGTGGGTGGGAGAGAGTCGATTTTCGCCCCAAGAAGAGGAGTCTCTTGTAGAGTCTCCTCCAAGATGAGGTGGTGTCTACCTCGGAGACCTCTATTGTTCCACACCTTTTTTGCCCGTAACCTCAGGGCTGAACCCAGTGCCACCTCCTCCACATATATATACAGTGGAGGTAGGCCAAGGACAGCCTCTAAGACAGCAGTGGGAGTGGATTTAAGCGCACCGGTAGCACTCATACATGCCAGTTTTTGAACATGCGAAAGCTCCGATGCTGTTGTCGATAGTCTGACTCTGAGCCACCAGACTAACGCTCCATAGCAAAGCATGGGCCTAATTACGGCAGTGTACAGCCATAGGATGGCTTTTGGTGATGGTCACCAAAGTCCGCCCATCGCACAGCGACACTGCCAGTGAGCGACGCACGCCTTTGCCACTTTTACACCAATTCAGTTTCCGGTCAAAAATAACTCCCAGATATTTGACTTCATCTGAAAAGGTTAGCTCAGTTTGGAAAAATTTGGGAACTCTGCAGATCTCAACTTTCCTCTTTTTCGTGAACAGAATCATTTCCGTCTTTGAGGGATTGATTGTCAAAGAGTGTTCTGCGCACCAGTTTTCGGTCAATTGGAGTGCTATTTGCATTAGGTTGTACAGCACTTGTTCATATTTTCCATTAAGCAGGATAGTTATATCATCTGCATATCCTAATGTGTAGAAGCCTGCCGTCGACGGAGGAGGCTGTCTACTAGTATGTTCCACAGTAGAGGTGATAGAACGCCACCTTGAGGCCAGCCTCTGCTTACCGTTCCCCTAATAGACACGTTTCCTACAGTAATGTGTACCGCTCTGTGTTTCAAGAGCTGTATAATCCATTCCCGAAGAATGTGATTTACTTCATGTTCATGTAGTGCCCGTTCGATACTGTTAAAGGTGTCTCTCTCTATGTCTACGAATACTCCTAAAGTGAACATTTTGTTATTTATGGCTTTCTCTATCCTCCCGGCTACAGAGTGTAGGGCGGATTCTGTGGATCTACCTGCTAGATAGGCATGTTGGTTATAATGCAACGGTTTGTCGACCAAACCCCCCTCTCTCATGAACCTATCGCACAGTCTCTCCAAAGTCTTCAAAAGGAAGGATGTGAGACTAATTGGGCGTTAGGATTTAGCGAGAGAGTAGTCCTTTCGTCCTGGTTAGGTATAAATACCACTTTTATTTCCCTCCAACTCTTAGGGATGTATCTCCAGTACTAGAGTTATAAATTAAGAAATAATGAACCCGAGAGCTTTATACGGAGAACGTCCTCAAACTTTTCTCGCTTCTGCTCGATGTTATAAGTTTGCGTAGTCAAGTGTATTTCATCAGTTCTAATTATGTGAGCATCAAACCTTCAGTCTTTTGATTTTTTGTATCACATTTTACTTGTTCAGTTAATTAGTAGGTATTATTATTCCATGAAGTTGTAAGCCTCCTTCCGACAAGATTAAAATAGGCTGTGCAAAATATTTATTATACTGAAGGCTGCTTAGTGCTTATACATCATGCTAAAGTTGGTCATTCGTGAGCCCTGCACGTAAAGTGATAAATTGCTGTAAAGTTATTGGAATGAGAACTTTGCTCCTGTTTGTGCTTGCATTAAACTATTAGATTGGAAAATCTTTAAAACAAGTGGACGGAAGACTATTTATTTTAGAAAAAATATGTACAGGGTGAACGACAATTGTTCCGACAAAAAAAACGCATAAGAGAATCGATGTCACAGATTACGGGAAAAATGTTTAAAAAATTCTTTTGAACGGTTTATAATTCATTGAAAAATTACCCCAAAATCAAGCTGCGGGCACTACGTATGAAATACGACGCCACCTTTTATAAAGGCAGTAGTATAACAGGACTATAAATTCTATGATTATTATATATTATTAAAGGAGGACACTGACAGACGTTCTCAAACGCAAGATGTCATCCGTACGTATAACCTAGCGACAGAATTTTATTATTTCGCATGCGCTTAGTGCAGGTTTGGTTAAATTCTGCCCACGACTCCGACTCCGACGAGTCCGGCGAACGTCCGCCAGTGCCCTCCGTAACACATATCTGAATTTCGTTTTATTGCACGTTTAACAGCTGGGAACGGAAGTCTGAGTTGTTTCTTTTACGCGACGTAATTATTAATAATTTCTAAAATAACTACAACTTTATCTATAGCAATGTATGAAAGTATAAAATCAATAGTTTTACTGCACAGTCGTATTATATTCTAATATTATGGCAATAATATAACAATAAATAATTGTTTGAAAGTACATAGCTGACTCGAGTATTTTAAATGCGAACATTTTAAATGCCGGAGGAAAAAGACAATTTATTTTCAATGGCATTAAAATTCATGAGTTCCAAGATATCTCTTATTTGAAAAATTCTCAGTGCGAAGACATCCAATCTATTTACTTGCAGATGCTAAAGTTGCACGTGAGAGTTTTCGGCGTTTAAGAGTGATTCAGATTCTATCGGAAACGATATTTGCTTCGCTTTCGTCGGAGTTATCAAGGCGCAATAAAAATGCGGACCCGTTCGCCTAAAAAAAAAAAACATCGACCTACGAATTTCTCGCCGATTAAAATAGAACGCACGGAATAAAGTATAATGTAAATATTAGAGACTCACAGGGCGATATACTCGTAGTTTTAAGAAACCATCAGTTTCAATAATACTTTTCGATTTATTTTAGCAGTAATGAACGTCCAGAAGTAAATCAATTACCTGCCACCATGAAGCATTTATACTTACAATTCGACGAAATGGAAATAATACTTTACAGTTTATGTTTAACAAAATAAAGCTTAATATCTTAAATCTTACATCTTGTTTAGAATATTTCATGCATCGTATAAACATTTACGAATTTTTCAATATAGAAATAATTCGGAGATTAGATTCATCGCAAGTCGTAAAAGACGGCGTAAATTTTTATTAACAAGGGCGTATATGTTATAGAGGTTTCATAATATGTATAAAAAATTGCATGGTAAATTTTCTTGCAGGGGAGAAGATAATGTGGGAGTAAAATTTCAATTTCGCACCTTATCTTATTGCTCTTGCTTTCTTGTAAACTTACTAAACCTGAACATGGAAACAGGCTCTTAGTTTTTATTAAAGAAATTTATGATTTAATTTCCTATTTTGCTGCTTCCTTTTATAAACTAGGATTGTAAAGATTTATATTGAGACTTTTAGAGGTTGCATCTTCTGCCTTTTTCCATTATTTCTTCAGAGCCAATGTTGGCGTTACTGTTTATGTTATCGATTTACCCCTCAAATTTAAACAATATAATCTGCCTTGTTTATCACTGTATTAACGCTTCTTCAACATATGAAACACCCGAACAATTTAGTTTTACAGCACGCTATTATTTGAGTTATGATTAGATATATCTGATGTGAATCAAAACATTTACTCATCAGAGAGTATACACTTAACTTGTACTGTGGTTATAACAATCGTATTCTGCTATAAATTTCCTTATAATTTCAGCTGATTAAACTCTAAACACGGAAAGGAAAACTTAAGAAGACAAGAAGAAGAAAATTTCAACTCTAATTCCCATGTGAAGATCTGAAATAATAATATAACACAACACAGGTACAAAATAATATTTCCCTTTTAGATTTAAACAATTTCGTTATGTCTACAAAATTTAAATCATTTTTTTTTTGGATTTTACGCTAGAAGGCACTATCAAAAAATGCAGAAAGAAAACAAGAAATGATATTTACTTGTTTTACTTAGCAATAAATGAATGTCAACATGAAAACATATCTTTCTATAAACATTATAAACCACCATCTGTTTGGGTTGCATTGTATCAAGGTCGATTTAAAATCCCTAGCCACACAAGCACGGATTTTTTTGGACTCTCGTTATAATAAATGTTAATTATCAGTGAAACAGAAGATAGTACAGAATGTATTCCAATGTAAAAAGACTGATAAGTTGTAATGCTTTGTTTTCCTATAACGTATGGACGTATTATGGAATTGACGAAAGGTTGAAAAGGTTAATAATAGAGACAATAAAATTTTCAAAAATCAAAAAATAATCCGTAACAGGTATGTTTCACATTTGACAGAGCTTTTACTATTTGTTGTCAATCCTCAAGCACTACTTCTTTTTTGAACTATCCCTTCATAAGCTGAAATTATATTAATATTCAGTTAAAGACGCTCCTGTAAAATGCATACGTTTTCTTTATATCTGAACTTATAATTCCTTTGATTTAGACTCGCCAATACCTCACTACGACGAATTTTTACGTAGGTTTCAACTTACGCATGCATATCAATCACTGATCAGATCCTAATGGACCTGATCAATCATAATAATATTAATTGCATTGAAAGATCCAATAGCTAAATATTTATGGAAAGTATTTTCAGAAACGTTTTAGAATCTAATGTTTTTATTAAAAATTATATAAATCTACAGAAATTAGAAATGTTCGTATTTCGCAGGTACTTTCAGCTGGCCTATTGTACCGCATATTTTCGTTAATATCTAATTTCGCAAATTGATTCTGTTGTATCCCATTATCAGTTTTTTTTTATGAAGTATACCTGGCAAACTAATTAATTTTCACTTGTACTCAGACTTTTTGATGAATGACATTTAATATTCTAGAGCGATTATTTAATATACACTAAAACACGTGCGGAAAGAATTAATAATTATTAAATCTTTTTTTATTAACAGTTAATAAAATAGATCATGACAAAAGCAAACGTTTTAATTAAAAAAAAGATTTAATTATATTTAATACCTTGGTTGCAGCGTTAAATAAAAAATTAATAACTCCCAAAGTATGGATATACAACTCGTAAACTATTATTTATATTCTTATTAAATTAACGTAAATAATTTTTGAAAATGAGCGAAGTTGTTTTTTAACTTCATGCAAAAAAATGAAACCAGTGAAAGTTGACATTAAAGGTGATATAATGAAGCAGTTTTTGTATAATAATTGATTAATAAATATTAGAGATAATAAATGTTTTCGGCGAACGATGAAACAGTTTGATAGCCTCCAATTATTACGTAATTACCAGAGAGTCTAGGTTTTAATCAGTTTGATTTATCATGAGCGTACGCTTCGAAAGAGTGGGGTCGTAACCACTATACGATGCAACAGTGGGCGAACTCGACGACGCTGCGAGTGCACGGAGCCGAACAATGCATTACTGCATCGAAGCTCGCGGAAAAGATATGCCGTCTCCGCTTGGTCGACTAACGCGCATAAAAAAACTGGTAATTACCTAATCGGAGAAGTATGCTGGTGTGTCAGCATCGGCTGTTAAAGTGGGTCAGTTCTGTAAGGACCCGAAAAATGCGTAAAGAAATTTTGAAATTATTTTCTTTTTTTAAGCTATACCTGTTATTCCTGAAAGAAACCAGAGAACAGGAAACACGTATCGCTTTATGAGACTAGAACGTGCTTTCAAACCAGAGGCGATATTAGGTTGCGATGATAAAATTTCTCATTCCCCTGATTCAGTATTCGGAGATGAATACGCTGTTTGGCTAGCTTCTCTGTCCTTGAACGCGCGACACGTGGATAAAATCGGTGAAAGCAAGACGAGTACGCCATCTCGTGAAAAGCGACTCGGGTTTTGCGGGAATATTGCTGACTGAAAAAAATCCCTCTGGTTTTCCAGGGTGGTAGCGAAAGCTTAAATAGCCGCCGCGAGAGAAAAACATGTAGTTCCGGGTTCCCTAAGCTTTGTCCGTGTTAATTCTCGTCGAAATTTTGGTTTAATTAATTTTTGTTCTAAGTTCGTGTTTGAATTGGCTTCCGGTTGGAACCGCGACACGTTGACTTCCTTTACTGCCGACGTTTCGTTCTCCATTGCAGAAGAATTTCTTCAGGGCTGCTGCTGCTGGTGGTGTTACTCCTACTTCTCGTTAGTCGTTGAGACTGTTACAAATTAAACATACCAATTTTTGTCGAAGTTGTCCCAGCTGTCTCGTCTTCTTCTGGATGTCCTCCCCGTAGAGGCTTCTTAATTTAACTTGAAGGCTTCCGCGGCCGTCGTCCATGTTTGAATTGGCTTCCGGTTATAACCGCGTCAAGTTCGGTTTTGTTTTTGATTTAATATTAAAATTTTCCAAAGTTTGTTATCGGTTTCGGGTTAGAAAAAGCAGGAACGTTTCCTGTGGAGATTTTGTGTCAGTTATTTTAAAATAAATTCGCTCGCTAACGAAGAAATTCTCGTAATTCTAAATCAATAGTGTGTTCCCTAAAATACGGATACGAGAAAATTATTAAAGATTCGTCCCCGGTAAGCTCAATGACATTGTTGCTTAAAAAGTTAGATAATTATTAACAAAAAGCATTTTTCTAAGTGTATTACACCAATCTTCCTTATTGTCGAAGTTTTTGTTTTGTTTTGCTATATTTTTTAGGTTATTTTGCATTGTCTATGTTTTATCAGTTTATTATCAATTTTGTTATAAAGTTCTTTATAGTAAAGTCGGATTTTATTTTGTTTAGAAGTCACAAAATTAAGACATCATTAACCCTGTAATTTTACTTGATATTTGGTTTTGTGATTAGTTTCATGTGGTAAAAATTGTTTTGGTTTGTGATATTAAAATTTGTTATATTTTTCTCGTGTAAATTCTATGTTCTCGTTAATTGTCTTTAATTTTTAATTGTTAAACCTTCCGAATTTTATTTAATACTCAAAGTAGAATTTAGAGAACCTTTTAATAATCGGTACAAGGAGAGGAGAAAGCTTCAACAACCCCAAAATAGTAAGTCTGAGGGTAAGAAGGGCCAAAATTCATACCAACTCAGAAGAAAGCGGGCGGAACGACTTCTGGCTACTTCTTTTAGCTAATTCCAGAAACGCTACTGACAAAGGAGTCACCTCCTGCGTCTCGATTCGGTTAGAAAACGTTTTGGGTAACAAAGGGTGGTAAAAGTTTAAGAAGGATGTTCGTTTTCAAAGTCTAGTGGAAGTCGAAGTGGACTAACTCTCGAACTTCCCACGTAAAATACATTTATCATAAAATTTGGCTTTATGCGGAAAACCATTTTATAAAAATATAAACCACTCTTTCCCTTACTCGCGGTCTTACAGTTCTCAAGTACACGTCGCAGGTAACAGTGTTGAAAATATGGCCGAATTTTCCAATAGTGTTATTGTGGACATGCTTTTAATTTACGGCGAATGTGGTCAAAATGCGTTGGCTGCAAGACGTTTGTATGCACAGCCAGCGTAACCGAGATCGCCCTTTGCCAAATAGCAGATCCTTTGTGTCAGTTGTGCAGTTTGTTGTTTGGCAAATTATTCGTGAGGAACAATTACCCGTTTCATTTTGAAAGAGTACAAGCTCTGATGCCCGCAGATTACTTCCAACGCATGCGATTTTGTCGGTGGTTACTCCGGAAACAAATGGACAATCCGAACTTTGTTAATAACATTCTCTTTACCGACGAATCAATGTTTACAAAGGATGATATGTTTAATTTTCACAACATACATGTGTGGGCGGGTATATTAAACGGCACTTTAATCGGTATGTTTACGTCTCGCGCAAGGGGGGAACTTCGAACAGTTATTGTGGGTGAAAGTCACCGTCCGTTGCATCTAGCAGTTCTAAACATTTCACAAGGAATTGCTGGATGTGGGTATGAATTTTTTTTGATTTTTTTTTTTCGTTTTAATGTTGGTGCATTCGTGAGAATATCTGTTACCACATACACAACTTGTAGAACAGCCTGTATACGAGATCAAATCAGCGCATTAGTACAATTTGCGATCAAACAAGTGCCTTGTAAATATGCTGGCCTGGCTGAATACACAATTATTGATCAATGTTCTGTAATCAGATTTTAAAATTTATTTTATTATATTTTGTCTTGTATCATCAAAGATTCAAAACGTAGTAGTTACTGAAGTATAATTTTAATTATTGTATAATATACACTATTGTACGATTCTACTACCTTCTACAATCTGCGAGTGATTCTTCCAATATTTACAATTTTACAATGTATAAAAAAATTGGATTTTGATTTATGTGTGCGCCCCTGTGTCATCAGATTATTTACTTGGCTTCGGAGATAAAACTCATTCTTGCGTGAAAAGAAATAGCTTTGGGAATAAATCAGATTTATGAATAAATAACTTTTATTTTCCTTAAACTATAATTCAGTGAGTATGTATTTGAGATCAAAGTTAAATTTCATAAGTACATATATCTCATATTTGTTTTAGCAGAATATCAAATATATTAAAATGTTTACGCCTAAATTGGCGAATATTGCTTTGAAGGGTTTGAAGAAAAGAAAGTAGTAAGTCTTATTATGTCAACTGGAGCAGAACGTTCCTTTTTCGTTTCGCGTAAAATTTTAAACCCAAGAAAAAAAGCTGCATTCCACCTCCTTAAAAAATAATATACTCTTATTTTTTATTGACATTTTAGCCAACAATAATAATATCTGACACTTAATTAACAATCTAATTTATTCTACAAAAATATAGACACAATGAAGCCGGGACTTGATTGCCCTTCTAATAATGCTCGTCAGGGTGAATTTAGATTAAGCTTTGACATTGTTCTGTCAGTTACTAGATTATAAAGCAGTGCATCCAAGTTCATTAAATGAGAACTGTTTTGGAAGGTTAGAAAATTGGAGAAGTTTTCTTTTAATTACATATGTAGATTAACCAAACTTGAATATAAAATCTTTCGCTTATTTTTGTAAAATTATCTTCTCATAAATTATTACATTTTAAAAATACTTAACAATTTTTCTTTACTTCGTATTACGCGACATTGCCTGAATATCGCTTTGGATCCTTTAAAGCATAGGTTCTCAAACTAATTTCGTCCACCGCCCACTTTGAGAATCAATTATTTTCTAGTGCCCCCTAAAATTTTAAAATCATTACTTTAATAACTTTAGTTAAATTATAGCCTGCCATATATGAGTCTTATCTTGTTTCCCCCAATTTTCTCCGTGCCCTTTACCGCCCCCCTGTAGGCCTCTAGCGCCCACAAGGGGGCGTTATCGCCCACTTTGAGAAAGACTGCTTTAAAGCCTGATAATTATCGTGCAGCAACAAGTTGTTCGCTCCTCCAGAGCGGTTTTTAAATTTTGAATTGTATTTCCATAATTCTCTCCATTTATATTAGACACCTTCGGCATATCCTCTATAAGCAAGACTCCTTCAACATCTTCAGCTCCAGAATATTGTATTTTCTCTTTTTGTCGTAGTGGAGTGCTTTTATCAACCCACTGCATTGGTTCAGGTTTATTTGAAGTATTCCAGTGACATACCCAAGTCTCACCCCAGATGATAATTCAAGAAAGAAAATTTGTCCCTTTCCAACGCGGCCAAACTTTCTTATCTGGCCAGGTTTTGCTTAGGTGTAAGCAATTTGAGAATCCACCCAAAATCGTCATGCAAAATTTTCCGGACACTTGTTTCGACTATACAGATTTTATTAACAATAACAGAGATTTTTTTGCGCCAATCTTGCAGTACCAAATTTTCTACTTTTCGCACCATCTCTTCAGTTCGAGCTTCCAAGGGTCGCCTGGACTTTGGGTCATCATTAATTGATTCTCTATCCCATCGAATTTAAACCAAATAAAAATTGATTGCGAAATGTTTACTATATTTTAATTAAATTGTTAAAAAGCATTTTATATTTGATGTAATATAAAATAATTTCAAAATATTTCAATTAGATAATTTTAAACTGTTGTTCATTTATTAAATGTATTATTACTTGTATTGAGATAAAATACATATTGAGAATTTCGAGTGCAATAATTTCCAATCCGGCCAACATCTGAAATAACAAAATAAGTATGAAATAACAAAATAAATATTGCGGCGACAACTTATTTACTCTCTTTCTTCGGCATGCACAAACAAAATCGGATAATTGATTAATTTCCGTCCAGAAATACAGCGGGATTTGCGAGTTCTTTTCCGTGCTTTATTTCGCAGTAGCAGTTTAAAAATATCAAATCGTTTTACGATTACGTTCATTAAATTAATAGCCACATTTTTTCCCTTTCCAAACATCACAATATTTAAACTAATTTCATTCAAATTCAATTCATTTTAACACGACGTTCCACATGCGATTCTGCGTTTTAAAGTTTTTCTGTAACTCTTAAAATAAAGCCTCTAGGTCTAGATGAGGGCAAAATATTTTTTTAAAAAGCTTGTACATTATGGGGAAAAGAAGAGAACGGAAAAACGTCTTTCCTAAATTAAATTAAAAATTAAAAACATAAAAAAATTGAATTAAATTTTGACGCACCTACTCAGGGCGTTTAATTTGAACTGTTCACCATTACTAACCTTTTTACTTTTATAGGTAGAAATTGACAAAGATACAGTATTTTTATCTCATTCTGAATTTTCAATCCAAAAGCAATTACACGTTTAACTGTCAACCTATTTTGTTCAATCACATTTTTTTTAATAGCAAAGTCTATTTGATAGTGCAATGCGACGTATGAGCGTACGTCTAAATTTTCAATGAACAGTTGTTGTTACATAGGTATTGTCCTGTTTTTATTGATTGTACCAAAAATATCATAGCAATTGTGGTTTTCAAAATATTATTAAAATACTAGAGATAATAAAGAAATACACAGCGTTAACCAACTCTATCATTTACACTTAGGCCCAGTTGTACTATTCGAGTTTAATGTTAAACCAAAGCTTAAGCCTTTCACAATAACATGGTTGTAATGGACGTTGCTATGGGTTTAAGCTTCGCTTAAAGTTAAACTCGAATTGTACAACTGGGCCTTAGAACTGAGAAGGACCCCAACACAAATTCTCACCGACCGTGCTACAAATTTGGCGCCCAACGTGGGGCCTGCACGTGAGTGAAACAAAACATTTGAAAACGTCGCCGACAAAAGTGAAAGAAACAAATTAGCTATGCAGCGAAGGTGCACGACACAAAATAGCAGCCCCAATTGAGATGACGCAAGAGCAATTGCAAACATTATTGACTTCCATGAGAGCGATGTAGCAGGATCAAATGGAAGCAGCACAGGATATCGGGAAATTTTATAAAATACACGTCAAGATTTGATGGATTGCTAGAATCGGATGTATTAAAACTTTAATATCGGCAATTGAAATTTATAAACATTGCGCAAATATTAGAGACGAAAATGCACTGCGAGATTTACCGATGTTGTTAGAAAGTATCGCGACAACATATAAAATCAATCATTGTGTCATGGAATGCAGCTCTGAACTTGACGAGACCCATATATGGTCCAAAGAAACCTGCTTTCTGTATATATCGAGAAATATTTAACTAAGAACAGAAAAGAAGATATTGTGACATATCCATTAATTAAGTGTTGTATTGATGAAATGTTTGAAAATAAATACTTACTAATTTTCTGTATTCTTTATTCTACTGGCTACCGGTTTCGCTCTGAGACCATTATCAGGCCATACTTCAAATCTATCCATTTTGACAGCACAAGTACATTTTCTTCCTCTCCAGTGGTTTATGATTTTAATTAATATATTTTCGTTTTCGACGTTATTGGCCTGATGATGGTGTCAGACCGAAACCGGTAGCCAGTAGAATAAAGAATACAGACAATTAGGAAGTATTTATTTTCAAACATTTCATCAAAAAAGATGTTCTAACAGATTTCTTCGTCGTCAAAAGATCCTTGTTTACAAAATTGAGTAAAATAACCTGATGACGAAATGCAACTACATATAGCCTATGGCTTGTTTCAAAGGCGCATCAAAAAATGTTTACCGAGAACCGAAGTTGTCACATTTAGGCCCGATTTTACAATCGTCGGATAAGCATTATTCTTAGAATAACGTGACGTAGGTATGACGCAAGTATGGAGGAACGTTAAAGGATATTCAGCGACCAGTTATTCCGTCCTTATTCCATGATCGTAAAACTGGGCCTTAAGGAACTATTGAATAAAACCCGAATAGCAGAAGAATCACTTAGAGAAATGAAAGAAAACCAGAGGAAAGGTACTTCTATGCATGTAAATAACTCGGTGAGATGTAAATTTTGACGAAGAAGCCGCTCTCCTAAAAAAAAACAAAAAATAGAACAGTTACCTATTTCGGTTGTGATAAACCTAACTTACATCCGCAGTTAGTACCCAGATTATAAGACATGTTTGTAAACATGGTTTCGACCATGGTTTCGTTAGAACACAAATCGAAGAACAGTGCATCGCAGGTTCAGAAATTAGTGGTACAAAGTTTACTAAACAAAGCGTATGGTTAGCGCTCGGCTATGGCTAAAAGCAGCAAAGTAGAAGCAAAAATTGGCTACTATCCACAACACTTATGGACTTGATAGAACTGGAGAATACTAAAATATTGTTGGGAAATAATTTTCTCATCGCTGCTGGTATTGTCTTGAATTTACGGAAACAAAATTGGTGGCTCTGTGATGATGAAACTCGTTAGAACCTGATTAGAAATTTGAACCTGAACCCACTCCAATGACAGTTACGGTGTTAGGGGCATTCAGCAAACAAATTCATTTATTACAATTAGATTGAACTGATTTAAATCGGTTCATGAAAACACTGAACGGTGGTGTGACCGGTATAACCCTATTTTCTATATTCGGTATTTAATATTTCAACAATAGCAGTATCACAGTGTATTATTAGTAGTGCGATTAAGTTATTTCTCAAATAAATTACTGAAATAAGCAATACACTGTTATAAACAACTAGCGCACATGACATAAACTGCAGACGCCATATTTAATCGCAGTTGAATCGAGAGACAATTTCACTATCGATGTGTTGAATCGATTCAGATGCGTTGAGCGCTAAACCGTATGCAATCATAAATCGCTTGTGAATCGATTGCGTCCGTTCAATGTCTCTGCCGTCAAATTGAAAGAAATGAGGTTTGTTCCACACATCAGTTCGAATTGTCATAGAACGGTTCTAAACTGCTGTATGCTTTCCACTGAGACAAAATAGTTCTAGAACTGTAAAGCAAAACGTTCCAGTTCGGAACTGGCTCGAACGTCTCAAATATTTTTGTCGGAACTAATAGTACGAACGTAATTTTCAATTAATGTGAAGTTCGCACAGTTTATAGCAAGTACAGTTGTATTTTCTTGCTTAAATACAGTTTTCTTTTGATTTTTTCTTTCGTTACTTATAGTGTTTCTTGTTTGGGTAATTACCACCAAAACGGGGAAAATATTGCCCAGGCTAGATAAGAGCAAAATTATAAACTAGCTGAAGGTTTGTGATCTTAGTAGATCTTTAAATTAATAATGCAACAACCTCAGTTATAATTTGTGTAATTATTATTACAATACAGCCATTCCTTAATGACGCTTATTTTTCATCTTTATAACATCCTAAGTACCTACACCTGCTGAAGTGGTAGGTACTACAGAATTAAGTAAAATCAAAGAATCTTATTCTTATTCATTAGAGTCATTTGGCAATGAACAAAATAATAGTTAGCGTTCCACTGATGTTAGGTCTAGGACTATTTCAGAACCGTTCTGTTACGTCATATGGATCGAACATATAATTCTAAAGCTCAGTTCGAACTGATGAGTGGAACAAACCTATTAATACCAGTGTCATTCTCATTAACAAACTCTATCATTATACGCCTAGAACTAAGGACCCTCCAAAAATTCTAACCGACTGTGCTACAATACTCTTTCTTTTTCTCTTTCCAACTTTCGTATCCTGTCAAGCATGGATGCTTTTACTCTGGAAAAATGAGAAAATTCTGTACAGTTTGGTTGAAATTGGTGAAAGATATCAGCTGCAAAGTCACAATGTACGATTGGTGTAAAATTTTGAAAAATGATGAAAGAGAATGTGTAACTACCTGATGGGCCCCAACCTTGAACATTCAACATGTTGACTGTTTAATCTATGAAAAAAATAGAAGGCAAGGATGTATTGATAAATTACGAGACTTTAATGAACGTAAAGCTTAAAATGTGGTGTTACTGATTTTAAATATGGATTAGAAATTGAACATTTCTCAGGTCTAAATATTTTACATTCGTAAATAGTTAATCTTGCAAAAATATTTCGGTTTCTTTACAACAATTTTTCCTGCAGTGACCTGAATAACCTTGAAAATCCATGTATGAAAACGTGTAGGTATTTTTTCTGAATATAAATTGTTGAAAATAACCATTTGTTCGGTGAAATTGCCGAGTTTTTAGGAGATAAATCGGAAACTGCATACCAGGCATAATAAATTCCTCTTAGCTCAGTTCTATGTTGAAGTTATGAGTTGTTTCATAAAATTGCAAGTAATACATCATATTTTATTTGAACGAAGAACATTTTTATTTATATTCTTTCTCATAAGTTTAGTCGTTCAAGAAATACTATATCTTCTTCGTATTGTAAGAAATTTTTTGAGTGGTTAATTAATTTAGACGAAAAGTCTTAAAGATTTTTAACAATAAAATTTGTATCTTAAATAATTCTAAATCTGATGGATCCTTGTACTATATTTTATTTTATCATTTCTGAATTTGTTACCAAGCAGAACTTGTAAAACTAGGAACGTGTTATGTAAATATGTACTTTTGTGATTTTACTTAAGCAAAGTAGGTCATGTTTAATTGATCTTGGATAGATTGAAATTTACCACTCAAGTTTAATTGAACTGACGACCGGGCTAGATGAAGGTGGGCGATCGATTTGTCTTAGCAAGCTAATTAACATGCTCCAGCTTAGTGCTGTGCCTCTTTGAAGCTAAACAACGAAAGTCGTTATACAGATTAATCGAAAACAACAAGCCACATTAATTGCGGAAGCTATTACATAATTATTACTCCTTGTTAATAAAATTTATGGCACAAACTTGTACATTTCCTAACAAACGTCGAAAGTATCATATATCGTGCGTGTGAAATGTAATCAACAAAGTGAAACTTCCTAGTACCTACAAGGATTTCGATACG
Source organism: Dorcus hopei (assembly GCA_033060865.1). Taxonomy (NCBI): domain Eukaryota; kingdom Metazoa; phylum Arthropoda; class Insecta; order Coleoptera; family Lucanidae; genus Dorcus; species Dorcus hopei. The sequence continues at coordinate 28,592,806 of CM065423.1, read as the reverse complement.
ATTATACAAAATAATATGTTTAAGATATTTAATTCACGTACTCTCTAAATATTTTTTATATTTAAATAACATTTTTTTTTTCGTCATTATTTTCGAATATATGAAAGTTTTGAAGGTGAAAAAATATTGAAGTCGTATATTCTTCATATTCTTCTTACGCCATTAAAACAACATAACAGATATACATACACAAAACGTAAAAGATAATTTATATGCATGCATGTATGTATACCGCAGCTGTTAAAACACAAAATGAAATGCAAAAGTTGGATTTACGCGGCACGTGCAGATAAATAAATTTCAGCCTTTGAACACATCGACATTTTGGTTTATTTCTAAGTCTCGTCACAAAATTCATCTGCACACCTCAATTTTATATTTTCAAGCAACGCTAGAAATAGCCATCTGTCGACTTGAACGAAATTGGATAGGACATTTTATAGAGATCACTCAAAGTAAATCTCAACCCTTACGAGGCAATTTACGTTTCCACCACCACGCTAATGCAGATAAATAACCAATGATATATGAATACATGAACGTTTCAAATCTAATTTTTAGTTTTACTAGGAAACGGCAATTTATCTTAGACCGCAAATTTAACTGAAGTAAAGTTACTTATATGTATGAAGCGAAGAGATCCATCTTTTAAGATGTACTAAATTTAAAGTTGAATTGTTACATTTGAAATCTCATAAAAGTTATCTATCGATGCTTCTCAAAAAAAATAAAATATTTCAGTAAATTCTTTTTTTTCCAGATGTGGAATGCTAGAGGATTAACCTGAAGAGAGAAAAATCCACAAGAGGAACATGAAGGCTAAAAATAATTAATCGACCGTACAATTTAAACGAAAATACGATGTTGAATGACTCATTTTTCTATTTTAATGAAACTGACGATCAGATATGTGAAGCAGAAACGAGTTCCGCATACTTTCAAACCGTAATCTACTTTATGTATAGTGTCATATTTGTGGTGGCGACACTCGGAAATGGCATCGTGTGTTACATTGTGCTCTCTTCCCCCAGAATGAGAACGGTAACCAATTACTTTATAATGAATTTAGCTCTAGGTGACTTACTAATAACAGTGTTGTGTGTGCCCTTTACGTCGGTGTCCTATTTAAAACAGTACTGGCCATTCGGTTCAATCTTGTGTCCGGTTGTGAACTATTCGCAAGCAGTTGCTGTATTCGTTAGTTCGTACACCTTGGTCACCATAAGCATAGATAGATACATGGCTATAATGTGGCCCTTGAAACCCAGGATGTCCAAAAGAGTGGCTGCATTCATAATTTTTATGGTGTGGTTCGTATCGGCTATTACTGTTTTACCAATTTCCATTCTATCTACACTGATGCAACCCAGCGAATGGCACCTAAAATGCAATCAGTAAGTATATACACTTCATAATAAAGTTTTATAATCTTTTATGTACCCATATGTATGCCGAAACTTTACCTAAAAATATGCGTGGTTGCAATTAAATGTTTGTCAAAAAATTTTCGTATCTCCATGTTGAGGTTGATCAAAAACAGCATCAACAAAATACAAATTTTTATATTAACAAGTACTGTCGAAGAATCACAAGAAAAGAAGAATCCAATAAAATCACAAATAATGACTCATTAAATCATGATACTTCAATTTTCAGGAACCAATCGTATCTACAGTTAACTCTACGAGGTGTGTAGATAAATAAAGTCATAAGCTGGAAGCATAACGTTCCACCCGGAAATACTGTGGGCTTGTGCTTTACAGAGATGATAGGTCAACATCCATTGCACCTTCAGTATGAGTTTCAACTCCCTAATGTTACTAGGTTATCCATAGCGAATTTTTTTGTTGTTTTTTTCTAATGCGATGGGGATGGGTCAACGTAACCCCAAAAGTAAAGGGGCAATTAGTTAAATAAAATAAAAAATCACCAGCGGAGCACACTTGTTTTTATTTGATAAAGCTCAAAAATGTAACACAGTTAACAAAAGTAGCAAGTACAACCCAGAAGGGGTTTCAAGGAGTTGAGCAACAAAAAAATAGAATAGTAATCAGTCTAACGATTAAATAAAACTTTGACCGAGAAACAGATCTGTTTTTCGTTTACAGAAAAGGCATAAAGTAAATGCTTAAAATTACTCAGTGAAAATTAAATTAACGCAACACAGCGTTTCTACGACCCAAAGAAACAATTAAATAAAATATCTCTGACCTTGTAAACAAATTCTCATTTGATCAGTCAGCTATCAATAGTGAGGTGGAAGAATCCAAGTGAGAAATAATCCAGCCAAGGAGGACAGTACTACCAATGACGTCTCTACGCAAAACGGCATCAAGTATTACGTCACGATCTCTCTTGTTGCGACGTCACGTCTAAGGTCGAGTCCAACTTTTACAAGAGGAAGAGGGGTGAACCGTGATACCTGAACTTTTAGCAACTAAAACTCCGCTTACGGTTTTCTTTCCACACGAAGGTCGTTATTAAATGTCAGAAAGAAGGCACGACTACCACTGAAAGTCTAAATAGTAAAAGAAAGATGCGTGTTACAGACCGAAAATACACATAAAGTTGCCAAGAAAATCCTAACTGCTCTTTTCTTTCAGAAACCAGGCTTAGAGAAGCTTATAAGAAAGCTTGTAATGCTTGACGTGCGCTTAAGCAGATCTAGGAGTCAATAAATTCCGTTTCAGGCCTCAATCAAAAGATTGACACTCACTAACAATAGATGTGCACATCAAGACATCCTCAACAGCAATAAATGCGCCGCGGAAAGAACACGCTCTGACCAACTATCCTGGGACGGAGGTCGTTACGAGATGGCATTTGTTTTAACCGGGCGAAAGAGTGAATTAGAGTAATACCGTGAAGCGTAGGTAGTGGCTTTTGTTTTCTGATGCAATATGATGAAATGTGACGAACTAACCTTTCAGTTCACACACAAATACAGGGCGACTGCCAATATTGAAAATAATTTAAATGAATTTTTCACCTGTAACACAGTCTCCTTACTTTATTTACACACCTCATATGTACGGTAGGTCACACATCCTAAGGAAGTTTATCTCAAGCGAAGCTTAGAATACAATGTTAGGCAGGAAGAGACAAAAAAAGTTGTCTAAGAAACATATGAAGAAAAACAAGATTAGTGAAAAGCCAGTACAAGAGATATGTATTTCACATTTAACGGCAACAAGTACAACGAGTATTGAGATGGTGGCTTACACTCTAATTAATGTTTTGAATATCTTGAATAGGAGGGAAAGAAGCTGTTACTACTACTACTACACTTCCGGTTATATCGGAAATCAATATCAACTTAGCTATATTTAATAGAATGATATATTTTTAATTCTAACCATTATTATGAAGTAAAAGCAATGAGACTTTTCTATAGATTTTGAAATGTTTTAAATTTTAATAAAGACACTAATTCGCTAATATTTTTGTTAGTGAGGGTGATGATTACAGCAAAATTCGAATTTATTTCATTTGAAGTTAGAAATCTTTTGTCTCCAAGTCTGAAATTGTTCACAATTTGATGTCGACTCTAGTGTTTAAATTGAATTCGGATTAACATTCTCCATACTTACTTCTTACTATCTTGCAGTTTTCTTAATACTAACAATAATTATATTAACCGTAAGTTGGCCGCAGTCGCAGTGAAGAAGAAAAATCACAGACTTCACATTTTGTATACCTATACATTCCGCAACAAACAAATTATTGAATCGGGTAGATTTTTATGCAGAAACGTTTCTGCAGTTTCTCAGTTTATTTCAACCTTATTTCAACCTTAGATATTTCATAGCCTCTCTATCTTTCGAGAAAAATTGGTAAATTTCCATCTGCAATTTTTCTTTCTTCTTACCTTGTTGGTTAAAATGAATAATGGTCCTCCAGCTCGCCCTGCACGTGGCTAAAGCCACGACGAAGTCGTCCAAACCATTTCTTGAATTGAAGATGGCAGAAGTCAAAGATATGTGTTAAATGTTCAACAATTAACGATCTCAAAAATCGCACGAAGATACAGGGAAACTGGCGAAAGCAACAGAAAACTCGAAAGAAGGTAACTATGGCCTTAGATGATCGTTATCCTTAAGGTGGCTACAGACTATGCGTGAATTCGCGATTCATGATGCGCGATTTGTGATTCGTCAAGTGCGCAAACTAGCATGCATCAAGCGCGAATTTCGTTGCATCTGTGGTTCGCGGAAATGCGCAGCCTTTGATGTTCGTCAACTTACCGCCTCGAAGAGCGAATCACTGCGAACACACGAACCACGTTGTTTACGAATCGATTTTAAACGAATAAGTCCCTACACACTATTCACGAATTGTCCACGAATTACGAATCGCGAATTCACGCATAGTTTGTAGCCACCTTTACGAATAAGGCATTGCACACCAAGGTGGCGCAAAAATGAATTAAGTAATGTTCGAAATGTGAACATTACGGCACAAACGGTAAGAAACCGATTCTGAGAAGCTGGAATACTGGATCTATACTCACCAGAGAATACCGGGCAATTTGCGAAAGACTTGCTGCCTGGATCATTTAAAATAGTGCTAAAGTTCTATTCACGGATGAGTCCAGGTATTGTCCATTCTCGTCGAATAGACATACAGATTCGGAAATTTGTGTACTGGACATAGCAAGTTTGCTTAGATTCGGTTCGTGGAGAAGTAATTGCATCGGCTCAGCTAGTGGGCGTGATTAGTCAAACTTATCTATTTATTTTTCTAGTGCGTTCCTTATCGCAGGCATTATAACAGGATGTCCAGTTGAACATTTACCGAATCTGTATGTCAGTCTATCGAAGAGACCAACAGTGCAATCAGGAACACGGCAAACTTGATTATGATTATGATCTCTGGAAACTAAAATGGACTTACTGGCGCTATGACTATAGATAGAAACATAAGTCTTGTTTCAGAGCCACATTTGCCCATTGGTCCCATTTTCCCCTTTCATGGGTGCATAGATTCTTTTAATACACGATAACGCACAGCAACACTTAGCTATCTAATGATAGGGAGCTTCTTGCAATACGTTCCGTTAAACTTTACGTACGTTAAACGTTAAAATTCGATTTCTGATTGGCTAGATCCATAAAGTTGGTAAGCAAAATAGTCTTTGACCTAACGGCCGTAACGTGTTGGAAAAACTACCTATTGTGCAAAATTACGTAAACGAAACCAGCATCCATGTCTTGGAGTGACCACCTTGAAGTCCAGATGTGAATCCAACAGAGCACGTTAGGGACCATATTGGATAAGTTTTAAAAAAGAGAAATGCGACACCAATAACCTTAGATGGGCTGGAAAAAGTTGTTACTGAAGAATAGCACCGGATAAACCAAGATGTAAGATGTAAATGAGGTCAGCATCCATGTCTTGGGGTGGCCAACGTGAAGCCCAGATATGAATCCAATAGAGCACATTTGGGACCGTATTGGATGCATTCTAAAAGACATAAATACGTCACCAACAAGCTTGAGTAAGCTGGAAGAAGCTGTTACTGAAGAATGGAACTGGATAAATTAAGACTACAATAGAATTCTTATCGAGTCATTTATCTATAGACGAATGCAAGCAGGCTAGAGGCGGAAATACCAGTTATTAATTCTAGTTCAATCATTAATTTCTGTTCTAATGTTTCCTCTTTGTGTATTTAACATTGTATATGTTTTTTTTTTATTACATAGTTTTGCAAACCCCAAAACTACGCAAATTTGGAGACCTCGAAACGATGAAATTCCCATACATGTGTGTTCTAACCAATGCTTTTGTGATAATGAGTCTAGTATTTGTGAATTCTGTGATAAAAATTGTTGTCCAACTCTCTGTGATGACTTTGTAATTAATAACTGTAACTGTGATCCTAGCCTAATCTTAAATATGTTTACTATTCAGGACTGTGATATCCTCTCTGGCTGTGAAGAAAATTAAACCAAACAATGTTTGCGGTGTTGACAATATACCTGCATTTTTTGTAAAAGATTGCATTCACTGTTTTATAACACCTCTGTGCCGTATATTTAACCTTATGTTGCGCCAATCTGTTTATCCGAACGCATGGAAAACATCTCGAATTATTCCAATATCTGGAGAGAAAACGGAAATCTCTAACTACAGACCCATCGCTTTACTGCCTAATTTTGCTAAGCTTTTTGAATGTATTTTCTCAAATGTTATATACTAGCACGTTGTTAATCTAATAGCCCCTGAACAACACGGATTTATTAAAGGTAGATCAACAGTAACTAATCTTTATGAATTTGTGAATTTGGTTTCCACCGCTTTGGATAATCGCCTTCAAGTGGATGTAATATATACAGATCTAACTAAAGCTTTTGATAGAGTTCATCATTGTATCTTATTAAGAAAGTTGAAAAATGTAGGTTTTTGTAACAGTTTGTTAGACATAATCAAATCGCTACTGTCCAATAGGCAACAGTTTATAGAATACGGTGGTTATAAATCTGATTCTTTCTGTACGCGTAGCGGTGTCACCCAAGGATCTAATTTAGGTCCTCTGTTGTTCATCATATTCTATAATGATGTTGTCAAAAGCATTAATTGTAAATCCTTTATTTATGCTGATGATCTCAAAATTGTAAATGTCATTAATTCTTATCAGAATTGTTTGGATCTTCAAGAGAGTATTGACGGTCATAAATTGTGGTGTAAGATAAATAAATTAAATTTGAACATTAGGAAATGTAAAAAAATAACATTCTGCAGGAAAGTTTATCCAATATCTTTTCATTATAATATAAACGCTCATATTTTGGATAATTGCAGTGAAATTACAGATCTGGGTGTTATCATAGACAGTTCTTTGACCTTTATCTCTCATATAACTCACATAACAAATGTCGCCGTCAGAATATTAGGTTTCATACAAAGAAACACTAAAGATTTTCAAAATACAACTTGTATAAAGCACTTATTTTATGCGCTCGTGCGGTCTAAACTTGAATATTGTTGCGTTATTTGGACACCTCATCATCAAATGTACATAAATCTTTTGGAAAATGTTTTGAGGAAATTTGCTAAATATCTATACATTAAAATGTTTAATGAATATCCAAACAGACATTGTGATCAAAAAAGCTTGCTTAATGTAATCTCAGAGATGTCTTTAATATTTAGAAGGAATGTGTCCTGTCTTATCTTCCTGCAAAAAATTATACACGGCACTGTAGACAGTATATATTTAGTAAGTAGTATCAACTTGATTGTACCACGGCTAGTTAGTAGAAATGCTATAACCTTCTATTATTCAATACCAAATACTTTTCATCGGTTTAACTGTCCTCCTATAACATCATTTAAATTATATAACTGCCTTGACCAAGATTTTGAGGATATATTCTCTGATAACTTTAACGCTGCCACCATCAAGAAAAAGCTAATTAATTATTATAATAATTTTTAGATTTTAAGTTACCGTCATATCACCGTAGTTTAATTATGCTATGTTTTCTTTAATTAACTTAGGCTAGTTTTTTGTTTTTGTTAGTCTATCGTTAGCTATGTACACATGTCTATGTCCACTATAGACTTTTCTGTCTGTTGGAAATACATATTATTATTATATTATTATTAATTAGTTGTAAGTAACCTGTATGTAGGAAGTTCTGTTTAAAAGAAAATATATTTAGATGTACCACACAGTAAATTTGTCTAGCTGCATAAGTTGACAATTTTTACAAAAATTTAAAAAACTCAAATAAAAGGAAAAAATATAACAACTCCGTTGAAAAATCGTTGTTCATAAGACGTCAGAGGAGCTACTTGTAGTCCTCATTATGTAAGCAACTACAGTAAAACACGTAATATTTCAAAATAGTTCTTTACATTTCAGTATACTTGGTGTTCAATTTGAAACGTACGTTCCCTATTCCAAACTTTTTTTATTCTTGAAGATAGATATTCGAAAGAATTTTTGCTAACATCACCGAATTTCTATCCTTAAAAATAAAAAAGTTAGCAATGGTGAACGATTCAAATTAAACAGACTGTATATCACAAAATTTTTTAATCTTTATTGAAACTAGTCGTACTTTTCAAGTAACAATGTTCGTGAATCACCTGTATAAAGCAACTTTCAAAAAGGTGATGTACCTAATGATATTTCAACGATACCTAGAAGTATGTGTTCTCATTTTCATTTTAGGTACATCGAATAGAATAAAAGGAAAAAAACAAAAGTATTTTAAATAGTTTTTTGAAAATATACAAACATTTATCTTAACAAACCAACTTGTACTAGCTACCATTTACATTTGAGCAAAAAAGAAAGAATAGAAACGTAAATACACATTTAACTATAAACATGTTTAGGTATTGCAAAAGTAGATGTCCATATGCATTATATTCTCAAATTATTAATACATTTTATGTTTCCGCTAATGCATTCAAATTGCGTTTAGGAGAATAAATTAAACATTCAAAATGTGGAATACATGGATACGGGCAGACTGAATTAAAACAAAATTAAATGTTCGCATGCAGGCGAATGTAGGCAAATTAATCCTATGTATAATAATATTACAGACAAATATTTCTCATTTGTATATATACATATATGTACGCCAAAGTTTTAGTTACAAATAAAAGATTATCTCTGTAAAGAAAAGCTTACAGAATATTTATTATAATTTAGTACATTTCAGCATTTTTTTAGCGTTCTACTTCAAATGATATAAAATATTTTTGTAAGTGCACGTTTCATATAATTACATCCCATTGATACATTCATCCACACTTTAATAATATATGTACAACCTATTGATAAAGTTTACTCGTACCGCGAATGGTTGATGCAAGTGCAAAACTGAAATACAATTTTAGCGACAACTAACGATAAACTAGAAATAATCTCAGAGAAAGTGTTTACAGTTAGATTAATTTAGTCGGATTCCGTTAATCAAGATTTACAGAAATCTCCCATCGTCATTAGTCTTACTAATGTTCCAAGTTCATGAATCCTTGCGATACTGCCTACTCTACCCCATTCGCCGTTTAGTAAACACGTTTACAACCAAACCAGCAAAAATATAAATAAATGAATAGAAAAGCGGTAATATTCAATGTAATTGCTTAACAGCAATGTCCAAAAAATGTTACCTAGGTACTTAAAGATGTGGTTTTCGGAATTTTATAATTACATAATATCAGAGGAAACCAATGAAACTTTTGTAGTTGAAGTACAAGTTTTCAAACACTTATAAACGCGAGCATGCTGACAGTTGAAGTAGGTTTCCTCAATTTACGACCAGAAAGTTTGATTGCCATTTTCTCGATGTAGAGCTGCTACCTTCTTTGACGAAAGACGTCTGGATACGGCGTCTGTATGAATAAGTTCATATAACATGATGCCTCAACACATTTCAGCGTTATAGAGTGCAAACTGTCCCGCAAACGTAAAAATTTTACTATTCATGTTAAACTGTTATTAAAAGTCTTGAATTCGGATTAATTACGAAACGAATCTGTCTAATTTTATGAATTGTCCAGCAAATAACTGGCGCAAATAAAACATGTATGGTGAAAAACGAGCGTCAACGTCCAGAGCAAATATTCGATTAATTAAAATATCCACTTTGGTAGATTCAATTTTATCGGAGCAAGCCTGGCAATTATAGTAACTAATTAGAGATTAGAGTGGCTCTTGGTGCGATTTTTTATCACTCGATGGGTAGACAGGTTTTTATCTTGAATTGTTTAATTGAATATTCATATTTTATCACGTTGTAATATCCAGGGATTATTTCTGGTTGGCGTCGCTTAATATTCAAACAAGAGACTTGCTGAGGAATTAAGGTATTTGAGACACTTTCAAATCTTCAACGTTTTTGGTCAATCAACGGTTAAATTTCAAGGTTTCTCTTTTCATCAAAAAATTTCACATCATCAACGCATTAAAAGATTGTTATATTTGAGTGTGTATTAAGTAATTTAAGTGCACTACTTACTCCAGATCAAGCTTTTGCTTGTCTTCTATTGCTTGTAAACAGTGTTACAGAAAGTTCATCTCTGGGACTAACTACTTTATTTTTCTCGAAACTTTCAGATGCTCCTTCGTATATCATAATGGCTTTAACTTTAGTTACTCTATTAGCAACATAATCAAGGAAATCCTGATTTTTCTTCTCGTCGTAGAACATGATTTGTATCACATTGAGAAGTTCCAAAATAATTCTACTAATATAAATTATTAATATCTGCCTTCCTCATGGAGATTTATTATGGAATAATACATTTTCTATCAAGTGACGTCAGAAAAAATATCTGCAGGACTAAGATCGAGCGTGACATCGGATTTCACGTCTATTTTTGCCAAATATCGATTCAAATAACTTTCACGTAAATTTATTATTGAAATTCGAGGGTTTTAAATGGCGTTAATTTAGTAGAATAATTTCTGACGTTAAAGTTAAATGTTCATCATAAATACTCGTACGTAGGTAATTCCTTTAATTTTTTTAATTGAAAATATCAGCAATCTTAAGTGCAAATAAAAGGAAATTGGCTTTGTTGTTGGAAACGAAAAAGGCGACCGCACTTTCATTTAACCGAATTTGTAACCCTTACGGTTTAGGAAATCCCTTTCGAGTACACCCGATTTAAAATAGTCGGTTTTCCACTTAATGTGATAGTCGTCGTTTTATTTGTAAGTTCGCTTTCTCTTTGTAAATTAAAAAAAAAAAAACTATTTTCTTAGCTTTCGTCTGAATTTTACCAAACTTGATTCATACGTAATATGCGGTTACAAGAAAATTGTAGTTGTAGGAAAATAAATTAAAACAAATAATTAAATTTATCATTTCTACAGTTTTATTGCTTTAAAATTTATCGAAGTACTACTGACAGTTGTAGTGATGGAAAATTACTCCAAACTAATTGCATTAGAAACTAGCACAACTTCAATAGCCCCCGCCCAAAGTTGTCACATTAAATTTGATGTTTACGTGGGTATGACGAAATTTCATTCCACCGGTAATTAATCATACTTGTGCCGGCAATATTTTACCATTATACATCCTAAAGTAAGCATTCAGTTTGTGTACTATGAAAGCTTATATACATATATCCCACAATCTGCCATTTTAGGTTCATATGCTTTATAAAAAGAATCATTAAAATTCTACTTAATGCGAAGTTAAAAAACCAATTATTTCCTGGACGGCGACGGTGTCCTTTATTATTCCATCCCCTCTCTTTCGTTTCTAAATACCTACTTTAGAGTTTCTCTCATTTAATTTTTTTTTTGTTTTCTAAATTGGGACAATTTCGGGTATAGCTTTCCCGTCTAAAATTTGTACTTAAGTAAAACTTTTAATGAAACGGTTATCAGAGATTACTTCTATCAAGTATATACGTATACTTAATTTTTATTCAGAGTAGTTAAATAAATAGCTATTATGTGCTAAAATATTAGTACATAAAATTGAATTGCTTTTAGTAAGAAAATAAAAGATTAAATAAAATTTAATTTAGTCATAGATCACAACTTTTAGAGCACTTATTGGTACATCATCGTCTACTTACATGTAATACAAAGAAGAGTGAAAATATTTTATAAGAGAATATTTCGAACCCGAAAATTCAAAAAAGAATTCAAACTTTGAAGGTGAATAGTCTACCCTAGGGTATGCACAGAACAAAATTTTTGATCGGCCCAAAAACTCTTTAAGAGGGATTTTCGGTCCTGTCGAGTAACTCGGTAATCAAAGGACTCGAATACTTTTGTGTATGAATGTAATTACTTTTTAAACCTATAACGCGTATGTAAAAAATACCCTCATTGCAATTTGAAAATTTAAACTTACCCCACACACCATCATCCATCTTATTAATGATTCAATAGGATATGTAGTTACTTAAATATAAATAACACTTTGTGTTTGATTCTTGAAAAAGTAATTTAAAGTTTTTTTATATTTTCCAGGTCAATTTGTAGCGAAGACTGGAGTGAAGTAGGGGCCGGATATGATACTTTATACTCGAAGATTTTACTTATATTTCAATATGTCATACCCATATCGGTGTTCGTATTTGCGTACACCAGTATCGCCATCGTCATTTGGTGCCACCGAACCCCCGGTGAAGCCGAGAACTGTCGGGATCAGCGCATAGCCAGAACCAAACGAAAGGTAGGGTAAACATGATGCTTTTGATGGATGTTACCTTTTAATATCAAAGCAGAAGCAAATATAATTTAGCTCAATTCCAGACCCCTAAAATTAAAATAAGGAATTTATTCCAAATATAATAAAAATGAGAGCAAGGCTGGAAGACTGTTATTAATTCAAAGAGCAATAAAAAAAAGCGTATTCGACTTGTTCTCTTCGCCTTGCTAGGGACGGAATGATTAACACAAAGAGAACTCCACTGCTAGCGCCATTTATTACACTTTTAATTAAATGTACGTTCACGTACTGAACGCAAAGAGATTTTTTTTATTGTCGGTACTTGAAAACAAAGAAGTGCCACCCTGTGCATTTCTGATTTAATTTTTGATTTAAATCTTGAGTTTTAATTAATTTAGAAATCGTAAATTTGAACATAAAACTATAAATATTTTTCAACATTTTTAATCTTAGATTAATTAAGATGAAATTACGATTTTTATTTTCGTTGATAATCTTTTACTTATTGTTAGATATATTTGCAAAACAAATACTACTCTGAAGGTGGATCTTTATATACAAGTTAAGTTACGTCTAACGGTGTTGCAAGTAAGCGAATTGAGGTGAATTCAATCAATCTTTCATTTATAAACACCTTACGCATTCGCCTGATTAAGTTTTCCACAAGTAACCAATAATACCACAGATAGTTCCTACAAAGTGTCTTCCACAATTATTAATACCCAGCGAAAACATGTACGTTTATTCAACGTTAATTTCACGTTGTAATGGTGGAAATAACGTTATTCGTTGAAAAATGCAACGTTGTTTTTTGGTTGAATTAGCAACCATAATTATATCACGTTTGTATGACGTGTTTTTTAACGATCAGTTTAATATGGACGTAATTATAACGTGAAATAAATGCGTAACAATTTTGTCTTTTTACGATGTGATTTATACTATGAGTAAATGCGATGTATCTACCATACGTTGATTACCACATCATTTCAACGTTAATTCAACATCTACTATTCTACGTAATAAATGAGAAAAAAATTAACGAAACTAATACGTTAGATAAATCATAATTTACAACTAAATTTTTAACCCACGTTTTATAACGTTATTTTAACGTATACCGAATAAATATGCCTTACAAAACGTGATGTTGACGTTAGAAAACACTTAATTTTACAGTGATTGTCTATCGTGTTTCACACCTTTGAATTCTAATTTTACTAAAAATCTATGAAATATGAGGTTCTTCTCTATGCTTGGCAGCTTTGAAATGAAACGAAACAGGTATGAAAAGCACTGCTAATTTGGACATACGAGTCAACCACAACCCCTTTTTAAGTTGACGTAATCTGTCAATTTTTTTTAAGTTAGTTTGAATTTGATGCCCAAAATCCGTGATTAAAAATACTAAAGAACGCAATAGTCAATCAATTATACATACGTATACATATTATCACGAATACTCATTGGGGACAGCTGTATACAGAGTGGAAAGTTTAACTGGAATAAATTCTGTAACTTAGATTACGATTTGTAAAAAAATTCTTGGAACAGGTCAATTTTTATTTTTAATGGCGCATATTACAAAGGGACTTTTTTAACTTTTCAATTATTTGGAGGGGTGAAACGACCCCTAACTATGTTTTTTTTAATGGAAGGATATGTTGAAAAAATTAGGAATACAGCTACGTTTTATTTTTTTATTTTTCTTTAGCAGTAAAGGTAAAAACAAAAAAAGAATTTTTTTACTAAAACCGTTTTTAATGCCAAAAATTCAGGAACTCCATTTTTTATTATTTGATGAGAAGAAATAAGCATTCCATATGGTATCGTATTGTTGCGTGCAGCCAATAGATGGCGCTGCCAATGCGCTAAATTTTTAATTGTACGTAATTACCTCACTGAAGTTTTTCCCAATAGGTGGATAGAAAGAAGATGACCGATTGAGTGGCCAACAAGATCTCCAGATCTCACCCCTTTAGACTTTTTTATGGAGGTATTTAAAAAGTAAAAGTTTATGTGACTACACCAAACGACATAGCAGAACTTCAGAACTTCAAATTCTGCATGAAATTAGGAGAGTAACGCCGGAAATGTTACAAACTGTTAGGGATGGAATTTATAATCGATTAGGGTATTGTCAAGTGAGAGGTGGCGAGCATTTTGAACATCTGATGCGTTAAAATCGTTCTAGTCAAAAATTTATTTTTTATTTTTTCGCCTTTTACTGTTTAAGAAAAATTAAAAAATAAAAACGTAGCTGTATTCCCAATTGAACAAGCTTTAAGAAAAAAATTACTCAACATACCCTTCCATTAAAAAAAAATAGTTAGGGGTTGTTTCATCCTTCCAAATAATTGAAAAGTTAAAGAAATCCATTTATAATATGCGCCATAAAAATAAAAATTGACCTGTTCCAAGAATTTTGCTACAAATGGCAATTTTCTAAGTTACAGAATTTATTCCAGTTAAACTTTCCACTCCACTGCGGTTTTCATGAGCAGCATGTAATTTTTTTTAAATTTTCATAAAGAAATAATTTTGTAAATAATAAAGTAAATTGAGAGTACTGTATTAAACGAATATTTTATGTTAGTGTAAATATTTTTAGAAATAGACGATTTAGAATTACATGTGTATTATAAATAAATAATTTAGAATTTTTGAAATGTATATACAAAGAAAATAACCTTAGGATTGTAATAATTAGAAAAATTGATTTAATGATGTTATGATAATATGGATGTTAGAAGGAAACTGTAGGTAGTAAAGAGTTCGGAAATTGAACGAGTGAGGGCGGCGCGTAGCTATTGTAAGTTAAAGTCCTCGGTTCGGCTTTATTACTACTGCCTCCTTCCGCTTTACGAATCAGTCACGGAAGCGATACGGCACTGGGATCTCTAAATGGCTTAGCGGTCTAGTCTAGCCGACTTTGAAAGTCGTGTCACTCGGCGGCGTGGGTTCGAATTCCACCATTAGCCATGTATGTTTGTTCAGTCTAATGATTTAGACCCAGCTTTAATACACGTCGTAATTGTCTGATTCAACGCTACACGTGGACATTGCCGCGACATTTTTTCGTTGTTTTAACGTAACCATAACACACGAATTCAACGTTGATTAATTGTTATTCTACAACGTTTCTTACACGTGGACAGAGACGCTTAAAAGAAATTGATTGCCGCGACATTTTTTCGTTGTTTCAACGTAACAATACCACACGAATTCAACGTTTGGTTACATGTTATTTTACAACGTTTTTTACACGTACGTGTTTTCGCTGGGTATTCAGTCACATCGAATTGAGATTTCTTTTATTGTCATTGGAATCTGCAATTAGCATTTTATGTCTTCAATTTTTTGTCGGAATTTTAGGGTCTTTAAATCTGTCATTAATTTTTTTTAATTGTTCTTCCAACTTCCTAAAAGGATTCTACTTGCTCTTTAATTTCTTCCCTTCTATTTCTATCAATTCTTTCCTAGGTCCATGACCTGCCAGAGGTATTTGGATGATGTAAACTAACAACTGCAACAACCAAGTGTTTTTATTAAACTAAGTTATTAAAATTACTTTATTAAATTGGAATTAAGTTGGAACGGAAATCACGACGTATGAGGAACGATTGATTTGATGCTTTTGTTTATATGCAATAGCGTGATGTGCCCACGCAGATCCACCGCGACGTAAACAGTTAACCGGCAGTTATGGCCGAGACTTGCAAATCACGTCTAAATTTAAATAATGTTCTGACACTTCCCCTAAAGTCTAGGATCGTTATAGCTTGTTCTGTCAGAACCATTTATGTATGTTTATAGAGCCGGAGGCCCTTGGAAATAACATTGTTTTTTTTTTCGAGAATTATGCCTCTCTTAAAGGTGACATATACTTCTTACAAAAAACAGGGATTATTAGATAATTTCCCTATGATCCAGCTGTTACAGAAAACAAAGATTAAGGCACGGATTTAGGCGTATTGTCGGGTAATGAGTGCTTTGTCAAAAACACGCAGTCGACAACTCATGAAAAAAACGCTAAATTTTTTGTACAGTTGGTTGCAGACGTATACTCCGCTTTTTTCCTGCGACGTTTGTTATTTTTAATTTCACAAAACCGGGCTTCCGTTGAACAGTGATACTATCTATCGTGTACCATAATATATCCCAAATATAAGTAGTGGTTTCTAATTTGCATTTTACAACATATCAACTTTTTTGCATGTTCTTATTGCTTACTGAAATCCACTCTACAACACCGAAGCCAATAAGGTCTTTTACATTTCTCCAGCGCCCACAAGGGGGTGATACTGATAATGCCCACTGGGATAACTTTGAGAATCTGCACATGTTATCGCAATCTGTAATACAAAACCCTTGATAGGTCTAGTTTTTGCTTCACAAATTAGCCCAAAATTGATTGTAACTGTCTACAGAATATTTGAGTGTTTCCAGTGCTACACTTTCATGAATTAATAGGTCTGTTCGTTTTTTCTGCATTTTCTACACTTTTAACTCCTCTACACTATTTTTCTCACTCCTACCTACATTATATTATTATGTACATCTCACTCAACCAGCAGCGGTTGGTGCCAAAAGTGTAGAAAAGTGAACGAACAGACCTACTGAGTTGGCCCAAATTCTTGACCGCAAAAATCTCTTATAGTCGTCCCCAAATAGGAAACTACATAATATGTATACCAGTGAGTTCATATATGGAAGAGTAAAATTATCTTTGCACTGTTTGGCAGCTTCCTATTTACATCAACGAACTGAATTCGGACATACTAAATAAGCAAAGCCACAATTTTCCCAATATTTAAATTTCAACACGTAAACAATAACTTGTATTCAAGATATAACGAGTGAGCATTTTTAATCCGGAACATAGGAAGTTATCATAACTTTGAACATGCGGCTTCTTCGTATTGTTACGACTTCGAGGTTTACAAATTATAATCGTTGTTTATTTTAAACACACTTTAATCGATCATATAACACAATGAAAGCACCAATAATATCGAGCTGCACACTTGTCTAACCAATAACACTTTTATAACTTAATCGTTCTACTAATTCGCTTGCTACACACATCGCTTTCTAAAAACTGATTTAAATATACCGCCGTCCCTGGCTTATATACTAAGCAAGAATGGCGTAGAAAATGTAACGAATGTTCCAGTAAATACGATGAGTCTGGAAATTTCTAAAATCTCTGACTGGCTCCATAGACGGCGTAATCAGCCTAAAAATCACGGGACGTAACCGGACGGGATGGCCTCCGTCGTGAAGGGGAAGGACAGGGGTTCAACCACTACGACGATACCGCTTCCGGTTTCGAAGGAAGGAATTTTTTCCGTCAGCTACTTACCCGGCGCCAACTTTGACGCTCTCCCGAGCAGGTCTTGAGCATCCGACCCGGGGCGAGGAAGACGTCAAAAGACGCTCCGGCGACGCCTGTGATCGATATAATACTAATGTTTATTTACCTAACGGCCGGTATTACCAACGCTTTAAGGAGACCTTAAATTTAAGTCGTGTTTAGATTGTGACATTTCTGCTTGGTTTGTATATAATCAATCACATTCTAAACACGAATTAAATTTAAGGTCTCCTTAAAACGTTGGTAATAACCACTATAATAGGAAGAAATTCCAATTACAAGGCAAGTACTAAGTGTTCTTGCATGTGAGACAGTTTTAAAAAATGCTGACATCACGTTTTCGAAAAAATCTTGAGAAAGTCCGAAAATCGCGGAAAAAATTCTTTTCTTCGAAACCGGAAGCGAAATCGTCATGATGATTGAACAGGAGGATACCCCCGACCTTCCCCTTCACGATGGAGGTCGTCCGGTCCGGCTCGTTCTTCACACGAAGGGGCTGCGATTTTTTAAAGTCGGACGTTCGAAATCATGCAACTTCCTATGTTCCGAATTGAAAATTCTCACTCGGTATACAAGAAGGTCACTTATTAAAAAGCTGTCGAGCATTGTACACGTTTGTATATGGTATGCCAACTGACCGTTATTAATCTAATTAACCGCACAGTGTTAATACTTAATGGCATGATTGACCGTGACCAGATCGAATCGGCCTTAAATTTCAATTTAACTTACATAATTCACACAACAATAATTAAATGAGCGACAATAAACAAATAAATACCTAACACTATGTATTTCGGTAATCAATTCGAAGACAGAAAAAATGTCACGAAAAATCGAGAAATCCCAAGGTTGTTTCAGAGAGGCCGCGTGGGTTGCCTATGCACTTTTCTTGAAGTTTATACTCGCCAATAAAAATTACCATAGAGAGCAAATTTACTTCACCATTCAGGAAATGTAAAACTAACACTTAACGTAAAATTTAATTGTGCATACATATTCAAAGGTACGCAATTTAAAATGTAAAAAGCAGATTACGCACGTGCAGATAATCAGGATTTCCCTACCCATTGATATTTCGTCCTCTTTTTCTACTCACAGACTTTCATGATAACGGTAACTTGAAATTCACGTACACATCTGCGTTTCTAGATTTTTTATGTATTACGGAAGAAACGCTTGCTAAAACCGTACTTCATTTTTAACGAAGGTTCACTATCAGTAGACAGCTTTCTCCCGTGACATATTAAATTATAAAACGACTTTCGGATTCGAATTTTTCCAAAAGTATGGAGGGCGATTTTAAATTGTAAAGGTAACGCTTATTATAAAACTTAGAGAACCGTTTTGTTGAAAAATATGTATTTGCCAAATTTTATGCTGATTAACAAAGCTGTGCGAGTACTTACAGTTATTAAGTATAAGTAGTTAGGACTTATACTTGCATTTAAGTACATGCAACAGGTGACAGTACTTGTACTTGTATTTAAATACTCAAAGGTCTAAGATATTTTTGCTTGTAAAATAAGTACATGTATAGGTACTATTTATTCTTAACCTTTACAAAATAATGCAAAAGTAAGTGTAAATGAGATTGTTTACTATGTTTGGGTGCTTGCAATTAGTTTTAGAACCAACAAGTTCACATAATAGATCGTCGATCCTAGAAGCTTTACCACTTACTTCTGATTTGCTTTCTTGCTGTGAGTTGAAGTCAGTGCTTTAATACGTCCTTTATTCACCTTCTTCATTAATTGAAATCTGCATAATTACAATGACTGTATTTGTTTAATAAATTATTCAAGATTTTTTAAAATACAGTATGATTCAAGAGGGTCACACCACCGATTAGGTAGTGATAGAGAACGTTAATAGAAGCACAAATATACTTTTAGAATATTTTTATGGTGCGTAATTTTCTAGATATAACAGTTTAAAGATATTCCAAATAGGTAACACTGCACCTTGTAGATGCACTTACTAATTTGAAACCATAGACCATAGGTACCCTCATTTTTGTTGACACTTCTTAATACTTTATTTTATTTAGCCATTCTTAAGTTTCTTAAGTAAAAATTTGATAGAGTAGGTCGAGGCGTGCTTGCCAAAAACACGGTGGTAAACTTTCAAACAATTCAGAAAAATCAGAAATTAAAAGAAGCAAACTCTCATTTAAGGCCACATGTCAGACTATGGTAACCCTAGAGACACCTAATTTTTGCTGCACCGTTGCCGTCTAAAATAATGTTAATATTTCCAAAGAATTTTTGCTGCTTTATTACTTAATATTAATTATGTTTAAAAGCAAGGAAAATTTACATGCCTGTATCTACGGCTCTCATTAATAAAATTACATTATCCAATTAATAAAAAATCAATATCAAATTCGTATCTTTCAAGGCCTATATCTTCTTAAAGAATGCTCGTAGAAAAAATTTCTTTACATTTTATAGAACAAATAAATGGTTCTAAAGGACGCCCAAGTGTTGGTGTGGTCCTTTTGAATCATAATGTACACTCAACTCAAAAAATAATGACATAGGAATAATAAGCCATAAGGAAAGATACATTTCCTTTAAAATTTATATGCCTGCGACGATGCAACGGGGTGCAATAAAATTTATTGTACTTCGCTAAATAATGGTCCAATGCAATTATAAAATCCTTACTATTACGGTAAACACTTAATACTACGGTGTGTTATTGTTATGATTATTTGAAGAAATAATTTCTTGAAGCTGTTACTTCCATTACAAAAAAATCTTTTAAGGTTTAGTCTTTAAGAATTTCTTGATACGGATGTATAAAATATATCAGCCTATATTTAAAAAAGTCTAGAAAATAACGAAAAATTCCATACACATCCGAAAAAATTCTTACCCTTATTTAAAAACTCTTTTAGTTTTTTTTTGTTTCTTTTACTTTTTATGACGGCACAAATCGAATTACATTTTTTGTAATTTATTCGTAAAACATGGGTTACATATTTTTAATTTAGCTGTTTTGATTTTAAATTTAAAATTTTAAGAATTAAGTTTTTTCAAGTTAAGAGTAATACTAAAAAAAATTATATTATTCAATGATTAATAAAAAACCTATTATACATGAATCTCTTTTT
Organism: Dorcus hopei; assembly: GCA_033060865.1. Taxonomy (NCBI): domain Eukaryota; kingdom Metazoa; phylum Arthropoda; class Insecta; order Coleoptera; family Lucanidae; genus Dorcus; species Dorcus hopei. The sequence goes on along the minus strand of CM065423.1, from coordinate 28,572,150 downwards.
TTAACTGTGATTATAAAAAACATGTAGTTATAATTACAAGTAGACCTCTCGTTTCGCAATATACTCACTTTATCGTAAATAAATAATTATTATAAATGAGTAAACTGTCATTGATATTTGTAAGCTAAAAAAGGAATGTAAGGATTGTGAACTGAACTAAAAAGCCAATGAAATTATAACTACCTACAAAAACTTCATCATTGTTTCTATAACTACTAATATAACGAATGCAATTAAACAATACAACAACAGTCAATAATAACCAACATATTTTACAAAAATTTACAGTGATCATTGCATGTGCAAAAAAAATTAAAAATGTTAAAATTAGTCCCTTCAAATATTAATACTCTTAAATAATATTATTAATAAAAAATACTTTCAGAAAATTCATTTGAAAAACGTTCCTGTTATTTTGTTATTGATATTGGTTGTTCTTACTGCTGTCAAAATGTATAACATAACAAAATATCTAATATGTTTATATCATATGTTTAGGTTTTCTAGTCAAGAAAATATGTATAAAACTCTGACAGATTTACATTACATGGGACATTTATCGGGCCACAGGCTGCAGGGGCCCGCAGCAAAGACCATTCAATATAAAAAAAGATCCACGCGCTTGAAAAAACAGTCAATTCCCAGTTTTAATAAATTTATGATTTTGTTTCTTTCATTTTCTTCTTAATATGTGAAAATGAAAATTATCAAAGATTAAGAATAAGGAGATAAAGAAAAACTGTACGGAAAACGAAGTCAATTATATGGGCACTGATAAAGAATGACGTGACAAGCTTTTTACATAATAATAATAATAATATTTTTATTGTGGAGCTACCTTAGTAATACACTTTGTCATGTTTCATTTAAATAACACATTAAAACTTACATTAAAATGTATACGCTAATAGAAATTATAAACCACCATTACAAAAAATTGAAAATTGATGAACTGAAAATCTTCAGTTATATACATATTTTTATTTAAAATAATAAGTTAGTGAACGCGATGCCATTATAAAAAGCAGTGTCACTTTAATTTTTTTTTAGTAGTCTCAATAACTAGATACTCAATTTTTACGTTAACATCAAATCTTTAATTTAACTGCTTTGTAAAAATTTAGTTAAAAAGTTAATTTTGCCCGTAACTTCTTGTAATTCTTTTATTAAAAAAAATAATATCTTGAATACTGAAGCAATTTATATCGTAATTATTTTAAGTTTCATTCAAATTTAATATCTAAACTTGTGTAAATTCATTGTCAGGTAAAATCCGCCTTTGCGAACTATACTTGTGCCTGTTTGGACCCCAGTAATCCGCTTAAAATTTATTACACATCTGGGTTGTTTATTTCTTTAAAGGAGATATACTGGAATATTCGTTTTACTTACCTATGTCATTATTTTTTGAGTTGATAGTACATACAGTCTGTGGCATTTAACCGGTTTTCTTCATTAACGCCGTTCCTATTGAATATATGGAAAAATGTCTTATACAAAAGTATCATCCTTTCAAGCTCCGCATATTTTAAAATTATTTTCAAATATACAGGCTGTCCTAATTTGGCTGTATGATGTATAACTTCGTTATTTTAAATGGAACACCCTATGTTTTATAACGAATTTGAGCTTGTCAGGTTATTTTAGGGTAAGTTTGATCAGAGTTCCCTATACCTAAGTCCTATGGTTTTTAAGATATTAGGCTTTGTTTACGGTTTTCGGAAAATACAGATGTAATTTTATAATTAATATCTCATTAACGAAGAAAGTTAGAATGCAAATATTGTGGTACTGTTGCAAGCTAAGTGGAAGGTATCTACTGCAGTAACAAAGTTTACTTTTCTTTAAACAAGGATTCAGTAAAACTGTTTCCATTCCGACAACAATTGAAGGGCAATAACTTTTGTTTTTTAAATGGAACGGTGTTATTTTTACACCGGCGTTAGATACTCCATAAAATTATCTTTCAATTAGCTATACACTTCTCTATACCAATTACTGACGGTTGAGGAGATATTTAATATTACTTCATAATTTTTGCATTTTAACGTATTAATTAAATCAGAAGTGAGTATTTACTCAAATATTTTACTTGTTTTGAGTAAAATGTCAATTTCCTAAGTTTGTTAAGCTCTGTTACATAAAATGCATACATTTTGAACACTTATTATAAAATTACGAGACATCTTAGAATTATTTTGTTGTTCCTACAGTTTTCAAAGGTTTCGTATTTATTTTGGAAAATCAGTATTTAGTTTTGTTATTTGTTGTAGTAATATTCAAATATGATTAATAAATATTTCGTCAATAATGTATAGAGCACACTTTAGTATTTAACATAAAAGAAAAGTTAAACTTAAGTATAAGAAGTCTTAGGGCCAATTGTATGAAACGTAGGTAACCACACGATGGTGTTAATCGTGTGATTAAGCAATATCACTTGAGGAAACTTAACAATACTTAAAAATTCCTATCAAAATTATTTCTCTCGTTACTGTTTAACTTATCATAAACCTTAACAATGGAATTAAATAATCATGTATTTGACAATATTTTATACGACAAGGACTTAAAAACTTATCAAACTGACCTTTTACTTAAAACAAGTAAAAATTAATATGTTAAAATGCAGAAATTATGAAATAATATTAAATATCTCCTCAACCTATAGGACTTAGGTATAGGGAACTCTTATCAAACTTACCCTAAAATAACCTGACAAGCTCAAATTCGTTATATAAAACATAGGGTGTTCCATTTAAAATAACGAAGTTACACATCGTACAGCCAAATTGGGACAGCCTGTAGATTTGAAAATAATATTAGATTATGCGGAACTTGAAAGGATGATACTTTTGTATAAAACATTTTTCTATATATTCAATAGGACGGCGTTAATGAAGAAACCTGGTTAAATGCCACACCCTGTATATGTCGATTTGAATAACTACAACAGATTGCAAATAAAATTTATAATGAAAATTGTCAAGAATATGTTCTTATTTTTGTAGTACTATACAGGGAGTCCCATAAATAAGGGACCATAATGCAAGGGCTAACACAATGATACATTTAGGGCCGGTTTTATAGCATTCGTTTAAATCTAAAGGTAAAACTTCAGATCACTCTAATGATAATAAATCATTTTCAGACTAATGAGTGTGAACTTAAAGACAATAAAATGATTAGGTATAATAATGGGAATATCTTAAAATCTGAAGTTTAACTGCCAAACTGGAGTTTAAACTAATGCTATACCCAGCGAAAACACGTACGTGTAAAAAACGTTGTAAAATAACATGTAACCAAACGTTGAATTCGTGTGGTATTGTTACGTTGAAACAACGAAAAAATGTCGCGGCAATCAATTTCTTTTAAACGTCTCTGTCCACGTGTAAGAAACGTTGTAGAGTAACAATTAATCAACGTTGAATTCGTGTGCTATTAATACGTTTTAACAACACTCGAATCAACTTCTTTTAAACGTCTTTGTCCACGGTATTTCAACGTTAAATCCCAGTGCACACACACGTATAAAAAACGTTGTGGAATAACATGTAACAAACGTTGAATTCGTGTGTTATGGTTGCGTTGAAACAACGAAAAAATGTCGCGGCAATGTCCACGTGTAACGTTGAATCAGACAATTACGACGTGTATTAAAGCTGGGTCTAAATCATTAGACTGAACAAACATACACGGCTAATGGTGGAATTCGAACCCACGCCACGCCGCCGAGTGACACGACTTTCCAAGTTGGCTAGGCTAGACGCCACTTGGACACCCAGTTCCATGACTGATTCGTAAAGCGAGCAGAGGCAGTAGTAATAAAGCCGAACCGGGACTTTAACTTACAATAGCTACGCGCTGCCCTCACTCGTTCAATTTCCGAACTCTTTACTACCTACAGTTTCCTTCTAACATCCATATTATCATAACATCATTAAATCAATTTTTCTAATTATTACAATCCTAAGCTTATTTTCTTTGTATATACATTTCAAAAATTCTAAATTATTTATTTATAATAAACATGTAATTCTAAATCGCCTATTTTTAAAAATAGTTACACTAACATAAAATATTCGACAAAACACATTTAATACAGTACTCTCAATTTACTTTATTATTTACAAAATTATTTCTTTATGAAAATTTAAAAAAAATTACATGCTGCTCATAAACACCGCAGTGGAGCGGAAAGTTTAACTGGAATAAATTCTGTAACTTAGAAAATTGCCATTTGTAGCAAAATTCTTGGAACAGGTCAATTTTTATTTTTATGGCGCATATTATAAATGGATTTCTTTAACTTTTCAATTATTTGGAAGGATGAAACAACCCCTACCTATTTTTTTTTTTTAATGGAAGGGTATGTTGAGTAATTTTTTTTCTTAAAGTTTGTTCAATTGGGAATACAGCTACGTTTTTATTTTTTAATTTTTCTTAAACAGTAAAAGGCGAAAAAATAAAAAATAAATTTTTGACTAGAATGATTTTAACGCATCAGATGTTCAAAATGCTCGCCACCTCTCACTTGACAATACCCTAATCGATTATAAATTCCATCCCTAAGAGTTTGTAACATTTCCGGCGTTACTCTCCTAATTTCATGCAGAATTTGAAGTTCTGAAGTTCTGCTATGTCGTTTGGTTTAGTCACATAAACTTTACTTTTTAAATACCCTCATAAAAAGTCTAAAGGGGTGAGATCTGGAGATCTTGTTGACCACTCAATCGGTCGTCTTCTTCCTATCCACCTATTGGGAAAAACTTCAGTGAGGTAATTACGTACAATTAAAAATTTAGCGCATTGGCAGCGCCATCTATTGGCTGCACGCAACAATACGATACCATATGGAATGCTTATTTCTTCTTATCAAATAATAAAAAATGGAGTTCCTGAATTTTTGGCATTAAAAACGGTTTTAGTAAAAAAATTCTTTTTTTTGTTTTTACCTTTACTGCTAAAGAAAAATAAAAAAATAAAACGTAGCTGTATTCCCAATTTTTTCAACATATCCTTCCATTAAAAAAAACATAGTTAGGGGTCGTTTCACCCCTCCAAATAATTGAAAAGTTAAAAAAGTCCCTTTGTAATATGTGCCATTAAAAATAAAAATTGACCTGTTCCAAGAATTTTTTTACAAATCGTAATCTTCTAAGTTACAGAATTTATTCCAGTTAAACTTTCCACTCTGTATACAGCTGTCCCCAATGAGTATTCTTGACAAAATGTATGTATAATTGATTGACTATTGCGTTCTTTAGTATTTTTAATCACAGATTTTGGGCATCAAATTCAAACTAACTTAAAAAAATTTGACAGATTACGTCAACTTAAAAAGGGGTTATGGTTGACTCGTATGTCCAAATTAGCAGTACTTTTCATACCATTTCAAAGCTGCCAAGCATGGAGAAGAACCTTATATTTCATAGATTTTTAGTAAAATTAAGATTCAAAGGTGTGAAACACGATAGACAATCACCGTAAAATTAAGTGTTTTCTAACGTCAACATCACGTTTTGTAACGCATATTTATTCGGTATACGTTAAAATAACGTTATAAAACGTGGGTTAAAAATTTAGTTGTAAATTATGATTTATCTAACGTATTAGTTTCGTTAATTTTTTTCTCATTTATTACGTAGAATAGTAGATGTTGAATTAACGTTGAAATGATGTGGTAATCAACGTACGGTAGATACATCGCATTTACTCATAGTATAAATCACGTCGTAAAAAGACAAAATTGTTACGTATTTATTTCACGTTATAATTACGTCCATATTAAACTGATCGTTAAAAAACACGTCATACAAACGTGATATAATTATGGTTGCTAATTCAACCAAAAAACAACGTTGCATTTTTCAACGAATAACGTTATTTCCACCATAACAACGTGAAATTAACGTTGAATAAACGTACATGTTTTCGCTGGGTAAAGTCCGCGAATGTAAATAAAAATGGTCTGCTTCGGTAAATTTTTTTGTGGACATTTTCAGAGAATTACGAAAAGATACGGTCCCGTTTTCTTATAAATTATATGCGTCATTAGCACGCAGGTGTGATGTAAAACGATAATAAAACTGATCGGCTCAACATTGTAATTGTTGTAAATTGTAAATGCCTTTGTTTAGTTCTTAAGGTTTTAAAGATTTTTTAAAGATAACTCTTAGGCCCGGTTTTTCAATCGCATGTTAACTTTAACCTTCAGTTTACTCCCATAAGAACACAATTGTCGCTATGGAAATAAACCGAAGGTTACAGTTTAACTTGATATTGAAAAACCGGGCCTTAGCTTTATTAGAAATAAGTCAAATAACTTGAAATAGTCGAAACGAAGAGATATCTTTAAAAACTCTTCAAAAGCTTAAGAACTAAACGAAGGCATTTCACCTAAAATCCGGTCTCTAGTTATTACTTACCGCGACGTTTATAGCAAGTGTTCGAAATGCCTTCCGCTAGCGACCATACGGTAACGAAAATTTTCTGGCACTAAAGTTTGCTGCTACCAGTTCTTGTTGTTGTATTCACTGGCAAAAGACGCGTCGCTGATGGTAATCCCCTTCTATCAAGTGTTGCACACGTGACACGTGATAGGGATATAACAAATTTTCTCTCAGAATACAGTGCACAACAGTACGTGGCACGCCAATTTCACGTTCATTTTCACGTGTACTGCGCCCTGAGTTAATTATTATACATTAGAAACGTATTCGCATATTCCACATTCGTAAACATGCTGCGATAAGTGCTTCTACTTCAACACAATGTCACAATTGAACCGATTAACCTATGTGATTCACTGAAAGCTTTCGCCTTGCGGTACAATAGGGGTCGGATTGCGCAGGTCAGGGAAGCCAGGTACGGACTTAGTATTATACTTTAGCATATCTCCCAAACGATGCCGTTTTCGTAATTTTGTTAGAGTAAAAAAGTTTTTATATATGGTCACCTATCCACTGCTGCCGTATGGCCCCTTATTTATGGGACAGCCTGTGTTCGGATTGAAATTTTCCCTTATAAAGTACTTAATGACAATTGAGTGCAAAATGTACTAGACATGGACTTATACTGGTATTTATCTGAATTATATGAAAGGTACTTATACGCAAGTATATTTCTTCTTGTTTTATTTGTACTTGTTGTATTTACAGATAGTATTTGGCACAGCTCTGCTGATTAGGAATCTGGCAAGCGGTTTAAATTATCTCGTACGGTTTGTTCGCTATCTGGGAAAAAATGAAATTGGAAATTATCGTCAATTACGATTATTTTAAATCATCAATTAAGCATCTCTTTGAACTTTATTGTAGGCCGATAATATTCTGTTTCTCTAATGATTCGTTTTTGTTTTTCATTGCCAATTTAGGTTCTCGTATGGATACGATATCTGCTGTGTACACCCGTTGGGTGGTGTTTTTTTTTTCCTGAAGAGATTGATATGTCCTGCTTGCTACTTAGTTTTAAATTTTCATTGACAATATTAAAAAAAAAAAAACTCAAATTAGGACTCACGAGCATAAATCAAGCAGCTTAGGCTCTTTTATATGCCGGGTAACCATGGAAACGTACACGTTTTATTGGTCTTTCATCAAACGCAAAACGGCACGGCGGCGTATACGAATATAGAATAACGTATTTTTTTATTCGTTACGGAAAAATTCCTTTACAAGTGCACGTTTCCTGGAGAAACTGCGTACGATATGAATGAAATTATGGGGCGCAAATTCTCCGGAAAATGAACATTTTATACTACAAAGTATTTTTAGTGAGAGTACTTCTAAGTCCAAAATAAAAATGAACCTGTAATTGAAAGATTACTGTTAATAAATATTAACAGTGTTTTAATACATAATACTCTATCTGAGGAATAAAATCATTACTTTTTTCGTTTAAAAAAAGGTTTCCTCTATTTTCACGAAAGGGAGCTTTTTCTGTCGGGGAAAACTGGAACGCTATTTGTAGAAGGTTTTTGATTTAATTTTTAGAGTAACGGTGAGGCCTGTTGATATTGGTGAATTCTAAGCTTGGCGCAATTATGACCCTTACGGTTTTTACAATTTTATCTGTCGTTCGGAAAATAAAAGCGACCGTCCTAAATAAAGGGACTTAAAGTAGGTACAACAGACGTCATCAAAATCGAAAGCGTATTTATTTAGAGCAGAATAATCCTTGATTATAATTTTATTAATTAAGCATATTAAATTTAAGTAAGTATATGTATAACTTTTACTTTAATAATAAATAAACAAAACCAAGAAATTCCATCTCTTCCCCTTTCTTGTTCTTAGCTTGAATTTCAACTTCCAATGTGGAGCAGTTCAAAATTAGTAAATGCCGAAACAACTATTAATGTAATATAGAGCAACAAGCAACTTCTTAAATATAGCAGAGGTACCATTAATATTCAAAATAGCAATACTCCAAACAGTACAAGATCTGAGCCAGTTTCCACAGAACTATCTAAATTGTGCCCTCCATCTAAAGATTGGAAACGATAAGCTGATGCAATACACCTTGAAACAAAATATGTGCTCTATGATAAAGCTGGCGAAGATGGACGATCACCAACTTCCAAAGGTATTCTTATAAGTCCGTCTTATAAGGTATTCTTATACCGTTGAAATAAACCAGAGTGCCAGGAAGGACTCTGGGAATAAATCTCGAAGATAACATAATAAATCTGGGCGGGAATTCGATACATCACACAATATGTAATCAGCAATTGTCTCTCAGTTACAGGACAGGGGTTAACAAAATTTACCATTCTGGCAAGTGAAGTGAGTAACGGAAGTTCGAGCAAAACTAATTTATTTAAATAATTTCCTTGGTTCGCGTAGGGAAGTCAGTTGCTCCGTGTTATTGAAGAGGAGTAGAAAACGTCTATCACGTGAGATGTTATACCGGCTGTTTCAAATTGGGTGTGCACTGAAGTGATCTCCTGAACCGTAAGAGATACAGATATGGTTAAATGGAAGAATGACTCATGCAACTTATCTTCCATGGAACCGAATCTGTTTCTCTTGCTGTTTAGGACACCCGTTCAATGCACACTCAATTTGAAACAGCCGGTATATTGGCCGAATTCAGAAGAGCTTATTTTACTTCTAAGAAAGCTATCTTGATGCAATGCAAGTTTATAGAGATGCTCGATAGGGGTAATCGGGAAGCACTAGCGCGCTTTGCTCAGGGTTGCGTGGAACCAACGGCACGACTAATTAAGGAATTTAATTACTAAGACATGCAAATTAGACATCAACCTACTTTCCCTATTTACTTTTTGTTTTTTAGCTGTAAAATACATCATCTAGTATTGCTTATTAATTAGACAACAGTAGGTAATCACTTGCGTTGATCTATTTATTTGAAATGGGTCAGCTAAATCACGGCTCAGTAAGCTAGATTTAACTTCAGTTAAACGTGTACGTGCTCCTTTCAAGAATAAAGAAATACTTGCTGCTAGTACTCCTAATAAATGGAACAAATTTTGGAATTACATTTCCTTCGTACTTTTTTAAACTATTGTGAATGTACAACCTATAAAGGAGGCAAAGGTCTGTAAAGCTCTGAAGCCGTTGTATTTAACAGATTTAATGCCGACGTAAATTGAAAGTACCTAAATCAAAAAGACTCATCAACCTGTCCAAATAGAGAGAAGGAGATCAGAGTCGTGGCAATAACAAACCGATAAAACAAACATTTAATGGAAGTACCTCTTCCAATGAAACACAAGTTAAATAGAAGCAGTTTTTGTCGAGTCGTTAATAACTTAATCGATAGGCTTGGTTTGTCCGTCTAACAGTTTATTATGTTTGCCCCGTTTTAGTAACCACACCCGGCTTTTAATGGAACTCTAGTAAGCAAGCAAGCGACTCGCCTATTTATAAAATTTAGTTTCCGATATCTGTGTGACATGCAATCATATCATCCAACACATACTGATTCTTTACTGGAAAAGGTAAATGTGTCAACTATCAATTGTAGCTTCTTGCCATAATACTTACATATATCAATTCTATTTTACATGTCAATTTCTAGTCAATCAAGTAAAATTTAATAGGTTTCATAGATAATATCTTATTACTACACTGTTAAGATTTCGCTTTGCCATAAATTATTAAGATTGGAATTATTTTTACACGAAGAATTTACTAAGTGTATTTGTTTTATAATCACTTTGTATATCCGTGTACGCATTTTAATTAAAATGTGTTTTCGAAATTTGCACGTCTACTAATTGCACAAAGCTGTTGCCCCCTGTGTATCCTTGCATTAGCGATAACGCAATTGGAAATTTCTCCTCGTCTGCGTTATAATTCGTTTGTAATTGAGCCCGAAAGCTTCAGGCATACGCACAGTCAAACATTGATTTATTTACTGAATCGGTACGTCTGTTATTAATGACTCTAGTGTACTTTCGAGCCTCTTGTTCCGTGTAATAAATTTCGTTATATGACCCTGCACCTGCATACTTTTAACATTTAAAATTTTTAAAGTATGAAAGTTATTTTCCGATACATAACATTTTCAGTTCACTACTCTAGAGCACTCTCCGAATATTTTCATATTGTATTAACTGCATATAGGGACGAGTATACTCCGAGAGTACTCTAAAACAGTGAATCGAAAACGCTACTATTAATACACTGCTCAACAATTGAAGTGGATATTTGCAATGATTAATTTTTTTACGTAAAAATTTTAAAAAAGAAATGCTGATCCTCAGGTTTGATTTCCCAAATCGCTTGCAATGCCCTGGACAATTGCTGTAAGGTGAAGGGAGCTGGTTAAATTGCCTAGACATCTCGGACCAAACATGCTTGAATGCAATTCATGTCTGGTGAGCAGGGTGGCCATTCCATTCTCGTAATCCCATGATGTTCTATCTGATCATTTACAATTCTTGCACGATAAGGACGTGCATTATCATCGACCATCACACGTGTACCAACGAAATCTCGATTCGTTGGTAAAGAGGCAATGCTTCCAATTTTGAAAATTCCAATGATAATGTTTTATTGCCCAAAGATATCTGCATGCACGTTGATCCGTCGTCAACGGTGCGTGTGTAGCGTGTCTTCCTGCACGCAAATTACGTACATGCTACCTTCTTCTGACAGTTTGATAACAAGTCATTCTTTCAGTAACTTCCCCGAAGAAGCTGTTAATTCTTGAAACCGTGAATGGGTTTCTTTTTGCAGTCAGGGCTATCAAACTGTCTTGGGCATGGGTTGTGGCTCGTCCTCGACCTCCACCAGTTGCTAAAGTAGCGATTCCATGCTCGACTTACGATACTTTGTGACACATTCAGCTGGTTAACGATTTCTTTTTGTGGTAAACCTTCACCGGCCCAACTCACTACTTACTCAAGTTGCACTGATTCCATGATCGGCATGTTTTTATTAAATAATAATAATAAAAATACTTTATTTATCCATTTGATCACACATGTGATATTGGACATGTCAATCTAATGTAATTTAGTTATAAGTTATTGAAATATTCGCTTAGTGTATATCGTCGGGTTATTGCGAAAAGTCATTAAGTACATTTTTGCAATTTTCAACTTAAAAACCCTAAAATCAATCGAAAATATTCTTCGACATATTTTATTGTGGAACTGCAAATTCAAAATTTGAACATCCAAAAGTTTGGATATTGTAACTTAATGACTTTTTGCAATAACCCGACGATATGCACATTTACTAACAAGCAGCTTTTTGAGTTCCTGTTTAAAAATTTTTGGAGATCCAGTGGAAGTTATTTCTTGAGGTAAATGGTCGTATATTTTGCGGCTTTGGTAGTTTGGAGAATTCTCATAGAAAGTTGTACGATGTGGAGGCACCCTTAGAGCTTGACTATTCCGTGTGAAATAACAATGATTATCACTATTTTTTTCGTATTGTTTGAGATGACTTTTAACGTGCATACAACAATTTAAAACGTAAATGTCTCGCAATTATGACAGCTGTCAAACATGTCACAAGTCCCACTAAGTTCTTGCACTGAATTGAAATCAACGTGAGGATGTTTTGAGTTTTGAAGGTGTCTCTACAGGAATGTCGTTTCTTTAAGTTAAACGTATAATTCTTTTTTGGAGAGTAAAGATTCTAACTATATTGGGTGCGTTGCCCCAGATGATGACGTTATACGACAAGGTAGAATACACTAGCGAATTATAGGTCTGAAGAAGGATTTCTCAACTGCGTTATAACGTAACTGTAAAAGGGCATAATAAGATTTACTTAATTTTGTACATACTGTATTTAGATAAAAATTCCATTTTAGTTCTGGATCTAAGGTTATACCCACGAATTTAACTGAGAGTTCACTATTAGATAGAGAAACGTTTGTTCCAAATTGCACACATTTGGTTTTTTGGATGTTTAGTACAATCTTATTATGCTTACACCAAGACTCCATGTCACTAACAACTGCTGAAACATGTGCTTGGAGTTCCTCAGAGTTAGACGCGGAAACAGCTACTGAAGTATCATCTGCATAAATCACAATATGACCATTTTTAATGTAATTGGGAAGGTAAATATGTTAAAGATTAGCGGCCCCAGCACCGAACCCTGAGGAACACCAACATTCATGTAGTACTTTTTTGATTTTTCATTGTTACAATTTACGGTTATGGATCGGTCTGATAAAAAAGACATTATCCACGACAAAATATTAGTCTGAAAACCCAGATTGTATAATTTTAGCTCCATAACTTTCAAATTCACACTATCGAAAGCGCGCGAAAGGTCGAAGAAAATACCGGCACATATGTTTCCCTTATCACGTTCAGAGTTTATGAAGTCCACGAATTTCACTGCTGCTGTTTGCGTCGACCGACCTGGTCTGAATCCATGTTGTGCATCACTGAGAAGATCAAAACGGTTTAGGAAGTTGAGAGTCTTTTTATAAAACATTTTTTCCAAAATTTTCGAGAAGACACTGAGAACGCTGATGGGCCTGTAATTTTCAACCTTCTCTTGAACTCCCGCCTTGTAAATTGGAAAGACCGTCGCAGACTTCAGAGTACTTGGAAACTTCCCTTCAATAATGGATTGATTCAACAATTCAGCAAGGTAATGTGAAATCGAACTGATAACGTTTTTTATTAATTTCATCGTCAGACCATCGCTGTCTGGAGTTGTATTGTTCAACTCAAAGACTGCTGATTCTATATCTTCGTGACACACAGTACTGAAAAACATGGTATTATCAGATGGAGCACAAAGTGTGTTGGTGATAGCAGAGTCTTCAACAGAAGGTCCATTAGATAGTGTAGAAGCGACAGTGGAAAAATGTTTCCCAAACTCTTCGCAGACGTCACGTGGATTAGTTAAATTAATACCATTGGATACAGGAGCAACTTTTTCCCTAGTTCTTTTACGACCTAATTTACAGTTCACTATTTTCCAAATTGCAGGTGACTTATTTATTTATTTTGCAAAAAAATATTAAATAAACAAATTATGAGCTTGGTGCGGGACTTTATCACCACTCTGTATATTGACCTGGATAACTAACATTGTGAAGTACATGGTGGGGCTAAAAGTGCATGCCAAGCAACGTATTTTTCGTTTATTTATTTACATGATAAAAATCACATGTAGTGTTTATGGTTGTACAGACAGACATAGCGTTGACAATCCTCGACATTTTTTTAGGTTAGATGTTGTTAGGTGTTATTAGTGCATACGTGTTATAAAGTCATCTAAATGATATCCAGGGCATGCACAACTTCCATACACATTTCAAGGATCAATTAAAATTTCGGTTCACTGTAGATAATACATGTTTTAGCTCGTTCTATTGTCATCCATGCATATGGTGGCTGACTTCACTAGTATTTATGAGTAACATATTACAATCGCCAATCCATTATACATTTAATAAGAGACAATAAGTGAGTTTAAAATGACGTCCTCGTTCTACAAAGCCGGCTTAATAGCCGTAATATGAACGTTTTAATGCGTTTGTAAAAAAATGTTAATACCTTAATCATGTTGATGACTGCACTTTATGAAACTTTGTTATGCACTTATCTGGATAATTTCGCATAAATTTCTATGTAGTTTTTTTCTGCTTTAAAGTTTAAAAAACGATATCCAATTTTACTAAAGCATACCATACCATTATGCTTCATTTTAAGTTGAAAATGTTTTAAATCCTTTGATTTTTATATGAACCTTGTCTCTAGAATAAATAAATAAATAATTGCACAAATGTTAACCCCGTTATAGTAGAAGCACATAGAACAGGAAAAATACAAAAAGAATCTATCGTAACAAACAGAAAATTATTTTATCCGCCGCTTATACGACGCTCATGATTTAAGTAATTTACGAGCCTAGTTCCTCAATCTTGGTAAACATCACTGACAGTGAGCTCGCGCAACTAGGATACAAAGGAAACTTACCGAATATTATCTGTGTAGGGATGGTCAAAGAACGCTCAAACAAACGTTCACCACAGTAATTTAAAAATGTTATAACAAGTGTTCGAAGTGACGTCCATCATTAGCGAGACACATTCGAGCACGGCGAAGAAGCGATTCTTGTATTCATATTAGCTTGTAGCGATTAGCACGAATACTGACACTCGTCGCTGTTGTGAATACTCATTGCTGAGTTGTTTAAAGTGTTTATGGAGACGGCATACACTATTTGCTTCATGTGATTCAACAAAAAGAAATCACAAGGATTTAGATCAGGGGACCGGATAGGCCACCACATTGATCCGTTTCAGCTAATCCATTTTCCTGGAAAATGTTCATCGAGCGAGGTTCTAACAGTTATAGTATTGTGTGCTGGACCCTCATCGTGCATAAATCACTAACTATGAAAAGTAATAACTGCACGCGTTAACTCAACCGGATATCTCAACTACTCTCCAAATACTAAACTGCTGTTAGCCAAATAATACGCAGCAATAAATTACGAGTGTCACGAGCATAGAAAATCAGACATATTCTTTGCTCCGTTTGATGCAATTTATTGCGATATCAAAACAAGTGCTTTTATTGTCTTCTGACCTCGGAAAAAGTCGCACCCCATGTTGATTCATACAGCTGTAAAAACTTTATTGCAGAGCGGTTATTTTATTCCAACAGATGTTTTACCAATACGACTGTCGTAATAAATACTTGACCTACATCAATTCATAGGTGCACTATTAATTCTTGTCCGATTTTCAACTGCTTTCTTCTCGTCTGTAAATTCGACTTGCTTCCGAAAAATTTAGCTTTACATTCCACATATCATGACCATTTATGGTCTTATATTCTGCACTTATTTAAAAAGACACCCGGTACAGTGAAGTAGATGTCGCATAGTGTTCAAGCGAAAGTTTCGTTTTGTATCTTTTATTTTATAATATAGCCTGTCCTAACACAGCCGCTTTTCAAGTTAAGGCCCGATTTTACAATCGTCGGATAAGCATAGAATAGAATAACGTGGCGTAGGTGTGACGTAGATATTGTCGCGTGAATTAAAATTACGAGAAGTGTCTTTCATTTAATTTTTATTTAAAGTAACTTATTTTAATTTAATAATCATTTTAAACATAATTATTCTACGTTACTCACTTATCTTTTAACTTATAACCTTATTTGATCTAGACCTTTAATTTAACTTTACATTACTTTACTCGGGGTGAGGGCCTGGCCCGGCGGCCAGCCCTGGCTCGTAGAGTCCACTCGCTTGGCTTTGTTTACGCGCACTTGGTTTCACAACACTGGCTAATAAATAAATCTAATTCTACTGCTACTGATACTGCTTGATTCTACCTGCGGGTCGATCTTTTATACATTTCCTATATCTACGTCACAATTGGTTCTTTTGCTCTGGTGGCCGGGTTTCGTTCCAAAGTACAAAGTTCTAAAAGGTGTCAGCATCAATTGACCCTTGCCAAATTTGTTTTCTTAAAGCATTCTAATTGCCCCGATCTTAATTGGCACATGTAAACAACACACCCGTATCCCGCATAGCTTGCATTTATGCGTAGTGAAACTTCAATGGGTGCTGATTCCGCATAATTTTGAAATGCACATAATTGCAATAATTACGAAACGAATTTAAATTTACTTATTTTCTCAGATAATAACATCGTGACAATATGAAGGAACATTAAAGGATATTCGACGAACAGTTATTCCGTCCTTATTCCACGATTGTAAAACTGGGCCTAAATGAAACAAGGTAAAATGAAACAAGGTAAAACAAGAAAATACATAAATTAAAATGCCACTCGATGCTGTTGTAATTGATCCTGCAATTTTACAACACAGTGGTACATATTCAAATGTATGATATGAAGCGTTAATATAACTTTCAAATAGCCTTAAACAAATATGCCCCTGGTATGCTTATGATTATTTATTGCCCGTCTTTAAGCATAACCACAAGTGCCTATGCGTATGTAACTAGTCAGATAGCTTACGAAATACATATTGTGGATCTTTAATTAGTTAGCAACTCGGAATACAAAGCACCGTCTTAGCAGAAAAGGATTACAATCAAACTTCACGGTCTACAAATTGATTTTGAACTGATTCTAATGCTATGCCATAAAATTTTAATAACCATCCATCCAGATGAGGAAACTCTCAGGCTCCATGGTTACAGATTAATTTTCTGAAACAGCTGTCAAAATTCACTCCGCATTAAATTGTAGCACTTAAAGCATGCATTTAATGTTCTCCAAACGCATTAGCATAATTTGTGAAAGTAAACAATGTAAATCTGAAACGAATAGAGTACAGGAAAAAATTAGCGATTTCGCTACAAGTGTTCTTATTTAAATTTAAATAAGTAACACAATATTACTTATTCATTTTATGATAATTTAGTAGTGTCCTAGCTAGACAAACATTTATTATTAAATTTCTATCGGTTCATCACTGTTTAATATGTACTATGGTGCTCACCCAAAATGATACGACTCGGCAATTTCGTGGTCCTTCTGTAGCAATTCAAAGAGGGGATGGCTTCAATTTGTTCATATCAAATATGCAATTGGGCAAGTAGGGGCCTGTACCTGCGACCGACATTAACCTTGCACTTGGAACGTTTATCGCAGACGTTAAGAAATTATATACCAAAAATACACAGCATGTTCAAGAAAATTAAATGGAATCTTGCAAAAGGCAATACGCATTTTAGTTAGTTGAGTTATTATTATATAATTTTTAAATATTTAGGTATATGTACTGAATTTATGTATGCTCGATGTAAGAAGTATTTTCTACGGTTATAAATTTTTGTAAATTATATTTCCAAACGAAAGGCAAACGATTCAATGAAAACGTCTCCTTTAAAATAAATCAGAGCGATCAACACTCAACCGTCGCAAGTACCATTATTTACATATATTGTCTAAAATTCACCAAACTCCAGTTAATCTTTCTTTGAACTGTTATTTTCTTCCGCATAATAGTGAATAATATTCCATTAGTTCGAAAGCTGATTGAGAAATAGCCATTACAAATCTAATGTACGACTTGATGCGTTATCTCGGGAGAACAAAACACTTCGCCTCAATTTTCCAGACCCTTTTTTTCTTTTATCGCATCTCAAAGTTTAGTAGGACATAATAAATAAACTTCTGGTATCGTAACTCCCTTTCGTAGATAATCACTAAACCTTTCGATAAGGCCTCAGCATCTTAACAAAAACGTTTAAACATATAAATTCATGACGCTACCATTTCATAAGTCACAAGAAACAAATAGGTAACTGTTCTCATTTTAAATTTTACTGGATCCCTATTTACAACCTAATGCAATCTTTCTTTATCTTTCTTATACAGCGATGACAATAATAACTCAAAGTTAATGAAACAGATTTTATTTCTCAAAATAATGTCCTTTCTTTAATGTGAACTTTTGCCAAGGATTTTGGCAACTTGCTAATACCGACAGAGAAAAATTCTTATGGTTGTCAATTTTGCACCGCTTCTATTACTATTCATTCGACATAAATTTCTTGCGTCCTAAGTACCCTGTACTTTGAATGATGCCATTTCATACCACCCTGTTTGCTTTCTGGGATTTAATTGTGTACCTAAGATTTATCAACGGTAATAATTCGTTCCATGTTTCTCAACCTCAACACATAAAAACTTAACGATAATAATTCGCGGTGCAACAGAATTAATACCCCAATTCTGTAACTCATAACAATATTGCTAAGTTAACAATATTGTTAAGTGAGATATTTTGACCAATCAGTACATAGAAATCCGTTGTATCTAAGCCCTGATTGGTCAAAATATCTCACTTAACAATATTGTTAACTTAGCAATATTGTTATGAGTTACAGAATTGGGGTGTAAGTATAGTTGTGCGCAGCTTAAATACTACAACTTGACAGTTCTGAGAGCCTTGCACAAGAAGGTTTTAAGGGTGAGGTTTGCGTGCAGGAGGTACATTTTAGGTGCGCAAGATTGTACATCACCGACAAATATATTTATGAAACCACAAGAAAGCCCTTGCTATTTATCAACTATAATTGTCTTGATTATTATGGAGTAAATTTGGACATTGTTTATGCACTGCCTTTTCAAAAGTGACACTTTACAAACTAAAGTTAACATTTAAAATATCTACTTTAGACACGGTTATCTAAAAAAATATTTATACTCCACTGTAAAAAGTAACTGACACAACTGATCGGAAACAATTTGCTTGGTAACTTCCCCCAAGGTAAACAGTGCAAATATGCGAGTTAGTAGAACGCGATGTATTGAATTCTAATCAGTTTTGAAAACGAAAACCCGGCGTTGAATAAACTTTTATTCAATAAAATTTCCTCCAATTCAGAACGGGATGAATCACAGCAAAGTCTGTATCCTCCATATTAGATATTTTTAAGCGATGCAGAATAAGTACACTTCCCGGAAGATGCAAAACATTTTCTGCAATATGTTGGCCAATACAAAGATTGAAAGTTACTCTGTCGATGCTTTCATGTTTAAGGTTCGTCTAGTATGCAAATGCAGCGGGTTTTATAAAACGTGTATTCATGGTTCAAGAAGAAGTTAGTTGTACGGTAAAGAGCAGAATTTAAAAGGCAAATGAGTCAAAAAAAAACTCGAGTGTATCCAAAAGACAACAGCAGAGTTTGACTACGTAAAGGCAGTAGCTTCTAGGTAGGGTACAATAGATTTTAAAAAAAACTTGTTCAGACATTACATGATAAATAAACGAACAAATTAATTTTTAAAAGTTGGGGAACTTCTTTCATTAGATAATTATATTGGAAACGAGCAGCAACTTCTTCGGAATCTGAATTCGAATTCTATTTGCACATCGCTCTCTATGTAAAACGCATTTTAAATCGTATTCAAATTTCAAGCGTTTTAATATAAAGTCAATTTTCTTTTATCCCCATTTTCAATGTTCCAACCGAAGACCGATCATTGACTGCGAAGTCACGTAAAACATCTTTCAAGCCAGAGAGCTTTAAAGGGGTGGAATTATGAGGTTAGTAAATTATTATACTTCCAATCTTCAGAACTTTAACTCTCTAATTTCTTATTGTAATGCATTAAGAAAATGAGCAATCCAATTTATTTTTTAACGATAAAATTGTGCAGCTGAATTGAAAAGTTTTGAGAAATAGTGTATTTTTAAAGGAATATTCCAAATACATTTTACAAACATCAGTACTACATAATAACTTTGAGGTGGAAGGCAAATTAACCTCAGTGCAATTTTCTTAATGAGAAAATCAATAATTTACGAGTTAAGTGGAAATCTTCAGCATTCTGATTTCTCTGCGAATAAATTCCATCGTAAATTAAATTCGTAACTTGTAACTGCAAATTACATCCTACAGAAATCAAATATCAAGTAATTAACGAAAATCTATCCATCTGTAGTAATTCGTTTAAGACTAAAGTAGATTTTTTCATTTAAAGTGCAGAACATTTTCAGAATATATTGCAATATCTTATTTTTCTCTTTAAGCTGATATGATTTAATGCATTAGTATAACACTGAGGACCGTTTTCATAAAGTTAAAGTTACTTTAAAATGTGAAACACGTTTATTTTCGTATTCTTAAACTGACTTTAAATTAAAGCCCCTTTTAGTCCCATTGCGAGTCGCATGCTATTTGCTAGTTCATGAAATCACTATTGGCTAAAGTAAAAGTCTTCGATCTGTATAGACAAGAAACTCACAAGACTCAAACACAACAGAAAGGAATTAAACTAAACCTATTAGAAAATATTGAAATGTATAAAGGGCACATGATAAACTCCACATGAACAGAAACTCAGACTCCCATCTTCACCCCTTACCCACTCCTACTTTATAAGCACGACCATCGCAAAATTAATTAGTCCCCTGACGGTGGTACAAATCGAAACCTGTGGGAAAATAATTAAAAATTTCATAGCCAGTTTTAAACCAGAATACTAAAAACATGTACATTGGACAGCAAAAGAAGGTAGATAATTTAAAATTTGTGGTAGAGAAAACTTTTATAAGTACATGATTTATTTGTGCGGGGGTGCGCTCAAAAATTCTTCGCACGTGGCAACAGAAGGCCTTGTTTTAGAACCGAATATTTCGAGCAAACTCGTTTATTTCAATAACGTCTGCATATTGTTATTTCGCCATATTCATGAAAAGGTTTTTTCGCACCCTTTGTATTTGGCGTAATTAAGCTGAAAGATTCTGTCGTAAATTAGCAAAATCAGTTTATCCTCTATGTGTAAGGCCTGGTATTTATTTACGTGTCTAAAGGAGTGGATTCCGCTTTAGTTCAGATCCTGCACCAAAATAATTACTTTGTGCGTCGAATTGAAAGTTGTTTATACACGCTCTCGTTGACGGAATCATCTTTCCGAAGAAATTCTTTATAATGGAAAAGCAAACAGTTAAAAATACACATTCTCTTTTGTAAATTTGTTTTAGCAAAAATGCGAGACAACTTCGTCCTACAGTCTTCATTACCTCCTGTTTACGTGTAAGGTTTAAAATTCATAATTTTCCAACTTTCACACGTCTTACTCAATTTAAAAGTAATTAAAATGCTGTCAGATGTAAACAAGAAAATGAGGGACCGAAAACAATTCCAGATAATTCTGTTACGATATCCTCTCACTTTTCAAGCTTAATGGAAGGTCTTGTTTAAAATAGAATATAATTTAACTAAATAATAATGAAATTAAATAATTTGCACTATGCAAAGTGCTCATTTTAAATCGTGACCCCCGAAGAATTTTGAATAGGCAACGGAAACAGCACGGAAGTGGAACATGTTGCCTGTTTTCTAATTTTAAGGGTTTATTTAAAATGTTGTAGAACTACCAAGGCAATTTGCTACGCATTGACTATAAAAGATTAAGGCCATCTCTCAGTAAGTGGCCAGTAAGATACTGGACAGATTAAAGATAGGCAAATCGTCGAGTAATAACTTGGCATTTTACTGAGAGATAAATAAACCGGGCCTAAGAAAACTAATTTCTTAAATCGTAATAATATGTTTGTTTTAAAATTAATGTGCATACACTTACTTAAGCGAAAAAAATCTTTCCCTTATAAACACTCATTTAAGAAACGTTTAATTCACTCTCGGTCAAGACCCTATTGTAAATAAGTTATAAATGGACGAAGGAGATAAACTTAATGTATAATTTCTTTGTCGGATCCTCCCGCACCTACCAAAGTTTCATTATCGAGTTATCATAATTTTGCTTGAAATATGACGTGATCAGGTGGGTTAGGCGAACGCAGCGAATCCTCGCAGCTAAAGGGTAGGTTTGGAGCGAAGAATGAGGGTAGGGTTGTACTTTATGAGTTAACCTTGCCCTCGGTTTTGGAACATGCAAATACACAGCCGTATTTGAAATTTTCTCTGAGTATGTTTTAGAGAATTACTTGTTGTAGTAAAAGGAAGTGCGAAATTTTATGTATTTTAGTTGAGAAAATTAATTATTTCGAAATTACGGTCACAACATTGTTTCTTTGGAGAGGAGATAGAAATAAGACCATAAGCAATGTTCAGAAAAGACAATCGTTTCATTGATAAAGGTGCATTACTTTTCATGTAACCTCTGTTACAAAAAATACCTAAGTGCATTTAGTACTCATATTTAATTTAATCCCCACGATGTTATTAAATATTATTGGATAATAAATTGTATCTTTATTAAATTTTATTGGGTAATAAATTGTACCGTTTATCGAACAATGCGTTTTTGTTTGCTCCTTGCACGCTCCGGATTTCAAGACGAAACATTTTCTAATGCATACGTCTTCAGTGGTCAACATCATTCCAGTCTAACCCCCATGGACTCGTATCATAATCAAATCATAGTAAACTGAATGACTTTTATTATTTTCATAAATAACTCTGCATGATCTAGAATCTAGAAGATTATTAAAATTTTAATTATTATCTAAATCCACCTGAACATTTATTTATACTGTGTAGTTATGTAGAGGAAAGAAATAATCAGATCTTCCCAACTAAAAAGAAAGTAATTAAAAGGAACTAAAAATATCGTTGTATAAATTTTATGGCTGTTGTGAAACCATTACCTTAAGGTAATTTTGCTATTAAATTAAACGACCTACCTAAATACCTAATAATATACAGAGATAATCAGAAACGTTAAAGTTATTTTTTAGCTGGCGGAAACTGAACATCCTGTATAATTAATTTTATTTTAGCAAATAGTTCTTTTAGGTGGGAGTGTTTGAATTTTATTCTGTGTTTCTTTATTAGCACCCACTGCATCCGGCATGTAGATAATTTGTTTATTGATGTACAACATATAATGTTGGCTTTTAGAAAACCTCCATCTATTTATACACTGAAAGTGAAAGTTCGTTTAAATTTAATTTACAAGTTTTCGTCTTTATAAATTCCTAAAACACGAAATCGTGATTAGAGCCAGCCGAATTGAAGCCAAATAATTTCACTTGCGAATTTTAAATGGAACATGCTCGTTTTATCTCAAAATTTGTTCTTCCGACCCTTTAATTAGGGCATAATTAGAACACAAGAAATTGTTACGAGCTGTGAAGTAATTGCTTCGTTAGTACAAGGTCGGCTTTCATATTCCCCGTTTAGAAACCACGTACGTGAAAAACAAATAATTTCAACAGTGATTTGAAACGGAAAGCTGTAAATAAAATTCAATTATATTACAAACATAGAAGAAACAAAATACCTTGAGGAGTGGAAAATAAATTTTGGACGCCATTTCATTTTTTTCCACGTACACATACACGATGTCTGTCCCTTATTACTTACCATCAATAACTACAGAGATTTTAATGATTTTACGATTGACCTCCCGGTCAATCGGGACGACATATTTTAATATTGAAGATATATACCTGCCTTCGCACCCTGACCTATACGGCTGCCCCTTTGAAAACTTTAATTCGCAATGGACGCCTCGTCATAAATCATTTAAAAGGTCAGTCGATTGTCTACATAATTCATATTAAGTTTAGTCAATGCTTTCTATAGAAACTGGAAGCAATCAGAAATTTCGAAGTCAATCAATTTCTGAAAAGCAAAAACACGTACGTTATTAATTGTCCAGTGGTAAGAGGACCGGCCTTGCTATCGCACGGTCGTCGGTTCCAACCGCACTCGGGATTTTTCTCGGGAGTGGTCGGTATCGACTTTAGGCACCCTTCAGTGTTGGGGATAAAATTCGACACTGCTTCCCCTTAAACGGCGAGAAGGTTGGAAGTAACAAAGCCATGGAACACTTTACACACATTCAAATACACTCCCGCTCCTGAGGTCCTGACAGGTCTTTGACTTAGGACCCCGTTGGGCAACCACCACAGGTAAAAAAAAAGAAAACATAAATCATATGTAAAACACATATTTACTCCTTTAAATAGAAACACATTCGTGAAAAATATAAAGAGAAACAATTGGCTTTCTATGGAGTGAACACCATATAGAAAGAAAAGAAAAGGAAGACCGAGGAAATGATGGAAGGTTGGAACACGAAGTGCAATGAGAAAAAGGGACCGGTAACAGGATAATGGACAAAACAGAAAAGGATGGCGGAAAGGATGCAATAAACAATATATTGCAGTGATAATTACCCGAGTACAATAAAATAAAAAGAAATAATCATTGTAACTATAAAAATCAGAAAAGAGCACCAAGTTCCACGTCGAGTGTACAAGACGATCCATGACAAGCGAAGGACCACCAGGCGGAGAAAGCACCTTTACGTTTACATAAAAAGGTTCCTTGGATGAGTATTCAGCATACCAGAGTGAAAGAGACCATCGTCCACAGCTATATGTGTACATCGTAAACAGAAAACGTCACATCGTGCAAAGTTTCTTCATTCTACAAACAAAATCACATTAAACACATCGGAATGCAACAAATAACATTCCAATACCACAACATGTATGATCCACTTCTTTTGGGTGAACAACCAGAGGGTGATGCTGATTTTCCTGCAAGCCATCGACGTAGGTGTCGGGTCCACGTGTTCTTATCCAGTTGGACGAGTTCCTGTGAACCATCAACGCTTGTGCATAAACAATTACGGTGAACCAGTGCTAGATTTTTCTATTTTGTGTTGTTTTTCGTTTAATTTATTGAATAATTTGAATTTTCTAAGAACAAGATTATGTCTCTTGAGGTTATGTTACATGTTATGTGTTTATTTTGTAATTATATTTATTTAGTCAAATGAAATGTTACTTACCAGATGAGGAATAATTCACTTACGGCCGGTATTACCAACGTTTTAAGGAGACCTTAAATTTAAGTCGTGTTTAGATTGTGACATTTCTGCTTGGTTTGTATAACATCAATCACATTCTAAACACGAATTAAATTTATTGTCTCCTTAAAACGTTGGTAATACCGGCCATAAATGTTGTAAATGTTAATTTAAACCATTTTGTTGTATTTAATGTAAATATTTGTATTTTGAAAATTTGTAAACGAACAAGTGTCAAAAGCAAATGTCATAAGTAAATACGAGAGTTCCGAGCAGGAATGTTGATGGTTGTCATAGTTACCGTGACTGTCCACAAACCTACGGCTATAAAAGGGCGTGCGCGTCGTTTCAGGAGCATTCTTCGTCTAGTTTTCGAACAAGCAACATGGAAATTAAATCCGCGAACTGGTAAATCGAAATTAATTCCGCGAGTTTTCGAACTGACTGAAATTAAATTTTTCCTTCGCGACAAATTTGCCTTTGACACTGGAAGTAAATTAAACTGGATTTTTAAGAAATTTTACAATTTATTTTAATAAAGAAAAAAGCCTACCAGAAGAGAATTTTCCAACATTCCTTGTATCCTTTAAACCGATTACAAATTCTACAGAAGGAGAAAGAAAAGGGACAAAAAGAAAGACGAAATAAAGTAAGTCAGATTACATCATCACTACACACACACACACACACACTTTTACACTAAACACAAAATCATCGTAGCTGAGGAGGATTATTGTTCAGCATTGAACGCAAGATCTGGTGAATACGATCCCATCTGTGATACAGGAGCGTTAGGCACACACACACACATCACTCACACAATTTCATACATCCTTTTCCATTTCCACAATCTGACTGAAAGTGAAGTCCACAAAAATTCATTTCGAAGAATTCACCCTGAAAAGAAAAGCCACACGAGATACAAAACTGTACATTCAACCCACAGAGAAATTTTAAAAGGAAAAGTTAAAGTAAAAAGCAAAAGGCTATTACCCCATACACAAATCATTACATTGAGCAACCAACTTGCAGCTCAAACACCAATCATTACAAAATTGGCTCCCAACGCGGGGGCTCGAACAACAATCATTACATAATTGGCTCCCAACGCGGGAGCTCGAACAACAATCATTACAATATTGGCGCCGCAACGTGTGTGGCTCACGAAAATTCAAGAATTTTAGTGTAAAATAGATTTGAGAGAGACGGAAAATTTAAAAATGGCAGAAAGGAAATTAAGGACTACAAGAACAAAGTCACATGAAATGGAAATGGAAGAAAGAGAGGAGGTAGGTGAAAAACAAAAAGAACCAGAAACAAAAGAAAAAGAGGAAGAAGATATAAAAGGTTTATTAAAAATGATGATGGAAGAAATTAAACAGAATAATGCGAAGATCGAACAAAATAGTCAAAAGGCAGAGCAAAACAACAAGGAAATCCAGGAGAAGATCGAACAACAATCATTACAATATGTATACATATAAATCTACCAGATTAATTTTACTTGAAAGAATGAAACAACATAAATCCATTGCTTGCTTATTATCGCCTTTACTCACAACGAGTTTGGTTTTAACTACTTTCAGAAGACTTTTACGTGTAGGTTAGAGTGTAGGTAATACACATAAATTCAGGAGTCACATTTTTCCGAAATGCATTCATATTATGATATCAGAGATGATATTGCAAGAATGCAGACGTTCTCGGGAATAAATTGAAATACTCCAAAGATAGCCATGGTGAAATGTAATAAACGCGCCAATAAAACTCGATATTATTAAAAGTTATTGCATTTTCAAGAGGCAGTCGAGATATTTACATGGACTCCATAAATGTTGGTTTAATAAATAGTTTAGTTAAAGATATTTATTTGTTATTACTCTAAACCACCTGAATCACTTGAAGAAAATTAGTATTGTAACGATTTTAAAGGTTCTATTAATTTTTCTTTTAAAAATTAAACACGAAATAGTTAATAATCTAATTTATTTACAAGAAAACTAATTAACACTAACATTTAACACTAGATAATTTACAAACTTAATCCTAATTTATTTTAACAGCCGAGCGAAAGTTTATAACGCGACTTTAATTCCGTCTAACGTTGAATTCAATTCGAACTGGTCCCACTCCCGGCCGCGTGCATTTTTATATCCGGGGTTGTTTTTCGCGAACATTCTAGAAGCAGGCGACGGACTGTCTGGTCTAGTTTATTCCGCCGTCAGAATTCTCCAGGCTGTCGCCTAAGGCGCGTCGACTAGACGGCTATGACGCAAGAGACAATTTGACGCTGGTATCGACGAATCATTACAGTATAAACAAAGACGCTCAGAACAAAACACTCCTTGTGTGTTTCCTTCGATTTCTGAGCCAAAACAGCCGCAAAATTCTGAACTCAGCACAAAGAAATGTGGACTCCAAAGAAACAGAGACCTAATTGCAAAAAAAATTAACTACAGTTGCGACCATTAAAAACTAAAAAGATCTTGACAATTTTGCACACGAAAACTCGCTATTGTAATGAGATCGTTATTTTTTTAAGATAACGTTTTTTAATATTAATGACTAAATGAATCATCGCCATAACACTAAAAAGACGACTCAGGTCCTAAAAATGCAGCTAAACCTGTGTTTTATTAATGAGTTCAATAAAAACTAAATTTTACAGTAACGTGACTGTTCCTTGGGAGCGCTGCTATACCATTACTAACTCGTTAATGATATGCATTTATACCCGTTATCTTTCAGACCAGCACACATCGATATTCACTGAACACGATAAATTACCCTTTTTTATCTCGATCGGGGGATATTACTTCAACTGATATTCACACATGACTTTTTTATTCTCGCTTTCATTTTTTTGTTAACTGCAACACTTATAAAACAAAGGGATTCTCTTCCTGATAGCAACGCAAGGACGTTTTCCCACATTTTTTTAATTATTTAATCGAATTAATTACACTCAAAATTAATTATTAAGTATATTGTTTAAGTTCTTTAAATAAGAAGCCCTTTAAAGAAAAAAAGAAAGACTTCCCGATGTTGCACAATATTTTAATTATAACCATAGAAAGATAACGTGTTTCCTTTCTAAATATAACTCCCTTGTTTATCTCTGGTGTTGTATTTTACCCGTGGGTTGTTTTTTATTCTGTTAAAATTCTCAAGAGTAATGCAATTTGCATCACAATCCCTGGGGGTTAACACGGTGCGTAAATATTTTTACTGAGACGAACGAAGTATTTTTAAAAATTGTCAGCTTAATTATTAAAAGTGAAAGGTTCCGCTTTCGCAAACGGTCAATATACCTAAACTGATATATTATTTAAAATTGCAACCTACACTTTGACTTTAATATAAATAGATAATTGCGAATGTCTCCGAATACGTGTTCCTAATAAATATTTCGAAATTATTCCAAAATAACTGTAGAATCCACACGCTATGTACTTATCGGTGTGAATTCTAATATAAACCAAATAATAAAGATAGAACATGAAACAAAAAAAAGTTACAATAAAGACTTAAAATTTCTTGAATTAATGGCACCATTAAAAATTCGGTAGCGAAATATGAAATTTGATAAACACATCAAGTTTAACACGAGAGCGTATCTTGATGTGTGAAGTTGTCTTAACAAAAAACGTCATCGCCAAGATAAATGGATACCTACCTTCTATGTTTCGAGTTAGAATCGTTAGCGAGAAGGAGAAGATGATGGATTGTCGTCTTAATTAAGGAAAATATAACTATAGGGTAAATAGCGTTTCATCCCTTATGAAGTTTATGAAGTTGATTATCACAGTCAAGACATGTATTAACATAATTATTTAGACGTTTTAATTAATTAAATTACGCAATTTGTGATATGCATTTTCTTCAAGTAAGGTAGCTTAAATAAATTGTTTTGTGTAGGTATTTATAGTACACGCACAATTTCCTGATGGTTTCAAATACAATGCACCTGTTATGTAAATTGTCTTTAAGTGAAATTTAAATGGTATTTATTGCCAATTGAGTTTTATTGTGCGGTTGTGTATGTGTTGGAATGCTTTAGAAGCACATCGTCTCTACCGAAGCTTTTCCTAATCCTAATCATCAAGCCTGACTTTTCATCTGTTGTTTGGAAAAATTTATCAACGATTAAGGGATGCTGGTTCCTTTGAGAAATGCACTTACAATTGTAGATAGAGCAGATCAGTTCTACACACACCTGAGGTGGAAGATCAAAATTTGACCATAGTGAATGAAAACCCCGAAACAAATGTAAGAAGAATTTGGTTGAATTTGGTGTAAGTGATCATCTTGTTTGAAGAACTCTCTTCCATCAACTTTTATGTTCGTATCATATCCAGCTGGTACAGGTTCATGCTTGCCCTGCCAACCACTGACATGGTTTTTATGGGAAGCTAGTGAAATTCCGTTGCATGCCCTCCTAGGTATCACAGGTTAACTCTTTTAGACTAAAAAAAATTAGCATATATATAACACCTATGAATAATCCTACTGAGTTGTAATAGTAAATTGAAGAGTGGAAATACCAAAGGTGCCAAGTACCAAACTCTTTGAATTAAGGAATTACTACCTTTGTAATAAAAAACCTATTTAGGCCCAGTTTTACAATGCCAGTTTAAATTTAAGTCAAAGCTTAAACCCTTAACAATTGTTGAAATAATCGTTGTTATGGGCTTAAGCTTCAGCTTAAATTTCAATTGGCATTGTAAAACCGGGCCTTAGGCACGCACATACGCAAAACGTTTTCTGTTAAGCTCTTCCTAATACATACAGAAGGGTGTACGCCACATAGCATATTTGCAGAAGATTTATCTTCATACTTACACCATTTTTAGGAATTAAACTCAAATTAGCAGTTAGCAGGTTTGGTATTTTCACACTTCAGTTGATCGGAATTGTCAAACAATTCACGCTTTTTATACTTTTTTTCAAGGGTGCGGAATTTCCGCCATGAGAAAGTGTAAATATCGTGTTGAAGTGGGAAGGGAATATTTCGAACATCTTCTTTTTTTTATCTGTGAGCTTGTCGGGGGAGGTGTGTTGGCTCGTCATTTAAATACTGCTCATAGCGGCTGCAACCGACTGCATTCGCCTTACAAACTGGGTAAACGCAGAAAACCCAGTTCGAAGCTGCCGGTATAAATCCGAACGCGGTCCGAGCCATGAAAATTCTATCTCTTACATAGAACCTGTGTTACCAACTCGGTCGCTATGTCTCCCTTGAACTGAAATTGGAATAGCGGCAATAGACGGTCTACGCCGGATCTCCGCAACCCGCGGCCTAGATTAGAGGAAGATGTAGCGACCGAGTTGAGAACACTGAATAGAACCCACACACACCAGGAGGGGATTCGAACCCACACCTAATAGTTTCCCCACCAAGCGTCAAGTCCATTGCCAGTGAGCTCAACCAACTCGGCTATGCAACTAGATTTTTTTGATCTGTAGTATATCAATTGAAAATTGAAACAATAAGTATATTTTTCAAAGTAATAATTAGAAAATAATTCTAAGGGCCGGTTTTTCAACCTCTTGATAAACTAACTGACGGATAACTATCATGGAAACAATTCATAAAAATCAACCAATCATTCATAAACATCAAGTTATTATTCGCCGGATACTTTAACGGAAAGATGGAAAAACCGGTCGCGGCCCTTTAAAAGATTAAGGCCCAGTTGTATATTTTCAGCTTAACTTTAAGCCAAAGCTTAAATCCTTAACAACAATTGCTGAAATAATCATTGTTATGGGTTTAAGCTTCAGCTTAAATTTAAACTGGTATTGTAAATGTAATAAATTGTTCTTAACATAGCATGTTTCATTTTGATTTGGAAACTTAGCTTACTTAGGATCGGTCTTTCCATCTCTTGATAAACTAACTGACGGATAACTACCATGGAAACAATTCATAAAAATCAATCAACCATTCATAAAAACCAAGTTATTCGCCGGATAACTTTAATGGGAAGATGGAAAAACCAGCCCTTAGTGGCGTAGCTTTTTTTAAATACTGAGAATTAGATAATTAGGCAGATCTTGTGGAAGATCAGGATGCTTTAAAAGCTACTGAACTACGATCCTTTTGGTGAATAGTGTTTATGTAATCAAAAATTCCTTTCCACTATTACCATTATGATTATTAACTTTTCTGTAATGGAAGTCATTTTTGTCATCTTTTATGTTTTGTTATATTTATAGTATATTATGTTTTTATGAAATAATTGATTTATTTTTGCTATCTACCTTACGATATCTGCCTAGCTGACCTTGCGTGAATTGCGAACGCTGGGGGAAACTCGTCGACGTTGGCGAAAACCTACCTGGAATTATGCCCAGCTTGGTGGAGACGGGGTGGGCTACAATAGGATTGTCGGTAGCTCGACACCTAAATGTTAAATAAAAGGGGCGCCACCTAGCGTTATGTAAGTTCCAAGCAGTATTGTAAAATACGTGGCACCGCTAGGATTGCTCACGTGGTTACAAGCGTTTGAGAAACCCTCAGGTTTGATTTCCGCAATTAAAAAAAAATTGTCAGTCACCCTGTATATAACTCAACCATCAGTCACCCTGTACATAAAAAAAATGCGTCAAACAATGTTACGGAGTTTATTATAAAACGTATTATAAAGCGTAGAAGGAGCAGAACGCTCAGCAAACGAAAATAAGGGGTTACTTTAAAATGCTCCAAAAATAGTCCCGTTAAATTTAATTAAATTGAAATTTACAAAGCGTCAATAAACGCGTAATCACCGGCGAGGATATCCTGTACGGCTTACAAAATAAGGTATAAAATACAATAAATTCTGTCAAAGGGACAGTAGACGCGATTACAAGATTGAAAGTTTAAGATCGCATGTTACGAAACGTGGTTCTTAAGGAACCTCGGCCTTAAGCGGACGAGTACGGTATCACAAGGTAATCAACTCATGCCTGATTTCTTCATCGCCTTATCTTGAGGTTAAATTTATCTGTCAGTTAGAATGTGATACATAATATGTGTACCACATTCCACCTGTTAGATAAATTAACCTTAGGTTAAACACGGTGAAGAAATCGGCCATTAGAGACGCATGTATCCATTTTCAATGTAATGGCATTTGATGGACATTCGTGGCCAAGCAAATCGATGCGATTCAACCCTTAGCAGCCATATTAATGGTGAGGCGATAGCCGTAAGGTAGAGTACGATAACCTTGTTTGCATTGCAGGTCCATAAGGGTGAGGTTAGCATGCAGAGTTAACGATTTTAAAGTCACGACTGTTCACTATGCTTACCATTTGAGCTCGCAGAAAAAATTACCTCTGCAACTATTTTGTTGCGTCGACGTACTGAACACAAGAGTTGGGATTGGATGTTGTCAGTAATTACAACGGCTCGCAACTTTTCTGACACACTTAAAAAATATATTATTTGTTGCAAAGATGCGGCAATCGAGTGCACACGTTAACTCCAATAAAATATACGTTTGCGTTTTAATTTTTGCCGACTTTTATAAATAGTATCAACTACTAGATAACGATTACAAGAGAAAAATGACTAATGCAGACCAGTGGAAGTGATGCTCACAATCAATCGAAATATACTGAACATATTGCAGTGCGATTGTTTTAAATCTCGGCGCAAAAAAGAAATGAGTTCACAGCAGATTTCATGAGCATCACACGGGGAAATATTAAATCAGTTTACATTTTAAGATAAATTAATTCATTGATATATTATGGAATCTTTTGTATTCAAATTTATAATACAAGGAAGCTATTATGGGAAAGCGATAATATTAATACTGTGTATGAGTTAAACTTAAAATAATATTGCAATATACCAAATACAAAATTCATAAATCGTAGGACGCCCGTGCCTGTCCGGAATGTACCGATCTTTAGTAATTACATTCAACGTATAAATCAAGTGTTTAAAAAAATATATAAAGTAAGTGGTAAGAATCGTTTTAGAACTTTGGAAGAAAATTAGCATATGTCATTAAGGAATAGAACGCCTTTTTTGTGTCTCAGCCAGCTTTGCAATATTCTCTCTAGATCACGAAAACTTTTTTCAGCTTTCAGGAAAAGTAGCTCCCTTTCATTTTTTTTCTTTAAAATTCGCATTCTGAAAACAGGAGGGAAAATAAGGGGATTGAAACTCAATCAGTCCATGTTACCAAATCTACCGTCTCTACCGACACCAATTATTCGATGAACTTATTCTGCTTCCGACTGAAAATAGAACTTGTGTTTACATTTATGATTTCCACGTTTACACAGTGTCAGGGATAACTGTCAGAAAGCTTAAAAAAATTTCGAAAACGAAGACGTATATACGACAACGATGACTGATGCAGCGCAATAATAATAACTTTTCACTCACATTTCGAATGCGATGAAGTTAAATTATTAAATTATGTTATAGCTCATATTTCTATCGCTTTTTCAAACAACTTTTAACTGGAGATTACATGGACTAATTTCATTATCTTGTAGGTTTCTATTTAGGTGAAACTTTATTACATCATCATCATCATCATTTGTTTATTAAAATTTCATTTGTACGTTTGCACTAATTATAAAGTAAATTTTTTTTTCGTTCGCCATAAAAGCCCCAACCTTTATATACGCATGTTGGTAAGGCGAAACAAAATGTAATATTAAAATTTTACATTGACAGCTTTAGAGCTTTTTGTAGTACTAACTGATATTACATTCTGCCCTTACTAAATAACAAAGGAATATTAAAGGTAATGTCTCTCTCCTTTTTTCAGAAAATTTACAAACAGTTTATTACATAAAGTACAGTAATGTATATTACTTATTTTATTGTAATCTACGTATAAACTGTATGTATACATTTTACATAAGACTAATCATTCCATAAACTTAATTAAATGTTTGCACTGGAAGTTTGTTAAATCAAGGTTAAGTCAATGTGAACTATTTACGCCTCAACAAAGTAATTAACACAATTACATATTAATTCAAGGTACAAATATCGTTATCTGTTATGTTCAGTAAACAGAAATCAGACGAAATAGAATCAATCAAGTGTAATAACTGCCTTGACGACACCAATGTGTGTATCCTCTGCATTAATTTTGACAATTTAGGAAATGTTACAATTAAGTGTAAACATCTTCAACATAAGACGTAAATATAAAATTTAAATTGAATATTAGTGATAAATTGAACTTCTTGCTATTTGTCTTTACGTGTAAAAAAAGGAATATTCTAATAATACCACTTGTAATTATTTTATTTTAAAAGAATCTAAGATTATTATAAAATACTATAGTATATAGAACGATCTTTTTCTTGGAGAAAAGATCCTGCAAAGGACGCAAAATTAAATGTAGTTCGTAATCTGTGTTGGCTGGAAAAAAGGATGGATGTGCGAGTGTTCCTGTACACGGCCGTAATTTGTTCACATAAAGTTACAATCTCAGAGATACTCTAGATTTTATTAGCACTATTTTTTTCCATGAAACCGAGTTTTACCACGTCTCGGTAATGGAATAAATACATCAGCAAATGGAGGAACTCGAGAGAGGAGATCGCTATCAGATTAAAAGTTTTTAACCTCGTGGTTTCAGCAGGAATAGAAGAAAGTATGAATTACTTTAAACGCAACTAAGTAATTGGATACAGAATTCAATTTATAATCCGTTATTTAATTATTTCACAGAAAATTTGTTCAGTATTCTATAATAAAATTATATAAAAATTAAAATCAATTATTTTTATATTTTCAAAATGACAATAAAAAATTGATTTTATAGTATGTGTCTACAAGTAATTAAGTACCTAATTATTATCATAACAATAAACTTTTTCTGAAGATGATTTAATAAATATTGTTTAAAATATTTTTATATGAAATCGTTCATTCATAAGAAATTCGGTCATTATAGCGAGACAGTCCCCTACTGCAGCAGTTAGATGGACTTTATATGCTCAAAATAATTTACACTTTTTTTTAATTATTTGCCTTGTAATTATTTCTATTTCGGGACATTATATTTCGCTCCGTTAAAATACATGTAATTAGCCTATATGGAGATGTTGCGCGTGAATGAAATTTAATTATCACTTTTTTAAAAAAAATTTATAACCTTTAATGGGATGTCATAGCAACTGGATTTAATAATATTCTTATATAATTAATAACATTTCGTTCTGATTCAGTGTTTGAAATCATTTTTACGATACTTCTAATTATTATTAATTAAGTACACCCTTGATTGATAGTATCTGTATCTTTTGTTTGTTTTATTATCATATACCGGGTGTTCTTTTACTGTATGCAAATATTTAAACCTGTACATACATCACCATAAATGGCAACGATTGAACTCATATGTCATTAACAAAAGTTTTACACATTTCGAGGAATTCGCAGTTGAAAATCGGGCAAGAATTAATCGCACGTCTATGTCTTTGAGGTAGGTCAAGAAAAGGAAATTTTATTGCGACTGCAGAAAGCATCTGTTGGAACAAAAAACAGAACTGCAATCGAGCAGTGACCCAACGACCTTTGCCGAAGTCGGGCATTTTTTTCACGTCGCAGTAAGTCGTATCGTAGCCAAGGAATTTGCTTCATTTTTTTATAATCATGATCAGGGTTAGGAGGATGAGATTCCGCTTGCAACAGTCCGCCTGGGTCGCCGCTTATACTGTGCATGTTTATGTACGATCATTGCGCTTGCTCATTTCTCCATAAGCGTCGGACGAAATTTTAATTTCATCGCGTAAGAAATTGTTAAATTTAAACAAAATTTCGTATTTTAAAATTAAAAATTGAATAAATTAAATTGAACACTAAACGTTCTTTGCTATTGCAAATTATGCATGCGATTATTTGCTATTCCCGTATGGAGTGCACTTAGACGTGACGCTCTTGCCAGCGCGAGCGGAGTCTGATCCGCCTAACCGTGATCATGACACTCAATTTATCTCCGTATCCTTTGGGATCAACAGTTTAGTTTGTGAAAAGTGGTTGAATGAATTAAAGCTAAATACGATTACTATTTTTTGTGCTTAGTATTACTTATTAAAATGCCGCAATTCACGAACGGCGAGAGTACAGATATGTTCCTCATCTACGGCGAAGCTCGAGGAGAAGAAGCACGGCGGATTTATGGAAACACATTTCCAAATCAATGCAAGAACATTTACAGCTAATGTCCCAGCATTTACGCGATCATTTCGTGTGTGAGTCGCTAATGATGGATGCCACTTTGAACAGTTGTTATAAACATTCTTAAATTACTGTAGTGAACGTTTGAATGTGTTCTTCCACACAGATATTATTCGGTGAGTGAGTGCACCTTTGCAAATTAGTCACGCCTGCGATGTTTATTGCCTACGATCAGCGAAGCAAGTTCCGTAAGTTTTTTTGTTGTTTCATGACCGTCGTATAAGGGGCGGATAAAATAAAGAGGAATAGGTTTACCTGAACTTTTATATGCATTTCTGGGACACACGGTATATTATACATACCTTAGTTGTTTTAGTCCTAAACATTGTGATTACTTCTAATTGAAATGACATTCATACCTATACGACATTCAATGCAGAAAATTTCATTCATTCCTGAACTCAATTTTCTTCTAGACTGATTTTGAGTTTAAAAAATATAATCGTTTATTAAATTAAAAGTAATTCAATTATTTATATAAATCGCTCATCACGTTAAAAACATTCAACAAACGAGCTGCACTAACACTTCAATTAGTCCATCGTTCTACGATTCGCTACTATAACCAACACATTTCGCTGTCCAATAAAAACTGCAATAAATCTCGCGCTTGGTCCTGCTTTTATAGAGGATCTCTGTTTCGGATCTCTGTTTCGGAAATGCTCTAGAACCGGTGAATAACATTCTCGTTCAATTCCAGTACTAACTGGAGTGCAGGTTGAACTTTCGCAAGTCATCGGGAAGCTTCTAGACGGCATGACAATTATGAAAATTGCACATGATGCAATGATACTTAATACTGAATACTTAATTTTGATTATATAGGGTGAACCAATAGTGCGTATTCGGAAGATACCGTGCTACCTACCTGAATGGCAGCAAATTGCAGGAGGGCAATTTAAGATCTCCAGCACAGCCGGCTAACTCCTGGAGATAGGGGAGGTCGTATGGAACCCCAAAAGTATAAGGGCAAATAATTAATAAAATAAAAATTCCCCAAATCGGCACAATTGTCTTTATTTATAATAATAATTAGCACGCTATAAAATTAAAATTAAAATAAAGAAACGCAAACGAAATACAACGAGGTT
Organism: Dorcus hopei; assembly: GCA_033060865.1. Classification (NCBI taxonomy): domain Eukaryota; kingdom Metazoa; phylum Arthropoda; class Insecta; order Coleoptera; family Lucanidae; genus Dorcus; species Dorcus hopei. The sequence goes on along the minus strand of CM065423.1, from coordinate 28,535,118 downwards.
GTCAAAAATCTAAACCCGACTTTACGTTACAAAGTCAGAACAAAATTAACTAACCTCGGCAACAGACGGTTGCTTAATATACGAAAGAATTTAAAAGCGTGCGTTACCGCAATTCAAATCAAAATAATCCGACCTTGATTACATCCTCGCGCCTCCAACGGCAGCTCTCGTCGTGAATGTCCGTAGAATATCGAATCCGGTGGAGGACCACTGAAGCAAAGACGGCGTATCTCAATTGCCAGCGACTTCTCACGACGAAATTCACTAACAGCGGTTGGGTGAGTTCAAGTTCGGACAGACGGGGAAGTAATGGCGGTAAATGTAATCGTTGTTGTGGTAACTTCAAGATGGAGGGGCCCCCGAAATCAACTCCAATGGTTTGTGTAGCCAAAGATGCGATGGTCGTAGTAAACGTAATAAATCGAAGGGTAGAAGGAAGAGCAACTAACAGCAAAACGTAAAACCTATACAGACAAAAAAAAACTAAAAGAAAAGAACACATCCGTTACACTTTGAACTACGCCCAATTACACGCCATATTTACCTAATCTCAAACTGCCGTGACTAGGCTTGGACAAGCATTAAACAATGTTTACAACTGTAGGGGTGACGAATTTAAAATCCGGTAATCAAAGTACCGTAAATATTCATCTCCAGGCGTTTTCAGCCAAATGAATTGCAAAACACAAAACCACAACAATGGCACCACACGTGCATATCCTACAACGAACCACGAGGGACTGGCTAGCGTTTAAGCGTTTTCAACGCATGTAAGATATCAAGAGGGGGGTTGATGGAAGAATAGAATTAACCCACTTCACTAAATATCAATATGTCAAAAACTATTAGTCCTGGGTAGATAGTGCCCTTGTAATAGATTGATCTACTCATAAAGATAAATCGATATGGGCCATAATATACAGTATGTTCCATTTAAAAAAGCATAACTTTGGTTTGGCACAGCCACACGAATCACCCTGTACAATTGTAAGTAATTTTAAATCAGGCACCTATATCATACGTAAGTAATAGCGAAAACCGATTTTAAAAATTTGCAATAATAAAGACGCTATCTTTCGAATACGCACTATTGGCTTACCCTGTACGTAGGCATTTAATTTTGTTTTGTTGTATACAGTGTACATTAGAAACTAAGGCCCGTATTCATGAACAAAATTTAAGCTATGCACTCGATAATAATTCGCTAGTAATTCATGATCTGTACGCTTTTCAACGTGTTGCGGACGCACAACCAATATGGGTTTAAGTACAGTTTATCACTTACTTTCCATAAAAGAAATCTTTGCAGTACATAAATAGATATTCGCTATGTTTTAGTGAACGCATAGCGTAAGTTTTGTTTATTAATACGGACCTTAATCAAGTTCTTCTAGTTACTTCCGGTTTATGTATAGGGTAAAATAACGTGAATAAAACTATTCTTGACTGCTACTAAGTATACTGTTACTAAGTCTATTGTCACTAAGAAAAGTAACTAAATTGAACATAAGGGTCGCCGAGTGGCTTAGCGGTCTAGCCTAGCCGACTTGGAAAGTCGTGTCGTTCGGCGGCGTGGGTTCGAATCCCACCATTAGCCATGGATGTTTGTGCTGTATAAAGGACTTAGACCCAGCTAAACATATACTTCGTAAATGTCTGGAATGGCTTACGGCCGAAAGACAAGCAGCATTGTTGCGCAAAGCAAAAACAAAGAAAGAAAAAGAAATGGAACATAGGCGTGCGTGCGTGGTTCATATGTTTGTAATCACGACGTTCCAGTGTTGTAAATTTTATTTGTTGTTTTACTAAAATACAAAGAGATTTTTAGTCGTAAGTTTATAATATTATTAAGGGTTACATTTATTGCTGTTGAATTTTTACATTTTTACAATTAATTCTCTTACGTCACTGATTATCCTATTATTGTAGTTTGGGTATTTTATTTTACGTATTATCGTACGTGTAAGTTTGGTTGGTTAATTTGAGTAATCACGTGGGACTCGGACATTGTTGAAAACCCTGTATACGTATGTGTATCACACTTCAAGTACTTAACTTGACACAGTTGTTTAAGTTGTGTAAATGGACCAACTTCGTAATATTACGAGTATATGTTATAATTACGTATTTTAGTAAAAAATATATAGTGTAATTAATTACGCAACAAGGAGTTTTCGACCGTTGGGAATTAAACTGTTTTGAAAATTATCGGGCTAACAGTGTAATTAATAATAATAAATAATAAATTCCATAATAAATTCTACATCTGATCGCTTAGTAATTATTTAAATTGTACAGCGCGCTAGAAAAGTAAATAAATAAATTCAATATTTTTGGATATATGCATTTTCGGCAAATATCCCTAAATAAGTCGGTATAATGTCATCGATAATTTCTTAAATACAAACCCGTATTTTTTGATGAAACTAGAGATCTGCTCTTCCTGATTGTGACAATATGGCATTCTTACACTTTTACTTTGCAAATATATATTAAAAAATTCAAAATTTAATTTCTAATTTAAATGCGCATATCCAAAAACATTGAATTTATTCCAGTCCTTTCTGCCGCGCTGTATTAAGGAATAACATAGAATGAATTCTATTTTAGTTCTCTTTCATTGTTATTTCTATCTCAGCAAGAGCTTTTGCAGAAATATTTTGCAATAGTGGAAAAGATAATAATTTATGTTACTTTGTCGTCTAGAATGTACTAAAGCAAGGTAGCTTCTAAGCTACGAAATATCCTTCTGGTTACGCTTTGGATTAGGTTGGCTTGGCTTTCCAGATTAATCCCTAATTTTAGAAGAGGAACACGTAGTATACTGACCTTTATCAAGTGATTTGTACATTAAGTTTATAATCTTGTAATAAATAAAATTACATCATTTCTTGAAAACAAAAAAATTGTATTAATTTTCACATAGTTATCGTCAAGTGTAAGATTTTTTGTTGTTTATAAAATAATTTGTCAGTGAGTAATTATGTAATTAGTGAAACCAATATCAAAACAAATAATTGTACATTTAGTTCGATTTTTATAACAAAATTAATTAATTGTTCATTAAACATCTCCATTTATTAGGATCGTCATCGCCGTTATCGTGTATTGTATGTCTAGTCTTTAGACTGATTCACCGGCTCAATCAGGTCATTAAACGCGTAAACATATTTATTGAAAATATTCATATAATTTTGCAAAAGGGCAGTTATTATTTATCTACATCAATAACTTGGTCAATGCTTGTCATAGTAGAAGTATAACATCATTAATCACTGCGAACAGGGTGTACAGTTAGGGTAGATACACACTTGTGCATGGCGAATAGCGATGGAACTAAAAAAAATTGACTCTGTTGTAATTTTACATAAACTTTATTTTCTTATTTATTATATGCCGATTCGATCAATCTGAGTTAAGAATACAACGTGACCTTCGACTGCAAAGCTACTTCATGAAAATTAAAAGGAGATATGTAGCTATATAAAAGTTCTTAAAATTATCGATCGATTGATCGGCATATAATAAAAAATGACGTATAGATGGCACATTTCCGTAAACAAAGGAATGACTGAATTCGCAAGACTACTGCAAATGTATGGTTTTAGTTTTGCTTCGCCGCGCTTAAGTGTGCCATACGCCTCATTATAACACATGATGACAATCAATTCGGGGCTATCACCGCCACTAATTATAGGTGTCCAATGCGCTGGATCTGTCAGTGAATTTAGTTTCAGTCTCACACACAGGTCTCACAGTTTAATGCGAGAAAATGCGCCCGCTGTAGATTTTGCTAAATCTTAATCTATTTACATCGGAAAGGCAGCCAATTATCAATCAAACTCTAGCTGTACAAAAATATTACACTTCATTGATCACAATTAAGGCTAGTGTGACCCACTTACAAAAACTTTTTCCTTTTTTAACACTGTTTTTTTAATTGCTGTAGTCCTATTTTCGATGTCTAAAAGAACATCTAGTGAAAGAAATTTTTCACGGTAATAAAGAATGCGATTCTAGAGGGTGCTAAACTGATATTATTGTAAACAAAAAAGAAATTGTTTAAACACCGTTTTCAACAATCTAGCAAGAATCTACCAAGAAAATACAACCACTGAAATGGCATAACGCACTAAAAACAATGCACTAATAAGAAATATTAAAAGTTAATTTTGATTAATTTATAATAATAACTTGCTTATACTATTCTTTGCTGCCTTGTATTTCTGGTTGTATACATATTAGGCGCAGATTAAAAAATGCAAACAGGGTCAGACTAGCCTTAAGGTAACATTATGAGGTATGTTTTTTGTGCAAACAAGCGACAGCTAGTACTTCCGTTAAAGTAAATTTGAGTAAACGCTTGCTACCCATTTCGTAGCGCTAAACTTCTAATCCCTCAACATCCGTTGTTTACTAGTAAAAAAAAAGATCCTTTACCTATAAATACACGAATGTAAGTCAGAGAACCAACGCCAGCGCTGTATTCAAAGTGGTCTGGTATAAAGTTACGTATACAATGTATCTGTAGATGTACTAGTTGTAGACGTTACGTAAGTACAATGCTTCTGAGTTCAACAGGAAAATTATTACCGCACATATTCATCAAACGTAGAACTTCCAGATGACTTATTCTTTGGTCCTCGCGCATTACACTATCCTTCAAAGCCATGTACGGTTAATTACGTTTGGGGTATATTTCGGAGATATAATTAAACACATATTGAACAAAAGATTGAGATTTTTTTCAACTTGAAGAAGTTTATCGTAGCATGTGGTTCTTAACTACTTTTATTTTGTCTTGAGAAGTGCAGTGTCTCTTAGGATTTTTTGTAAAAATCGGCATCATTTTTAAATAAGTATAAATGTGTGATCTTCAAAATCTATGTGATTAAGAACAAAAACTGTCACACACACAAAATTTTTAATCATTTATCCGTAGAGTCTAAAATCTCAGCTAGGTTTTAATAATGCAAGATTTAATCTTAGCAACGTTACATCGAAAAAACTTTCCCTTCGCATAGAAAGTAATCTTAAAGAAAGTAATAATTAAGTCCAATGAGGAATATTTTTTATTCAAAGCAAATGCCCCAAGTTAATGTAATATTAATCGATAACACTGTATAAAAATTATATCTACATATCTATATTTTTTACTATATGCGTATCGTTCGATCGATAAGTAGAAGAACTTTTATATAGCTCTCTCCTTCTAACTTTCGTGGAACAGCATTGCAGCTTTTGTCATGTCACGTCACGTCATTTCGTCGTATATTTTCTTAACTCAGATTTTTACGATCGGCATATAATTTAAAAAAAAACGATCTCTACATCTATAAGAAAAAGTGTGACAAATGGTCATTATATCATTAAATTTGAATTATTATTATTATTATTAAAAATTTTACCCGTGCTAAAAAGTTCTTATGGCAGAAAAGCGTAAAATAAACTCCATAAGACGTGCATTGCACTTCACGCTTCAATCAAACTATTTTCAATAATATGTGAAATTATTACTTCACTCACGAAAGCAGAAAAATCGTTTTTAAAATAGTTTTGTTTTGTTATGTACAGGCTGGCCCAAAACCCTCGTTTGAAACTAAAACAGTATACCGTGAATGTATCTTATTCTGAAACATGCAAAACACACACATACGTTTGTTGCTAGAGTAACGTAATTATTAAATGACAGCAATGTATTAAAGCGTGTATTTTATTTTGAAACATAGTGTGAGTTCGCGTTTATGCTCGGATTGATCGGAGTGTTTCTTTTTCTCGCTCTTACCTTACATGCAGTGAAATGCAGTCGCTCTCCCTCACACTTTTGAACAGAGCGTACTCCGAGGTAAACGCGAACTTGCCCGTAGGAGAAATAAAGTAATGGAACAAAATATGTTTCAAAATAAAATACATGCTTTAATACATTGCTGTCATTTAATTATTACGTTACTCTAGCAACAAACGGATACGTGCATTTTGCATGTTTCAGAATAAGATATATTCACGGTACAGAGAGGCGCAAAAGAAACAACTTTTTTCAATACTTTTTTTTCCAAAAGTCAATAATAAGGGAGTTATAATTCCCTGAAAGAGGGATGAAACGTATTTTTCTTTTGGCAACATCTTCTGAATCCTTTAAGTTATCAAACTAATATTTGAAACTCAGATATAAGGCACCTAACTGAACATTTACAACGTATTTGTCAGATCCTTCCTTCCTTTTAATGGGTAGTTTGAGGGGATTACTTTCAGTATTTTATGATAACAAAATGCAATGGACGTATGATAACTTTTAAATCTCAATTACTCGAAAACGGTCCGGTTTATCGAAATGCAACAAGAGAGCCTTCTTGTGCCAAATAATCTGAAGAATATTCTCTTCGTAAATTTTTGATGAAATATGTAAAAATAAAAAGTTAGGAATAAAATAGTGAAAAGTCACCCCCTAAAAGTACCCTTCAAAAAGGAGGGAGGATCTAACAGATACGTTATAAATGTGTAGGTATGTGCCTTATATCAGAATTTAAAATGTTTGTTTCATAACTTTAAGGATCCAAAAGATATTGCCAAAAGAACAATATTTTACAACCATCTTTCAGAGCTTATAATTCCTTTATTATTAATTTTTGCAAAAAAAATATTGAAAAAAGTTGTTTCTTTTGCGCCTCTCTATATACTGTTTCAGTCTCAAACGAGGGTTTTGGGACATCCGGTAGGTATATTGTTTTTAATGAAACGCTTCCTGCCTCTGACTTTTACATTAGTATTTCTTAGGGCCAGTTTCATAGTAGAATTAAAGGAAACTTTAATTTAAAGCTTACTTTAAGAATACTAAAACAAAGTGGCATAATAATAAAAACTTTTTCCAAAACACCCTGTAACGACATCGATAATCTAATGTACAGTCGCGAGCAATAAATTGTGGTCGTCATTGCTGTCAAAGATTTGTACCTAATTTGTATTTTATTTAAAATAAGAAGGTTGATATCTTAATTTTGACTTTTGGGATTCTCTTAAAAATGTAATTTATTTTCGACACTTTTTTGGTAAAAGATATGATATTTATTGCAAATATTTTAGATTCTGAAATTTAAACTGACGTTTTGATTGACAGTGACAACCAAAATTTAATGCTCGCGACTGTACATTTCTACATGGAAGTCTAAGTAAACTTATAACTACATACTTGTCAGAACAATAATGAAAAGTAAACACTCCATGTCATATTAATTACTAACAGAGCTGAGGAGTAATTATTGATTAAAATATTTTTGATATTTGATCCTGACAATTATTTTATTGGAATGCCTGATATTTGAAATATACCTATGTACATATTTATGTTATTTCAATTACTGTAAGTGGTTTGTACTTCTAAAAAGAGCTGACTGACTTAAAACCTGAAGTTTTCAAGGATTAAATAGTTATTATTAACCGTCGAATAGCATATCCCTTCATAGAAGTCCATTTTGAAAGTATAACGGGTAAGTTACAAAGCTCGCACAAAGATTTATAAAAAAAAAAACAAAGTTTAATAGAAGTTAAAAGTATTCAAATTAATATAAAGTACTATAAAGTAATTCCATCATCATTTTCTCTGCAACTTTAAATGCTTTTTTTGGTAATTATATAGTTATTAAAAAACACATTATCTTATAACTTGTGTCTAAATAAAAACCTGGTCAAGTGGGCTACATAGTAATTCTGCTATGTATTATCCATTCACTCTTTTTCCTCGTCCTAGTAGGCGAGTTAGGGTGACATTTTTGTTGGTATCACAATGAAACATAGACGTCAGATGAAACGGTTATGTTTATTTTTAATTTCATGGTTATAATTTGAGTCCACTGACGGAGATGTTGTTGCCAGCTCGACTGTAGTGCATATTTCACGGTGCCATAGTCGGTGCTCCTTCGTATAATATTTGGCAACATAGTCAGATTAGTGGTGTGGAATTGTCATTAATATTTTTAATGTCAGATTCTGGCATCTATCAAAATTCAAGCCAGCAACTTAACGAAACGAGAACACGGCCTACTGAGACGAGGAAAAAGAGTGAATGGATATTAAATACAATTGATAAATTCTCGATCACAACCCACTTGACCAGGTTTTTATTTAGACGTTTTTTTTAACTCAACATACAATGTAAAAATTCTTAGGTTCAGTTTAAAAAAAAACGAGTCAGTGCATTGCAAGGGTGTACCAGCTACCTATGGTGAAAGAAAACGGGTTTCAGTAAAGTAATTTTAAGATTTATTTTGTTAACAGAAACTCTGTAATAATTTACAATTGGTTCTTGTCCGATGAAATTTGTATCACAAAATCTTTTAAGCGGACACTAAATCGCGCACTATACACTTAACGTTTCGCAGTCGTTCGACAGCTTCGAACGACTGCGAAACGTTAAGTGTATAGTGCGCGATTTAGTGTCCGCTTAAAAGATTCTGTAATAATTGTTCGAAATATTCTCTTTCACGTTTTAAACAATGTGCTAAGCAATTATCTTATACTTATAAAGATTTTCTTAAGATTTTGGGATTTAAATCATGATATTTTATAATTGACACTGATAGCACATTTATTTTGTTGAAGATTGCTTCCATATCCTGCAATAATATCCGTTCACTCGGTTTCCTCGTCAGAGTAGGCGAGTTAGGGTGACATTTTTGTTGGTATCACAATGAAATATATATAGACGTCAGATGAAACGGTTATGTTTATTTTTAATTTCATGATGATGATTTGAGTTTATTGACGGAGAGAGAGACGTTGTTGCTAGCTCGATTGTAATGCATATGGATAAAACAAATAGATCAAAACAGGTGTTCCTTCGTATTTGTAGATCAATAGTGTGGAATTCTCATAAAATTATTCTTGTCAGATTCTGGCATCTATCAAAATTCATGCCTGCAATTTAACGAAATGAGAACACGGCCTGCTCTGACGAGGAAACCGAGTGAACGGATAATACATTGACATTTTTTTTTTAACTGAACATAGGAATATTTATGTATGTTCAGAGATATAAAAAACTCACGGTATATAAAAATTTAGTATACAGGCATATGTTTCAATTATATTAAACCTCATGTGATCAGTAGATGAATACCCAAGGGGCGAAGTGTTTACAGCATCAGCCTTACGTTTTATGCATGGGTACCTATAAGCAGCAGCTTAGAAAATCGCGGTCGTAATTTAAGTATACATATTTTATAATCTCGTGAAAATTTTTTTATTAAAAGTTTTACATGTATCTCTATTCTAAATAGAATCATAGTGAATAATTTTAACTGGCAGATAATTAATTGAAACGAACAAAAAGCTACATAATTTATCAAAGCGTTTCATTACATCGGAGTCATTAAAACTTTGTTTGATTGTTTTATACCGCAAAACTGATCTCTATCAGACTTAATGAATAAAGGCTCGGCCACAGTAACGCAATATTTCTGAAAGGTACGCGGGATTCGGAATGGGACGATGCGACTTTAAAAATGCAAAACGTAACGTGCCAAATACTAAGTATTATTATTAATTACTACTTACTTAAAATACACCAGTCTTTGTATCATCATATATGTAAAAAAAAGAAAATCGTACCTTTCTTTCTTTTTAAACCTCACGAGAACAGTAGAAATATAGCCAAGGGGCAAAGTGTTTGCAATACTGCTATGAGAGTCGGGTGGTTAAAAATGATAAAAGGAAAAACAAGTAAAATCAATTAATATTTTCTTACCCAACTATGGTACTAGATACGGAGAGATGGACGGATTTGTGGAGAGCAAACACATACTATGATATTTTGTGAATGTTGATTACGCCCTCGGACTTGTGGAGTTGCACTCGACAAGACGGGCACTAGCTGTCTGATCTGTCGTGCCATGCCATGGCCTTTTATATGTTTTACAAAAGTCATTTCGATAACGTAAGCCAGTTTGCTCCATGATTCATTATGATTTTCCGAAGCCGTCTGCTCATACGCTTGCATAATGCCCGGTTTTTTCGAAGAGTCACGTATGCAGCTGTAATTCCTCGAACTTGCAAAGGTCAGTCAAGACTCATATCGGCAAAGCTTTTGATAGAGTAAGCCATTTGATTACATAATTTGGAGGTGGTCGAATTTTCCGCGCTCGCGTAGTCGACATTGTATCGAGTTTAACTTGTGTAATGAACTTAATGATTATGAAATGCTGGATTCTTACACTGCATCAACTTTATATCGTTGTCTTTTTTTTAAATACGTGCAGAAATTTTAACTACATTACCGTGAGAACACATATAGCACGGAAAATACAAAAAAAAAAAACATAACACGCAGAAAATTACTTTATACGCTCCTTATGCGGCTCTCGTGAAGTAACAAAAAAAAAACTTATGGAGCCCATTTCTTCAATCGTTATATGTTTACTACTATTGGAGAAATGGGCGCTGGGCACGCGCGAATAGTATACAAAGGCACATTCACCGAATATTATCTGTGGGGATGATCACTATACTATACGTTCAAATAAATGCTTGAATGTTCCTGCATTGACGGTGACCAAAATATTTTTCTTATAAGTTTGGAATGTATTATCGATTTAATTTATACATGTGGTAATCACAGGTGACTTCAATATTGACTTTCTCTCGAATTCTAAAGAATGTAATGACATTCTGTTTCTGCTCGACAGCTATAATGTTAAAGTTCAGAATAGGGTTCACAGCAGGATCACACCTACATCATCATCTTGTCTTGATAATTTTCTTACTGACTTTACTGAACGTCCTAAATGTTTTTATAATCAATTCTACAATTTCTGATCACAAAGTTATCGCTTTAAAAATTACAGACAATAAAAATACAACTAACAAGTCTTCTTTTAATTATACTTACTCGCCGGTGCACACCAGAAAATATTGACAATTTCATTGAATCTCTTAGAGACTACAACTGGGAATCTATCAAAGCTGGCTGTAACAATAAAAACTTGGTAAAATTTATTAATATCTGTATGGACAGTCTTAACTTCTATGTACCAGAAACAAAATTTAAAATAAAAAAACACTGAAAATAAAAATAAATGGTACACTCCGGAGCTATGTGAGTTAAGGGAAAAGCTGACAGTAGATGACACGCTATTGTCCGCACTGGCCGCCATCTCGTGCGTGAGAGCTCAAATAATCTCATAAAATCTTTTCTTTTTAGATCGAAGTCAAAGAGTTACTTTACAGCTTAATAACAAGGAATTCAAATCCAGTATTCACAAATGTCCAAGCTTAGGTGTACTCCAGAGTAGCACATTAGGCCCTTTGTGATTCATCATTTGTCTCAATGATATAAGCAAGGTGCTAGACATGCGAGCAAACTTAATAAACTATGCTGATGACTCCGACGTAATCATTCCCTGCAAAAGTCTAGCCGAATTGACTTTGAGCAGCTTCGCTGCAGTAACAAACATTGATAGGTGAATGGTGCACGAAAAATGGCCTTCTTATAAATGATGCTAAATCTAAATGTATTATTTTCTGCACAGATCGCTCTAGGATAACTAGACCCAATAACTTTTGTTTAAACTGGTAAAACAATTTATTAATGTAGTACAAGACGTGAATTTTCTAAGTATTCATATTGACTTACACTTGAAATTGAAATTGTATGTTATTAAACTTTGTAAAACTATCAGCAAGGTATGCTTTCGTCTTAGAATACTAGCTAAAATGTTCAATCAGAAGCAGCTAAAGCTGCGTATTTCGCAGAAGTTTACTCGCGTCTACAGTATGGTATCCTAGTATGGGGTGGAACTTCCAATCTTGATGAGCTATATATCATATAAAAAAGACCGATAAGAATAACGTTTAAAATGAAAAATCGCGCTTCCTGCCGTAATGTTTTCAAAGCAAATAATTTATTAACAATTTATGGTCGGTATATCCACAAATGCCTGATCTATTTATCAAATAAGTTAAAGTTTTAGTATTAGTTAATTTTTGACAATATCTAATATTTATGATTAGTACTTGTATGCTACTTTTAGATTTGTGGAAATTGTACTAAATATTGACGTTTTGCTTTGTCATCTTTCGTTTAGATTTGTAGAAACTGTTCTGAATATTGACGTCTTTCAAACATGTATGCATTTAGTTTTACATGTAAAATGAAGTAGTAAATATCTACCTATCTAAACATTCACCACAGTAATTTAAAAATGTGATAGGGAATGTTCGAAGCGGTGTCCATCATTAACGAGACACGGACGAGCACTGCGAAGAAGCGATTCTTGTGTTCACATTAGCATGTGGCGATTAGCACGAATATTGGGAACAGCTTACACTATTTACTTCATGTGACTCAAAAAATAAATAAATAAGAGGGATTTAGCTCGGCAGGCTACCACATGGGTTCGTTTCGATCAATCCATCATGATCACTCTTGGCCCTAAACTTCTGTCTTTATTTAAAGAAACACCCGGTATATTATACTTATAGGAAGTTTAAAATTCGCGTTCGTTTGTTGAAATTTAAGTCTGCTTTATAGTTCATTCAGAAATATTTTATTGAAAGTTTATCCTGTTTAAATAAGTTTATAGTAATTATTTTCCACTACTAGAGAAATTAATTGAAACGAACAAAAAGTTACATAATTTATCAAAGCTTTTCATTACATCGGAGCCATTAAAACTTTAGATTGTTTTATACCGCAAGGCTGGTCTCTATTAGAATACGCGAATAACAGTTCTCTTACATTTGGAATGTCAATAACCACACAAGCGCTTACATACATCGTTCCCAGATTTGCGATATGAACTTAGAACTTCAAAGGGTTAGTGACACAGTATTTTTTTACTCATAAAATTATATTCAAAGTCAGATAAGGACGTGCCAATCATTTCTAGTAAATCCTTTAGAACAGCATTCAATAGAAAATATATTATACACCGTGTTCCAAATATGAGTGGCATAAGCATTTTCGTTTTGAATTTTGAAAATTGTTGTAAAAAATATTTTTGTATTTATGATTTTGATTATTAATAGTAATTTAGTTCGTGATTTGATATACATCAATTAAATTTTGCATATTAAAGGAAAATTATGACCCCACAAAGTATTTCGACACAAATGTTGCTGCTAATAAAACACAATTAAAAAAAAGACATGAGGGAAACGATTAAAAGATGCAATCGTCATCACCAGACTGACACACACACCAGTCTCAAAGCAGTTCCGAAGTACACCATCGTGGAGGTTTTGCACTTCTTTGAAGGCACCTCCGAAGAGAAGCTTCTTAAACCAAGTCCAATTTGGCCGATTTAAAGACATGTAGGGTTTCATTTATTTAACAACTAAAATCAGAATTACGTGGGGATTCATTTAAGACCAAGCACGAATGCGAGGGACAAAGAATTAGAAAGTTATTTTTTGTATTAGATTTAAATTCGCGTTTTCACAAACAATTGTTTTTCCATTCTGACTATTGTATGACGCATTCCAAAATTTTCTAATACGGCTTATAAATGCAGGCTGCGTTAAATTGGGGTGCAGTTTAATGAAATACACGGGATTGAATGTATATGAAGCGTCACTAAATATCAATGTGCTATGATCACGAATTAATTAAATTACGAAAGGTGAAGTGACAATATACATTAATTTGGAGTTGAGCATATTATTAATTTGATTGTAAATGAACAATTTAGAACTTGCTTTTAAAATAACAATAATAATAACAATAATAATGCCTTCAATTGTTATTAACTGTTTTGTGATATACGTATTTAAACAAATGACCATTACAGGAATTTATAATAAATTCAACTAAATAAACAACCAGTCACTATACTGTTGCAAATAAGGAATTGTCAATGAAGAATTTTAATTTGAGCAGCGTTTATTTTTATTTATCTATAAAAATAAGTAATTATCTACGAATGTGCAAAGAACCCAAAGTGTTCATAGATTTTATTAATTTAAAACACAAGGAAAAAGGTTACGCCATTAACCTAAAGAATCTCATGTATCGAGATAAATATGTACGTTATTAAAGAATATACAAACAAATTTGTCAGCAGTATGTATTGCCATATCGATTATTATCAAAGGTGAAGAACAAGATATTAGTTAAACTTAAATATTGAAGTGAAAACTTCAGACAAGGCTACAATCATTAAACTTTCATAATTTGGAATGTTTGGACAAAAACTGTAGATAATAAAAAAAATTAGAATAATTTAAGATTATATGTTTTTGTTTTGTGCAGCATATTCGCGATATATGTTCATTTTAGGCATACTTATTGATTTGAAAATACATATACAAAAATGCCAATGCTTGTAATGACCTACTAAAGAGCAAAATTAGAACAATATTTATAGAATCATCCAAATAATTTATCTTGTGTTTATTTGCAGATGGTGAAAATGATGGTCATCGTTGTATTCGTATACACCTTATGCTGGTTACCCTTAAATGTATTTTGGGTAAGTAAATTTAAATTCTAAAAATTATTACTTAATAGGTATTGTATGGGTAAAATCAAAATTTTTAGGTCATTGTTTTAATTGGTAGTCTTCTCAAGACTCTCTCAACTGTTGCTGCCGAATGGAACGTCAATTAAGAAATTATTACAAAAGTTCTCCGAAGAATAATAATTACAATATTATTTTCTAAATTTCCAACAGACAAGAAACTGCTTTAATTAAAAAATGATTAGATTTCTCAACTTTCCACCAATTTAACCAACTGTTAATTAAATCCATTAAAATAAATAAAATACTCAAAGTAACTTTGGAGATTGTACACTTTTTCAATTATATTAAAAACGATATAGGTAGGCAATGAATAAAATATGGCCATCCGAAATTATTCGGCCGAAAGATTTAAGTTTAAGAATTCCGGAGAGTGCAAAATTAATTTAACCCTGAATTGAAAATTATCTGCGTGAAGCGAATACTTCGTGAGCCCCATTTTCGTTAGATTTATATTATTATCGATTAAGCACGAACAAAGTTTCGAAACGTGAATAAAAACTTAATTACTTTCTTTCACGATTTATTCTTAGACTCTTTCGGGTTTTATTGTTTGAATTCGTAATACTACATGGGGTCATTTGTAAACTGATTTGGTATTCAGAATTATTTTTCTTTTGCTTCAACACAATGTACACACATTTATTAAATTAGTTTGTTCACCTTTTCTTGTAACGATAATAAAATTGATTAATGTACCTACCGCTTTAACTAATTTCTAGTTCATTATAAATTTATTTTTTATTATTTTACTCCATATTTTACTACAATATTCGTGAATATTCTTCCGTAATACAACATATTATACAGGGTGTTACTAAACTTAAGTCTTCCATTCATTGAAGTCATCTTCATTGTCCTACCATACCTCCTTTTCAATAATTTCCTACATCAAAATTATCAAAAGTTAAATTATGGTTGCAACATGTAAATACAGTTTTATTCATCAATTTATTCATAATTTTATGTTAATTAATAATTTAACATCAACTTTATTCTTAGATTCTTATTCATTTACTTATTTCAAGTGTTTTTATTTTTAGATTGTGGCCGGCAGTATGAACGACGAGTTGAAGCGTTACTTTTGGTTTGCACTGCATTTACTCGCCATGTCTCACGCCTGCTATAATCCCATCATATACTGCTATATGAATACACGATTCAGGGCAGGTATCCTGCAAGCCCTCAGTTCAATACCGTGCTGTAGACGCTGTTTAACTTCTCTGCTCACGCGGCGTCCAAAGTCATCAACAAGCTTCCCACTCACAAGTAAGTCTAAGTATGTATGCCTTTGTAAATTATTAAATTATACATAAACTGTTAAGCGGGATTTACGGAGTGCAGTAGTTGCAGCAACAAGAGCTGAAGACCTACTTCTTACAAGATCCGCATACCATCTTACAAGGGTGTACGAAGTCAAGGCAAATA
This sequence comes from Dorcus hopei, assembly GCA_033060865.1. Classification (NCBI taxonomy): domain Eukaryota; kingdom Metazoa; phylum Arthropoda; class Insecta; order Coleoptera; family Lucanidae; genus Dorcus; species Dorcus hopei. The sequence goes on along the minus strand of CM065423.1, from coordinate 28,519,183 downwards.
AGAATCGTGCCAACTTAGGGAATCGCTCAGCAATAGCAAAAGAAGTGCCGGGCAGGGAGTCGAATCAGGGGACTAGGCCCTAGCTTGTGCTCCCTACCGAAAAAAATTGAGTATAAAAAAAATTGCGCCCCTCACCAATAGAAAAGCTATTACGTAGAAACGGATTCAGATTCGAACTCAGCGTACTTAATTCCCTAAAATAGCACTATTGTTATTCTTTATTACTTCGACTCCGTGCACCCTCCTTGTTACATGCGTACTCTTGCTTGTAAGACTATTTCATTCTTTAAATCCAGCATTATTTTTTAAAAGTTAAAGAAATCTAGGTAACAATTATACAGCCTCAATCAAAAGTAATGAAACTTTCAAAACCGAAACGCTGTAGTCAGAGTGCAACGGTGCCGAGTCAGAGAGAGCGCAATGTGTTGTAGGGTTCCGAAGGACTTCGGAAACATTCGTTCGCCATAAGGCTTCATCTCACTCGGTATCTTCTCTCTCTGACTACAGTGTTTCGGTTTTGAACGTTTCATTACTTTTGATTGAGGTTGTACAATATATTGGAATGTATACAGTATGATTACATAATAAAACTGTAAAGACTTTTATTAATAAGACTTTCTGTAAGAAATTTGTTTATTTTTTAGTTCTAAAACAAATTAATTATTTATTAAAAGAAGCTTATGATGACATATTTCTACTTATATCCTCCAATTACGTAAATATTGGCAATTATTTAATGATATTGATGATGATCTTGGTTTGTTCTAAAGATTTGTTATCTATCATATGATTTCCCTACCGAAAAATAGAGCAGCTGTTGAAAGTTTGTTTAGTGCCAAATAGTAATCTAGTAAAATTGAAAATGCTCAGAGAAAAAATATTTTTACAATCTAGCAGCAACTTTAGTAGTAGTCTACCATGCACACCTAAATTCTCCAGTTTTATTATTAATGTAGGATGGTGAACTTTATCAAATGCTTTGGAGAAGTCGGTGTACACGGAGTCCAACTGGTAACCACTAGTAGTAGTCTACCATGCACACCTAAATTCTCCAGTTTTATTATTAATGTAGGATGGTGAACTTTATCAAATGCTTTGGAGAAGTCGGTGTACACGGAGTCCAACTGGTAACCACTATCCATAGAATCAGAAGCGCATTGAATAAAAAGAAGTAAATTAGTAGTCACAGAACGACCACGGAAAAAAACCATGCTGTTCAACAGGAAGAACATGTTTACACATAAAAAATAATTCGTTCGTGATAATAGCTTCGAAAATGTTTGCTACCGTACTCAATAAAGAAATAGGCCTGTAGTTAGACACATCACATCTGCTACAGCTTTTATAAACAGGAATCACATGTGCGATTTTCCCTATAGAAGGGAAAATTCCTTCAGAAAGCGATTTATTGAACAGTATCATAAGTGGTAGTAATTCTGATTCTTTACAAGACTTAACAAAAAAAGGAGGAATGTTATCAAAATCCAGCGCCTTTATTGACATCTGGGTTATCAATTGCATTCTCAATCTGCTTCTTCGATATGCAGTTTATTACCAAAGAATTATTACAGTGTTGTGACTGAATTAATGAGCATGTGTTAGATGGTTCAAAAACAGAAGAAAAGTATCTAGAAAATGCCTATTGCAGTAGTTAAAGTTCATTTTTTATTTATTATGTCAATCGTATAGATCTGAGTTAAGAAAATATACTGACGACGAAATGACATGACAAAAGGCGCAAGGGCGTTTCACAAAAGTCAAAAGGAGATAGCTTCATAAAAGTTCTCTGACTTATCGATCGGTCGATCTGCATAGTATCTAATATTCGCCTTCTTAGTTCTTCTTTGTTATTTATCTCAACTGAATACAAATTCAAATAGCTCCAAAGAAAAAATCCAAAGGGCTAAGATCTGGTGATCTTGGAGATCACGCGACAAGTCCATTCGTACCTATCCATCTATCAGAACAAGATTGGTTCAAATAATTTGTTGTTATTCCAGCATTATGTGCTGGTACTCCATCATTTTGAAACCACAATTCCCTAATATGTTTTAGAGGAATGTCATCTAAAATGTTTTCCAATGCTGTCCTTAAAAAATGAGAAAATTGATTCCGTTAATGGATATGAATTAGGAAATGACTGGTGCAACTTTTCTTCCATTTAACCGAATCTGTAACTCTCACGGTTTAAGAGATCCCTTAAGTGCACACGCAATTTGAAACAGCCGGTATATTGAAAAAATGAACTGTACCTATAAATTAAAGCAGCGACACGGACATTATTGATCGCATTGTACTATCAACGTGTTATCAAATTCACGGAACTTGAGTTCTGCGTCATCAATAGCCGAAGTTACAACCCACAAAAATTTCAGTATTATTTCTTTGTCAGCGGTGAATAAGAAAAAAGGATGAAGTTATGCTTTTTATATCTGATGATGCAACGCCAGAGCTCTTCTCTTGTGAAAACAATAACAGTCGATTTTCTACTATCAGTATCACCTGCAAAATCTGCATCTTAGAAAATGGAAATTGGAAGAAATCAGCCGTGAAGGAAAGGAATATTAAAGAGTGGATGAGATTACAAAGTTAACAAACTAGAAGATTTTGAAAAAGATGAACCAATTTAGGAAACGTTTAGTAGAAAATATGACTCTAATGTCAGAAGACTGTGAACCTTGCTACTTTTCAAGAAATACTTATGAACAAGATTGCTAAAGTAGAGAAACAAGAAAAATAACAATTGGACAACAATTTTACTTCACAGTTATATCACAACACTGTCACGCTTCTTTTCTTCTTCTAAAATAACTGTGACCCGGTGGCCGTCCTAATTCGAAATAGTATATTATTTTACAAGTTTCACAAGAAGGCTTATTGTAACACGAGTGGGGTTGGGGTACGACAAGCGAAGCGTAGCGAGTTCGGAGTGCCCCAATACGAGCCCCGTCAACTATAGGTTCGGACATTTTAACTTTTTGTTTTTTTGCAACGTAACTGACCAAGTTCTTAATAAAATGAAAATATGTTTTAACATGCTATTGAAAGTATACATCATATAAGTACGATACAACAGAAAAATTATTAAAAAGGAAACTAAATTTGGTTTCAGTAGCTATAATACATTTTACTCAAGAAATAAGTAAAACCGTAATGTCCGACCCTACAGTTGACGGAGGTCGTTGGAGTAATAATTTTTGGTTTTTAAAAACTATTTTGTCTTATTACCAACTATGTATGACATGGACGATGTTAAGCAAAGGATAACCAGGATAACAAGGTTAATAAAGAATGTTTTGCAAACAGTCCAGAGAAGAATAAAATTATGTAAAGATAAAGATATACGATGACATTTCTTATTTAATAATAAATAAATTTGCTTTCAATAGCTATAATACATTTTACCCAAGAAATAACTAAAACCGTAGTGTCCGAACCTATAGTTGACGGGGCTCGTAGAACGAATGTTACAATGCCTCTTGTGAAACGTGTAAAATATACTATTTTGTCTGCTTTGCGTCACTTTTTGAACAAAAATATGAAAAATACTCTCAAAAATTGGACCTCCTTAGTATATGGGGAATTTTAGTTGTAATACATGGCAACACTGACACCCCTTCGTTTTAAACAAAAATCACATTGACAAGTTATTAATTTTTCTTATCCAGCTTCATTGTGAGTACTCTGTTAAATAACAAATAAATAATGAATTATTTTGTAAATTCTATTAAAAATTGACTAAAATATCACCAAACACAGTTTCACAATGAGCTCAGTTGTGAAACTGTTTTGGGTATCACAATGAGCTCATTGTAAACGCAAAGTAGAAAAAGTGTATTTTTTGCTTAAAACTTTTATTATTTGGGTGACGTTCTGATAACCTAAGCGTTCATGCTAAAGTTGCAGTGTTTGCTTAATAAAGATATTTAATTTCATGCTTTAATTTTTCGGATAAAATAAATAGGGTCATCCTTTGTCGACAATTCTATTCAACAAATTAATGGAAAGAGTAACGAGAGGGAGCAGAATAAATAGACAAGGAAATGTTTTAACAGAAGACATCATCAACGTCTTGCTTACGCAGACGATGTTTTATTATTGACCAGAAGAAGAAAGCGACTATAAAGAATACTGTAAAGTTATTATAGAGGCACTAAGAAATTACAAGCAAATTTATGAAAATTAAGAACAACTGTTTCTGACAATAGTTGCAATGAAGAAGAAATTAACCTCTAAGAATAGGAAAAATGAGAAAAGCTTAAAAGAAATTAAGTGTCTTAAGGCCGACGCAAATGACTTGGGATAGATTTGAACGAAAGAGAACTGAAAACGATATAATTACACAGAAGGTTGTATTGTCTCGACCACCTGAAAAGGATGAATAACAGAAGGAGAGTTAAGAGGATCGCATGGAAGCAATCAGACAAAAAGGGAAAAACAGGAAGGTCAAGAAAGAAATGGAAAGAGACGATAGTCGAGGATTTAGAAGGAAAAGGAATTGAGAACTGGAAGGCGATTTAAGGAAAAAGAGGTGAATGGAGGAAAATCGCTAAGCCAAGGGCCTAAATGACCTGTTAAGGTTTCGTAGGTACAAAATAGATAAAAGTTTTCAGAAAAACAATATGGTCATTTTATCGAGACCTGTATCAATTGAAAACGAACAGTACATTTGTCAAGAGATTTTTACCATTTACCTTCTGCACCATAAGAACCGATTTTTTGACTCATTTCCAATTCTGGACAGACATTAGATTATTTAAAAGAGTTAATTAATAAATCACTCAGACTTTTTGACGTATGATGACTGGCTCCTGAATCCACAAACCACCTGTCTTAAACGTCTTAAGTACATTTTCTATTGTCTTTTCCATTTTTGTAATTTTGCTTTCGTTTCTAAATTCTCTTTCCAATAGCCTAGTTTACTGCAATAAAAACGTTTTTCTGGTTTCCTATTTACATATTATTCTTATTGAAAGCTTTCTTTATTTTCATTTTATTTTTTTCTTGTCTTCATTGTCGAATTTGGCTCAGGAGTATTTCGAATGCAGATTATTAACTGACAAACATCGTAGTTGCTCTTTTTGTGGATTCCAACTTTTTATATGCAAGATATTGCTTGTCCTCACGTAGCTAGACGGCTTATTTAAATCTTGTTGATATTTCATTAACGAAATGGCCACCTCGCACCCTCGTTTAAATCCCATAAAGCGTCTATGGAACGCTTTTAAATCAACCGATGGATGCAGAGATCGTAGAATGCAAGAGTATTCTTCAGGATTTGATTGAAAATCTAATCTCTAAGATGCATGGATGTGATAATTAGGAGTTCAGTTCCCATCGAATCCATTAATTCTTTGCTCTCGATTTTTTTCGTGTTTCACGTATTTTCGAGTTTTCGTTGTTTTATGTTAAACATTTTAAAATACATAATGTCATGTTTCGCTGATTTCTTTCGTACATAAACGAATGCTATTGTAATTACATATTTAAGTTTAACAAAGTAGTGCTTTAAGTTTCTTGAGGAGTTTTAAATAAATTGTGGCCGCGATTCATTATTTTAATTAAAAAAGTTCTTCAATCAATTACGAAATTTTTTTATGTAGCCTTGAGCCAGCCGTCCCTAAGGTCGTTTAAATAGAGAAAGATGGGCTTTGGTTCTATGTACACAGATTATACTCGAGCTCTTTGATAATTGATAATACATGCACGTATAACTGTAAAAAAACAAATGGAGGCCTCCCATATTTTGATTTTGTGTAAACAAAGACACTAACGTCCAAATTTTAATTGAAAATACCCCTACCCGCTGTTACCTAGTTCAAGCTGATAACACCCTTTGGCAATATATCTTAACGTGACTAGCACTTTCAACGCATCGAATCCCGACAAAAAATCAACCCAGTTTGATCTTCGATTAACTTTGTTACAGAATGAGTGGGCTGCTTTTGTGAACCACTTTTAAAACTCACGTTCGATATATAAAGTTCGGAAGGATTTTAACAATGCTGGAAACGACCAAATTATTAAAAAGTCGCCAGATGAATAGGTATCGAATAGTAGATTGTTTCTAAATTGATTTTGTTGCCTAAACTTAACATGTAACATTTTATAGTGTTTTTCTCACAGAATGTTCTCAAGAAAGTAAAAATATATCAATAACGCATCATTTAATGCAAAAATATTATGTTAATGATATTACAGGCATGGAGGGAACGGACACAACTTTACTTCATCGCGACAACACCTGTACAACCTACATAAGCATGAGGCGGAAGAATGGCAGTAGGATAACGGCGTCCTTGCGTCAGCACCAAATTCCCGTCCGGTCGGCGTCGATGATGAGAGCGCCCATCAATAATCACTCACAAAATATAAAACAATACCGATGTTCAAATATACTTGAAAATCAGATCTAATGGAAATGAATGGGCTTAACAATTCGTATATTACGTTACGGACAACCGAATGCATTTTTTTATGTTGGCCCTTTAACCGAAGCCATAGAAACTGGACGAAACACAAAAAGAACTTGCTGGTTCCAATGGCCTATAGATTTCTTTCTTCAATGCTTCCAAAGAGTATTTCATCTATTCATCAATTCCATTCATGAATTAAATTCGTTTTTATTCAGTTGTAGTTACCGTAAATACCGGCGTATTCTAAATGTCATTGCCTATATGGTATCATTAAAGACGGGAAATATGTAATGGTAGTTATGGTTTACAATCCCTAAACACAGAACAGTGAAATGATACTTGTGTATTTACAGAATTAACTGCTTGTTATACATACATATAATGATAATGTATCTTTAAATGCCATATAAATACAAACCTATTTGCTTGTCGCAATTCGGTGAGTGAGTAATATATAATACTCCCTAAAGTTCATAAACCACTCAACAACAAAGCATCGATTCTAATAGAACTGTGAATGTAATATAATGCTTTCATTGCTTACATACAAGTACGTAATTGCTTGGGCCATAGAACTTCCCAAGCACAAGACTAAAACTAAGGTTCATTGCTAGGCGTTTTGGATTGGCTTTAAAATTCTACACGATTCTATTGGCTCAATTTAAAAGTATATACAAAGCCGCAGGAAATTTTGCGCTAACGCTTGAAATGTCTTTAGGCTATAAAAAAATCATTGCGAATTGTTATTTTAATTTCTTATTATTTTACATTTCCCGTCTTTAATAATATTTCCTACAAATATACAGATTCGGTAAATGTTCAACTGGACATGCTGTTATAATGCTTGAGTGAGGGAACGCATTAGAAAAATAAAGAGAGAAGTCTGACTAATCATGCCCACTTGTATTCGATGCCAGACACCACCCGCCCCGCCGGCCCATAGGCAGCTAGTTTTCCACGAACCGAATCGAAGCAAACTTGCTATGTCCAGTACCCAAATTTCCGATTCTAGTGTAGATCACATGAAGAGACTTCTGTTTTTTCTACTTAAAGCCCTACCTTTTATTCAAATTAGGCGACACAATCGAAACCTTTCTTCATGTCTTAAGAGAGAAAGAGTCTGCAGTGAACTATCGACTTTATCATTTTGTTTTTATAGACGGTTATACAGTCCGTATAATTTTTAGTCCAATATATGGACAGAAGGGCCTCTACAGAGACTACAGCGCTGCCCCACTCTACGCCACTTCTACCTCACAAGAGTGAGGAGGTGGAAGGGCTCAAACTAAATATAGTTAGATGCATTGTAGTGCAGTGCGGCAGTTCTAATTTGGTCTACTGAGTGAACTAAAAATTACACTCACTGTATACATATACAGATTGTCCAAGAAAAAAAATGAGTAATTCAGTAATGATTTAATTTATAACACGATCATAAGTGCCTTCAGTTTTAAGAATGATTGAAATCTGAGACTACAATTTTTTTTTCCAATTCTCAAAATTGCCTGAAGGCACCTATGAAGATGAAACGATACGGGTCCATTCCAGATATTCAAATTTCACAATATTCAAGAAATAAGTTCATGAACAAGTAGAAACTAAGGTAATTGTAAGGTGTTATGTGTAACTGTAAGGGCTCAATTCCGCTAAGGTAACATTATACAAGCATATCCAATTTATTTTAATAATTTTCGTAATGATCCTCAACACACCGAACTTGTTATATTCCCAATTAAAATTAATCACTGCTTCTGTGACCAAGCCATGTCATATACATACATATAACAAACCCTGTCCTACTCCAATTGTATGCATATTGCCTCAGTGGAGTTCAGCTTTGAAGCTGTCTGACTTATAAAACGCAAGGTGTTATTAATATTTCATAATTCATCGCTATACCGTCTATTAAATGCTGTAAATAAACTTAGATAATGTGTAATATTTGTTTATTATTTATTTCAAAAGTAGTTGTACATATTTATTTCTTGTAGATTAAGTAGAGGACGTTATTGGTAATATTTTAATAATATGTATGTATAACCACAGCTGTGTACAAATGTTTCAGTATTAAGACAAAATAAAATGTATTTTAAATACTCACAGTTTACAAATATTTTCTTAAATAATTATCTGAGAAATTAATCCTGAATGCTCACAGAAGAAAATTGGCATAAAACCGCTAAGCCACATTCTGTTTTGAATACAGAACTGAGCTATGCTTAATTATTCAACCCAGATACAAAAAAAATCTTGTCTTTAAATATAAAAAAAAATGAAATAAAAAAGAATGGAATGATATATATGTTGTCGTTGTATATTTTATCAAGTTTAGAATTTAGGAAAGTTTACGCATTCTCGATGTATCCGTAAAACACGAGCAGGTTTGTTTATTTTGTCTATGGTTTGGTAATATGATATGGATATATGCGTGACAGGCAGAGGGATGGAAGAAAGGAAAGATGCGAACACTTAGTCTCCGGGCGAGCTTTGTGGGGTAAACGTGTTGATAATGTTGCGCTAATTACGCAGACGGGCTCGCGAGTGTTGTAAAATTGCAATGACATGTGATGAAAGGGTTGTGTAAGAATTGAGGCTTGCTGACGATAGATGAGGTAGAGCAAGGTGCCAAACTCGCGGTGTCCGCTGATGGCACGGACATAGGGCAACAGATTGGGCATTCTATCAAAAGGGTGATCGCTCTGTATTCGCCGGTAGTTGGAGAGAGTAGAGGATTACTCCACCTGCATATGACATTTGACCATATCCGCCGGCTGCAGAGGTGTGAGTAGCAAATGCCGGAGACACAACTAGTTGTGTACCTGACCAGGTGAATTGCATTGTGCTTTCCAAAAAAAGTCATGACTTGGTGTTGACTGGGCTGTGGCCAGTGTAGCGAACACTGTGGAAGACAGTGGCACCAATGATTCTGAGAACGTACGCTTAGAAGATAAGGTATGCTAATATCCATCTGGGGTTCGTCTTTATGCATACGAAGTACGAAGAAGGACATTCGACGACACCTTCTCCGTGAGTTCGCATCCCAGCAGGGAGCTTCCACATCTAGATTGGCCGCTGGAGTGGGCCCGCCCACTCCAGCGGCTGGAGTAGGTGCTCGTAAATGGTTATTTGTAATTTTGCATGACATCCTTATCGAATCGGAAAGCGAAGCCCAAATGTTAAGACGTTTACCCTCAGCTCCGCAGTGGTCGAGAGAGAGAGAAAAAAAGCAGGGAAAGAGAGATCTAACCAAAGGGTGAGTGAATGTTTATTGTAACTCGGTCCTCTGAGATTGTTATTAGTCGAGAATGTTTAACACAAAAAAAAACTATCCTACATATAAAAACAAGATTCAATAAACAATAAACGATTTCGTGCAAATAATTAAAAAATCGTAACTTCGTTTTATAAATTTAACTAGGTGTTAGAGATAAAAAAATAGTTTTCTCTTTCTCTTCGATAATCTAAAGATGAGGTAACAAGTTTTCTCTAACTACACTCCTCTCAATTTGAATTTTGGATAATATTAACCATTTTTCTTGTTTGGAATGTATAAAAATAAGTTACAAGTACAAACAGACACAGTATCACTCAATTAAAATAAGAATTTTTTAACGTGCACTTCAAATGAGAGATAACACTATCTGCACGACCTTATCTCATTAGTCAACAATTTCAACAAACACATCAGCATAATTTTGTTTTCATTTAAAAACTTTCCGATAAATCAGTCTTCGAGACCTCCTCGTCAGTGATAAATAACATTCCAGTGCCTATCAAGCGAAGTAGATGTATAATGCGTTCTCAGGTGAAATCTAATACTATTATAAGCTGATCGATTTCGCAGCGTTTCTGACGTTTTACTTCTGCAGTCCCTCTATTAGCACTGCACTAAATGGGTCTGTGGTACTTCGAAGTATGTTTCAAAATGAAAGTGTAGCATCAAAGGCGATGGAAAATTGGAATGTGTTACAGAGTTCAGTTACATTTCTAGATAGTAGGGTAAGGAACTAAATAACACTTTGTTTATTATCGTAATACAGTGTATGACGCTTATAGTGTCACTAGAGTTGAATAAAAAAATATTTTAATTAATTATGCTCAAAAAATACTCTTTTATATTCTGAAATATCGCAGTTCTTGAAAATAGTTATTAAAAAAAAGTAATAGTAACATATACAGGGTGTAATTGAATAAGGAGTACCTATAGGTAGTTTTGACCTGGACACTATAAATTTCCGATTGGTAGCAATGAACAATATCCAAATTTACTTCATAATAATGAAGAAACTTATGTAGTTCATAAATACTAAAGACTTTGTTTTGTCTCCATAAGTATTGACTATTGTAACAGACGTGTGATGTATCTAGTTCTGTTGCACCGCGAATTATCATAAAATTTCTGCATGCTGTGGTTGAGAAACCTGGAACGAATTATTACCGTTGATAAATCTAGGGTATACAATTAAATCCCAAAAAGCAAACAGGGTGGTATAAAATGGCGCCACTCAAATTCATCGACGCCAAAGAAATTCAAAGCTGTACCGCTAGCAACCAACGTGATGGTTACGGTATTTTTGGGATATTGAGTTGCAATCTTAACAGATTTCTTAAGTGACCGAAAGACTCTAAATTCAGAGTTTAGACCTCTTAGCAGATACTTGGGACGCAAGAAATTTATGTCGAATGAGTAGATAATAGAAGCGGTGCAAAATTGGCTTTGCTAACAACCAACAAAACTTTTCTCTGTCAGTATCTGCAGGTTGCCTGATCGTTGGGATAAGTTTATATCAAAGAAAGGACATGATTTTGAAAAATAAAATTTAGTTCATTAATTTTATGTTATTATTGTTATCGTTGTATAAGAAAGTCCAAGTCAAGTACTCCCCTTGTATAATAATAATTATTATTTTAAAGGCACAAGTTGAATAGTACATTTTATTAATAATTTCGGGAAAGGTTTGGAATTTGCAAAATTGGACAAGCTTACAAATTACATACATTAGAGTGATCTGATTTCATTCTAACAACAGACTTTTTGATTATTAGTTTTGGAAAAAAATTGAAAGTAAATTTGTATAGATCCAAAAATGTAACTAGGATTCATCAGATTAGCCATGTCTGAAATATTTCGCTCAAAAGGGTTAATTTTTTCTTTAATGTAGTTATGCTATAGCGGTCAGAGATGCCATCGAATTCCGGAGACTTTAGTCAAGCTTTACGGCTCAAAAGTTCAGAGTCTGGATCTCAGTTACAACGAGCTGGTGACACTTCGAGGACTTGAGGGATTTCCACTTCTAAAAGAATTAGTATTAGACAACAACCGACTGTCAGACTCTTTAGTTTTGCCTTACATGCCTTACCTACACACGTTATCACTTAACAAAAACTACGTAAGTATTTTCATTCTTCCATTTCATTTTTAATCCATGTTAAACATTTAATTTTGAGTTCTCTTTAGTATTTGCAATAGCTAAACGTCAACAAATTCTTGTAATTTTATAAGCATAACAACAGGACGAGATATTTTTGTCGTCCTTGAAGAAACATTGAAAACAATAACATCTTCTGAAACAAACATGTATTTATTATTCTCCGACTTTTTAAAACCCAATGTCTCGGTGTAGATGATAACTTTTGCAAGAAATAAAAATCATAGTTTTCAATATTCCGGGTAGGACGATATCATATCTGTAAAATGTATCATTATAAACTGCCAGTATGTAGCTGTGTAAGCCAGTTAGTTAAATGTAAAGACAAATCAGTAATGAAATTAATAGACACAAACAATTAAAATTTAATAATTGATTTATTTCTCTTCGTTTTCAGATTAACGACATCGAAACTCTATTAATAAAAATCTCGCATAATCTTCCAATTTTAACTTACTTAAGCTTATTGGGTAATAAAGCTTGCCCAAATCAACTATCGAATATCGAAAACGACGAAGAAGATTATCAAAGATACAGGTAAAACTTTAATTGGATATTGGAGCAATTTATATGGTACACACTTACACACTTTTGATGAAAGTATGAAATTTTTATATAAAATAACGACAAATAAGATATGCTCTGCATCTACATCATTACTACCCAAGTGCAACAGTTCTAAGATAAAGAATTTATAGACTTCATTCGGTCAATCAAAATTAAGAAAGAAAAAGAAAAAGTAACGCATTTAAGTATTTCCGTTATTAACTGAGTTGTTGATTTTTAACCAGACCACAAACATATGATGTAGAATCGATTTCAATTATTTATTGAAGGAGTACCTACAAGTTATTTTAATAAGAGTTAATAACTTCATGAAGAATTTAAAAAAGAATGAAATTTAAAGCCGAACAACTTTCAGCCTAACTTATCATTTTTAGATATTACGTGCTATACCATCTGCCAAAACTAAAGTTTTTGGATTCCGCCAAAGTTACAGAATCTGAAAGAATAGAATCGAAAAAGCGAGGACAGTTCATGAAAATCATTCGCCCAAAAAACGACAATAACATTGATGATCCTGCTGGAAGTCCTATAATAGCGACTTACACACCATTACCTAAAACTATAAGAAATCCATACGACCACAAAGGTAAAATGCATTTTTATTATATACAGTATGTGTAATTTTTAATCCAGTCAGTGAAAACCAACCGTTCTGTGCAACCATCTTGCACCGTTTAGTTGGATACATACATTGTAATACAGAGCGGCATTTTTGACTGGCGGGAGTAAGAATTACACGATCTGTATATACTCTCTAGAGACAACTATACAAATGTTGTTTGAATAAGTTGAAACAAGAAAGAGTCCAGCTGCAGTTTTTATTTATTGATACTACGAACGCAGTTTCGTCATACACGGGCATTCTTAAATAAGCAAACAATATATCCTTCAAGTACAAAACAATTAAATTAATTAATAGACAAAATATATTTTAAAAGCACATAACACGCGTTTGCAATATTATAATTAAAATATGAAAAGCCAACGGATGACTGTAGTCAAACTTTTCCTTGTTTCATTCAGGACTACACACTACACATCCTGAAATTTAGTCATCAAATAATTTTTGGTAACTGAATATGGTTCCAGAATAATATCCTAATTTTGTAACCCCCCCCTCCTATATAATTTAAACGATTATTATGGAAAATATAACTTTTGTGATATAGAAAGTAAATGTACCCCTCCATTAGAGGTTGAAGATTCAGAAGCATTTTTATTATAAATTTCCAAGTGGCGTTGTAAAACTTATGAGTAGTAAGAAGGGAAGACTACTTTTTTTGCATATGATGTGAATGATGAATAGCCACTAAAATAACGAAATAGTACTATAAAAAGTGCGCCTCGGGGTTATCAGTAAATAGGTTGGACGTCGTCCAAACTGTAACTCTGAAAACCAATAAATCGTCATTTTAATTTGCTGCTACATTATAAATAAAGACGATAAAATTTTGCTGCTGAATAAATATTTTTCTTCAATCAACATTTAGCAAGCCTGTAACTATTAATCCCTTTATAGGTATGTAGGGGTAGTTGGCGCAAATACCTGTCTAGCGGAAACGTACATATTGCGGTTGCAATATTGACATATTTACTCAATAAATTTGTTTAATGCTTCAAAATATAATCAAACGCAGGTATAAGCTTTAAAGTAAGTATATGAATTCATTGGCGCATTATTAATTCTTGTTCGGTTCTCAACAGCACTTTTCTAAATAAATTCGAATTACCTCTGGAAAGTTTAGCATCATGACCACTTATTATTTCTGGGTTTAATTAAAAAAAACACCCGGTATTAATTTAAATATTTTGTAAATATTTATGTATTCGCATTCGACATTGAATTAATTATCACATTTATTTATAACTTTATGTTAATAAAGTCTGATAAATACCTCATTATTTTTAGAAATATGTACTGTGATTACTTTAAATAAATAAATCAAAAAGGAAATTCATTGAAGATATACACAACTTGAAGGAATATGTTGATGATTATGTTACTCCATAATTCTACAATAGTATCATATTAATGTTATGATAACTAAGGGCCGCTTTCATAATAGAACTTTAGATTTAAAGTGACTTTAACCTATAAAAATACATTAGTTTTCCTATGCTTAAAGTGACTTTAAATTAAAGCCTCCTTTAGCACTATTATGAAAACGGCCCTTACTCTTTAAAAGTAAAAGTATTTTTTTTTAATTAAAAGCTTGTTTGTGGCTATAATAGTCTAGTAAACAGGTCACTAAACTATACATAGAAGTAGAAGTAAATACAAAATTTCGAATTATAATTGATGGGATAGTTTGTAAAATCAATTCAAAAGTCGACGTTTCGTTGTATGTTATTTCTCCTGAAGAACTTGTCAACGTACAGCTAAATGTCGAATTTTGAATTGATTTTTATAACTGTCCGGTCATTTATAATTAATAATAACATATTTTGTGATAGTTTTAACACTGATGTGGTAGATATTAGATTATTTGGAAAACGGTTTCTAAATTTTAAATAAGAAGTTGAATGAAGTTTATCTATCTTTTTTTTTAAAGTATGGGTTATGAGTTCTTACTGGAAAATTGAGGTTTATTAGTTTTCTAATTATGTTGAAACTTTTATGCATGAGTAAATACAATTTTCCATGGTAGTTTACATTGATGAACTTCTTTTTTGATCGCACGGTATTATTTAGTACTTTGAAGTAAGTACTTTACTTAGGTATACTGAAACGGTCGCGTTTTTGGTTTCCAAAACAAAATCGGTTGTATTCACATTAGTAAAATGTATTGGTCATTTGTTTTATAAACTATTAGGCCAGTTCTGTGATTTAATCAACCAGAGACAATTAACTGTTCCCTCAAATCTATTTGGAAAAACTGCTGCTACCTTTGGAGATATCTCATTGCCAAGTTGGAAACACGCTAACGGCTGTATTTCAATTTGTACAGGGAAATCGCCAATTTGAATCACTGGTCTAAGGCAAGTTATATCTGCCGCCGAAACCAAGTGTGCCAACACAATCTAAACCCAGAAATAAAGGCCAATTAATTGTTCGTTGCGAATTTTGTGAAATTACGAGGCCCGACAATTTGAACCACTATTCATAGCCATCTTCTTAACAAAGTTTCTCTCACCCCAGTGTGTGAACCGAAATGTGGTCTTTGCCGAGAGATTTGCAGGTTAATTAGAAGCGATTTGCCGAGAGACTGAAAGGCCGTAACCGCACGTAGCGGAGTGCCGAAAACAGTCATTTGAAAAGAGGGATTTGAAAAAAGGCGTACACTGTACCACCCTCTTAAGGTGATTGAACGTGGCGAGAAAAGATCCTATCCATTCGACCTCAATTAATTAGTTTAGCTAGCGATAGGGCTTTCCATCACCTCCGAAAGGAGTCCCTGAAAAACTGGCGATTGCTATTGATTACCTTGCAAATTAATCGCCGAGGGCGGCATTTTGTATCACATACTTCTCCAGAACGTCTGATTAATTCATTAATTAATTCCATTAATTAAGTACACTGTAGACCCATTATGTCACACTGTGCATTGGTTGATTGAGCAGAACGAGTCTTAGAGTACGATTTTAAGTGACAAACACTAGTACCAAGACCAATCTAAGCTGAACTTAAATTAATTGTTAATTTAATTGAGGAGCAGAGTTCTCCAACAACTATTTGCGTGGGGAACAAACCACCAGCTGTGTGATTTGAAGTCAGTTAGGTCGCTCCGATATTCGAAAGTGAAATCTGTTAAGCGAATTCTACTGTACTTCCTGATAACCGTAATTTTGTGTTCTTTGTATTGGTTTAAACGCAAGGGTTTTTACGCTTATTATATCAGATCCCGCAGTGGCTGGTACAAGGAGTTTTTACCTTTTTTTGCAATAAATAATTAATTAAATCTAACTTCCACATTTTTTATTTAAACGTATTTAGTTCCTTTGATCTCTCAAGTTTATTCGCCGACGCACCAAAAGAACTGAGTTACAACAACGTAAGGCCAGGGTTTACAGTGACGATCACGAGATTATAAATATTATCAGTTTATCGCGAATTCCGGAGAGTCGTTCAACCGTAAACACAATAGATAGGTCAGTAGGTAGTCCTTTAGCGCCGGCCATAAATCTAGGTGGCTGTAGACTAGACGGGTGGGATAGTGCATGCCGAATTGCAGTAATAAACCGTTAGGGTGGGTGACCTTTTGGAATTTATCCGCAAGTAAACATTGTCGGTCCAGTTATTTAATTTGGCAATAAGTTTGATTTGTTTTGTTTTGGACAGTTTTTTTGGTTATTTAGTTGCCCATACAGTCAACAAACAAGGTGTCACGTCGGCGTGTTACAATACCTACTTGAGCTAATGCGGATTGATAGTCGGTCGATATTTAAATATTTTTTTCTTTTTAGTCTTAACAAAACATATTTTATAAGATCCTAAATTTTCATTCTAGATTTCTTATTTTTGCTTTATCAAACAGAACCCCAATATATTGTATTCAATGACAGTTTGTTTAGAATTATAAAATATTTACTTTTTGACAAATTTTTTAAACTGAGTTTCTTTTTCTTTTTAAAAATTTTTGGGTACCTAAATAAAATGTTAAGACTTACATTATGCATTTTGCAAGTACGTTTTAAAACTTTTCTTTTATTTGTTATAATAATGTAAGAGTTCTTTCAACGGTCGTTTACAATTTACAGTCAACGTGCACTGGATTACAAATAAAATAAAACAGTAATCTTTAGTTTCAAATAAATATATCATTAAATTGAGTTTTCAAAAAACTTTCTGAATACAACAGTAAAAAAAAGGAATTGTTTCAATAACTTCATCATTAAGTAAGTTATCGACTAACTGACCTACCATTCTACAAACACCCTATATTATTGTATGTATAGTTAACTTAATCAATATTTTTTTGTTGTAGGAATCTATGGTAAGTGTAAATATAAATACTCTGGAAAGCATTCGGAAGGAAACAGATTTATTTCTAACAAGGATTTATGAGGAGCTAGAATATGTGTATATAATTAAGTCTGTTAAGTACAATTTATTCTGAATATTAATATCTTTTGGACAAATACAACTTGTTTAATGAAAGCTTGTTATTTTTACTGCCCATCAAAGTACAAACAAAAAACTTGATCACATAATAATAGGTATCCTGATAAAGAAACTTTATTTTATGGCAAAATTCAGTTTAACTTCAAGGCAATAAAATTTCATATAAGTTGAATATTTGAAGACGCTTGAAGCTTTTATTTAATTGAAGTCATTTTCATTAACGTCTGTTGCAATCTTGTTTAAAAAATTAGCGAGTTCAAAACACCCCTGAGCGCTTTTACACCATTATGTTCCTAACACCTATTGTGCAGCACGCGATTCAGTGAAATTGTAATTATCAATAAGGGTGCTTCTGATCGCGACTGCGAGCTTAAGGGAAACAATGTGTTCGTTCTAGCAGGATAGCAGAAGGGAGCAATTCAAAGTTTACTCTTGTTCGATTGCCAAGCTTTCGGAAAACTTTATTTCCTTCATCAGGGCTCCTACAATGTTTGGAAAAAGTATTACAATTGATTTGGTCTTAAAGATTTTTACTTACAGGAGTTGAAGTTAGTTAAAGCTAAAGCTGCACATTTGGAAAAGAAGGCCCACTTTCTTACTTCAGGAACATAAATTAATGTTAACAATTTAGCCTGTCACAATTTAAAACTTTTAAGTTAATTACAAAAAAAAAAGATTGAGTGAAAAGGGCGCCAATTATTATTTATCAATAAGGATACGCAGAGGATTACTCTCTATATTAAATTATTTATTCAGTTTTGTTTCCTTTTTTCAGCCAGTTGGATCTCATTCTATAGTATTTTTAGTATTTATTGGCATTTAATTAAACGCCGCCGCCGCACGCTTAAATCAAAGGTTATTGAAATTCGAAAAGTTTTTTATCAGATAAATACAAAAAACTACATTAACTAATGTTTTTTCCCAAGCAGAAATTTTAGAGTCTTCTTCATGCGCAACAGATCGTCTTTGTCCATGTACTTCCTTAAGAACTGATCGAACGTTGGCTCTTTACTTAAAACCTTGTACAACCTTTCACCGTATTTTCTGGAATAAAGAAATCGTTCAGGTTGCACACTAATGTACGCCCTTGAATAACCAACCTTGTTTCCAAATTCTTGTCCTCTAAAAACTGAATCATGTTTTGGAAAATTCTCTTTCTTGTAAATTCATTACTGGCCGGATTCAAGATGAGATCAGGCCCCGCAATGACCACGGCGCATATGATCAAACGTGCTGCGGCTGAACGCACCAGGTGATTTTTATGCTGCGGGGCCTTCGCACATATAGCTCTGATAGCATGAAATGTTGGAATGTGCGTGACCATGCAGTCTAAAGCTAAGTTGGCGTCTTGCCTGATGAACTTATTGGCATCGGCAGTTTTGGACAGTAGAAGATCCACTATGTCATTGAATTCCTAAAAGAAAATTCCAGTTGAGAATTAACTGAAACAATTCGACCATAAAATTTCGTTGTAAATTTACAGGGTGTTATTAAACTGCAGTGACGCGGATGTCCTGCTCAAAATGGCAATCCCTTTGGCAAGTTTAGAATTTGTACTTAATGCATTAGGCAAATGTTACATACCGGACCTCTGGTGTCCTTCATGGATTCAAAGAGGTGACCTGCTGCCTGACATGCAGTTCTACACACATGTGAACGTGGGCTCTTCAACAACTCAATCAACCTCTGATTTATCATAATCATGTAAGGTAACAGGATTTCCGGATCCATGGTGCGACAAAATTCTGTTATTTCGGCGAGTCCTTTTAAAGTGACGTTCCTAAATTGAATACAAATCAAAGAAACTTGAAATTTCTGTCTCGTGTTTTCCTTACCAATCGCTGTCTTGAACTCGAAGTAAAGCTCCATTTAAACCACTTTCCGACGTCACTGATAAAAAATCTAGGCCTCCCCTATCGCCGTTCAAGCACTCCTGTAATTGATTTGTAATAATTTGATTGCAAAAAAATGTGTACTTACATCTGAAGGTAATGACAAACTCAATAGGTCGATTCTCCTCATGTCCTCTTGAAAATTGTTGGGCGGAAGAATTGAATTCAACTTTTCGGGGAAGGTTTGCCTTTCCATTAGAGTTTTACGTCCCTTAGAGACGTAAGGAACACGACAAGAAACTTCCGATATGCTCCGATCGATGTATGGGATTTGATCGACGTTCGACTGATATAAATTGACTTGGTGTTTAGGACTGGATGATCTACCTCGCCTAATCGGGGAAATCAAATGCTTAACGACTTTTATTTCGCTTAATTTACTTTTTTGTTCACTGGCGAGTGTCGGTTGCATGAAAGAGTTGCTTCGTCGGTTCTGATAGTAAATTGCAGGGCAATATTTGGACGAGGGTTCCGCGGAATCAATGCTATTTACAGGAGGCCCCGATAGCTGATTTTTCATCATGAATCTAGTGTGTTGCGGCCGCTGGACTTTATTTGGTTCGTCGAGTGTGAAATTCGCGGGGTGTCGATCGACATACGATCGACTTTTAAAATCGGCCCCTTTGTTAGGGGATGGTCTAGCAACATCTTTCATCAACTTGTTAAGAGGAGATTTCTGTTGCAGAAATTGAGCACGATCTCCGCAACTGTAAACACTTGGGCTGTTTGCATTTCGGTCTTTTGTTTTCTTAAGGAACTCTTCTACCAGTGAACTTTTTGGATATTCTCTCAGTTCGTCTTCGTCTTTTTCATCAGTCGAAGCTTCTTTCACGTTCCTAGAATAACGATTGTCGTTATCGTGGTAACGTTCATAAGTGTTCGAGTCGTCAGTTCTGGAACCGTCTAACGTAAAATTTTCAAAATTTGAATGTCCAAAACTGTCCAAACTAAAATCGCAATGACTATCTCGTGGACTCTGCGATAGACTATCCGGACTCATGTCTCCAGTTTCGATTTTTGCCAGCTGTATTATAGTCTTGCTTGTCTGCGTACCAGAATCCTTGAGGTCGCAATTTTTAAATAACTGTGCCTCTTCTTCTTTAGTATCACATTGATCGATGACTGATAACAATGAGTTCTCCTTCACCACGGAACTCTCGTAATTCCCACCATAACTGCATAGGCATGTCAAATGCCGACTCGGCTTTAGTATTTTACGGTTCGTTAGCGCCGTGGGTTGTCTTAAACCGTTCACAATATCTTCGACATTTTTTCGTTTCTGCTCTTCCTAGAAAGCAATAACTATTACGTTGTTTTGATGCTTGGCGTACGATACAACATCGACTCACCATAAGTGTGGAGATTTCCCTCTTAACACATTTAGAATTTTCAAAATGACAGGTTTAAGATTTGTCAGTGTCTGAACCTTAAAAAGAAAATTGTACCAAATGACGTATGTAGCTTGCTATAAAACTTGAATGTTTTTATCAAAATTGTAAGTTATTTTGTTTTCAAAATCCAGCTGCTTTGATTTCTTCACACAAGCACAATCATAAGGGGCCATAATTCACAGTAAATTAAGGAATACATAGAGGCACTTGTAATGCCTCACAGAATTTTGTATAATCTGAAATTTGAGGACGACGCGACGCGACCATTAAACATGTCACCATGGTTAAACGAAAGGAAAAAAGGAACGAAAGTCCAAATTCTCGTAGCCATAGAAATAAACTTTTATTAGTTCCTAAATCAAATGTTAACAATGAATTGTACCCAAACCATAATGTAAATGTTGGTGTCTAAATTTACATTCTAGAAAATTGAATCAAAAATTTTTAAAAACATAAATGAACAAGACTGATTGACAGTGGTGCAAATGCTAAAATTAAGTACGAACCAACGATTTCAAATCTATTTTGTTTTATGTTTTAATTTATACAGGGTGTAATCGATTAAGTTTCACTTATTAGCTAACAGTTCTTTTCATCACATAAGAGAATTAATTCTGCAAATGACGCTGGCCTAGCTTAAAAATTAAAAAAATGACCTTCCACAAAAGCGCATTGTTTTTTGTTTGAAAACTTCTGCTCGTTCGTGAGTTACACGTCTGCGGTTTTTAACACATCGTAATATTTATGACCACTCGGTCAATGCTGCTCATATGCAATTCAGTAACAGAAAACAAAATTCTACTCTCTACTCGCGTTGATTACTGAATGAGTTAATTAATTATAAACCAATTTTTACGTATTGTCAATACAGTTCATAACTGCTGCTCATAAAAGTGTAGCAATGTACATCAATAAATCATCTGTTTCATTAGATATTTGACAATACATGCATCTTGATATTATATACTTTGTAAACAAATAACACACTATGTGATTGAAACAAACAGTGACGTCAAATGACAAATGATGATGATTAAAATGTATTGGTGGTTTGGGCTTGATATTTCTTCTATCAACACCTCAACATCCATTTTTTCAGTGCACGGAAAACAATTTTATTAAGAATGCAACGTTTGCAATTTAATTTGCAGAAAAGTGAATTGTTTTATACCATGTTTATACAGTGCAAATAATAGCTGACAGTGATAGATTGATATTCAAAACACTGCATTTTCGCGACCTTTTCAAATGATGACGTCAGAAGCCAATACGATTCAAACTATACTGTGAATTGCATTCAACGCGAAAATATACCTTAAGTGAAACTTATTCGATTACATACTGTATATCAAATTAGTTTATTAAAATAATCACTCACGTATTTCACTAATTCTTGAATGGAAAATTAATGCAAATTCTGTGTAATATGATGAATACAAAAAATTGTACTGTAAAGGCAAATAAATATACAAAGCTGATATAAATTGAGGTAGGGGGCTCTAAATACATTATTTATTTTGTTCATGTTCAGTTTGTAAGTGGTCTGTGTTTGTAACATTTAATGTAAATCGACTGTGTGAAATTCGGTGTGCATTGAAGAAATTTAATCCATAGCCAATACAATTATGTGGAACTCTTCTTCCTTTTAATTTAGAATCTGTTAGCTGACACTTTTACATTTTAGATCTTTTATGGCACACTTAGTTTGAAAAACAGCTGATGTATGTCAAGTTCTACAGTAAAATAATCTGCTGGGGATTTTCCTTACAGTGCGATATGTTTTAGAAACGTGTAAACTTAGTTACTAAACAGTGCATTTTTACAATTTATTTTAATTTCCTTATTCTACGTGTTATGCGACAAGTAGTTTCATATTAAGTTACCAATTGTAGATTAACTTGAAGGCTTCCGCGGCCGTTGTCTTTGTTCTTCTGGTTTTCGGTTGTACCGCGTCACAATTCCTGCTTATTTTTTATCAATGTTTTGTCCTTTCTTACAAAATGACCTCCTCAGTGTTGTTGCTGCTGCTGCTACACTCCTATTATAAGAAAGGACAAAACGTGGGCAAGAAAGAAGAATTAACGAGGCAGTACAACCGGAAGTCAGAAGAAAATTCCCAATTGTAATTGTTTTGACAACTATTGTCTTCATATTGCATAATTTTCTGATGTTTTGTCCACTACAATCCAAACATGTGATCATTTTATTCTTTCTCATTTTCGCCGAAGGTAGTTTCAGTAATTTACAATTTTCGGATATTCCTTGCAATATTTATATATGTACAGAAATATGTAACATACCAATAATTTCATATCCAAGTCTTTTTTTTTAATAAAGTTTGAGATGTGATCTTACTGAATTTACGAAGCGTACTTAAAAAAAATGTACCATCCAAAAATAAATGTTAAAATCACAATATAATTTAATCGAACTTCCGGTCGCCCATTAAATTAAAAATGCCAAACACAAATGCGTTAACATTTTTGAAACTTTCGAAATACTCATATCCCAGGTCCTGCTATCCGAGGAAACAGTGAATTTGTTGCTTGCTAACGTTCAATTCCTGTAAAAGTGATTCCGTTAAATTCGTGAAGGGAGTAGGTCCGCACACCGTAAAGTACACGTCCTTGATCGTGTAGGCAGTATCTTCCAGGTGCGTTTGGAGAGCGTCCTGCAAAATCTCGGATGTAACGTGTCCCGTGAGGCCTTTCCACTTAGGACTTGGATGGGACAGAACTATCTGCACTTTGAATCTAGGTAATAACTTAAATTTAGTTGAATGACTTTACTTAAAAAACTACGTACCTTTTATCAAATTTTTGCAATCCATTTAATTGTGCGTTTATTAAAACATCTTCTTCCGATCGATTGAAAAACAGTAATATAATGAACTGGCTAAAATTGATACAATTTCAGTAACCACATTGATTGATGATAAGACGAGAACTCACGTCCTTTGTATCCTCCGCTCCAATAAGAAGAGGATTAAACCCAACATAGGTGTTATTCCTGTGCCCGCGGCGAGCATTAAAAATATCTCTCTGTTTTCAATTTCTGCCAGTTCGAACGTCCCCAAAGGCTTTGATACTTCCACCACGTCGTATTTGTTCTTGCTACAAATGTACTTGCTGATGTTTCCATTCGGATAGGATTTAATCATAAGGCATAAGTTATCCGTAGTGTAAACTTGCGGTTTAAATGTGGAAAATAAGCAGCAAGGTACGGCAGTGTAACTTCGGGATAAATCCTCTCCTGAATCAAAATAGTTTCCAGGTTATGATTTGGATAAAATATTATTATTTTTTATTTTAAATCACATAAATTTTCCTGATTAATAGGATCCAAATAACCACTATTATAAGTTTGATTCGCTTCGAAAGAATATCTATGTCGATTTTGAACCAAAACCTCATAAGAGAGTAGATATACTATGGGGGTTTGGCGCCACTCTCTTATGGAGAATTTACATTGATGTATAAAAGTCGTATGTATGGTTGCCCATCGTCACTTTTGCTAGGAGTTTCGCAGGAGAAGACAAGGTCGGCTGCAGTTTATAAATAACTGGTAAAAACAGGTAGCAGTTATTTTTAAACTGCTACCTGTTATTTTTAAACTGCGGCGGACCTTGCAGGCTCCAACGAAACGCCTAGTAAAAGTGAAGATAGGCAATCGTACCATGTGAATTTGATACATCAATGTATATTCTCCGTAAGAGAGTGGCGCCAAACCCCTATAGTACATCTACTTGAAAGATACCATAAGGGTCTCAGAACACAATAAATGGTGTACAGTTAACGCGCGTTCTGTGGTAAATATTCGCTCATTCACTGTTTCTGAGTTCTGTGCTGCTAAGCGATAAAATAAATCAAAGTTGACGGATTCTAGAGCTGTTAAAATATGTGATGACGGGAGTGCCGGCTTGGTTTGGTAAATACCGAAAATAATCAAATCAAAATCATTCAACTTTTTTCAAATCTCTGCTTCAAAATGTCGTTTTTGTGTTGCTGCTTTCAAAAGTTGTTTTTATTATTATTTCTACAATAGACTTGTTTTAAGTGAGTCCAGGTAATAATTAAGAAACGAATACCGGAGAGTGAGTTGGTCAGCAGGCGATTTATGTGGGGGCACAGGGATATGTAGAGATTTTGATATGGTGGGAGGAGGCAAGGGCGCGTCGAAAAAACGATTTGGAATAACAATGAATGGAGTGTAATTTCAATCCTGTTACGTTGCCATTTATTTTTTGCAGTCTAAGGTCCCTTTGTTATTCATTGCGAAATTTTGGCTCAGAACTCTTCTAACTCATTTCTAATTTGATAATAGCAGGATACTTAAGATATTGTTTAATTATGTACAGAACCTTGATATGTAAAAGTGCACTAAAAAGTTTTCTTAAAAGACGCAACTTTATCCAACAATAAACAATTTAAGAGTGGCGGTGTTTAGTAGATACCTTAAATCTTAAATAAAAAAAGTTACCTTTAATTTTTCCAAAGATACGAATGTGTTTTCCCAATGGCACGGTCATTTTACTATTATCTACCCTCTCCAATTCCAAAACGCAGGTATTATGATTAATTTGAGTCTTATTTACAATGCAGTATTTGAGTTTCAAATCCGTCGTCAAGTTTGCATTTTTTGCGCAGTCTTGTTGAAGCGTGCCGTAATTCTCCCAGATTTTGCTCTCGTTCTTCTTGAAGATGATTTCGATCTTTCCCGTTTCGTAGTTGATCTTCAAATGGCAAGGCCATTGCACGTCCCTTGAGAAAGTGAGCACGTTGGTGAAACTTTTTCCGTCAAACTCCAGGATTATGTTGACCGTGTTCTCCTGATTCGGAGGATTGATTTCCACCAGTGGGTTTGCAAATGGCCTAGTATAAAAAATAATCGTAATCGAGTCCGTTTTCTGTATCCAATCGAATCTAGGCGGGCTTTCGTTTTCTACTGTTTGGAATAGCCTCGGGGAATCCGTTACGTTTTCAGGTGACGTCGCGACCGATCTTTTCTGCTGCGTGGTTGGGGATGTTGATGTACTTCTAAACAGATCTTTGGTATCCAAATCCGGATCTAAGAGTACAAGACGTCCGACGTAACACTTACTTAGTATTTGGTCGTAGTTTACCCAAGGATGTATCTGTTGAAAAATGTTTCACTGAAGAAATAAATGTTACTTAATCGGTGAAAAATTTTTACTCACTTCGTCGAACATATGCGTGGCATCCTTCCCCGCTCCTTTCATGATTTCTTCTGGTCCTCCCGGATGGAACGGTAAATAATGAGTTATATTGTAAACTTTCCCCCGGATTGCCAACCAGGCATCTGTTTCTTTGTCGTGAGTGGCCAGTTGTTTCAGTGTCATCTTGAAACATTTAATAAATCTCTGTCAGGGAAGGTAAAGCTATACTTACAGTCAATTGTCCTGCAGAGCTTCCTACTCCAGTCAAATCTTTACCTGAAGATCCTAAGCGGATCCAGTCCATCAGTGAGTGTCCTGGCTGAAGGACGCATTTGTTCCTCGGATTGCCTAGTGCAGAGAAAACAAAAGAAAAAAATTATGGTGTGTTTCCTACATCAAAAAGAAAAAAAAATGTTTTTTGAAAGACACTAACTTAAGCAGACCGCGGTTCGCGATTTTCGAAATGCAGAAGTCTGCGAACTTTTTTGTTCTTGGTCTATCGAAAAAAAGTATGAGGAATACATAAATTAAAATCTTAAAAGCCATAATTAGAACAGCTTGAGAAACAAAATCAGAAATGAACAAACAAAATATTGTGAAGTGGATAAATTTGAAATGAGAGCAAAAGATAAGATAAGAAACTGAATACAAATAGTCACTAACGAGACCACAGGAGAGGTGATGAAAAGCTGATCACAAGAAGATAATAAATACTACAAAAGAAATATTGAGATAAGAAATTTTAATAATGTAACATGACTTTCAAATAAAACAATTTTAAACTAATAATATACAAATATTTAGTAAATGTAATCAGAAAATTTAAATAAACATACGAGGAGGAATACATACTTATTTTAAATTATTTCAAATATTCATTGCTATTACGAGTGTGTTGTATAATTTACAATATATTTACAAAGTATTTTTTTAGTGGTTTAAGTGAGTAAACCTTTTCTCCCTAAGCCCATTAGCAAGCATTCCTTTTTGTTTATGACCTTTCTTCCGTGCTACAAACACGCTATTTACCTATACATATGAAAGCACGCATCAGTGAAAAATGCACTGAAGTGTGAAGTAACGACGTCGAATGCACGAATCGATTTTATCAAACGTGGTCGACTAAAATGGTTCTCATGTCTCATCTAATTGGAATGTCTATTTACTTTTGCACGTCGTTTTCATTTTATAATTTGTTCATTTGCAACGCTTAAAAAGCTGCACGTTTCATTTCATTGTTTATTGTGTTTCATTCCAAGAAAGATTGGACGTGATTTGAACGAGAGAATAGAATTAAAAGCAAATTTGCAATTTAAAAACGAAAGCGAAATTAATTATTAAAAATTAAAATTAATAAACATCTTTTGTAAAAAACAGACATTCTATTAAATTAAAATAGTTTTACAATGCAAAGCGCAATTTAGAATTTCATTCGCATTTCTATTTAATAAATAAAAAAGTGACTCAAAAAAGAAAATTTTGTTAAGTCCACTTGCATATTATGTATACATATACAAACACGTGTAATGAGTCTGCTTTTGAAAACGTGGAAGATTATATTTAAGAAAATTGTGTATACAACTAGTGCAAAAGTGTTCTGTAACTTTCGAATTAAAATCAACGAATGTTTGCAATTTCCAAGTAAAAATAACAGTTGAGCTTAGCGTAGGTACAGAAAAAAAATCTTAAAATAAACGCGCATATATTTATGTAAAAGGTAAAGTAAACGTGCATCGATTAAGTTCGAACAAAATTCGAATGAAAGCAGTGGAACAAACCTGAAATCGATTCTCTTTCGATCACTTCCGCCTTTACGTCTTCCGTTTTCTGGCGGCAGCAGTTCAGGCACGGCATTGATGAATGAATTCATTTAACGTCTGAGCAGAATGAATATAAAATTTACCGTTCGGTTTTTGAGGAAGCGAAACGAAACCTCCAACATTAACGGATAACTCAAATGATATCTGAGCCGGCAGTTTAAACACGATGCGCTCGCTTGTTTATCCAGAAAGTGAAAAAGCTATCAAGAGAAAGTTAGCTTTTGACGAATGACTCGTGAAAATATTTATTTTGCAACTGAGGAAAGTTCATGTCCGCATTGACGCAAGAGGCTTCCTTTTTTAGAACGTAACCAGCGGCACAACAATAATGCTATAAGCTATAAAGCTAACGAACGCCTGTTATACATGGATACGTGTGTACGTATGTTTACGTCGATTCGAACGACAGGATAATACTGCTTTTCGTAGGATAGCTCCGCCGTTATATAGGCTACCAGTACATCAGAAACAAGCAAGATAGGGAAGGTCGGTCTATTAAAAGTCGACGGATCTGTAATTAGCGGCGGCCGCACGTGATAACATTTCTACTTTTGTAATTAGGAATGAAAGAAGTGCTGGGGACATGTTCGGAATATAATGTTAACCCACCGCGAAGCATTTTAAGTGAACACCTGAATTAACCGGATGGACAAACAAAACAAATTTTCTCATACTTAAAACGATCCAAACCATCCATAATTTGAAAAAAATAAACAATATTATTAAAAAAACCCAAAAGAAAATAGATATGACCAAAAAAAAACAGTCAAAGCAGACGATGTTTTTTATACTATTTGTATTCGTATTCTTTACATCCATTTTTTACTGCTTTTGAATTATCAAGCATTTGTATTTCTAATTTGTTTTTAAATTGCATTCAAAATTAAAGTTAAAAGTTCAAACTATAATAGATAACATTAAATGTGAAAGTGCCACGACTTCTTAATAACATTTTAAGTTTTTTAATTGTAAAATTCTATGAAGTAAATTTTAAATGTCCACATTTAAAGAAATACGAATACCAATGAAACAGTTAATTTCACCCACTGGGATTAAAACAGGAGTAAGTACATATATTATTTGAAAAAGGTATTTTCGAAGTTTCAAATTGAATAATACATTTTCTAGACTCCCTACAGCACAAAGATTATATTTAGAAGATTTACAGTTGGTTCTTGTCCGATGAAATTTGTATCACAAAATCTTCTAAGCGGACACTAAATCGCGCAACTATACACTTTA
The DNA here is from genome assembly GCA_033060865.1 of Dorcus hopei. Classification (NCBI taxonomy): domain Eukaryota; kingdom Metazoa; phylum Arthropoda; class Insecta; order Coleoptera; family Lucanidae; genus Dorcus; species Dorcus hopei. The sequence continues at coordinate 28,490,188 of CM065423.1, read as the reverse complement.
CGTTTCGCAGTCGTTCGACTGCTTCGTCAGAAGTGAAAATTGACGAAGCAGTCGAACGACTGCGAAACGTAAAGTGTATAGTTGCGCGATTTAGTGTCCGCTTAGAAGATTTTGTGATTTAGAAGATTGTTAAGAACTTAGAAACCTCAACTACAATATAAACCAATACAAAAGCAGCTAAGTACATTTTTTTTTATTTTGTACTCTTGAATTCAATTATCGGATCACTCAATATCTGAAAAAAATGGTGCAATTTAGAGACAGGAAAATAAATTTCATTCTTTTTTAATATTACGGCTAGACTCAAAAATGCAATTAAAATTATAGTGTACTCTATACTAATATGCGTAACCTAAAGGGCTCGAAAATTAATTCAATATTCTTTATAAAGACGTCTTTGAAGCACCTCTACGGCGTAAAGTGCTAATTTCTGCCTAAATTGCTTCCTTAAGAACTTTTAATGAACTGAGAAGGTGAATAATCCTGTATAATTAATGAGTGACGAATAATGATACGTCTGGACCGCTCATAAACATTTTTTTACTTTGCGCTCACTTAATTGATTTCAAAGATCACGTTCTTCCTTTTCAAGAGGACACCATAAACATTTATAGTATTTTTCAGGAAAACTTCTACGTAAAATTTAAAGAAATTCAATTACCTGACATAAACAAAATGACAAATGTTATACTATTACTAGATTTATATAAATTTACTTTTGATTACATACTCATACTTTTAATACCAAATTCAAAAGTGAAGAAGACAAAAGCTATTTATATTGTAAATTAACTTCACAATTAATGTTCAGGAAGAGTTTGTATAACATAACTTTAAAAACAGTAAAAACAATAGCCTTTAGAATGTCTTTCTAAAAACATATAAACATCTCATGCACTGCATGTTCAAGTTGGACACGAACATTCTGCAGCAACGAAAATAAAATTTAGAAATATCAAAGTAATCAACTAAAAAATAATAATTAAATTTTTAATTTGAGGTGTCAATTTATAAAAGTAAAGGAAACGTTTCGTTCTTCTAAGGACGAACAAAATAGGATTGAAATAAAGACGAGTTGAGAAAAAAAAAAAACGAAAGAAAACAAGACTAGTTTAAATCGAAGAAACAGTAATAAATAAAAATTAAATTGAAAAAGAACCTTGAGGTGATAAAAAAAATTGATCGAATTTACTCACTTTTAATGAATAAGGTAAGAGTTGATCAAATACGTTAAATGGCAAACAAGAAAAAATTCTATACGGGGTATTAGCTTATTGCTTGAACAAATTAAAACTGTAGATTAAGGGTGTCAAATGGGATCAGAAAGTACCTAGACATGATGGATTTTCGGGACATTTTGAAAAAATGCAAAAAGAGCGAACCGCTGATAGTACTTATGGAGCGAGCGCCTATTAAAGCAGATGTATCTTGCAGTGTCTCTTGCCCGTTGCACAATTGCAATAATTGTTTGTCGTTTCGGTGTACGACGCTGGGGATACAGCAGCCGATATCTACGCTCTGCAGCATGTGCATTGCACCTACATTCTCCGTACGTTAGAATAATGTCAACAATTTCGTTATTTGTGTAATAATTCATTCTGACACTGACCCGCATACTCCGAAATCTGTTAAGACACTGAACGTGCGTTATTTTCTTGTCTTAAAACAATAAACCATCTGAGAATTTATGACAGGGGATCACCCGCCCGGATGGCGTTCGGCACGTGGGTGTAACAGTAGATAAGAAAATCAGTGGTTTCCAAACAATTTTTATCGATTTTCTGTTTGAATTTTTTCGTGGAAAACGAAAGCCGCAGTAAAACAGTATAATAATGAAGAAAGACGAAATAACAAAGTAATGACATAAATAATTTTTTAAACTGAAAATGAATGAACAATGAAAATCAAAAAACATCGGCGTTCTTTCCCGGGCGGGGAATGTTAGAAAATAAAGAAAACTGTAAATACAAAAAAAAAAATTGACTAAAATATTAAAAGAGATTTGGATCATGCAAAAACAAAATATGAATAAACAAAAATAAACGACGAACTGTTCAAAAATCAAAAACTAACAGAAACAAAAAGAGAACTGTAAAAAACACCAAATTAATTCTATATGAAGAAACAAAATAGAACTAAAACAAGCAACAACTGAATTAAACGAATAGTGATCAAAAATGATCCACGATTCTTTTCTGGTAAGAATAAATGCTTGAAAATCAAAAGCTTAGGAGTAATTTGGAGTAAATAAAATTACACACAAGTAAAGCAAATATGAAAAATTAATTTCATAGAAATAAAAAAGAACAAAAGAAATAAATAACAACAAAATACGCAATTAAATGAATACAAAATAAGAGATCAACGATTTCATCCGATGAACAATGAATTTATCAGAAAGAATAATTTAATAGAAAAAAAAACAAACGACGTTGAAATAGAATGAACGAAAAACAAATTAATGTCAACAGTGACAAAATTAGAAGACTAACAATTTATATACAATAAATTGTATTTATTTATATACAATTTATACAGGCTGTTTTTCAACTTCATGCAAAAAATGAAACCAGTGAAACTTGACATTAAAAGTGATAGGATGAAGCAGTTTTCGTATAACAATCGATTAATAAATATTAGAGATAATAAATGAATAAATAAATAAATGAACGACGAAACAGTTTGATAGTCCCTGGTTTATTTTTCTTACGTAATTACGTAATCGGAGCAGTATGCTGGTGTTACTCAGTATGTTACTCAGTTCTCAAGTGCACGTCGTCGCAGATAACAGTGTTGAAAGCATGGCCGAATTTTCCAATAGTGTTATTGTGGACATGATTTTAATTTACGGCGAATGTAGTCAAAATGCATTGGCTACAAGACGTTTGTATGCACAGCATTACCCAGATCATCCTTTGCCAAATAGTAGATCCTTTGTGTCAGTTGTGCAGTTTGTTGTTTGGCAAATTACTCGTGAGGAACAATTACATATTCCATTTTCAAAGAGTCCAAGCTCTGATGCCCGCAGATTACCTCCAACGCATGCGATTTTGTCGGTGATTACTCCGGAAACAGACAGACAATCCGAACTTAGTTAATAACAATCTCTTCATCGACGAATCAATGTTTACAAGGGATGGTAAGTTTAATTTACACAACATGTATGTGTGGGCAGAAGAAAATCTGTGGACATGTATGTTAAACGGCACTTTAATGTGATGTATGTATACGTCTCGCGCACGGGGGGGGGGCTTCGAACACTTATTGTGGGTGAAGGTCACCGTCCGTTGTGTCTAGCGGTTCTAAGCATTTCACAAGGAATTGCCGGATGTCGGTATGAATTTTTTGATTTTTTTTTCGTTTTAATTTTGGTGCATTCGTGAGAATATGTGTTACCATATACGCCATTATTTTTTTGCACGAACTTGAAGAACACCGTGTATATGTACAATAAATTGTTAGTCTCTTCTCTTCATTTTTATTAATAACACTTCTTCATTTTTATTTCTGCCAGTCTTTCATTTTCAAAAACTATCGTCATTCTTTGCCTTTTTCCTGAATCTTTAATTCATCGAAAAAAAATTCTTAATCACAGGCGTTTCATTGAATTTCTTCTATCACATTCTGTTGTTTTTTTCATTTCTTCCCTTACACTTCGTTGGAGGATTGTGGATCTTCTTTTGTTTTTGGATCACCTTACTCTTGCTATTCTTTTTTTTTGCTTTCTCGTCAGCCTTGTACCACTTGTATTTCGTTGTCTTTTCTTTGAGTGCTATTCAGCCATTACCGTGGAACTAATTTAATTTATTTAATTTATCAATCAATCATTGTTTTTTGTTTATCTTATTTATAACATCTCAAGTGTATCGAAACCCGAGTATAAGTCTATCGTGTATCCATCGCTACATTAGACTTTAATTCATGGCACAAATTCGTATTTAATTCGTTTTAATTAGTATTTAATTCGTTTTAACTAGTATTTAATTCGTTTTAACTAGTATTTAATTCGTTTTAATTAAGTAAATGAGTAATTCTATTTTTTTTAATTAAATAGATGTTAGACTAGAGTATGTTCAAGTTTTATCCTTCGATTCTAGGTATTCTTATCTCAACCAAAATGCTACTTCAAAATTACGGATTTTTAAGTCTAATTTACGATTATTATGTTTTACCTGCAGAGTCCGTGAGACTTTTCCTCAACTATCACGTCATTTTTTATTGCTTACACGAGATTTTCTGTTTTCCTAATAAGATTTAGTCAATACCTTTCGCATTCTTAATTTCAGCTTACAATACCCAAAATTTCAGAAATGACCTTTTCGAAGATTAGTAGAAAACGTGAGTTTTATAAAAGCTTAGTCCAAAATTGATTCGTATTCGCACTTAGATTTCCATTGTTAAGGAAGGAAACTTTCAGAAAACATTCAGGATATTTATTACGTGCCTTAAACGATAAATATTATCTAGTCAGGCTAAGGGATGATGCAACGCAACCCGAGGTATCCCGTACTCACCCCCGCTGCACCATCCGTTCGTTCATTCGATTCATACTGATTCGACTGGTTCATTTCTACTTCAAATTAATAATATGTGTAAGTATAATGTCAAGAAATAAATAATAAGAAAAAAGAAGTTTCTTCATTCCACCAGCTTCATTAAACCAGCAATTTTAAACCACATCTTATCTGAAGAATTTAACCCTTCTTAACTTTAACCATTTACTTTAGAAATAGAAAAAGGTCGCAGCTTATACTTTTTAATTATCTCCACTCCTTTCAGTTAATGTTTAGAGAAAATTTACAAATAAAAGTTTGAATGTACACTCATAGCCAAGTAAATCGTTATAATTCAAATTACTCGTAAACCCTTAGCAGCAATATGAGTGGGGAGACGATAGCCATTATAATATGTATGTATTTCGGATATTGTATTTCAAATGCAAACATCCAATCATCGTTGATCACAGTGTATATGTAGAATAACTGGGAGTAACAGAAATAAGATATTTGAAACAAAAATAAAGAAGAAACGCGAATGATAAAATCGAACACAATAATCGGATGTGAAAAAATAACCGTAGAATAAACGAAGCAATGATAAAGAAAGATAAATCGGTTGTCAGAAAATTATTTATAAAGTGGGTGGCAAGAGATTGATTATCAAAATCATGGCCTTCTAAATCAAAAGCGAGTTCTAACTGGCCTGGGCGTTTTGAAAAATTTACATTGAATTTTTGTGCTCGAGAAAACGCCAAAAGTCGACACTTTGGCGCTGGTTATGGGGCACTGACAGCAATGAGTGAAGTGTACTGTCACTACTGTCAATCAAAGTGAATTCACGCAAAATTAATTAATATTGTAATTATCGTAATACAAGATAATTTATGTGGTATAAACTTTATAGATTCATGCAAAAATCATTTGATCTCGTCGGAGTGAAGTACGCTTGCGCAATAAAGAAAGACTGGCACTTTAAAAAGCTTTCGTGTTATGAATAATTACAACAGGTTATATAAAAGAGTTTCGACTTTTGATAATGTAAAACGTGTTAAAAAAGGCGTTGATAATTACGCACAATGAGAAAAGCTTTATTATACATGTTGTAACTTACCACAGGTAAGATTCTAATCTAAAACCGTAATGGTTTAATGCTAAATTAAGTTGTCGAAATTGGACATAAATACTCCACCTTATTCCAACGTAAATAATATCCAGTATGCTCAAATTTTTACAACAATAACATTAATTGCTCTTACACGAACTCATCCACCATTCACATGTGACAGAACTGTCAAGATTTTAGGTTAAGAAAGCGCCCTGTAAGCACTGCTTGGCGGAGCACGCCTGAACTGCACTTTTGCGCAGGCCAGATAGAACACGCTTTTCATTTAGAAGGCCATGATCAAAATATATGAAGCAAAAGTATCAAAATAAAATTATATCGAAAGGTCAAATAAGGATTACTAATATATGCTGTTAAACAATGGAGAATAGAGTGGGAAGGCACAGAATAAGAGAAGGAAATCAGAAAAATAGGAGCAATTAATAAATAATCATATTAACTAGAATGTATGTATAATACGAGCAATATAAGAATTCAACGAACAAAATATAACTAATTTTGACAATTTTTTTAAATTAAGTTTTCAAAACCGTTTCATTATTTTAACGATAACTAACAACTAAATTCTATGTTATTAAAGAAAAACTGTAGTAAACCGAAGTAAATTACTTACTAGAACTTACTAATTATATCGACTCAATATGAATTATTGACGATATTAAGAACTTAGAACGAAGGCACTTATTTTATATCTACTTTCGGGAAATTTTAGAAATTAAAGGAAAAAGTAATCGTTATTGAAATCCTTGATTAAAAAAAAAAAAACATAACTACGGATAAAAAAACTAGAGAGATACATATTTTATTTGATTACATACAAAGTGTTCGGCGATAAGATACCTGATAAGAATTATAACTTGGAGTTCGTGCCAAACTATTATTAAATATTTTGATGCAGTAGAACAAATAAATTATATTAAACTGTATTACATTACAAAACGTATCGTAATCGTGCTTTTGTTATTACAAAAATTAAACGTAACGGGCTTAGTTGGGTGACTTTGTGGTGGGCACCTTTATTTCGAAAGATAGAGAGAATTTCGTATGATGAGTATATTAGATAAATAAAACTTACATACCCTATTTCGGTAAAACAAAAAAGATTGCAACTGCAACTAAAGATAATGCCATAGCGAGAAAAACAAAAATATTGAAACTAATTACAGCCAAAGATCCAAAAATAATGTCATACTACATACAAGAACTACGGCCATTTTTAAAGCCAGGACGGTAAATACGTGAGTTCGCAGCAGTCTCTTCTTATGACGTGAAAAAAAATATTTAGGTTTTACGTTTGTCGAGATCATTCCGGATTTTATAGTAATGGACGCCAACTTACATATAATTTTATTAGAAGCAAGTTACTTCAACTTTATTGTTTCTGCACGAATACATTTCAACTTGGAGTTCTTACACTCATGTCTATAATATAAATTTTACATTAACTTTTAATATTCATGCGAGATCTACATCACTAAATACATCAAGGAAGTCAGATACTGTACGTCCACTTATTTGACAGATGAATTTTACATTAGGATAAGAGTTCTTTTTCATTCTGCAACAAACATTTCGGTTACTGTTAATAGAAGTAATTCAGTTTTGAAAGTTACTAAGATGTTACATTTAATTGAAAATCATTCAAGCAGCAATTTCAAATTAGTATATTTTTTAAACAGAACGATCGATGTTAACTGTGTAAACAGGAATATAATACATTGTGTTAGATATTTAGCTGAAGTAATTTTTTAATGAGAAGCCCACAGGCAATTTTCACTTATGTAAAGTGTCACGCGATGTAGCGTTTCAAGTAGCTTTATTAGTTTACACAATCGGCGGAAATGATAACATAATTCACGATCAATATTGAAAATTGACATGCGATGTGTTTACTAAAAACACGTGTGAACGGTTAAAAGTGTCAATTCTTTATTGTACACGAAAGTAAAATCTCTTTATACTATTATTGGCGGGATCTGCTTAGTATTATGTTAGATTCGGCAAATAAATAAATAAATATTAAATACCTTAATATCTAAATAAAATAGAAAGAAAATTACATTTTCTAATAGATGGCACTAAAAAAATTTAATTTCAGTGGATCATAATTTCAATTATGCAAACATTTATTTTATTTTTCTCAATTTGATGTTGATTTACTTTATTTATATATTTGACGTATTGTTAGCTTTTAGAAGCGTTTAATAGACGCATTTTCATGGATTGCCTGACAGCTTTGTTTGTGTGCGGCCGGATAATCGCTTACTGAAAATTTATTGTAATTATGAGTTTAAATTTACTATAATTACCGGTGGTCACAGACAGCCACCGATAAATAATTACAGTAAATTTACACAAAAAGTTTTATCAGTGTAGAGTACTCTCAGAGTATTCTCATCTTGTGGAGATACTCTGACGCCCGGCCACATTTGCGTTTTAATGTTACGCCTAACGTGATTTTCAAAGTCTAATTTCACTAGTTTGGTGTTGTTTTTACTCGTGATATGATAATATGGAAAAGAAAAAAGAATTATAACGAGTCATTTGATATTAAGCTTAAGTGTAACCGCAGATTAATGTCAAATTATGTAGATGTTAAAAATCACGTTAGGCGTTACTTTAAACGCAAATGAGGTCGCGGAATGAGAGTGTTAGAGCAATGAATCGAAAACACTATGTGATAGCAAGTTGATTTTTTCTATATGACTCGCTGATTCTATTATTTTAGCGTCACAACCTCCCCTTTGGGTGTGCTATTGTGATCACATCCCACATTTAAGTAGGGTGTGAAAAGATCGCCTGTTGTCATGGAAACAATAGCTTTGTTTCTACACAATTCTAAATCAGTTCGGAACTGTACTGCTCATGCGCTCTTGCTAAATACACAGAATTTTTAGTAAGAGCGCATGACCTGTAGCAAGTAAGGTACTAAATCAACACTTCGTACAGGTAACGCAATCCCATTCCTCTCGTGAGAGGATTGAGAAACAAAGATAACAAATACAATTGTCGCAAGTGCAAAAATTAAGACAACAGTTTTAGGGAATTCTGTTTACCGTAATGTCACTGGTTTCAATTTAAAAGTGTATTAGGTTATGTCTAGTTAAGTTATTTACCAATAAAAAAGTTGTTATTTTAAGAAGTGCAGAATTTTTCTTTTACGAAAAAGGCGGAATCATTAAACGTCATGCGATAAAAATTTGGTATGCGATATTTAAACTCAATTTTTAACCACTGACAGTAACTTTGACAAACGTCACTTCAAATAATATTTCCAACTGTTTTTTTATCCCTAGATGAGAGGAATGTGCGACAAGGATAGATATAAAAAATCACTAAATGCGTTACCTCTATAGGAAGTATGTTAATTTAGTACCTTAGTAGCAAGAGCACATGAGCAGTACAGTTCCGAACTGATTTAGAACTGTGTAGGAACAAAGCTAATATAAACACAAGATTTTTTAAACGGATGAGCGAGATAGAAAATAGGTTAAAAATCGTGAGTGAGAAAGATGAGATCATACACTCCAGATACATCCAACGTAGGTATAATTTTCGAACGCAACATTTGTAACTTCAAAAATAAAAAAAGATGAAAGGATGGGAATTCTTTGTTGACACCCTATATGTATGTACCGAGTGATTTTTTAAATTTTTTATCAATTCTTGCCATGAAATCTGGATGGCATGTCTTAGCTTAAGTGAAAAGTACATCATTGCACTCCTTTATGCTGTTTTACGGTAAAGCTACGACATGCCGTCCAAATTCGGCAAGAGTTGATAAAAAATTTAAAAAATCACGCAGTATATATGTACATACATACGTATTCCAGACATTTAAATTCGAGTTGAGAGCAACAGCAATAAAAACTGGAAAGTTTAAATTTTCCGCTTATCTTTAAATAGATTACAAATTTCGGTATAGGGACCGTGCACATGCGATGACAGCGCCACCAATGGCCATATTTTGCATAAGTGGTATGAAAACACGAGTGACAGTATGATGACAGTTCAAATGTACATCTGTCATTTCAAATGCCCAGTGTGCATTTGAACTTGAATTTTGTAATTAATTTCATACCAGAAGATCAAATAGTTATTATGTACTACAACTGTAAATTGTCATAAGAGTTATAGTAACAGGAAGAATGTTAAACTTTACAATTATCCAGATAGTAGCAAGAAAATGTATATGGATTGAAACATTTAAGTTTGTATGCCGTTTTGAAAGTGATTCATAGATTTCAATATCGATTAGTCATTACGTACAACGTACTCTATTCGAAAAATGTGCAGGAGACTCAGATGAAATGAAAGTTTGAAGAATTTCATGAGAAGTCGGAAAGCAAGACAACAAATGTAGGCCAGTTTCAAATGCGGTTGATGATTAACGGATGGTTAGTCTTGGTATTGTGAATACATTTACGGTCAGGATACTGATGGTATGCGTTTCATGTGAAGAAATCAATATAAACAATAGCCCCAACCGATCATCAGACCGACTTCATGTCAAATGCATGTGGAACATGTTTTATACTATTTAACTGGAATACTTTGTGTTAATTGTATTAAAAGACTGATTACATTAGTGATGTTTCTTAAATTGAGGTTTGTACTCAGATTTTTGTTTAATTTATAGCACTTTTACATTAATTCTATGAGTCACTCTCGTTACCCATTTTATTTATACAAATGGGTGTAAAAGAGCAAAAAAAGAGTGAAGAATACGTTCCAGTTAGGCAAATTTCCATAAATTTGTGTGCGGATGTCATTCATTTAAAATCCACTGTGTTTGAAAGGAAAAATTTAGAAATAACGGAAAACGCCCATGTCCAACAATAATCAACTGCCAATCTTCTGATGTGTTTTCTGAAATACTGTGCTCATAAACAATAGAATTCAATTTGTAATATATTTTCACATCTATTAGTGACACCATGCAGCATAAATTTTGCATATTTAGAAATTGTACTGATCATCAAACAATAAAACTTGTTGCAAGATTTGAGTAAATTTAGAAAAAGCCCTAAATATTTTTAATACAATTACAAGAAATAACAACAAATCTGCGCACAACCAAAAATTTTATTGACCATCAATGCCATGCAAAATTTCTTCCGCAAATACCAAAATTTTCGCTTGGCTATTGAAGTTATGCATAGGATGACTGCACCTGATGGCCGGCCACTTACATAAATAAGATTTTAAAATATATTTCAACATCCATTGTAATTGCAAAATTAAAAATTACAGAGTGACGTTAATAACGTCACTTCAACGTGTCACAGGTGTATTAACCTAAAAACAATGTTTTCATACCACTAATGCATAAATCACCGCCAGGCGTCGCTGAACGCAGGCATGTGCACGGTCCCTATATTAGAGAAGTAGCTTTCCAGAATATATCCATTGTGTGTCCGAGTAATTCAGGCACTGTTCTAAAAGAAATAAAACTCAAATTTTTGGAAAATAAATCTTACCGGTAGCTGAAGCGGTATTTACAGCAGCGACACCAGCGGCTAACTTGCCAACTTCTTGTAACACCGGCGGAACCAAAGTTTTCGGTTTACTACTCGGAATTAATTTTAAGCTGGACGACGGTTTAAAATTTTTTAAAGAATGCAGCTTTTGATTGTTCATAATGTTCGGCACTACTTAATTATCTAATTTTCAGTTAATCTAAAGCACTGCCGCGTACACGCATGTGCGATTCTCGAATCAATTACTTTCTAACCTATAATATTTCAACATTCAACTTAATAAATAAAGTCTTAAGTTACTATCAGCTTAATTGAGTGGAACCCTCCGTTTTTTATAAGATGTTTCAGTTCATTTTGCACTCATTAATCACTTTAGTTTTTTAAGAAGATCGTGTTAATCGCTCACTTTGTTTTATTTACGATATTAGTACTGTCATCCTTTTCTATTTATTTCACTTAGTAATTTTTGATTTAGTGGTTGGTAACGCCTGATAATTTTCAGACGTCCGAATTCGCGTGTCAGTAGTGTTTATTTTACAACAAAAAAACATTTTTTTTTAATAAAATATTGGTGTCGTTTAAAAACTAGTATTTTCTGATTTAGAGCATTAAGGTCTGTGACAGTTTATTTGATGGCACGAACGTAATGCCAGTCTCGAGTGTCGGACGTGTGTGATTAATCTTTTCATCTCTCTTGCACGCTAGCGCGTTGTAACGCGGCGTCTCTTTTCGTGCGAAATGTAATAAACAGAAGGAAGGAGATGTAAGTTTATAGCACAAGTAGTTTAGTTTTATGGCTGTAGGAATATAGGAAGTGCTCTTGTGTTTCTGGTGTTTCGTAATAATGATAGATTCGTGTTTTGAATAAAATTGTTCACGTCCGCTATTTTTAGCAGTGATGACAACTTAAAAAAATTGGTTACGTCTCGCTAAATTAATGTGATTGCTTTTAGAAATCGTGTTTTAAATTCTCTGTGTTTAATTGAAATATTGTTAGTGACTCGCGATAAATAAAATCCATAATGAGGAACGAGAATTTAGTGAGGCAGTATTTCAAAGCCCTGGTGAGAATACTTTTCGTTGTTTTCGAATTTTTGGAAAAGATTATTTTCAAATTGATTTACGGGAATTCAGGGCGGAAAATGCCCCCTATACGGAACCTCCTCCTATTGGATTCTGCTACAACATTGGCTTTTAAAATCCGAACGAGAAAGGTGAGTTCAGTCTACTGTAATGTAATGTTTAATAAACACATAACTGTGTAATGTGTATATCTTTTACGCAGAAGCTAATGACGTGATTTTTACTAAAAGGAACCTCAAATTAGTCATCAGTTTTTTCTTTTACACTTGGGATTAAAACAAGGGCTTTTGAATCCCAAATTATTGATGTTTAGATGTAGTTTTTAAAAGTTGTATTGGATAGTCTGATTTTACCTAATATGTTTCAAAATCTACAATTATTTTTGCACATTAATTGTAGAATAATTACGGCTATTGTATATATGAGAGTGTTATGAATGACATTCACCTTCGTTACTGTTTTGGCAAATTTGTTTACCAAATTGCCTTCATATGATATCACAAACAACATTTTCAAACTTTTGCAAATTCCAGGCATTCTTGTTTAAAGTTCACAGACGTAATTTGTATTGTAATCGTGTAGAGTGGTCGGCAAATGTGAAGGACCTGTCATGTGACCAGCACAGAATACAGATTTGAGTCGGACCAGTTTTTGCGAATACTTACGAGGGGTGTTATACCTATGTTATGGTCATGTTTTATTGTTGATGTTTCATGTTTCAGTGTTTACACTTGAGTAACTGCCACTGCTTGCCGTAAATAACGATAATCCCGCGGAGGTAAGCTCCGCCCTCCGGTCCTTCACATTTTCCGACTTATTTTTACATTATACATTATTTTAGGTTTGTTCCTGCTACAGTTCCAACCGGTTGCCAATTGACTGATAGTTTGATGTTTCAGCAACTATCGTAATTTCTTGTAAACCGTTTGCAAACTGTAAAGTTTGTGGATTTTTCACAAATTTATCCGATAGACATGCGCATAAGCCGGAAAGGGTGATTAAATATGAGGCATGGTATGAGTGAGTGGTGTATGATTTACTGAACGCTCACTGCACACGTGCGTATGCGTATGTATCTGGGGATTATTTTAAAATTACAAGTCATCGAAATCGTATTCCAGCAGAAAAATAATTGCAAACTAGTTTCTAAATTGAAAATGTCTGAAACTAGTTTGATAAAAGTTCTGAAACGGTTTGTGATTTACTGCAGGAACGAAGCTTTTAAAATTTTACTTTCATTGACTACTTTCTATACTGTTTGCAGTAGTAGTAATAGTCTTAAAGCTAGTTTACATTATTCGATTTCTGTATTTGATTTTTCTGTTCAATTTTATTTTCGAGTTTGTCTCGAATGAAATATGTATGTATTTACATATGTATACACTGTCCGAGAGAACCCAGCGAAAACATGTACGTTTATTCAACGTTAATTTCACGTTGTAATGGTGGAAATAACGTTATTCGTTGAAAAATGCAACGTTGTTTTTTGGTTGAATTAGCAACCATAATTATATCACGTTTGTATGACGTGTTTTTTAACGATCAGTTTAATATGGACGTAATTATAACGTGAAATAAATGCGTAACAATTTTGTCTTTTTACGACGTGATTTATACTATGAGTAAATGCGATGTATCTACCATACGTTGATTACCACATCATTTCAACGTTAATTCAACATCTACTATTCTACGTAATAAATGAGAAAAAAATTAACGAAACTAATACGTTAGATAAATCATAATTTACAACTAAATTTTAACCCACGTTTTATAACGTTATTTTAACGTATACCGAATAAATATGCCTTACAAAACGTGATGTTGACGTTAGAAAACACTTAATTTTACAGTGATTGTCTATCGTGTTTCACACCTTTGAATTCTAATTTTACTAAAAATCTATGAAATATGAGGTTCTTCTCCATGCTTGGCAGCTTTGAAATGAAACGAAACAGGTATGAAAAGTACTGCTAATTTGGACATACGAGTCAACCACAACCCTTTTTAAGTTGACGTAATCTGTCAAATTTTTTTAAGTTAGTTTGAATTTGATGCCCAAAATCTGTGATTAAAAAATACTAAAGAACGCAATAGTCAATCAATTATACATACATATTGTCACGAATACCATTGGGGACAGCTGTATACAGAGTGAAAGTTTAACTGGAATAAATTCTGTAACTTAGAAGATTACGATTTGTAAAAATTCTTGAACAGGTCAATTTTTATTTTTAATGGCGCATATTACAAAGGGACTTTTTAACTTTTCAATTATTTGGAGGGGTGAAACGACCCCTAACTATGTTTTTTTTTTTAGTGGAAGTATATGTTGAAAAAATTGAGAATACAGCTACGTTTTATTTTTTATTTTTCTTTAGCAGTAAAAGGGAAAAAATAAAAAAAGAATTTTTTTACTAAAACCGTTTTTTAATGCCAAAATTCAGGAATTTTTATTATTTGATGAGAAGAAAATAAGCATTCCATATGGTATCGTATTGTTGCGTGCAGCCAACAGATGGCGCTGCCAATGCGCTAAATTTTTAATTGTACGTAATTACCTCACTGAAGTTTTTCCCAATAGGTGGATAGGAAGAAGATGACCGATGACCGATTGAGGGCCAACAAGATCTCCAGATCTCACCCCTTTAGACTTTTTTATGGGGTATTTAAAAAAGTAAAGTTTATGTGACTAAACTGAAACGACATAGCAGAACTTCAGAACTTCAAATTCTGCATGAAATTAGAGAGTAACGCCGGAAATGTTACAAACTGTTAGAGATGGAATTTATAATCGATTAGGGTATTGTCAAGTGAGAGGTGGCGAGCATTTTGAACATCTGATGCGTTAAAATCGTTCTAGTTTAAAATTTATTTTTATTTTTTCGCCTTTTACTGTTTAAGAAAAATTAAAAAATAAAAACGTAGCTGTATTCCCAATTGAACAAGCTTTAAGAAAAAAATTACTCAACATACCCTTCCATTAAAAAAAAAATAGTTAGGGGTTGTTTCATCCTTCCAAATAATTGAAAAGTTAAAGAAATCCATTTACAATATGCGCCATAAAAATAAAAATTGACCTGTTCCAAGAATTTTGCTACAAATGGCAATTTTCTAAGTTACAGAATTTATTCCAGTTAAACTTTCCACTCCACTGCGGTGTTCATGAGCAGCATGTAATTTTTTTTAAATTTTCACAATGAAATAATTTTGTAAATAATAAAGTAAATGGAGAGTACTGTATTAAATGTGTTTTGTCGAATATTTTATGTTAGTGTAAATATTTTTAGAAATAGGCGATTTAGAATTACATGTGTATTATAAATAAATAATTTAGAATTTTTGAAATGTATATACAAAGAAAATAACCTTAGGATTGTAATAATTAGAAAAATTGATTTAATGATGTTATGATAATATGGATGTTAGAAGGAAACTGTAGGTAGTAAAGAATTCGGAAATTGAACGAGTGAGGGCGGCGCGTAGCTATTGTAAGTTAAAGTCCCCGGTTCGGCTTTATTACTACTGAGTAGTCACGGAAGCGATACGGCACTGGGATCTCCAAATGGCTTAGCGGTCTAGTCTAGCCGACTTGGAAAGTCGTGTCACTCGGCGGGTTCGAATTCCACCATTAGCCATGTATGTTTGTTCAGTCTAATGATTTAGACCCAGCTTTAAAACACGTCGTAATTGTCTGATTCAACGCTACACGTGGACATTGCCGCGACATTTTTTCGTTGTTTTAACGTAACCATAACACACGAATTCAACGTTTGTTACATGTTATTCCACAACGTTTTTTATACGTATGTATGCACTGGGATTTAACGTAGAAATACCGTGGACAAAGACGTTTAAAAGAAGTTGATTCGAGCGTTGTTAAAACGTATTAATAACACACGAATTCAACGTTGATTAATTGTTATTCTACAACGTTTCTTACACGTGGACAGAGACGTTTAAAAGAAATTGATTGCCGCGACATTTTTTCGTTGTTTCAACGTAACAATACCACACGAATTCAACGTTTGGTTACATGTTATTTTACAACGTTTTTTACACGTACGTGTTTTCGCTGGGAATTGCCAATTGCCAAAAATACTTTTCCGAATACTCTGTCTATTGAATAGACGCAAAATACAAAATCGGAAGCTTTTTCGAATATTACAACTCAAAATAGAAAATCGAATAAAATAGTGTAAAGGCAAAAGTATCACGTTTGAGTAAGTGTTTTTATTATACCGCATTTTTACGTTACTTGAAACTAAAAATCGAATGCAAACTCGGATAGCGAAAACTAGCTTTTAAATACTGGGTGTCTCATAACGTATGGAGGAGATTGAAAGGGTGAATAGAACATCAAAAAATAAGGTAACCTTATCATATAAATTTTTTTCCAAAAGTCAATAATAAAGGAATTATAAGCCCTGAAAGAGGGGTGGAAAATATTGTTCTTCTGGCAATATCTTCTGGATCCTTTAAGTTATGAAACTAACATTTTAAATTCAGGTATAAGACACCTAACTGCGCATTTACAACGTATTTGTTAGATCCCCCCCCTTTTTAAAGGGTAGTTTTAGAGGGTGACTTTTCAGTATTTTATTCCTAACTTTTTATTTTTACATATTTCATCAAAAATTTACGAAGAGAATATTCTTTAGATTATTTGGCACATTTCGATAAATCGAACCGTTTTCGAGTAATTGACGTTTAAAAGTTAGCATACGTCTGTTGCATTTTGTTACCATAAAATACTAAAAGTAATCCCCTCAAACTAGCCAGGGGAGGAAGGATCTGACAAATGCGTTGTAAAAATGTTCAGTTAGGTGCCTTATATCTGAGTTTCAAATATTAGTTTGATAACTTAAAGGATTCTGAAGATGTTGCCAAAAGAAATATACGTTTCATTCCTCTTTCAGGGAATTATAATTTCCTTATTATTGACTTTTGGAAAAAAATCTATAGGAAAAGGTTACCTTATTTTTTGATGTCCTATTCACTTTGTCAATCTCCTCCGTACGTTATGAGTTATGAGACACCCAGTATAATTTAAAGCAAATCGGGACCAAGAAGAAAGAAATTACAGATGAGAATTCGTACTTCGCGCCTTTTAAAATATTCTGCTGCACAGCGACATCTTGTCGGAGTTGCCAACCTGAGGGATTTATCCCTTTTTGAAGGTTTTCTATACCCAAATTTTTTATTAAAAATGTTTACCTATTTTGAGGGACTTTTGGAGATTTTGGGGCCTTGTATCGAGACATACAAAAAAATTTGAGATTTGAGAGGTTTATGTTAGCATTTTAGAAACTAAGCAAAAAAGGGCATTAATGTGATATTTGAAAGATTTGTTCATTTTGTATTTATAAGCTGAGACCTGTGAGTGTCTTCATTATTCTATATGTACTTTGGTTGTATGGGTTTCGATGCAATATACCGGGTGACTAACAATTATTGTTTCGTCAAAAAAAAAAACACGAAATCGATATCCGAGAATTTGGGAATGTTAAAAAATTCTATGTAGAGTACATTCAGTCTTAAAAGTACTTGGTGACTCATCGACATCTAACCGGCGAGCTACGCACATCTCATGATCAGTGGTGTAGGAGTTTTCTTGTAAAGATGGATAATAGTAGTAGGTAATACTGTAATTCTTTACGTGGTTTCATTGCTAAAATAAACAAGAATATGTTTCAAATAATTTGTAGGTCACTTAGGCCCAGTTGCACAATTCCAGCTTAACTTTAAGCTGAAGCTTAAACCCATGATTATTTCAACAATAAATTGTTGTTAAGGGTTTAAGCTTTGGCTTAAAGTTAAGCTGGAATTGTACAACTGGGCATTAAAAAAGTTATTTATATTTTAATTTTGAACGGATTGATTGCCGGCCATATCGAACAATATTCTGTGGTGGGAGGCTGAATTTGTTGCCTCATAATTTATGTAACAAGTTATATACGAAATACTAACTGATAGCGTGACCGAAGCGCTTTATGAGTGTCTTGTAATTCGTTGGTCCGTGGTTTAATTCTTATGCCATCTTTAATCTTTTTTACATTTACAATTATTGTATGTAAATTATTTTTACGAAGTCATTTTTGAGTAATTTTGTCCAACGCTTCTTCGGTATTTACATTTTTAAAAAACTAACATTTTTGTCATAAATGTAAATTATAGACAATAAATATTGTGTTTTATCAGGTTTTTCGTTCAGGAAGCAAACTGTAAACCTTTCTTTTCAGTGCTAAGCTCTCGTTAAAATTTATTTGCTTCATCAGAGCATTGAATTGATTATTTTGGTAAAATTAACACGTAAGATTAAATACATAACAGCCACATAACATTATAGGTCAAAAGTTTTATTAGAACGTATTAAAATTAATGTAAACGTTAACTATCATTATTATTAATATTATGTTCACCCCTTACGTGTTTTTTTAATATTCCATCTTTTCTTTGTGGAGAATAAATGAGGCTTAAAAATGTAAAAATTACTGAAACAATTGTGGCGCCATCAGTTTGACATTAGATTAACTGTCAGTTCAGGATCAAACCACACCGTGCTGTTCGACGGGTCGTTTATAATAATAAATTGGCGAGTGCTTTTAGAAACCCGATTCGGTTTAATGTTTAATGGGTTCGGTTTAATGATCAGTTAGTTTTATTGTCCGAATAAAATGTCTTTCAGAAACCGGCCGGGCCCTTAGTGAAATATGAGACGTTTGCTGGACTTCGCGTAGCTGCTAGACACTGTACTCCAACCTCCCCTAAATTTTGAATGTGGATTCGTCAGACGAAAACTCGTTTCTGCGCATCTGTACTTTATATAGTGAAATATCTATGCTTTAGTTTTCGAGAAATAATTAATCGAAAATACATCCAAACGACAATACTTCCCTGATTAAGAAAGAGCAGCAGATGAACGAAATAAATACATTCTTAAAAGTGTTTTATTGTTTTAGAATTGCTATGGCGACGAAC
This sequence comes from Dorcus hopei, assembly GCA_033060865.1. Classification (NCBI taxonomy): domain Eukaryota; kingdom Metazoa; phylum Arthropoda; class Insecta; order Coleoptera; family Lucanidae; genus Dorcus; species Dorcus hopei. The sequence goes on along the minus strand of CM065423.1, from coordinate 28,471,022 downwards.
GTTAACTTGACTTTTAAACAGCTGAAACACGAGTTCCAGAATTATTGACAAATGCTTGCAAATTACCTGAAGTAAATTATTCAGTACAAATTATTTAAAATAAACATAAGGAACCCACTTTGAACACCTGCTTTGATAGGTGAACAAATAAAGTACTGCAACACGAGAACAATTCAAACCTCCGTGTTAAGAATTCCTAGTACATATTTTTCTTAAATTTCAATTTGAATTGTATTGTAAATAAGTTTATTTCCACAAGCAACGTGTCTGTCATAAACATTTCGGCATATTTTTACAGCCCACTACTATTATGCGTTTTTTCTGCTTTTCTATATTTCAGCCAAAATCGGACTGACACACTGTTCCTTAAGTTCGCAGTTGCTATAATAGATTTTGCTAATAACAAAGAAAGTGTTTACTTTTCAACTCAGATTTTCGTTCCTAGTTAAACATTTAATAAAATGAAATTCAGATGTGTGCCAAGGTCACATTGTATGTAGTCAATAAAATAATAATCATAAAACTTTATACTCCAATTTACTGCTGATTTTACAAAACGCAGCATTGTATTTCGTACGCAGTGCCGCAGCATGGTTTTAGAGTAAATTTTTAATTAATTATAAACTGTTCCGTAGAATTAACGTTTTTCCCGTACCTATAACGTTCTTTCTCTTACACTTCTTTTTTTGGCGGAACAATTAACAGTCACCCTGTATTATGTGTTGCACTCATTAAAATTTACAAAATTTACCAAACAAATTTGTAGTATGTAATTGACAGGTTTTTGAAATACATGAAATATCTAACTACATTTTATTGAAAGTTCTTTTAGGATAAATAAGTAAATGAGAAATAAGAACAAATAATATATAAATGATAAATTTACCCTGAAGAAATGTATAGCAAAACATAAATATTTCTAGCTTTTTCCAAAGCTGTTCAAAAGTTGTTTGATACACTTTATGAACTTATTCAGAAACGTGCACGTATGAAGAAAATTAATATTTATGTTTTAACATTCTGCAAATGATTAAATAACTTAAGCATAAATGTTGATGTAAGTAAATATAATAAATAAATATTTTACAGATTTCTAGTGTGGAAGTCTTGGAATCGTTTACTGAAAGAATACAGGAAATTAATCCTTTGTTAAACTGTTTCGTTGTTGACCGATTTAGTGAAGCCAGAAAGGAGGCGGAAGCTGCAGATGAACTCATCAAAAGCGGCACAATTCCAGAAGAAGTGTTAGCCAAGGAGAAACCATTTTTAGGAGTGCCTTTTACAACTAAAGACTGTATAGCTGTCAAAGGTAACGTCAATACATATCTATTTTTAAAGTTCACAGCTTCAAAACAAAGGGGAAAATGTAGGCTACTACCTATTATATGGCGCTGAGTTTTATTTATAAATGTATGAGACAGTATAATAAACTTGATGAAACACTATACTAAATGAAACAAATAACCGTATTACTGTTAGTGTTTATTTAAAGAAAATAGATACAAATGTTATACGAGTACAGTCATGATTGTTATGTCATGCACTTATGAAATTATATTCCTGATAACTTCTTATCGACGTTGTTTGCGCTACAGCAACTACTTACAACTTTTTAAAAGGAATAAAATTGTCTAAAATAGTTTTTAACTAAAGAATTGAGAATACTAAAGATCACTTCAATTTGACAAAAGTGGACTACCAATATGGAGCCTTTGGTCCTGTGATAGCGTCTTCCTAGTATACTATCTCAATGATTTATAATTACTCTTTTTTTAACATAAATGCATGAATTTTTACTTTATTTATTACTCCAGGATTATTACATAGTTCTGGCCTATACAAACGAAGAAATATCATAGCAGAGGAAGATGCTGATGTTATATGTGCATTGAGAAATGCAGGTGCCATACCTATTGGCCTGACAAACGTTTCGGAATTATGTATGTGGTTAGTATAAAAAGAAAATTATAATTTAAAAAGATTAATTTTTATTATCTCTTGTTCCCAGGTGGGAAAGTAACAATAAAGTGCACGGTCGAACTAACAATCCTTATGACACGAACAGAATCGTGGGTGGGTCTTCTGGAGGTGAAGGATGCATGCAGAGTGCATGTGGATCAGCCTTTGGTGTTGGTTCCGACATAGGCGGTTCCATACGCATGCCATCTTTCTTTAACGGCATTTTTGGACATAAACCGTCCAAGTTCATTGTGTCAAATAAAGGCCAATACCCAATACCAAACAACTCTGAGCAGGCAAGTTTCTTGGGCTTAGGGCCCATGTGCAGGAGAGCTGAAGACCTTGTGCCTTTGTTAAAAATCATCGCAGGGAGTAAGGCAGCTGAACTAAAACTGGATGAACACGTCGACATCAAAGCAATCAAAATTTATTATCAGGAGCACGATACCGGTGGACGACTAGTTTCTCCGGTGAGCCCAGAAATCCGGCAGTTATTCAAGAAGATCGTTCTGCATATGGATAAGGCCCACAAAATAAAAGTCACCAAAGTTGAAATCAAGAAGTTCGCTAGGAGCAATGCGATTTGGATGGGCAACATGGCATCGAACGGTCCGAAATTCCAAGAGCAACTTACCAACTTGGAGGGAAGTATTAATTTACCATGGGAATATGTCAAATGGCTTTTTGGATTTTCAAATCACACGTTTATTGGTTTATCTACAGCGCTTGCTGAGAATTTGGGGCCGGCATACAAGAGTGATCGACATTTGTTTTGGATTGAGCAGCGTGATCAGTTCAGGCGTGAACTAATGGATTTGCTGGGCGACGACGGAGTGTTACTTTATCCGACACATCCAACCGCTGCTCCGTATCACAACGAACCACTCTTCAAGATGTTCAATTTTAGTTACACGAGCATCGTGAACGTATTAGGTTTTCCAGCTACTCACTGCCCCATGGGATTGAATTCAGAAGGTCTTCCCATTGGCGTTCAAGTAATTGCCAACGACAAGAATGATCGATTATGCCTTGCAATCGCCACAGAAATCGAGAAAGCTTTCGGTGGTTGGGTCCCACCAGCTATAGAAGCATAACTCGTCATGTAACTCACAGTAAAGACAAATAAGAAAATCTCAATACCTTGTCATGCACAAATCTTTATTAATTTTGAGAAAGAAAAACCTTTAAAAAATATCAAAAAATAGCGACTAAATATATTTTTCTATTTTTATTATTAAAGTAAGCCTAAACTGAGAAAGATCTTGAAGAAGCAGAAGTTTATTTTCTTTTTTTGCTGCAAATAAACGATTTGGTAACTTGATTGTTGTTCATTCTATGATATTCATAGTAGCATTCCTTTCACGAACTAGAACAGTTCTGAACAGCTCAAGTGCACCAAGTCCTTGTTCCATTCACTAATATAAGTAGAAGTGCGTCGCGTACTAGAACAGTTCGCACGAGATTCCCCTTGCCCCTCATGCACCATCTTATGAGGTGATGCTCGACGCCTTATGAGGTTATGTTGATGTGATTTGAATTTTGTGTTTCTTTCAGAACAGTTCAGTGTGCATGCTGCACGGAGCTCGAAGCTCGTGAAAAGAATGCTACATTTTTGTTGTGGTGATGTTAATTTGTTGTCATATTTTTATTTATCCATCTTTCATATTTTTCTTATAGCTTTTTATTAGAAAACTACATTTGTTGAAGATTTTTATGCAAAAGACCTCTTTATAAATGTTGGGGTAAATTTGACTTGCTACTGGAAATGTGATAATGTCTGATGGTAATGGTAACACCTGACAATAAACATGATATTCTTATGTATTTATTTGCATTTATAACGGCTGTCGTATTCCTTTTACACTGGGCCCGTTCAGGTAACACAGCTGCTGCAAGTCAGCGCTCAGCATGATGAAAGTCAGCGATCATGTATCACTGAACGGAGTGCTACTTCCCAGCAATTTTTTGTATCATTTCAAAAGTTTGAAATTTATTGAACCTCGTTTTTGGATGTTTTATGAATCTAAATACAGTGGCAGAAAATATTTTGTTGTGAGAATTATTACGCAACGATGGGTTACATTTAAATGGTCTGCTGTCCATGATACAAGGTCTTGCTAAGGTTATGTTTGTTACCTCCACCAATGAACGTTCAGCGCTGAGCAACTCAGCGCAAATAAATTCCGCTGTGTAGAAGTGACAGCTGCTGAAACTTAGCGTGTCAGTTCAGGAAACTTGCTGACCCAGCAACTCAGCTGCTGTGGTCGTCTGAACGGGCCCATTAATTCTCACCTCACTTCATATTCCTCACTTATTGTCAAATGCTTGAAGTAAGGTGAGCAGGACTGAGGCAGTTGCTTTCCCCCCTCTAGTAATGAGTGTTCATCCCTCAATTGGACTGGAGGAAATTAATCATACGTTAGGTCTGTTTGTTTGATCTGCACTTTTCTACACTTTTAACTCCTTAACTCTATTTTTCTCACTCCTACTTACTTAGATGTATATACAACTCACACTCTCAGGAAGGGTTGGTGCAAAAGGTGTAGAAAAGTGCAGGCAGAAGAAACTAACAGACCTATTTTTTTATGTAAGGTTAAGCCACTCACCTCACCTAGTCTAGCCTCAGTTTTGTTGTAAAAGCAGCGCGACAGGTGTCAGACATACTACTGGTCCAAAGGTACCTTAGAGTTTATTTTTTTATGATGAGCGATTAAATAAATAAACGAAAATTGTTTTTATTATGTGTATCTGATAATGAAGATTTGTTTTAATGTATTACAATGGAAATGATATCAATTTCAGTGTGATTTGTATACATACCGATTGTTTCACAGAAACTTGAAAAAAGGCGGAGATAGAGTAGAATTGGCGGTGTCCGTCTAACCATAGGGATCTCGGTTGTCGTAAGAGATACCAAATTGATTAAATTAAATTGGCTCAAAAATGACATTTGATTACTGCAATGAACAATAAACGTTATTGTCATACCTCAAGTTGAACTGAACTGTCAAATTCTCTTTGAAAACAAAAGTGTTGCTTTTTGATTCCAAAGCAAACCAATTGATTTCGAAATTTTTCCAGAATCTATCTCGTACTATCAAGTGTGATACATTATTGTAATTCCTCATAAAAAAGTGCCTTAACAATGTTTGACTTAAAAATGCCTAGCTTCAATGGTTTTTATTTAAAAAAAAATACTTTTTTTCGAATATCTTGAGAACCATAAAAAATACGTGAACGTTGTCTGTAGATTATTGATTGGGACAAAAATATGCAACTTTGTCCAATTTAACCAACTTCGTATCTCTTAAGCTTAAGATGGCCAGTTGCACCAAACACTTAAGCTGAGCTTAAATTTAAACGGTGTTTATAATGTGACATTTGAGGTGACACAACATTGTGTAAGTCATATTCTAAGTGACGCTTAAATTTAAGCTCAACTTAAGTGTTTGGTGTAACTGGCCCTTAATCTCTTAAGCTTGAGATCTTTGTGGTTAGGCTTGAAAAGTGGACACTCAGTATATATTATAAAATATTATAAGATGTGAAATGGGAACGTTTACTTGCTTGCTGGAGCACGTTTGCCTCGATTTAATTTTTAGACAAACAGTTCTCCCCAATTGGGGAATTTAAAATAAGTACACATGCTAAAGATATGCGCGTTTTCAATTCAAAATGAAACATACGATATGTACACAATTAAATTTAACAGAGACATTTGTTCTACCTCAGGTTATAAAAGTAAATAAATAAATTTTCTGCATAAAAATAATAATAATAGTACAAGGAGTTGATGAAGATCTTTTTTTTTTGTGTTGAGTCCAGAATTTTGAAGAAACTGAACGATACAAAAAGAACAGCGTTCAGCTCTAGTGATAAACGATATATGCCAATTCAAATAGTGTGGCTTATGAACATATTAATGTGCTTGAAGAAAACATATATTTTTTTATTTGAGATGTACCGAAATATGATAAATTCAAGCGTCCTCTGTTACAACAACTTCACATCCATAGAACATATAGTTGAAGTGAATCTTCGAGTAGCAAACTTAAAAATATTAAATTATATTTATAGCTGTTAGAAGCTCCGCTGATATTTGAAGAGTGAAATGTGCAAAATGGCCCAAGTGTCATTTTGTTAATCGTACAGGAGGTACAAGGAACACTTTAATACAAAGTAATGGAAATACCAAGTTTTTTGGGCCCGTTTGAAAGAGATTCGATATACTCTGTATAGGGAGCAGCACAATCGCTAAAATAATGTTACTGCAAATTTCTCGTGGCACTGAGTAATCTCCATTTAAGTGAAAATGCCACTTAGGTCCTTTTCCATATTTCATTCTTCATTTATAAAAGTTGATTGTGTTCAAAATTGATTAGACCACCTTGTTTCTCATATGTATTTATTATGTGCCTACGGTTAATCTGTATTTTCCTATTGTGTTAATAATTTTTCTTTTGCTGTTATAATGAGCTAAGTGTCTTGCAAAATGCCACCTTATTCAAATCTGACCAAGCTGTATTGCAATTTGTATTTAATACTTGAAATAAAGTGTAAATTACAGTTTATAACTAATTGTAAGATCTTCTGACCTCATTTATTTATTAATCTTGAAAAATGTTTACAACCAATGAAGAAATTAGATGTTTTTGGGCACCTTTTTTGTTGACAACTTCCCATTTAAACTCAACCACGTTCTTGATATATTCTTCAAATCATGTCAAGAAAAAAAAACTGTTTCTTTTTTTGCTTAAAGTTCACAAGGCAATAAAGCACTTTTCTTTCACACACTTTCCTTCAATGCTAAAAATGGCCACTTCCAAAGTTGAATGAGCTTTTTGCATATCTTATTTTAGTTATTTTCTTTTACATCAACTTTCTTTCATCTTACATATAAAGGAAAGGGTTTATATACATTTAAAAAAGTCGAATAATAAATATTTAAAAACTAAATGTAATTTTTATTAACATTTTTAAATATTTTATATCTCACAACATTGTGTTGTACAAATAAAGGACAACTATACTTGATTACTTGAAGATGACGTGATGTTTTAATTTCCAATAAGAGGTAGATAGTTTAACAAGCACTCTATCTAAAATTTCTGACTTTAAGCAAATTTACTGTTTATATTTCGATAATTTCCTGTTGTAGATTTGATTTCACTTCAAAGCTAGCACTAGCAGAAATTTTTATGCCACGCCCTACTAACATCATTAAAAATTGCTGAATTAAGCAAACCTGAAGACGACTGATCTTTCAATGACTAGCAAAATGGAAGAATAATATTAATAGAAAAATATAAATACGCAAGTTTAGCACTGAAGCGATAAATACTGATGATAAAAATATATATCTCTTACATATAAAACAAATTATACGATTAAAAAAGTTATACAAATATTGAAAAATGAATTTGGTATATCTTCTCAGTTTTCTTGAGCAGGTGGTGTTTGTTGCGCTTCGATTTGCGCACACACCTGCACACAAGTGTGTTCATCATTTATTAAAATTGTCTTGCCTGTGTCCGCGGCGCCAAACAAACCCTTTTTCTTTTTCTTACCTTCTCCCACCGACACCACAACGCCCTTGGCGACTATCTTCGGCGGCAAGCTCAATTCTTGCCATGTGTACGACCATTCCATCTGCAAATAAATTTGCTTAACCGACCACATTGTTTTAACAAGTCCTTACCTGCCAGCCGCCAAACAAATCATTGCGAATTATGTAGCCCAATCTCTTGTCAGTAAAAAGCAATATTTCCTTCTTGGCAATTATCACGAAGTGAGATACATAACTGTCTGTATTGGCATATTTTCCTTTGTCCAATTCGGTCAAAAGTTTATTGCCCAGAGATTCTTTGTAGTTGTAGGGCCGAATTACCCCATCAGCGTGAATGAAACGTGGTGGTCGCAGGCGTCGAGCTTCTTCTGTACCTAACTCCGTTACTCTGCGACAAACATCGTCATCAATTGAGATTGTTACATGATTATACACGTGTACCTTTTCACAGTATCTAGTGAACTGCTGGCAAAATCCATCACACCAGCCGTTGGTCTCGTCACAAGACCAACAGCACCTTTTCCCAGACCCTTAAAGAAGCCACCGACGCCTTGTTCTTTGGCACCGCTGATCGGTTTCCTAAACACGCCAGTCACACCATCGTATACACCCTAAATTAATCAACTGATTAAAATCTACATGATTAAATAATTTTTTTCTCGTACCATAACGAGTCCCTTGCCGGATCTGGCCAGGCCTTCCGATACAGTTTGGGGTTTCGTATTCATTTGGTCTCTTCGTTTTCTTTGGTAATCTTTGTCGAAAGTTAAGGTCGCCAGACCTTTACCCATTGCACCCGTGATACGAGAGACGGCACCTGCTGCTCCTCCGACTGTGTGACCGAATAAACTGCGCACTCCTAAAGCTAGGCCTTCTGCGAATTCACCTGGACCTTGAATTGCACCCTATTTGCGAATTAGGTCTCATTTTATTCAATAATTAAACTCATTTGGTTATTTTGATTTCATGAAGTAGCTCACGCGAGTAATTAAAAGTGCATTAGTAAATATTTTTATAGAATACCTGGAAGGGTTCGTAAAACAAATCTTCTACTCCTTTTGTAATTCCAAGGACTAGACCGTAAGGGTTACCTAAGACATCTAACCCAAGCACGAGTACATAAAGTTGCTTGACTGCTTGTCCAATATAATGACGGGTCGCTTCATTAGTCAGTTGCTTTTGAGTGAGGAAAGTATATTCTTTTTCAAAGTACGCCAATCTGAGGAAATAAAATTGATAAAATGTTAACATTAGCTGAGTGTGTTTTTCTCAAAGTATAAATGGAGCGACTCGAGTTGGAACACCCGATTATTACGTACTTAAACACAACATCCTGTAAGTCTGTGAGCGTAACACCAAGGCCTTGTAGTAGGACGTTAATGACATTTGGTGCCGCCATTCCTTGAGAAGAGGAACTGCTCGCACTCGCCACTGTAAAGCTGACGTGTATTTTCAGGGGCGAAAAATGTAATAGGTCATAGAAACTTTTCTGTTCCTGCTGGGATTGTGAGTAAACATGGGCGTACAAGGGATTATCTACCAACTCCATGTCCTTCAGGAACATTTGCTTCTACAAACATAATTCACAATGATTTTTTGCAAATAAACTTACGCATTATTTAAAATCTAAAAAAATTTCAGTGAGTCTCTTATAAGATCATCAAATGTTTACCTCTTCTTCTAGATTTCCCGAAGCACTTTGAATCACGCTCAACACAGCATTAACAAAGCCAAGATCGAGTTTTATATGAAACTCTTGTACTAAAATCTTGAAGTATTTGAACTGCTTAATTTGACTGTGTTTAATCAACAACTGTACAATACTCAGTTCAGCAAATGGTTTGTGAACTGTAAAAATAAAAGCGTGAACTTTCTTTAAGTGGACGAGAGTGATGAGGAATACCATCGATTGCCGCCACACTTTTCGGGAGAGGGACCGGAGCTAAAACGACAGGGAAAATACAATCCAACATTTGATTGTCTATTTGCAGCCTGTTGATCTTGCCGTGCAACTGCATTAAGCTCGAGTTTGTTCTCATCTGCAGCCACAATCCCGTTAAGAACGTCCGCCTGATCCTTCTCTTGTGAGGTTTGTACATGGTGTTGAGGGAGAAGTCAACTTCGGTTTTCGTGTCGACCATAACTTTCCCGATTTCGTGTTCTTGTTCCTCTCTCAGTAAGAGGAACTGCTGATACGCCTCCTCCATGTTTTCGCTATCCTTCACGCTCATCTGCTTATACCTATTGTATTTGCAGAGTGATTCCTTGCAAGTTTCCCATATCACACCGCTTGGTGCGATGCCCAAGTACATTATTTCTCGCTTGTCAGTATTATGCACCAATGACAGGCCGAGGCCATAAATGGAAACTACGATTTCCTGATCGATTTGCTCATAATGTTTAGAGGATTGAGCCTCTTTAGCAATATTCTCCTCACAAGTGAACAATAGGACTCGCTGCATTCCGTCCAAGAAAGAAACCCAGTAAACTTGGTTGTCCTTTGCTACCGAGTAATCTCCCGCTCCATCTTTACGCAAGTCATCCAAGATCTCTTCCTTGTATCCACCCTCCCAGACCAGCACTCTTTGGCCGGCCGGGTAATCCCAGGTGTAGAGAAATTTGTGACCAGGAGCAAGTTTTCTAAACAAGTAAATTAATGACAAATATTATTTTCAATTCCTAAACTAATTACGTACTTCAGTTGAACGGTATCTCTTTCCCAAAAGTTCATTGTATCTCTTGTGTGGTTTATGATAAGAGCCGGAGCCATTCCATGGTCATATTTGGCCAGATTAATATATATGGCGCCTTCAGTCAATTGAATATCAACATTAACACCGCCGTACTAGAAATCAAACGCGTACTCCAATAATAGATAAATAATATTTAAGAAAAAAGGTTAAACTCTACCTTATTTTGTAATTTAAGTAGTGAAGTGTGACTTTCAGAAATTAAAAACGGTGGTGATACTTCTTCAGTTCCGGCCACCCTTAAACGTATCAACTTGTCATCGAATTCCCCTACCGGCCACAAAGACGCGCACGATTTCGGCTCGACAACAGTCCAAGGGTCTGCCGGTCTGTCATGTTCTTGGCATTCGATCGTGAAATAGGCACTGTTTATTATAACGTAGTAAGGCGTGAAGGTCACTTGCTTCGTTAAACCGTTGTAGGTGAGTTGTATGTTGACGCCGAGCTGATAAAATCTGTCGTTTTCTTTGCATATGACGACACCGGATGAACCCGCCACGTCAATTGAAAACTTGTCCGACCATTCTCCACCACGTATTCTAACCGACGCCTTCTTCTTGCCGAAGAAATTCTTAGCGTTGAAGGAAAACAGTATCGGTCCTTTAAAATGAGACGGGTGGTGGATTATGTTCAGGTTTTCGTCCGAGCTCTGTGAATTAAGTCTGTTAGTAGAAAATATTAAATAAACTTGTAAGGGAAACGAAACACCAACTGTCAATGCATGCTTTAATGGTCTTATTAAATTTCTGTCGGCAGGGGGGTATAATGTAATTGTTAAAGACATGCTTTTTTTCATCACAAGATAGAAACAGAAAAAACGACTTAGAGTAGGTCATAATTAAACTGTGGTTCCATATATACTGTTGCTTGCAAAAATGACTTTATTAATTCAAATTGATTATGTACTAGGGTGGGTCATTTTTGTATGGAGAAAAACGAATATTGCGCTTTTGATTTTTAATAGCAAAATTACGTTGCCTTTACATGAAAACAGTGTAATGCTAGAATTTAAAGTAAATAGCACCTCATCTTCAAGTTGCGCTTTGCCTTGGAAATACGAATAACTTGAATATATTCTGGTAGTCATATAAAATAAATGTCTCAAGGAAAATAGGGTTTTTAGAATAAAATAAACATTTATTAATAATTAAAAAAATAATACAACAGAAAAATTAATGAAAATCATTCAATATTGAAGTCTTTCTTGCTATCGAATTTAGGCATCGCTGTGAGATTCGAGTTTTAATTTTATACACCTTCTCTTGCCCTTTTAGTATACAGTTTTGATGATAACTCTGTTATTATTATTATTACAAATACGAATTTTTCATGGCATACTATATGGCCTTTTTTGTATAATTTCAAAAATTCAAACGTAAAGCGCACCCTCTAAATATTAATTAAATTCAAAAATATTTCGTAGGTGTCATAATATCACTAAAAGACAACATAATTTTGCTATTAGGTAAGATTATCTCAAAGTTTGGTTTTTCGACCCACCCTATTATGTACTTTCTTCACTGCAGAGTATCTCCATTTTCTATTATTGCATGAGTTAAAGTAAGGTGAGAATACTCTCAAAGCAATGAACCAAAAACGCTATTAATTGATTTCTTGCATTTATTTTTATACTAAATAATGTTCACATGAAATAATTTAATTAAAAAGTAATATACAATAAGTGTCGCTCATTTATTCACTGGACTTAAATAAAACAATGCACAACATTAACCAAAAAATGACATTAATGTAAGCAACTGCATGTGATTTTTTTTTATTGATACAATATCAAAAATTTCATTTGCTTTTTATGACCGATCTATAATATTCCTGTTTTTACTGCTTCATAAAAACAAAAAAAAATAATTACATATACATACAAACAAAAAGGGAAAAAACAAATGGAAAACAAACTCTTACTTCAAAGGAAGTGTACCTTAACGGGACTTCCGCTAACTTCATTTTTTTCAGTTTTCTTCGATTTCTGAAACGGGGCAAGGACAAGTAGGGACAGAACAACACTCGAGACACACAAATAACGACGATAGTAGCACACTTACTCTATAAGATATATTCACTCCAGATTTGTTCAGCATCCAGAATGGGCAGTACAAGGACATTAATAAGGACCCGTCCTTAGGCAATACATGCATGCCGAGATCCAGCGACATCTTAGTAAAACCATCGTAGCTGTCAAAGGTCCAAACAGAAAACTCTGGGGGATTCATTACTATTTCACGCTTACACGACCACTCCTTTTCCAAATAACTGGGAATCTGTAAGTTGTTGATCGATTACAGGATTACACCAACAAATACCGTTGAGTTTTGGTAAACTTACACGAATTATAATATACGTGCTTCCAGGATTGACATTTGAGACGACGCAATGATTAGATGCTTTAACGAGCTGTTCCTCGTTGACGTCTTGAGCACTTAAAAGCACATCTACGGGAAGACTGTTTCTAAAAAGGATGGTTGGATAAAGATTTATGTTGTACATTGTGCTCTGCATCGTAAATTTGACTGAATTCTCGTTGAATACTTGCTCGATCTCACCGATCACCTAAACACATAGAAGTTAATTCGAGGCCTGGAATGATTTGTGTTGCATACTTTGAAGATAAAGGGTCGTTCATGTCGAAGTTCTGGCTTCGGCGATGACTGAAGAATCTGCGTCTGAGATAAATTTAGTTTCAAGTCCTTCCACACGAATGGCGTGCTGGTGACGCAGTAATCCTTAGTTGAGAAAAATAGCTCGTAAGTCGGTGTGTAGACAGCTTTCAACGGTACATTGAAGAATGAGCCGGGTTCGACTGAGCCGATGCATTCTAATTCATTGCCTCGAGTAGTCATGTAGTAAACGTCCACAGGAATATGAAAATAATTGTAAACCTACAAGAAATTCCAAAATTTTTATTATTACCCCCTATTATAATAGTGCTCGTTCAATTCTTACCCTAAGTACGCTGCTCAAGGTCATAATTATCACACCATTATCCACAACTGTGGATAATATTATGCCCCAATTTTCGTTGGTATCACCTCGATGATTCAATGAGAAATATCGTTTATCTGCACGCATGATGCTCAATGTCAACTTGCAGTTAATATCAGGAAACTGAAGCGATCAATATTAGACACAAAGTGGTAAACTTACTTACGGGACCTCACTTACTTTCACATATAATTTATGCTCGTGTCCTTTGTACGTTTTATCTAATTCGGTCATCACATGCAAAGACGTCTTGCTCACCATTGATGGAACCAATTGCAACGGAGCCACCGCTCCGTTTTCCAAGAGCACTTCTTTAGTATCGACATCACTATACAACTCAAACGATCCCTTGTAGAGACTCACGATTACGGGAATACCAGTCTCATTTTTGAATTTATACGGCGAAAGTACTTCTTGTTTTACACTGTCGAGCTGTCCTACTGTTTCGAATGCCTTTGATAGATTCCATATTACCTCCAAAGCGGCTTTGCTAACAGTGAGTTCCAAATTACAATCCGACGATAGACAGATGCTCATTGCAGGTTCAACTGGTTTGATTTCTACTTCCGAGTCATTCGGACTCTGTATCGGAGTGTCTTCAGGATTATTCATGGCAACCTAATTGTTTAATTCATTAATTTAACTGACTTTTAAAGCACTATGACTTACTTCTAATTTTAAACTCCATGGATGACTTTGCACTTCACCAGAAACTTCTTCGACAACGGGCTCTATAAGAGGCTCCCACACAGCTAAACTGCTGTTGTAATAACCCATTTGAAGTGACAGGGTCGCTTCAACTTCCACCTGCAACACTCTAGTATGAGTTAAAACAATCACATTAATCAGCTGGCGTTCATGCCTTTGAACTCCAGTTTTTGGCTTTGCCATGTAATTCTGACTCCATCAACAGCATTGGAAGCGTCTTTTTTCCAACTCCCGCCTCAAGTGACAAGGTGATTGAAGATACAGTAAAGATGCACAGCTCAGAAAGAGGTACTGTGCTCATTGTTTGCGTACTCTTGTCGAAGAGCTCCCATGCCTCAACTCCATACTCTAAATGAAACATAATAATACAAAAGTAATTCGGGACGCTACTCACAGACCTGTTTTCAAAAACCAAAAGTCAACATCTTTGTATGGTTGAATTTCCCACATTCTGCTGTGATCCACAAATAATTCCACAGCGGCGTTGGTCTCTCCTTTTTCTTCGGCATACATCGTAGCGTAAGCTCTACTTAATAAATCAATGGTGGCCGGAGAAACACTAATACAAATGTCTGTAACGCAAACCTACAAACAATTTGTGCATCTAGGCGTTCACACTTCGTGTTCTTTCTTACTTCAATGTGCAATCCTTTATTTTCAGGAGTGGCTCCTGAGATACTAATGGAAAACGGCTCCAAAACTGTGGCCATAGACTCCTTCCGTTTCACTGGATTGAAACAGCAGGTGTACAACATTATGTCTTTGACGTTACCATCGACGACTTGGTGTGGTCCAGCGGAGATGTATTTTATTGCTGCTTCACACTAAAAAGTGATACGATTAGACAAAAGGAAAACACAGAGACAAACTTCATACATTAAAAATTAGTGCATTGGTATCGATGGAGGTCATTTTTTCAACCAGGACGATGTCAGGTTTTTCAATTTTAATGTTAATGGTCATATTACCAGGCTCTGGAGGTGGTCCCTTATTTATAGTCATTTTGCTTGGTTGTGTAACGACGGTAGTCGATTTTGAGGTTCCTACTGTAACATGAGGTTCAGTATCATCCGCTAGTGCCACAGTAAAAAAGTTCTGTAGTTTCGATAAGAATTCCATGGACAGAATTAAAGTGAAACTGGAAATTCTTAAATCAACTGAAAACAAAAATACATAAATGTTATTATTATATAACACTTGCATTTGATTTTATAACGACTGAAGAGTTACAGCGTTTTCGATTGACCGCACTAGTGCGCACCCAGTATCTTCATCTCGTGTTATTACATAAGGTTAAAAGAAGATGAAAATACACTGAGTGCAACCGGTGCACGTGAATCGAAAACGTTATTATTATTAGTTAAACTTTGCATTTTTTGTATCGAGCGCCTGATAGGTAGGCAACTTGTCTCACACAGCTGCGCAAACATTAGGACGAGTAATTTTAATTTTTTTTAAACTTGGTTTCAATTTAATTTATTAACGAGAAACATTTCTGATTAAAAACTAATTTATTTTTGTTAAATCCATGCGCTATTAAATTTCTCTTCCTTTTTCCATTCATCACTGTGAGCTTATTAAATTTTTTGCTACTGTTAAATGACTTTTTGGTGCAATTAATATCATCGTCATTTTTCGGTTATTTTTAATAAATTAATTCGTCTACAGATCTTTTGCTATTATCACGACTTGCAAAAAAAAAAACAGACATTTTGGAATAAACTAAAAACAAAGTATTTTGGTAAATTGTATTCGCATGAAAATGTTTAAGATTATGTACAGAAACCAGCACCTTTGGTTACCAATGTGTTACTTGAAGCACTTTGAATTTTTTGGAATACATGTAAACGATTCTACTGTGTGTATGGGTCATCTAATTCTGCTCCAATTTAATTCGTTTTTGATTAAGTAAACGATGGAGATAACAATGGGAAGCAAACTCAGATTAAACCTTGTAAAATGAGTTTAATAAGTGAACTAAACACTTATTTAATTAAGGTCTTGTCAATTTTAATTCAATATTAATTTTGTGACAGTAGTTGTAATGTAGGAAAATTAATTTCTAGAAAACTTGCGTGATAGTCGTTTATATAAAAGTATCGAGTTTCTACTTACGATATAAATCATCCACTTTCTTTTTAAAAGTCACATCAAACATGGTTTTGTAAGCTAAAGGATTGACTGTCTTAGACGGACAAGTTAAGGCTTCTTCACTTTTTCGTTCAAACAATCGGTTTAAAGTCTTTTGACTTCCGATGCGTATATCCTCCAGAAGACAATCGACAAGGAGCACCGAAGTATTTATGGTACCATCCGTCAAGAGACGACCCTTGATCGACAGACCTTCCAAAGAGAAACTGGCCAAGCCACATCGAGGGCTATCAAATGAATTTGGATCCTACAACTGAATATTATATTTTGATCGAGAAATTAATTATTGTCTAACCGTATAAGGTTGCACAGTAAATAGCGAAATGATAAACTTAGCCAGGACGAAATTGAATTTCACGAAGATATGAACTTTCTCTTCCAGTTTTTGAGGTAGTTCTTTTGGGTCGATGACTTCATGTGACTCGGAAGGAACTGCTATAATGTTTGATGTCATTGATTTTGTTGATTTTATTTCAGATTTCACTTTCGGAGTATCCACTGCGCCTTCTGCTAGGTTCCCGGTCAACGTTTCCATAATCATTTTGTAATCTGGCTGGCCCAAGTGCAACTATTTAAACAAATCGCATAGTTTACATGATTAAAGTACTCAACAACGACTCACCTCCACTGTGTCAATCTCTCCAGAAACGTAAATGTCGGGGATTGCCGAGTACCAACTCGTTGAGAGATTCCTTTTCAGCATGATGGTGAACGTCACAGGTTTAAGAATCGTAATATCGCTAAGTATGTTGAGTTTCTCATCAAGTATCACCCTGGATACTTTAATTTTCATCAGCTCCACCTTAATGTTGTCGATTACTGCAGACTGATCCACATCGTTTTTAACATCGAGTGCTAAAAAATCATTGGTGATCGTAAGGTGTCCCAAGTCCAGGAAAATCGCCTCGTAACTGCCGGAACTCTGTGGTATGAGAATGTCGGGTGCTTCCAAACTAATATTAAGGGTAACACGAATTGCATTTTCATATACGCTTGCAACGTTTTGCCTTGCCTGTTCCGCAGCTGCCTGCGATGCTTCGACGATGGCGGCTTGAGCAGCTTGGAATTTATTCATGAAGTTCTAAAAATGTACACTCGAGCGACTTCTTCATTTTATAAACAATCAAGGTTATTTACCAATAGTGTTGTGACATAAAGATTCAGAAAGACTATTCTCAAACGACCCAACTTAGCCATAACCAGTATATCTTCATTGCGCTTATCATTTGCCACATTTCTATCATAAATGACAACTTGAAAATAAATGGCTTCTTCACCTACTACATCAACAATCTGTAAAAAAATTTAATTAATCAAAAATTATTGAATAAATAAATTCTTACCTTAAAATATTTACTCTTGTCATTCGAATCAATCACCAATAAATTCTCTAAATGTGCCGTCACTTGTGTATAAGGAGTTTTCATAACAACTTCACCAGACACTCCCTTAAGAGAGAGTGAAGTCAATTCTTCTTTCTCATTTGCAACTACGAGTAGTAGTTCAGTTAATTTAGCGGCGAGTTTGAAAGTTATGGTATCGACTCGCTCAATTTCTTTCTCCTTCGGCAGCGGTTTCTTCTGCACTGGCAAATTCGACAAGGACTGGCTCAACGTGTCACTGATGGTGGACAACCTGCGTTTGAGGTTCGCCATGGACGCCACCGACTTGTGAATGGATGGTGCACTAGTGATTTCCGTGAGTTGAGTTTGTAATTCCGTGGCATACTGAATGAGCCCTTGCAGTGCCTCTTGATGGAGAACCACCTTCAGCATGGCGAATTCGATATCCAACAATGATTCGCACGCTTTGTGTTTGGTGTAAAAATCCGGAGAATTTTTTTCCACCTGAAAGCAAAGACTAACATAACAAAAGAGTTTCACGAGAAACAGTTTTTACCTGTAAAAATTTGATTGTAAACAAGTACGTTCCCTTTTTTGAACAAATGGGTGTGCTGATGATTTCAACCGTGTCATCTTTATGATACTTATGGAAGTTAATGTAGCCCAAACGTAGCACGACTTCCTTTGCAAAAGTTTGCATCGATATATCGCATTCAATGGAAGCCAGAGAGAGTAAGGCAATCTGTTCGACTGGTGAACTCGCGTACTCTTGATGTTGCAGTCTTACTGATAATTCTTTCATAAGGAAATTGATTTCTACTGTAGTGAACTGCACGAAATCGCTGCGATCAGATGGAGTTTGAACTCGTTTTACAGATTTTGCCTCTTTGTCTTGCTGTTCCAGGTATTGAGTGAACAATGTAGATGATTGGGCTCGATTGATACTCTGCAATTAATACTTCTTTAGGTCATTGTACGGAATAGTGTTCAGTTTGCACTCAGAAAAAAATACTAGCATCTCTATTTTGTAATTATCTTTTTTAATACTTACAGCTACTGGCATGACTGGTACGATTTCCTGTGGTTCACTCTGAGGAAATGGAATGCTATGAATCAAACTCATCAACAATAATATTTTTGAATCGACCATGTTGACGGTTAAAGAAGGCAGCGTGCCAGATATTTTATTGAAAGGAAGTCTTGGGTCATCCTGAACCAAACACTTACAAAACAACAGATTCAAGCTCAAGGGATCCAACAGATGCATGTCCGAAGTAGTCGACTCGGTGATGCAATGCGTCCAATCTTCGCCGCCGGGAACGAGGAGCACCTGCAGTTTCGTTAACTCCAACGCAAATTCATCGTAACTTTCTTTCATTAGCGCCTGGAGAATCTGCACCTCGTCGGAATGCGCCGCTTGTTTCTCGCGTATGTTCGTCCTCGCTTGCTCCAGAGATTCGATTTTGACTTGACCCAAATTAACAACCAAAATGTTTTCCGTTCCCGTGTAGAATCCATCGTAGGGTAGAATGATGATCGGGGCGTGTATATTGACTTTCAATTGTAACGAAGTGTGAGAGTCGATTGCATGTTGTAAACCCGCAGCTGATTTCGTCTTCACGTTGTTAAATGTATTAGCCGTAGCTGCTGATAATCTACACATTAATACAAAAACATAAAAATAATGATTTGGATTAAGTCAAATAATATTTTTTTAATTAGACCCAAAATTGAAGAATCACACATTTTCCTAATCAAATAAATGATTGATAATATTTGCAAAATTCTATGATGCTTACTGTTCCATGGCTGTAGACTGTGGTATAGTGAAGCAACTGGAAATGCTAATAATAGTTTGTGCATCATAAATGACTCTAATTGGTTTGATGGTAACGTAAACCCGTTGATCAAACTTTGCATCAATGGGGTTGGTTTCGAAAAGAATATCCAATAAAGCACCCTCTCCAATGGCCTCGGATGTGATTAGTTGCGGTGTGACATTATTCTGCTCAATTCCGGACACTAACAATTGATCTATGTTAACATGCAACCTGCAAAGACACAAGGATGAAACAAATTACATATCTTCCATTTACTGGGCGTACTTAAGAGCAGAGGCAGCCGGTCGCATTTCCACTTTACACTTGACACTGCATAATTTAGAATCCAATACTTGACACAATTCCTTCTCATCATCGACCACCTCAATTTGCAGCATTTTAAGAACAAAAAGACACGACACAGCCACAAATGAATCAGGGAGCTGAGTAGGTGCGGCTTTAGCTTGGTAATCAATGGCCTTGTATAAGCGTGCTTTTTCTTCCGGTGTCATAACGGCTTGCAACTGCGAAACTTAAGAAAAAAAAAACCACACATGAAGATAACTTTCAAATAAAAAAAAATTACCCAAAGTATTAGCATCTGCATCTGGTTTTGCAGCCTCCTGTGAACCCCACCAACTAAACCAGGATTTCTTTTCCTGTGCTTTCGGTTTATTTTTCGTAGCTCTTTCGACTTCCAACTCAACTTTTTGTCTCAACAATAATATATTGAAAATATCGAGTTCTTTCTCCAACTTATTGATACTTTCTAACACATCAGATGGACACTAAATGCAAATAATAATTTACCGGCTCAAACATAAAAATTAATTGTACCTTTTTCACTGACAATTTAGTTTGATATAAATTTCCATACTGCTGGCACATCGTTCGATGTTGGTGCATATGTGTCCAATTCCAGTCTTGCCTTCTCCTTTGTACTTCGAATTCCAGCACGCAATTGTAAGCAAAATGCCACCACTCTTTATAATGACCCTTGTAAGGCACCGGAGGTCTGTACTTCCGATATGCAGCACCTACCATCATCACATTCATCGAGTCGGCTAAAGCGATAACGTCCTTGAATTGCGCCTTTGTGATACCTGCAGAAATAAACAATATGTAATTCTTTTATACATTGTGATGCTTCCTCAACATACCAACTGACAGTTTCTCCATTTCAAAATTGACTTTAACCTTTGGTATACTAAATGCAGGCACATCTAGCTCTGGTTTTTGATTTAATATCAATCGTGCCGAGGAGTTTATCGGTCCCAGTACTGAAAATAAAATGTTACACAAAAGAAAGGGCAAAGAAAAAAATACCATTACTATATTTGTAGTTGCTTGGTTTGGTTATTTTGGTGGCAATGTCTTTCTTGAAGTTCTGAATGTAATCACTGGTGGACATCGACTTGTATAATGGACATTTACAATTCCAGTAGACCGCTAAACCTTCCAATTCCACAATCTATAAAGTAGATAAAATTTTAAGACAATTTGAAGAAAAATTTCTTTTGTTGTTGCGAAGTTAGGAGAAAGCACAATTCTTTGAA
Source organism: Dorcus hopei (assembly GCA_033060865.1). Taxonomy (NCBI): domain Eukaryota; kingdom Metazoa; phylum Arthropoda; class Insecta; order Coleoptera; family Lucanidae; genus Dorcus; species Dorcus hopei. Next base: position 28,450,172 of record CM065423.1, on the reverse strand, counting down.
GTTCATAAAGTTATTTTAAATGGCTGTTATGATTAAAAGTATTGGCTAGGAATAGGATACTAAGTCAATTGTATTACTTAAGGGCCGGTACTTTAGTCAATGATTAACTTTAACCTTTGGTTTATTCCCAAGCTTACAAATGTAGAGACTATTGCTTCTATGGATTAAAGTTAATCAGTGACTAAAGTAGGTTATTCTTTTATTGCTTGCTGTGAATCATTATCTTGCTGAAATGTAAACTACAAAAGCATTTCCCACTTTGTAAAGTGTTATGGGTCCATGTTATTCATAGCAAAGTAATCCTCATAATCATATCTTATAACTTTTTCGCCAAATTTTCTGTAGTTATTGATATAACTAAAAATGAATTGCTTTTGAGACTAAAAGAGCAAGAATAATTAGTCAAGAGCACCTTGTTTGTAAACTTTATTTCAGCAAAATTAGTTTTTGTTCAGAATTTTAAAAGGGCGCCAAAATATGTTTTACACAAGGGAGGCTTGACTCTCTAGCAGCGGACCTGTATACAACAAAACTGTTAATTTCGATTCGAAAGAAACTGAAAGCTTTTGTCACATTATTAGTTTTGCGTATCTCCAACTTTAAACGCGTTTAAAATGCTTATTTTGTTTAAAGATTATAGATAGACAGTTAATTGTTGCTGGTGACAACCGCATATTAATGCTGCAAATATAAATTTAATAATCTCCAGTAAATTAGAGATCCAGGATTTCCTGGTGAGGCACGAATCAGTGATATGGAATATTACACACAGGAATTTTCAGTATTGGAATATGTATTTATTTCAAAAGTGTTGCTCTACTTTTAAGAGAACAATCATTTCTATCATTATTTTATATCTAATATATCTCCAAGTATTTCTGTATTACATATTATGTATATCAAACCAAACATATTCTTTTTTGGTTTGTAATTACATAAAATATAAAAAAATATGCATACAAAAGTAATAAAAGCAATGAAATATAAATTTAAAAAATTATTCTGTACTGAAATAGGAAAGAAGAAATTTTTAGGTTTCTTTTTTTGGTTGGTTTATAAACTCTAATTTAGTATTCTTATTTTTAAACCTGATGTATGTATGAATGTATGTATGTATTTCAATACAATAGCACATGCTTATCAAATTTAAATTTGTTAACTCATCGCTAATTTTGATTGTTTATTTTAATTTGATGTTGAAATTACATCTTCTTTTATTTTTGTTAATTATTAATGCACTGTTTATGTTCACATACATACATACATACAGTGAAAGCTCTCTTACGCGGGACACCGACCGTGACCAGCAAACTGTCCGTCCATTAGAGGTGTCCGCCTAAGAAAGATGCAAATGCATGTAAATTACATAAATGGGAGATTAAAAACTGTCCAGCTAAGAGAGGTGTCTGCTTAAAAGAGCTGTCCGCTATGGGAGCTTTCACTGTATATTGATATTTTTCTCTAGTCCAATCAATGACCTTTAAGTTTTCAATGATAAAATAACACAAGAAGTATCAGCCGTTTAGGAAGTTAAAATTCCTACACAAATTATTTTGTAGATTTTACAGTTCTTAAGTTGAGCTATTGTCTCACACACATCAAATTTTAATGTGTTTATTAATTATACAGTGTTTTATCGTCCAAAGCATAATTGGCATTAGTATTGTATCGATATGACCTATCCATATCGATTTAATATTGATACTGTACCGTTTACTAAAAACATTAAAAAGCTCCACTCTAGGTATAAGTAGAGCATGACTCATATCAATATCATCAAATGACTAATCTGGCAAAATTAATATGATAACAACTTTTGCAAAAACCATCTCGCATATCATCACTAATTTTAGTCAATGCAATGAGACTCTATCTTTTAAAAACCTGTTAAATATGCTTGCAATAACTCATTATTACAAGCTGCAGTTAAATGTAAGTAATCAATTTAAGACATTTATATAATAGGAAGCTTATTGTTTTCAAATTTGTTATAAAATTTATACAGTGTTTTTTTTTCAATCGCTTTAACTGTGGTAAATTAGAATAAAAATTTTACGTTTGCCATTTTTTTTGCCTATTCATATTCATGTACACCATAGATTTGTTATATCTATTGTCTTTAAACCTTTAACTGGGGATGAACTGGAATTAAGTTCATAATACTAATACATGTCATTGCTGTAATTACTTCAGCAAAGTTTTGTCAGATCACTCACTGATGACTCTGGTAGTTATGCCTGGTTTATACAGTCACTAACAACTAACAACTGACGAAGCAGTCGAACGACTACGAAACGTAAAGTGTATAGTTGCGCGATTTAGTGTCCGCTTAGAAAATTTTGTGTAACAACTGAACGTTAATAATTAACAACTAAGGAATTAACGGATAGTACTGACATGAAACGGTTTATACAACTTCTCAATTAAGAATTCGTTTATTTCAATTGGTTTATAGTTAATGGTTAATTCTTAAATTTAGTTGTTAGTGACTGTATAAACCAGGCATTAAAGGGTTAAATACATTTGACAAAAAAATTTAAATAGAACTTAAAATACAGAGCTGAAATACCTTAAATATTTGTGTAATATTTTCATATACGATAGCATGTTCCCATTTCTCATTGGTCGTCTGAAGTGTTAAATTACTAAGCGTAAAACCAGCAGCAAATGGCCTTCCCACCATGTAACCTTCATCTTCGTAACGAACATGAATATCCCGTATGCTTATCTGAACATTGCGAATAATCTGCGTAGTTAGTTTCTCCACAAACGTATCGTCAACTTTCTCCTTTACTAAAACTGCGTATCAAAGGCCAGATCTCATCAACTACATACATTTACAATACCTGTTTCCAGTGCCTTTTTCTTAGCATCTTCGACTCGTTTAAGCTCAGCTTGCTTAAACTCCTGAGCACGTTTTTCTTCTTTCTCAGCATCGTATACTATTTGTGTGTTTGGCTCTGCCAATATGTATAATCCTTCGATGTTGGCTATCACTGGCGAATAATACAAGTTCTTCCATGGTATTTTCAACACTAAACTTCCTGTATACAAAAAAATATAGAATAAGCAGTGTGAAATAATAGTGAGTATATGATTTATTACCTAAACGTCCGTAAACTACTTGTATAGGTAGATCTAATTCTTTCAATGCGGTTTGTTTTAACACCAAATCCTTGAGTTCTACATCGCCTGTAAATTGTTCATTCATGTAAGGGAGTAACAACGGGGGGGTGGTAAACTTTACTGCAGGAAACTCACCTCCCCAAATCCCGAGCTTTAATTGTTTCGCATCGAGATTCTCGACGTAGTCTCCGAGAAAACGGTTGAGGAGATCAGTGACGATGCTTTCGAAAACCATTTTCTTCGCCGCCCTGTCCGTTTACTAAACACTCCTACTTATTCATGGCTATTAGTAGTGGTGATGACATCAACTTGCGACCTATATTTTACAAAAGCGATGAATTAATTTCTTGTCATGACCCGTCACGATCACGACCTCACGTTTGATAATTTGTCGCAGTTATTATTATTATTACTACAAAATTCGTGTAATTTATTACTGATAATTTTTTATTGGTGTTCTATGGCGACAGCGCGGATGATAGAATACGAAAATACTGATTTTTGACGGCTATTCTTTATGAGTTGCTAATGTTACTGTGAGTTATAACTTTTATTTTATTATGCGAAACCATGCGTGAAGGTTGCGAAAATCACATAGGTATAAATAACATGTAAATTACAGATAAAAACATCATTATTGTAGATTTATGATGTCATTATGTCAAACTTGTCGATCAGTGTCACCAACAATGTGTAACGAAAATTCCCTGTCCTGCATCAAAACTTCTCTACACAGGAGTGCGTTTAGAAAGTACGCCCGGACGCACACCATTCGTTCGAAAAGTAGGATGTTTCTGACGTCACATCCCAGAACGTACACTCGCACCGTTCTGAAACTTCATCCGGACGACGCACTTTTCATTCTTCTTTTTACTGGAGTGCGTTTAGAAAGTACGCCCGGACGCGCACCATTCGTTCGAAAAGTAGGATGTTTCTGACGTCACATCCCAGAAAGTACACTCGCACCGTTCTGAAACTTCGTCCGGACGACGCACTTTTCATCCTTCTTTTTACTGCGGCGTTTGGTGTGTGACTTGCGCATTAGACGTGTTTACGTTATAACGTTTGAAATTTTAAGTTTTAACAATGGTTTTATTTTACCTTACAAAAGTAATGAAAATAGAAACAGTAATAGTGGCTATCAGTGTAATATCTTCGGCGATATATTTACATAATTCAGCATCTGTAGTCCATATAAAATAAATGCGCATGTGCGGGGTTACACACACCACAAGCGTTCATAAAAGTGGATAAAAGGACAGGAAGAGAAGGTGTGACGTATATTTCTACGTCACACACCATTCGGAATGTTTACACTGAGAATCTAAACGCATTCCTGCGGCGTTTGGTGTGTGCGCATTAGATGTGTTTACGTTATAACGTTTAAAATTTTTAGTTTTAACGGTGGATTTATTTAACTTACAAAAGTAGTGAAAATGGAAACGTAATAGCGGCTGTCAGTGTAAAATCTGCGGCGATATATTTACATAATTCAGCGTCTATAGTCCATATAGAATAAATGCGCATGTGCGGGGGGCTACGCACACCACAAGCGTTCATAAAAGTGGATAAAAGGATAGGAAGAGAAGGTGTGACATATATTTTTACGTCACACATCATTCAGAATGTTTACACTGAGCATCTGAACGCACTCCAGCTTCTCTACACTGGAACACTGTTGTTAACCCTATGGATTTTCATGGTCCACTCGGATTAAGCCTCTGGGTGTGTTTCATATGCGCGCTCATATGCTTTGAACGCTCAGAAGCATTGCTTAAATTGTTCTCTTTGGCTTTGCAAAGCGCCAGCTGACGAAATAGTAACGTCACCATGACGTCATAGTCTTCGCTCACAATCGCTTATTCCATCGAGCTAGGGCAGTAAAAGCGTAAGCGCTTATATTCCAAATAGAACGTGTGAGATGCGTATGAGGAGATCGGCTAATCATAGTTAGGTTCTAAACAAACATTACACTTTAGAAATAGCTAAGCAGCTATGATTGGATCAATTTCACTATTGAAGCTATATTTTTAAGGTATGAATTCGTTGTGCAAACAAAATTCAAAAGAAACACCTTTGCGTATAACGGTTTAAGCGACTAAGCGCCAAAGGAAACAACATAAAACAGCGCTTGTCAGCGTGAGCACTTAAAGCGTGTGAACGCGCAAACGAAACGCACCCTCTATCTATAGGTGACTATTTTTTCTACGGTGCAATCCGGGACATTGAACCTGGTAGGAAGGGGGAGGGGGTAATTAAAAAAAACTAAAAAATTATACTTAATTTACAAGCTCTTTTCTTGTCCGCCATTTGGAAGGATTCTAAAAAAATTAAATTTACAAAATTTAAGAAACTGTTAAAAATTGAATTACTGTTTAAATTTAATTTAACTGCTTTTTATGTTTCGAGAAAGTACGGTTTGTTTTTCTAACCTCTAAAAATACTTCTGGTAGCACTTGATTAAGTTGATGAGGTATTTTGCTAAATTCAATATTTCCTTATAAAAACATGTTTTACAGTTAAAATACAATACTATTAATTTATAGAACGATTACCAAAACAGCGAAAAACAGTTTCACGAGTTTAGGAAGAACGATTATATGTATTATATTATAACCACTCTTGTGATGCAAACTTCATTGCCAGACTTCGGATATTTCAGAGCGTTGCCAAGGTTACGCAGTACGAAGACCAATGAAAAGTACCCATTTATTGCGTAGCCATGGCAACGCTCTGAAATGTCCGAAGTCTGTTCATTGTGAATAAGTTGCGCACGTGCATTTATGCCCAATGCCGCCAATGCAAAGCTCCGAAAATACTACATTCCGTACGTGGAAATACATACCATAGAAACTTTTTTGATAATAAACGAATTGTTAATTCCGGGACGCGTACCTATGCGGGACGCAGAGCTAGAATCCCAGACTGTCCTGGAAAATCCGAGATGAATGGTCACCCTATCTACATATCTATGGATTTTACGAAAATATGCAAATCTGTACATCACAGACGTTCTCGGTGTTTGTAATGTTTGCAATGAATTCACGTGTCGTTGCGAACCAATGGATTAATGTATTTGCTGAAATTGATGGAAGCAATGGCCCCTGGTTTTGTTTTTGATGTTATCGATGACTTTACGAACGGTTTAATATGTTCTGTGGGTTTAATGAAGACGTGATTTCATCGAACTGTCAACCGATGAATTTACGAGCACGCTGATACAACATATTGTTGTGTTTACAAATTACATATCGCAATGGCCGCGTTCGTAAGAACCAGCGCTCAAGTACCATTCATCTGTAATTGGTGCATTTTTTGAATTTCTTTGAAATAAGCCAATCACAGACGAATGCTACTTGAGCGCTTGGTTCTTACGAACGCGGCCAATGATATCGCATTTTCAGTCACGTGATTATATTTAAATATTTGCGTATTTTCAATAATTATTATTATCTCGTTCAAATTACATTTTTTACAGAAACTTTTTTAATCTGTGTCAAACGTTATCTAAATATTATTCCAAAATTATAAAATTTGTAGGATCCATTAACCACTGCAAGTACCCTATTACGATATTACATAATCATCGTTTATTTACATATTTTTTTCAAATTCCGCCACTTAATTAACCAAATCTCATTAGCTTTCTTCCTACACAGTACTAAATCAGTTCGTAACTGTACTGCTCATGCGCTCTTGCTAAATACACAGAATTTTTAGTAAGAGCGCATGAGCTGTAGCAAGAGCGCATGAGCAGTACAGTTCCGAACTGATTTAGAACTGTGTAGGAACAAATGGGCGCGTTTACCGAACGTAACATATTGAGTTGCTACCACTGCTGCATTCGTTAAACGATTATGCTGTACTGTGCTGTCAGTCAGCAGCTTAGAGATTTAGTCAGCATTCTAAAACATCGCTGCCTTTCAAGCTAAATGTGCTGCATAAGTGGCCTTGACTAAAAATTGAATATTTTCTAACCTAAAATATTAGTTATAATTTATAAACATGGCACAAGCTCCTCCAAAAACAGTATTTTATTTCTGAAAGACCAAGTAATACTGAATAAAATAATAAATAATGGTACGTAACAAAATGGCGGTATATTTATGAGATAAGAAACAGCGGATTTACGGTTTAGCGAATCATTTGTGCTACTTGTAAGCGCACTAAGCAAAGCATATTGCTGCTTTTCAGCTGCTATGTTTGTTAAACGCGCCCAATTTTATATCACCAGAGTACAACTTAGCACCGTTGCCAACGCTAACAAGACAAATGCTAATATTACTGATTTGTATTAGAATTGTACTGATGATGACATGGATATGTGAAATCCCGTTACTATGAAACAGGATAATTCTTGTATGGTGAATAGGTGAATAGGGATTTTTTGTACATGTTTTCAAGAGTCAAACAATGCCACAATTTATGGCAAATCTTGTAGTAAATCACTATTTTTGGAAATTCTCACAGTCAAAGAGGTTCAGAAATACTGTCAATGTATGGGCGCCTATTCTTAAATCATTAACTGTAATAAAGTAATAATGTACGTTTATAGCTCGACTTTAACAGAACGTTTATTGTTTAATTCACGTATAAATTACTATTTGCTTTCAGAATATTAAATGATAAACTACGTCTAATAATTATAAATGCAAATTTCAATACAACACTTGAACTATCAAATGGCACTGTGAACAGGCATAGGTACATACCTACACACAGTAGCTGCTTTCTTTCGCTGAAAAGTTTGAATCGTGATTCAAATAATTTTTCGTTACCCATTCTGGATCTGAATGCATTTCAATCCAAACGGACCGTAAAATTGGAAGATTGATAGGGGAAATGGGATTACCGATCGGGATTGAAATTTCACGAAGATTTCATTTGCAAAAGAGCGTCCATCTTTGAATCTAAACGCGTTATGTTGCGTTTGGATCAAACGAAAGAAAGCAGCTAGTATCTCCGCGATCTTTCGAAATTTTGTTTGTTTAGTCTGAACGTAATACAGAATTATAAATTAAGGGACGACGTGCTTTTTATTCCAATAATACTTTTAGAATGTGACCTCAATTGAATTACCTATTTTTTTGCTTATTGTTAGGTACGATTCATGATTACTGTTTTATTTTAAATTAAGGAAATACATTATTATACATATAAGAATTATTTTGTGAAAAGTTTGCATTTCTATTACTTCAATATTAATTTAAAAAATAGTTGGGAATCGCGATATTCTTTCGTACGAAAGTAATAAATGACCTGCCTCAACGTTTATTGTGGGTGCATTCGACATAACGCTCGGAGCGCTCGGAGTATTCCTTCGTCTTACTCTTACATGCACTGGAACGCATTCACTCTACCTCACACTTCTGCTCAGGGCGTGCCCCGAGCGTAATGTCAAACGCACCCTATATTACATCTGCTGGTTTACTGCCCTGTCATTTATTGCGTATATTTCTCCGGAGTTATTGTTGATATTTTTCCCAAACTTATGTTATAACTTCGCTTCTTTGCTTATGTACTAATAGTTGTTACATTATATGAAACTTAATTGATTACACCCTGTATGCCGATCGATCGATCGATAAGTCAAAGAACTTTTATGTAGCTATCAGCTTTTAACTTTATGAAACAGCCTTGCGGCTTTCGTCATGTCATATCATTTCGTCGTATATTTTCTTAACTCAGATTTTTACGATCGGCACATCGTCGGTCAGATGTCAAAACCTCGTATCTCAAAATGAGATGATTTTGAGATATGAGGTTTACCAATATCGGAAAGTTGTACTGCGTACGTTAAGAAAGCTCGTAACTTAATATAGCGCCAACACGCAAGCGTGGTGCTAATTTAAATTCCTCGTATCTTAAAACTCTTCGAATTAAAGACAAAAATAATATGTTTTTGTTAATTTCTGGAAACTTGTGTTTTTTGAAATATGTGGTTTTGACATTTGAGCGACGATATAGTAAAAAAATTATTTGTATATAAAATTATTACTTTTTACTTTTTGACTTACTTGATCCAAAAGTACGTCAAAAACAATTTCCCTTCACTAAGAATTAATATGTAGATATCTGCATTCCGGGAATTATCATAAAAGAATCCAATATGGTACCAAGAAAACGAAAACTGTTTCACAGAATATTAATTAACATAAAATTTTTCACCACATTAACAACTTTACCATTTTTTATAATATGCAAGAACCCCTTTTTACATTGAATTACAATCACTTCGTAAAATTATTGCTTTACGAGATTCCTTTTACGTAATTGTAATCTCAAATCTGAAAGTAAAATTCTTTACATTTTATTTAATTTCTAAATACTATCGAGAAAGCACGAAATGTCATGCGAGTGTAAACATGAGCAGCAGTATGTCCATTTTTTTTTTGTTAAAATAGTGCGTTTTAGATGGAACGGGCAAAATTGGAATGAACTACGAACGTGACACGGCTTCTCTGCACTTTTTTTTCAAAAGTATTACATATTTTGAAAAAAAATACCACAATTCATTTACTAAACGAAGAGTGTAAACAGAGAAATCAACATTAAACAATATTGTAATTAGACTGACGTGACTGTCACAATCAGCATGGTACATGTATGTCATATTCACGTGTATTCTGTAAGCCCCAACTCATTTCAATTGAAATCCTTAACAATAATTGAAGAGAAATTAATTGATATGTAGGTAACCGTAGCAGCCATAGAAATTCACCTTATTTAACTTACTCTGTAGATCCATTTGTTATGCGGCAATTAGAGAAGACGTTCAGCCCCGTTAACAGTCATTTTTAAAGATACTTAAGAATAGGGTGTTTTTTTTTATCGTACATCAACTCTTTTCACGTTTAATCAAGTCAAAAATTATTATTCCTGTAATACCTATCTGAAACGGTCGCAGGATTTGTTTTCAAAACAAAATCATTATTGCATGTTTAATATCAAATAACAAACACGCGACCAGACGGTCGAACTGTACGCTGTAAAAATGCGTCCCTTTCAAGAGGATGGAACACCCAGCGAGTTTTTAGAATTCTATTACTTAGGGCACCATGCAAATGGCACTGCAGTCGCACAGACATCATAAAATAAATCTACTTGACATTTTGGCTTGTTTTCGTTTAGATTTTGTATACATTTTGCCCGCGGGATCAAATTACGTCGCCAGTTGAAGTGTTTCGCTTTAGTCTGGTCTCTTTCAGCTAGCGCAGAATGTATGCAAAATTTCAGGCTGTTCACTTGTAACATTAACCTGCCTAGCTGCCCTATCCCATATACGTTGGTATGCGTATATGGATAATGGATGCTGGGGTTAGTATGAGATGTGTGGTAGAGATTCGCGTAAGCGTTCTCGACGGTTACTCATCAAACGTAGCTAGGGAAACCTTGCTGACATGAGTGCTAGGGGGAGGGGGAGCCCACCGGTCCCGGCTGCCGGTCCCCATCATTGGCGTTGGCCTCCTAGTGGCAGTGTCACAGCTGGCGGACAGTGGGAAGACCGTGCCGGACGGGATCCCGCTGCCATTTTCTCAAGGGAGATGGGCTAACGCCTGGGTGCCCTTGGTGTCTCAGTACACCAGAAAGAAATTGGTTGTTCACTTGTAACAGCTGGCGGACAGTGGGAATACCGTGCCGGACGGGATTCCCGCTGCCATTTTCTCACGGGAGATGGGCTAACGCCTGGGTGCCCTTGGTGTCTAAGTACACCAGAGAGAAATTGGTTGTTCACTTGTAACATCAAGCGGTTGCACATGTTGGTAGAACACCATGGAGCCGTGGGATAAGCTAATTAGGGTGTCGTAATTTATGGATGTGTACGGGAAAATGCATGCAGGGGTGTGGGTTGAAATTAAAAGCAGCGATTACCATTGGTCGAGGTTATTTTCAAATTTATCTCACGAAGTCCGAGGGGTGTGTTTAATTTTTAGTTGGAAAGGACAGAGCACGAAAAACAGATAGAACGTTCGAATCTCTCTAACGAGCGATTGAATCTTTAAAATTTAACTTTGCGGTTTTCTTTAGCGCTTGCAGTCATTTCCTCATTTTCTAGATAAATCATTTATTTCGGTACGGTTAAAATACAGTGTGTTAAGAAAGGGCAATTAACGAAACACGAACACGCGTCCCGACGCGAGTGCTTTAAATTAGAGTGCAGAGTCTTGGTCCGCGAATCACTATTGCATTTAAATAATTTTAATGAAACTATTTTATTTACATTCGAATCGAGGATTAAACTACACTAGTGGCGTTCACTTACTAAAATGTGTTGGTCATTGTTTCATTAATTATTAGTCCAGTTCTGTGATTTAACCAACCAGCAGCAATTAACTATTCCTCAAATCTACCTGGAAATTGAAATACGGTGTATTTTAGAAATAGTTTTCCTTTGGAGGTATTCTCAGGTAAGTTGGAAACACGTTAACGGTTGTTTTCGATTTGTAAATTTGCCAATCTGAATCACTGGTCTGAGGCAAGTTATATCTGCCGCCGAAACCACAATCTCAAAACCAGAAATCCAGGCCAATTAATTGTTCGTTACGAATTTCGTAATTACGAGGCCGAACAATTTTAACCACCTAATCATAGCCATCTTCTTAACAAAGTTTCTTCACATCCTGTTTGTGTGTGGACCAAGCTGTGGTCTTTGTCGAAAGATTTGCAGGTTAGTTAGAAGCGATTTGCCGAGATACTGAAAGGGCCACAACCGCACGTAGCGGAGTGTCGAAAAGCAGTCAATTTGGGTCCATTGCGCAATAATTAATTAGGTAGGTTTAGCCGACGAAAAAACGACGAAGAGACGAATTTGAAAAAAGGTTGTACATAGTACCAGCCTCTTAAGGCGATTGGACATAGTCGAGAGAAGATCCTACCCATTCGACCTCAATTAATTAGTTTAGCTAGGGTTTCCCATCACCTCCAAAAGGAGTCCCTGAAAAATTGGTGATTGCTATTGATTGTCCTGCAAATTGATCACCGAGGGCGGCATTTTATATCATATACTTCTCCAGAACATCTGATTAATTAATTAATTAATTCCATTAATGTACACTGTAGACCCACTGTGCGTTGTTTGATTGAACAGAACGAGTCTTAGAGTACGACATAAAGTGGCAAACACGAGTATCAAGACCAATCTCAATTGAACTTAAATTAATTGTTAATCTAATTAAGGAGCAGAGCTCTCCAACAACTATTTGTGTCTGTACGGAACCACCAGCTGTGTGATTTGAAGTCAGTTAGGCCACGCCGATATTCGAAAGTGAAATCAGTTAAGCGAGTTCCACTGTATTTCCTGATAACCGTAATTTTGTTTTCTGTGTATTGATTTCAACGCAAGGTTTTTGCGCTCATTATATCAGACCCTTGTACCCTGGCTGGTACAAGGATTTTTTACCTTCTTTTTCTTTTTTCAATAAATAATTAATTAAGTCTAACTTCGTATTTTATTTAACGTAATTAGCTCCTTTGTTCTTGCAAGTTTAGACACCGACGCACCAAAAAGAATCAGGTCACCACAACGTAAGTCCAGATTCACAGCGGCCACGAGATTATAATTATTATCAATATTATTACGGTAAAGTTTCTCGCTGATTCTGAAGGGTCGTTCAACCGAAACGGAATATAGGTCAGTAGAATAACCCTTAGTGCGGCCGTAAAGTAATCAGGTAGCAGGTAGTTGTAGAATAGGGATAGGATAGCGACTAATTGTTGTAGTAAACCGTTGTTTTGTGACCTTTCGGAATTTCTTCGTAGTAAACATTGTCGGTCCAGTTATTTCATTTGGCAATAAATTTAATTTGTTTTTGTTTGGACAGTTTTATTAGTATTAGTTGTTCGTAAAAAGTCAACAAACCAGGATTTTAGTCGGGCGCATTACATATCCAACTGAAAAGAAGAAGAAAATGTTTAAGAGAATGTAGATTGGCAGAGTATAAACAAGCAATTTACCTGTACTAAGGTCAGTCGAGCTATAATAGTTCAAACAATTATACGCAACTGATGTCGTGGAATTTTAGTCGATGAGGTGCTTCTGGAGTTACCGGAAACCAGTCATCCAGCGACAATGAGATACCAATCGATGTAGCCAGAATAGGATCCGCAGGAGGTGAAATAACTGCGGTTTTACAAGGGTCGTTGCGCAATTTGACGGACATAAACAATCTAAAAATGATTAGAATAGTTAAAAATCATCCTTTAAGTTAGTTTATGTAGATTTTTTAATTAGAAAATCTATTCAGTTAAACAGGATAAATTATAGAAAATTAGATAATGAAGTAACATTAATAGTTAACAAAAACCTAACAGACAAGATTTAATTTATTTCAACAATTTCTTTGAAAAATCAGGAGAACTTAAGTTAATTTTGAGTATACAAAATTAGAAAGTTAGGTTACGCGAAGAAAGATTTGATTTTATGAAACAAATTAATGTACTTACCGACTAGATTAAGCTTTAACATTGTAAAGCGAGTATTTCCAAATTACTTACACTCAATTCTCATAGACGGAAATCCGAAAATTTCAGAAAAATTGTAGATATGCTCGTTTAAGTGAACAAGAAATATAAGTTACTACAAGTATTGGTAAGCCGCCCCATTATTACAGACGGCTGCAAATGCGTTCGGTTGCATAATAACGAGTAATCAAGTGACCTATGGAAATTAAATCGTGTGTCTTTGATTAGTAGTTTATTATTTCAAATGCCATTTGAATTATTTCTATATAAAGTTTAACTGCTGTTGTTGTACTGAATTGTTAATTAACTGTTCGCAATATTACAATAAACTCTTATGAACAAAGATTTCTGTTAATGAATTAAACTTACTGATAGTTATAAATAATTGAAATGAGAATGACATTTGAAAAAATGAATTAATCAAAGACATACGATTTTCTTTCCAAAGGTCACTTGATTAGAAAAGATATTGATCACGCGTTATATTAGAGTCAAAATCAAAAGGAGATTCAATTATTTATTCAGTATAAATACCGGTGCGAAGCGCGTCCATGAAATTTTTATTCTGTAAGATCTGGGCTTAAGGTTTGTAAAAAGAAGATGTTATCGAAATATAAAGTGGGAGTTCAGGTGATAGAAATTCTAAATCTAAAGCCAACAAGTGGATTTTTTAAGCCTTACCAACGTCGGGTCTAATTATTCCTGCCGTAATCCAAAGAAATTAAAGGGCACTTGAGTATAAAATTACGTTAACGGCTTCGCTGGAGGTTGACTATAAATTTATTTAATTCAATGAAAAACACTCACGGAAAAGATTTAATTCTTTTCTACCGAAACAAATAGCGACCAGAGCAAACGCGCAGAATCTGGTTGAAAAAACTCTTTAACAAAACGGAACGAACTGCTATTTTTCTCCCCCACGACGATTATTAAAAGCTTTTTATCAATTTTGGAAGAGATGGCAACCGTTACGTGGTACCAATTAAATTCAAATATTACTGTCCCGCGCGAAGCTTCCAAACGAGAGGTAGCTGCCCCCAGATGGCAGTTGGATGTGGTTTCCACTAGTTTCCATTAGATTTCGTCAAGAAGATAAAGCAGATGAAGAGAGGGAAGGGCAATAAAAATTAGGGTTACTGTCGGAAGGATTGTTCTCTAGTTTCCATTAAGATACTAAATGAACATACTTCGTATAGAGGTAGCGCATTTAGTGATTTTTTATATCTATCCTTGTCGCACATTCTTCTCATCTAGGGATAAAAAACAGTTGGAAATATTATTTGAAGTGACGTTTGTCAAAGTTACTGTCAGTGGTTAAGAAAATTGAGTTTAAATATCGCATCTCAAACTTTTATCGCATGACATTTAATGATTCCGCCTTTTTCGTGAAAGAAAAATTCTGCACTTCTTAAAATAACAACTTTTTGATTGATAAATAACTTAACTAGACATAACCTAATACACTTTTAAATTGAAACCAGTGACATTGCGGTAAACAGAATTCCCTAAAACTGTTGTCTTCTTTATTGCACTTGCGACAATTGTATTTGTTATCTTTGTTTCTCCATCTTCTTCCGAGAGGAATGGGATTGCGTTACCTGTACGGAGTGTTGATTTAGCACCTTAGTTTCCATCAGTTTCCCTGTACCATGTACTCAAGATACTCTGTCCTCGCCTCCAATTGCTGACTAAACAAGAAAGATACGGATTTATTGATTTATCGGTTTCTTACGGCGTCAGTCTGTGATAAGAACAATTTTTTTTCCGCTCAATTCTAAGCCTGGCTCAGAGTTTCACAAGTCTCAGTCACGTTTTAAATCTTGTTTCTGCAATATAAGATTTCCGTTTCGTTTTTGAAATATAAAAAAACGAGTGTCAGTTAGTGAAGCAAAATAAATTGGACAAACACAAATGGAATCGTGAGTTATTTATTTTCTTATAACAAATTACAATGCAAATTAATTTCAGATAAATAATAAATAATTACTTCGGGTTGACAGTCTCGTACTGTGATGTTGATGGTCGAATGTTACGCTGCCAAAATCTATTAAACTAACATCAGTCCTTTTCACCCGCTGAAGAATTGACATTAGATTAATAGATGTTTTTAAAGTGGTGCTGCCAAAATCTATTGATCTAGTGTCTGTTCACTGAGTCAAAAAAAACTCAGTTTGATTAGTAGATTTTGGCAGCGATGCTTTATCGAAATCTATTAATTTAATATCGGTTTTCACGATGGAAAAGAACTGACGTTAGATTAATAGATTTGGGCAGCGTCTCATTCGACCATGAACATCACAGCTCGATAGTGTCAACTCGAGTACTCGAAGTAATTCGCGATGTAAGCCCCAGGAGCTCGCCACTTGGTGGTAAAATTTGGAAGCCCATTACCAGGTATTCTGTCAAAGTTATGTACACGTTTCTTGTGAAATAATTATTTTACTGTTTCTATTTTTTACTCATATTAAAAAATATGAGTAACATTTATTGCTGCGTTCCGGGATGCAAATCTTGAGCTAAGAAAAAACCCGAAATTTCGTTTCGTTAATTCCCTAAGCCTGGGAAAAGAAAAGTGTCTCTGATCAACAAAATGGGGTTAAAAGAACTCGTTGATCAACACAAGGCTTGGGTAAATAAATTACGAATTGGGAAGACAATAACAAGTAAATACATGTATGTGTTCCCAACATTTTGAAGAATCTGATTACTTTAAAAGGAAAGGCAAGAAAAATAATAACTAATTATGTAGTACTGCTAGTTAAATTCAAATGCTGCTCATCCACAGCTCATGAATCATTTATGACAACAGGACAATATTTTGTAAAGTTACTTTCGTTTGTGCCAATGATTACTAATAATAAAAACTGGATTAACTTTGTGTACATTTATTCTTAACTTTTATGTATTCATTCTATAAAAAACGAAGGAATGAAACTCATATTTCATAAAATGAACGGAAGAAAGTTACGAATAAATGTGCACAAAGTGAATCCAGTATTTATAATTAGTAATCATTGATACGAACGAAAGCAGCTTAAATAAACCGTTTTACATGAATTGTTCTGTTTTGTCACGTAGGGCGAGGTGCATAAAAAATATTAAACTGAGTTCAATTACTATTGCAACATATACCTTCAACATTGTCTTCAATAGTAATTGCAATTACATAGTAGATTAAACCTGAATCACCTTGTATATATTTTTTATATTTACAAAGAAGGATGATATCGTAGGTATAAAAACGATATAAAAATAATGCGATTTCGCTTTGAAGATAGAATATTTTGAGCGCATGTTGTACGCGCAAGGCGCAAGTACAATCCTTGGACGATGCGTCCTGTGCGAGTCCTGAAACGTGCGATAGTCTCGTTTTTCTCTGTGGCGAGAAAGTTACATGTGGTTTCGCCGCTAAATTCGAACACGTCGAGTATATCCGACAAATAAAATTGTTTCCTGTTAATTAATTTGTTTTTTCTGGATTGTAAACAAACTATCCGGTGATGTAAGCGTACAAAACTATATTAAAAAAAATAATTTTTGTTTAATAATTTGTTTGAACAATGACAATGGCCTCGTCGAACACTACAAAAAATCCCTTCGGTGATGTGCCACTTCATGTAATCGAAGTGATCCATCAGTTTTTGCTCGGCGTACACAACAAGGAACTCAACCTTCAAGAGGCGCACATACGACCATCTGTTGCTTACATTTACCCTTTTATTGTTTTTATGTACGCTATCCTAATCGCGACTGGGGTCCTTTCAAATTTAGCGGTCCTGTATCATATTATTCGTCACCGGCTTTACAAAGACGCGACTTATACTTTTATAATAAACAATGTGGTGAGTGACATTGTTAAGTGCGTGTGTGTCCTTCCAATTTCCCTCTATGTACTTTTGGTTCAGAACTGGATGTTAGGAGAATTGTTATGCTCTTTTCTTCCTATGCTCCAGGTATGTTAATTAAAAATTTCAAAAAAAAAAGAAAACTAAAACAATTAAGTGGATATAATATAAATTCATGTGAAGAAAATATAGGAAAATCTACCATTCATTACTAAATGGAAACAAAAATTTGTTGAAATGTAAATTACTAAGATCAAGTGAATAAAAATTTGCATAAAAGTAAAAATGAACAAATAAGGAATGAGCGCTGTAATGAAAAGACAAAATAGAATTAATTTTTAGTGTCTCAATGGAGATGTAATAAATGGAGAGTTGATATATGAAAGTATGTACTATCGATATCATAAAAAACTAGGACAACTTTTAAATCCAGTAGCCATGAGTTTCCATTATTTTATTATATTGAATCTTACTTTGCTGTCAAGTTAGTATCTGTATTTTTGTTAACGCTGAAATTCTGAACAATTACTGTAACTGTGACACCCTTTTCTATGCTAGCTTTTAAAACAATATTTACTGTAGGCATGATTGACAATGAGTGACCATTTCAAATAATTTTAAATTTATGGTCGGTATCAATTTCACACAGCTTAAAAAGTCTTGTCCTAGTTTTTTATGAAAGCAATAGTATGTATGTAGGTTACGTGGAGAGTCTCCAGTATGAAAAAGCTGAATATCGTGGGCATACAACAAAGGCACTAAGTCAAGAATTTTAAATTTTGAAATAATTAATCACACTTAAGGCAATCCGACTACAGGTTTCTTAGTTTAGTTAATTTATACGCAACTTGACCCATATCTGTCAGCTTTTCCGTTCACCTCCTAGCGCATACTAATACATTTCATTAAAAAAATATCACTCCTACTCTTCGGTGCCTGCTGAGAAAGTACGAATTTATAGAGGGTCAAGGTCACGCTGCAACGTAAAGTCAATAATCATGAACTATAAACTTAATAGTGACATTTTACATTCTTATTTGCAAACGTCTTATATTTCGTAGGCAGTGTCGTAACATGATCTTAGAGTGAATTTTTAATTCTTTCTAGGAGAATTTTTTTAATCATTTTTCAAGTAATCTGAAACACCATTTCTCTTATCGTTTTATTTTGGTAGTTATGATTTAATTCATTCTGTATATAAAAAAATAATTTATGACTTTATAATTATTTCTTTTATAAGCAAGAGTAAAATGTGATTTAAACTTAATGTAAATTTATTTAAGTGTTTAGTAAATTTATTGTTCTTTTGTTGCCTCTACCATGTGAGGTCAATATTTTTAATTTCCTTGTCACAAAATCAATTTTTCTTTTCGAAAACGAACTATTAGCAAAACTTATGTAAATAACAAAATAATGTATCTAGAAAATGTTAATTATGATCCAGAGTATTTAAAAAAATTGCATGCATTCCTTCTGGTCTAATGATTTCTTTTGCTTGTGGCAATTCTTTCTTTAAATTCTACCCTCACATCATTTTTTTTAAATAAAGAAGAAAACGAAATCATAAGCAAACGCAAACACATTTTTTGAAGTGAGTGCGAAATGCAACTTCACAATTTGTGATTTGTTTCGTTGGTTTTATTTTTGAAATGCGTAATATAAAATAAAATTTACGTTATGAGTAAAATAAAGCACGTAAACTGACATAAATATTTTATGTATATGTACATACAAAAATAATTAAAAATTGAATAAATAATTTATGTACCTACAACTAAAAATGCACATACAATAAAATATATCTCTCTCAAATGACTATCAGATCTATTAATGTTTTGTTACACGCTCTGACATATTCTACTTACAATATTTACGATTACCTAAATATTGTATGTATATTCATGAAAAAGTTCGATAACATTAAATTATTCCGTGTACAATTTCGATGTCTCTTTGTAGCTGTAAGAGATAGAAAAGAACTAGTGGCCAAGTCTCGAACTCTTTTTTAGAGATAAAATCAATTTTTCAAATGATCATATACATAATTTTTAATATTTAATAAACTCGATCAATTAAAACTTACATTTTAAATTTGATGTTTTATACATACCCTGTGTTGATTTGTTTTTCAGACATAGGAAATAGCATGTAAAATTAAATATTTGCAAATATTGGCTCTCCTGTAAATTTTACAGCAAAACGGTAAAGGAAAAAATTGTTCAGAATTCTAAAATGTACATAAAGCCTTACTTCATTTTTTAAATTGTGTATTTGTATTCTCAAAATTAGTAAAAGTTTTTAGGAAAATTGACATTTTATTAGCAGTTAGCCATGACTATGACAACATAAAAAAACATCAAATTCATCATCGTACTCTATTTCCTCTTCTACCCGTAGTGTCAAGGTACCTTCTTCTTAATTATTAATTATTAATTCTCTACGAGTCCGCCATTCCCTTCTGCCTCTAGCGATCATTTTAGCTTCTTCCCAAGTTTTGTTTTTTCTCCTTATGATTTTCACAATACTGTCAGTCCATGTTCTTCTAGGTTGTCCTCTTGTTTTTTCCCGTTCGTTTTGCTTCCCATGCCAATTTAACTTGTTTTTTATTGTCTATTCTGATGAGGTGCCCTACCCACTTAAGTTTCTTTTCTTCTATCTTTTCTTTTAAAGGCTTTATTTTGAGTTCCGTTCTAACTACTTCATTTCTTATCTTATCTATTCTTTTTTACTCCTGCTACTTTTCTCAGATACCTCATTTCAGCGGCTTGCAATCTTTTTTCTTGCCTGTCCGTCAGTTTTCTGCGCCGTATGTCAATATGGGGGTATATATTGTTTTGTAGACTGATTTGTAAAGTTTGTAATTTCCTTTTTGTTTAAGAATTTCTTCCTAATTACATTATATGTGTTTGTCGCCTTTTTTATTCTATTTCCAATTTCTTCATCTTGTGTTCCTTTACTGATCAAAGTTATTCCCAGGTATTTATATGTATTAACTTGCTCTAAGTTTTCTTTGCCTATTTTAATATTTAATTTTGGTCCATCCTCACTAGATACTGCCATCACTTTAGATTTGTCCTTATTTATAATTAGTTTATATTTGCTTAATATATTTGTCCATACATGGATATTTTTTTCTAATATTTGGGGATTTCTTGCTACTAGTATGATGTCGTCCGCAAAAACACAAACATCAAATTAACATTTTTAAATGTGTTCAAACTGGTCTCCATATGCAACTAAACAATATCCTTATTGATCATAACATTCCTGCCTCATGTTTGCCAATTGATACTACATAATTGTAAGATACTCTGTCGCATTTGACAATTATTGTTTCTCTTAACGTCTCTACATTTTCATGGGAATTCTGTCAATTATGCAATTTGTTTTTTTAAATTATACCAGAAGAAAAAGTCTTTTGGTGATAAATCTGGAAAATGTGCTGGTCAGTTAATGGTACCTCCTCTCTCTAGCAATGATTAGGAAATGCCTCATTTAAAAAGTTTCGCACAACTGCACTATTGTGCGCAGGACAACATCATGCTACGCCAAATTTCATGATTTTTTAAAGTGGATCCTACTGAATTCTGCAGCAATTGGAGGTACTTGTTAACTTTACTATAACTAACGTAAATCGTCGTGTAAAATGGGGCATAACAACTGTTTTAGTAAAATGGGTGTTATGGCTCATTTACACGACCATTTACGTCGGTTTTAGTAACATTGGTTATAATAAAACCTACTTTAGACGTTCGTGTAAATGTACTCAATAATTCCTAAATTCCTGTCGGTGTTGACTTCGGTTAGGGACAGTTAATGTAAATTTTGAGTAGGTAGGTACTCCGATATAGAAAATTTTCTCCTCTTCAAAGATTTCTCGTTGTTTGTGGTATTTAAACGATTTAAATTTTCGTATCAAATTTTGACAAATGTGTCTTAAACTTAAATTTTAGTTTCTTTGATCATTGCTAATACATTAAAACGATTTTCATTTCCTATTTCAACGAATTTTTTTTACATTCGCATAATTCGTCTACGCTTCCTGTTTTTCAAGATGTTTAATAATCCTAGTAATGATATTCGCATAAAGTATTTTTCGCTCCGTATAAATCCCCGCAAAGAATTTCAGGAATAATAGGATTTTAAAAGTAATATTTTTTCGTCGGTAGTAAAGGGCTTTCAAATAAAAAACTTTTCTAGCGTGCCATGGAAAAATATAATATCGAAAACGTATGTCTGCGTATGTGGCACAGGTAATACGGATATACAGGGTGTTATCAATTAAGATGGCAATAATTATACCACGTATAGAGGACATAAAAATATTGCGATTTAACCTAATTTATATATATCCAAAAGTTTTTCGTTTCTGAGATATAACCTCCTAACGGTACAACTTGAAAAGTATATTTTCTTAAATATCTCTGGAACGGTTCAAGACAGAGAGTTGAAATTTCATATGTAAGATAACTGAAATACAAGGATGAATACGTTTTAGGTAAAATTGACTATTCTTCGCCAGATTAACCGTTTTCGAGATATTCAAGTCGAAAAATTACATTGCTTCAGAAATTCAAAATTTAAAAAAAAATCAAATATGCCTTGACAATATTACCTGCTATTTTACATATCAATACACAACTGTTGCATAGTTTTTTCTCAATTTATGAATTAAAAATTTACTCTAGCAATGAAATAGCAGGCATACCAAAATTGTTTTCTTTAGTTTCCTCATGAAGAAGTATCATTCTCGTTATTTCATAGTTAGAGTACATTTTTAATTCATTTAATTAAAAAAAAATTATACAAGAGTTGTGTATTGATATGTAAAATAGCAGCTAACATTGTCAAGGCATATTTCATTTAAAGAAAAAATTTGAATTTCTGAAGTAATGAAATCTTTCGACCTGAATATCTCGAAAACGGTTAATCTGACGAACTTAGTTCATATCTTGTATAATTTTATTTGAACTTTTCAGTTTTTGTTTCAGATTTTTCGAAGAAGTGACAATAAAAATGTTATTTACTAAAATGATAACCTACTACTCTGGATCTACGCCACTGGTGAAGAATGTCCAATTTTGCCTAAGACATATCCATCTTTGTATTTCAGTTGGCTTACATATTAAATTTCAACCCTCTATCTTAAGCAGTTCCAGAGATATTTAAGAAAATGTACTTTCCAAGTTGTCCCTTTAGGAAGTTATATCTCAGAAACGAGAAACTTTTGGATATAGATAAATTAGGTTAAATCGTAATATTTTTATGTCCCCTAAACGTGGTATAATTATTGCCACCTTAATTGATAACATCCTGTATAACCTTACTTTTGAAGAAAGAAGACTCTTTAGATATTTCAAATGTTGTATTTATAAGAGATATGAAAATGTTCATTACGAAAATAGGGTTTAAACATTAACGATTTCTGCTTTAACATGGAAACCATTTCACCTGCAGTACGATAAAAATTAATTCTAAAAATTCCAAAATGTATCTGTCAGATGACAACGCTAAAGGCGACGGGCCACTGCGCGCGAAACTAAGGTAAGCTAAGCGAAACTAAGTTTTTTGAAAATTAGATGCAACGTAATCTTACGCGGACGAGGCAACCAAGCGAAGATAAACATTGTTTTATGTCTTTGCTATCCTAACTTCGCTTCCCTTAGCTTTAGTTACCACGTTCGCGTAAGATTACATTGGATCTAATTTTCAAAAAACTTAGTTTCGCTTAGCTTACCTTAGTTTCGCGTGCAGTGGCCGCCTGCCTTTAGACGTGTCTTTTTTGGTCTTTGTCATTACACGGCATGCTGCGAGAAGTTGTTTAATTGAAAACCCGTTACAATACTCTATTACAATAATTACGAAACGGAAAGAGAAATCGAACTTTTCTGAGTGTAAAAATGTCAAATTTTTAAAGAAAATGGCTGCGAAATTGAAAGTTTTAAATAATTATTAAGTGCATTTTAGAACTTTTCCTCTACCGTTTTGCTCTAAAATTTACGAGAAAGCCAATATATATTTGCAAATATACAGGAATATACAGAGTGCGTAAATAGTATTGCACCAAATGGGATTATGTAGAAACGGTTTGACATTTAGATTTGACGTTTGATGGGGTTAAATTATACATAAATACCCATATTTTGACACGAGTTTCATTTGTTTTGTGCGACTGGTATTTGTCAGAGGCAGCCATCTTGAGTTTTTTAAGTGGCAACCTAGGTTTAGTTTGGTGTCATTTGGCAGGTAATTAATTTAGAAATACAATGCGGTGTATCGTAAGGTTGTTTATTCTAAAATAACGAAGAAAATTAAAAACCAAATTAACTTTGTAGAGGGAACATTTTCTGGTCAAAGGGCTGTAAATAAACACAACTTATTCAAATTTAATTCAAAAGTAACATTTTTACGTTATCTATTCATTGTTATCAATTTTAACAATTTCTAATACTCTTTGTCGCTTTTCCAATTCGAACTGATAGCAAATACTACAATACGATATTATCATAAGCTTGTTTTTCTCATGTAGAGTCACATGTATTTTAGAATAAAGAAGCTTATGATAAATCGCAATGTATTTCTAAATCAATTACCTACCAAATGACACCAAACTAAACCTAGGCTGCCATTTAAAAAAATTCAAGATGGCTGCCTCTGACAAACACCAGTCGCACAATACAAATGAAACTCATATCAAAATATGGGTATTTATGTATAATTTAACCCCACCAAACGTCAAATCTAAATGTCAAACTGTTTCTACCTAATTCCATTTGGTGCAATAATATTTATGCACCTTGTATAATTTTACATGCTATTTCCCTATATCTGAAAAACGAATCAACACAGTGTATATGTATTAATATTAACAGTTTAGGTCGTGACATCCTGCCACCGATTTTTCACCCAAAAATTAAAACCGACTTGCAAGAAAAAAATTATTAATATTTATTAACGCAAAAATACAGACTCAAGAATATTATCGTGAATATAATCGCTGCAAATTTCATAATAGATATGTATAAATACGGTTTTCTTCTTTATTTTCTTCTTTTGAGGCTTCTTCCATAGAAGATTAATGTTTTTACAGATACGGAGTGTTGTTATAATAATGCCATTAATTAACACTGTAAGAGGTTCTCCAATACTTAAAAAGTTTATTCTCCAAATCTCAATCTTCTGGTTCAAAATGACAGAGTTACTTTTGTTTTAAAACCTTTGCCTATTAGACCACCCTCTTTCTTGTATAAGATTTGGTTCCATTTCTATTCACACCAAGAAATCTATGGGCTGCAGATGTGGTTTGGAAGTAGAACACGTTCTATTTTCAGGGAGTTTTTCATTCTAATTAATTTTTCAATCAGCCTACTGCATAATTTAAATGATTCAGGAAATTGAACCAAATCTTGTACAAAAATAAGATAGTGTCTATTCATGAATCCTCCTGTATACTTCTTCAATTTCAACAATAGTCTTAAGTGCGTGTGCTTGAATCACATCAAATGAATCAAATTTTCCTGCTGCATAAATTTTAATTTATTCAAAGTTAATTTAAATGAATATTTTCATAAATTTATTTATACTATAAGATAAGCAGAAGCAAAACTTACAGTATATGAAAAAAGTAAAATGGCGCCATTTTTAAAGAAGGGAAAGTCATTAAAAAAATTAAGCGTCCTCGTTGTGTCATTCGTAATTTTCTGAAGAATCCTGAAGCGTATGGCAGAGAAAGCAAACGGGCAGACCTGAGAAGTTAAAGAAAGCAATGAAAGGCATATTTCAATGATAGGCATCAAATGTAACGAAGTTTTTCGGGCTAATCAATTTCAGGTATCAAAATAAACAAATTGCTAAATTATTGAGGCGAAATTCCAATATTGTACGAGCAAAAATGAAATTGTACAATTGTTAAAAGAACCAAATGATTTTGAATGTAGCAATGTTGTAATCTATTGAATGAAATGCGGGTGAAAAAGTTTTATTTATTTTATACATTTCAAAATTCAATCGATAACACAGAATCACTGGTGACATTTGGCCTGTACAAAACTTCGAACAAAGCATTTCAACATTTCCCCTGAATATTTCAAAACTACGCAACTTCGCGCCATAAATATTCAAACGGATCGGTGGCGTCCTGACGTCGCCCTCGTCTTAACAGTTAATTCGGAGGTGTGTCACATTGGAGCGTCGCGTCGGGGCGCGCCTACGAGTGCCTTAAAAATTTACGCGTGCGAAGGCTTTCCGTTCCACGCAAAACCGAATTCAATAAGGCGCGATTCTCGAGGGGAGGCACCGTCATCGGTTAATTGCATCGGAAGTCACTTTCGTCTCCGGAGGGTTCCCCTAAGTAACGAGAAAATGACTGAGGCAAATGTAAATTATTGACAAGATCGAAGAGGGCTTGAGTTTCCGTCTAAATTCACTATTACTTGCAAAGGTTTTAAATTCTTGAAAATATTACTTTGCGCCTTAGGGTATACAATATTTTCAGTTCAGACTCTTTCGGCTCTCTTTATCTCATTTTTGAATTTATTAGAAATGGAAAACATTTACTCTGGAGTATATTTCCTGATCTTTAGAAAGTAGTTTATTATAAAGCGATAAATCATTAGATTTTCAAAATATAGATTCCTATGGAGCGGTGTAGGGATCGTGATTGAAGGAGATATGTCCCTTGAGTAATTTTGTTAGTCAATATTTTTAGAGCATCAATCCGGTTATTTATTGCCACACGTCAATGTTCTTGAAAACGGGTTGGACTTAATGTTTTTTAATTTGCTTTATCACAGTTTCTTGATGCATTCGAATATTTTCATCTATATATAGTAGCGATCTTCTATGTGTAAGGAATGCCACGAATGTATTTTAGTGAAGCTAAATTGACGAAAGTTTTCAACGTCTTGCAAACCATTAAGTAGGTACTGTCAGACAATTTATGGAATAAATTTATGTACAAAGGCATCTTCTTGTAGAAATGTATATTTATAATTATTCGTTTCAATTTTACGTAGGATGTTCGGAATATTTCATTGTATTCAATTCAAGCAAAAGGGATCGATAATGGAACGAAGTCTTAACTTGAAAAGCAACGAAATCGGCGGTGAAATCTCGCCATATAAGTTCGGAATTAATATCGGAGAACTTGAACTGCCCTTATTAACTATCAGGGAACGTCGAAACGCGTGGTAAACACTCGAATATATCGATAACGGGCCGCAATAACAGTAAAATCGGAAACGAAGCTCCGCTCCAGAACCTCGAAAGTATTTTTATTATTATACGAGGGCAAGGGGAGTTTGGTTTGAAAGCGATGTTCTCGACACTTTACTGTATTTTATTCTTACAAAAAAAAAGCCAAATATCGTAAAACTCAAATGAGATAATGAAAAAGTGTGGAAAATATATGACATCCGAAGTTAACAGGGTGGCATGTTGTTTTCTTTTTTCAGTCTCTTTTTTGGTAGCTGATTTATCTATCATAAAATAAAATAAAAATGACTTTAAAATTATGGCCAAAATTGTCGTAACGTGTTCATTTAATAATCCCGTTGCATTATCTGTGGAAATATTTTGTTTTGGAAAACGTATGTCGCAGTGTTAAAATTGAACATAACCAGACTTTTAAATGTCGTACATGACATAAATCATAAAGTAACAGTTAAACAGCGTTCACAATGACTTAACGTAACAAAATTAACCTCTAAATACAGGTTTGAAGCGATTTGTTTTAATGTAAATACTTAAAATTCTAAACTGAAACTAATTAATGTGTTTAATTATGAACAGTAAATCATTTAAATTTAGAATTACTTCGTTTACATTAACAAACAGTGCATTCAAATTATTAATTTACGTTAAGCGATTGTGAACGTTACATTACTATTCACTTACAAATTAAGTAATTTATTATGTAAGATTCACAGAAAAACAATCTCTGTATGGGATCACTGGGCAGCAATTCTTGAACCAATATCATGCAGTAAAGATAGAACTGATCATCTTTACGTAACAATTTGTGGCATGTTCCTACAAAAAGCACAATCTGTTGTGATAATGGGTGAATAGACGTGTGAGAAGCATTTTTCATTATGACTTGCAGTTTCGATGACCTCGGTAGTACATTTTCGAAATTGACCTGTAGTTTTTCTTCGGAAAAGACCTCCAGTTTTACGAAAAAACTGTACACACCAATGCAGGTTGTCTTCGAATCAATAATAACATTGGGAAATTCAACTCTAAACTCTTCCAACCAGTTTCATACTCAGTATACTCATGCTCCATCGATTTTTGAACTATTACGAAAATAACTTTCAATTACAAATGTTTTCTGCTCTAATGTAAACACCATCTTGTAATGCAATAAATGTTAAGTAAATGAGTCCTGAAAATAACTTATTTTTGTATAAAACCAACAAACAACGCAAATAAACATGAAAACAGTTACTGAACAGTTGACAGGACGAATGACACTAGTGACAATTCTGTTCGCGGCGAGCTTAAGGTACGACATGCCTTAGTTGAATCAAAATATTTCCATAGCCAATGCTACCGGAATATTAAATGAACACATGCTACATAGGTATTAGTATGTTTTGATTTTTAATATATTATATACACATATTGCTATGTTATTTTAGTTTTGGAATTTGAAGATTGTTGTAACAATATGTATTGTTTGTATTTATCACTTGATGTTTTAATTGTAATGTAGTTCGTGATTCATCAAACATCCATTAAATTTTGTATTTTATAAAAGTTGGTGAAAACGCAGAAGAAGCAATTAATTTTTACCATGAGTGGTATCCTGAAAGAGGACAATCCTTGCGAGATATTTTCTTAAAGAAAAAGAACAATTTAATAATAACAATTTAATAAATTTTAAGTCATTTAAACTGTCAAAACCCAAAAATTATGAATCTCAAAACAGAACTAAAGAAGTAGAGGACGTCATAATTTTGGAAATTGGGAGAAAGTGAAAACAACTCTCGACAATTGGCAAGAACTTTTACAAAACGAATTTTAAAGAAACAAAGATTCCGATCTTATCGAATAAGGGAAATTCACCAAACACGATTACCTGTCTTTTAGTTGGTGAAAGAAAACGGTGCCGTTTATATTTTTAGAACAAAATTGCCGACAATTTGAAAACTATGTCATTTTTGTGCAATTTCGATTAAATTAGGCTTTAATCGTTAAAATTGCGTTATAGTTATTAATGATAAAGCAATATTTTTTCATAATTCATTCAATTTTTAAAAAAATATTTAGTTATCGTCATCCATGGCCTACTTGAATGCTGCAATAACCTTTAAAACTTTAATTAAAACTTGAAAGCTCTATATCTCAGAAACTATTTGAATAAAATATCAAGTGTTTAATATTTTTGTAAATAGAATTTTATGCCCTTTTCAAAAATATAAAAATATATAGGGTGTTTCATAAAAAAACAAAGTTCTAGTTTATACCTCAACTGTTGAGCACTCCAGAAAAAAAATTAATTAGGGTAATGAATTCTACATCAAAAAGTGCTTTAAAGAAGTTTTTACAGAAAACAAAAATTTTCATAAACAAAAAAGTTATAGAGGTTCTTAGAATTCGTAGAATTTTGAAAAACACCCTGTAGCTCCTAAGTGGTACAAGATATCAAAATGCGGTCTTCATCATTAATTTTGTCTTACAAATCGATATACAGACGCCGAGGTCAGTTTTTGTCTAACTCTTCTAAAAATAGGTGTTTCGTATTAAAAGTGTCAAATTTGGCCCACCCTGTACATATAAAACCGTAGAATTGAACAAATTACTAATCAAATTGCAAATAAACATTTTAAACTTGCTTTTAATAACAACAATAAATAATTACGCCTTCAATCGTTTTCAACTATTTTGTGATAGGTGTATTTAAAGGGCCATTACAGGAACTAATGGTGCTATTCAGAACACAAATTTAAGCAACTTTAACTCTTTAATACTTTAAACTTTAAGATTTAAATAATTAAAGTGAAAATGCGATTCTGGACGATACTTTTAACTGTAAATTTCTTAAATAACGCTTTAAGATTTACAGTGACAAAATCGCCTCCATAAAAGCTTAAATACCAGTTAACTAGACTGTTTCTATGGTTTCAAATGTTTACTAAAAAAATGTGCCGAGTTCTGTCACTTGCAAATTAATTAAATGATTATTTTAATAATAATTGATAATAAAGAAAGAGATATTAGAAGGTCAATCACAAATTACAAAACAAATTTTACATGCACATGAATGTATAGGTATAGGTTCTATATACGTTTTATTTTCTTTTCAGTGGTTCGCGTGAAAATTCTCTAGGCAATAATAGGTACACCCAGTAACATGAAACAGCCACCAGTAAGAGAGCTACTGAGGCTAATAACAAATATTTTAATACCAGAAAGTTTCCTGAAAATGTAGAATAAGAAGAAAGTTAAATAATTCGACACTGATTACCATTAATTCGCTGATAGCAATGCAATGCAATAAAACCGTCTTGAAAGGTATCAGAAAGTTGAAATAAAAATAAAATTTTGCATTTGTGTTAACATCACAAGTATACCTAAGGGAAGATTTGAAATTTTCAGAGTAATATAGGTATTTATTATAGAAGATAAATAGGTAACTGGAAATAAACTATAAATGTGACAATAATTATCTGAAATTAGCCACCCATAAATATGTATCACGTGACAACGATTTAAGCGCTTTCTTAAATACTTTGTTTCAGAATACCTCTAAAAGTAACGCTTTAACTTCCTCTTTTAAAATGCTCTTTAGTTTATATTAAATTCAACTAAAACAAACAAACAAACAGTCATTATTGTTGCATTCAGAGAAATTGTTGATAGTTTTAATTTGACCAGAATTATTTTTAATTTATTTGTGAGCATAAATTGTCTACGAGCGTGCAAAGCGATCATGGATGTTTTAAATAAAACAAAAAAAAGATTACGCCCTGAATCTGAAAGAATTTCATGTTATAGACGAATATGTATGTTATTGAAAAATAAATAAATTAATTTGTTGGTAACGAATAACGTGGGAATAAGTTTATTGAATTAAGATTTTAATGTGCCTTGTTTTACTTTAAATAAATCAGTGTCAGTCTAACACCAGTGCAATACTAATACATCTTCTCAACAATATTCGCATGTACCACTTATGATTATATTGAGACTATTTCAAATTTAATTCTAATGTTTATTAATTCTATAACTTAAACGCTCTATTATTCGTTATACATATAATATTCACACTTACCCTCTTCGGAATAATAATTGATTGCCCGCCTGGTTCTGAGATGCTTTCTATCTCGAAGTTTCTGGCAAACGTCTGGAACTATCTAGCGCTCGACTTGAAACTTACTGGAATAATCGGGAAGGTATTGGCGTAAAATTCATTCATCGGCGGTTCAGGCGTAACAATACGCTAGAAAATTGCTTTCTTCATGAAAAACATGCAAACTTTGTAACTCAAAAACTGATAGGTATAAACTAGTATGATTTCTCGAATTAGTATCTAAAAAATGCCTAAAACACTTCTATCATGCTTTCAAATAAAAAACTTCTCAGGCAGGCTATGACTTTCTTTTACTCCATTAAAATTACATTGCATCAAATGTTTTCATGGCCTGCCCGAGAAGTTTTTTATTTGAAAGCCCTTTATTATTTGAGGCAACAAAATGTGTTATTGTAATAACTCAGCCTAAAACACAAAATCAAAGTCAAAATCAATATCAGTTGTCTCTGCGGTGAAAACGTTTACTCACCTGTAGAATGAATGCCCTTTTATATGTTCTACAAAAATGAAACGAATTCGAAAAATATTACGGGAAATAGTTAAAACTGAATATCATTTGTTTCATAACTATTTTCACGTGTATTAGATAATAGTTATTTATTGTATAAGTGTTTTAGATAGCATTTTATCCACGCAAGAATGTTTAAACGCGAGAACGAGCGTTTAATTTTCTTAAGTGGATAAAATGCATCTAAAACACATATGCAATACAACGTTTTATCCACAATCACCACATTTATGGAATCAGAATGAGCGAAATTTAATAAAAAAATATTCGTATTCATAAAATGAAACGTGGCAGGCTTTGTCATACTTACTGGTTGCTATGGTACGTTGTTTATAGTGGAATAAAGTAACTTTATTATTTATTTATAGGTCACTTTAAATGCTTCATAAGTGTGGATAAAAGTCCAATTATAATGTGATTGTGGATAAAAAAAATTTAAGGAATAAGGAAAATTAAAAACAGGAAGGACAGGATTCGTCGCTCCATTGCATATTAAAATTCTTTATGAAATATAATTTTATGTACTCCGAAACAAAATTGGATTTGCGCTTCGGTTCAAAATAAAATCTGAAACACAACAGATTTCAGTTTCTCGCAAATGTAAGAGTGTGAATTTAACACCTGTTGTCTAAAATTTAAATACGAATGGCAATTTTGAAACACCAATCCCATCTGTTAGATCATGAATAATTAATGATTGACGTCTTAAAAGTGTGCTTTGATTCAACGCAACGTGACAAGCATCACTAGAATAAAATATGTCTAACAAAGGAATAAAACAGATTTTGGACAGTGCCCTAAATCTTCTTCAGTTAACGTCCTATGAAAACTTAATTCTATTGTTCCTTTTCCCGAGAAATAAACGCGATTTTTTCCGTGGCAAAAACGGGCAAAAAAGAGCAGGTTCATCCGGTAAAATGCGAAAAACGCGGGCGCAAATCGAATAAAACTGACACGTGCAAGCTCGACGTTAACTTGAAAGCGGAAATCTCGGAACGCAAGAGCTTCCGCTTCTGTTCTTCCTCAGCTTAAATTCGAAACTGCAGTTGATATGTGAAACATTTCGAATTATTTGTTTCAGTTTTAATTTTCTTCATAATCAAGTTTAAGCATAAATAAATCTACAAATACAAAACAAGTCAACTAAAGCTACTTGCGTTTGCTGTTTGTTGAAACTGTAACACGTTACCTCTATGTGAAAATACTCGAACAATTTTCGAACGTGTCATGTAAATACTGTACTTCATTTTAACATTTTGCAGGTATTAGATCGTGATTACTCTTGATTAAAACGTCAGCTCTTCATTTACGTCGGGAAAAGTAATAACGCGCTGTTATAACCCGCACGTAGGCAATTAAGATAAAACGAGCGTGTTGAAAGAAATTACTGACGCAAAAAACAAGCAATAAAGGCGCGATCAACCCGTTATTGACTTTGTTATCAGCGCTCCCTTTATCGGCAGATAGACAATTTTTTTATTAAATGTAAGTCCGTGTTTACATCGTAAACACGCAGGTATTTTTATTGTCTTATTGCTTTTTGCGTGTCGATAAGCGACATGGCAACAGCGTTTGCAAAAAAGAGTTTTCGGTGCATAATTCCTGACAGTTCGAATTAATCTCTTCCATTTCGCTAATTGCGTTGCCTGAAATTAACGTCCGGTGCTTTTTGTTTGCTGAAATGTACTTTGTCCTACGTGGCAGATGTTTTTCGTGTGTCACTTGTTTTGTTTGTTATTCGTGTGATGGCATGGCATGCCTGATATCATAGTTGCGTGCGTTTTATGAATTTTCCTTTTTTAATTACCATTAACCGTTATTGTAAACGGCACTGTCGAGAAACTTCTACCAAAAGTATTTTTTTTTAGTTGCAAACTTGTGAAAAAAATAATAAATTCTTCAATATTTCTTTTTCACTTAAACCGTCGCATACCATGTACATATGTCTATTGCTGCTAGTTTGTTGATAGAAAGTGATTATTAATTTCAAATCATATTCCATAAACCAGTCAACAATACAAACACCAAAAACATTATCTGAAAATAAAAATATATTACGAAAGTCATACAAAGTAAAATTCAAAGTTGAAAATTAAAAAAAAGAACTAAAGTAAAATTCAGAGGGCAAATTTAGTAAAAAAAATTACAAAAATCTAAGTCAAATCAACAATTCTTTAAAGAAGGAACAACGAAGAAGAGATCATCATTCACGTACCGGACGAAGAAGTGGCGTGGCTCCGGGACATCAAAAACAACATGAATTGAATAGAGTTTTCTGAATTCCTGGACGAGGTTCAAGGGAAAATAAAACATCCCTTGACGGCAAGGAACTGGCCGATGAAACCTCTCAAGAACAGCAGCAAGAGACGACTCGTATACTTGGCAGACCGGAGACGAGTAAGAGTCAAGAGGTCAAAAGCAGAGGACGTCCAGGTGAACTACACAGAGCTTCTGGAAAAACATTTAAAAATATAATAGTCAAATAAAAATTTTTAGAATTTATTAGATTCATCGTCTTCAAATTTTGAATATTAGTCTGTAAAATTGTGTTAAAATTATCTATTATACTTACGAAATATTTATATTATAAGGGAAATTATTGTTTTGTAACAAAATTACAAAAAAAGTTGCACATGTCCGATGTAAAAGTCAAAATTATAGGTTTGTTTGTTTGTTCTGCACTTTCTATACTTTTAACTTCTTTAGTCTACTTCTCTCACTCCTACTTACCTTATATTATACAGGGATGGGCAAAAGTCTGGAACCATGCTAATATCGGCTGTACCGTTAGTTCAATTTCTGTGAAAATTTGCATTAATATACAAGACTTCCTGGCGGATCTGATTAGCAAATACTCGTTCGACTGAGGCTTCCGGTTTAACCGGAAATGATATCAACTTTTGTTTTTTAAATAGAACACCCTGTATATTTTTTAAGGTTTCGAAAGAGCTCTCTCTCAGGAATTCAATGATATAAAGATTTAACTAACGGTACAGACGATATTAGCTTGGTTCCAGACTTTTGCCCATCCCTGTATACATCTCACTCTCTCAGGAGCGGTTGGAACAAAAAGTGTAGAAAAGTGCAGAACAAACGAACAGACTTATTTGAGTAATAACAGTTGTACGGTGGAAAAAGTTTAGAAAAAGTGGTGGTTGCCATATAGATGGTGGTTGACATGGTGAAAAGTATTTATCAGAATTGTAAATAAACCTTTCACGATTAGAAAATTCATTATACATTTGCCTCTCATATACAAACATAATTTAAAATTTTGACTTTAACATTTTATTTAATTTGAATTAATTTAATATTTCCTTTACGTTCATTCATTCGTTCATTGCTTAAATAAGATGTTTGATTTTCCTTAATAGTTCTTTGTTCTGTTGTAAAATTTTGTTCTAATATTAGTTATAATTTTCAAGAAGTTTTATTTTCAACATATTCAAATTGGATTTGACGTCAGAGATTTCACAGTAAGTAAGGAACAGATAATTTTGAAGAAAGAACATATAAAATTGAAATTGTGACAAGTAATTGACAACAACACCTGACACTCTATAGAAAGCTGTATCAATTAATGAATGCTTATTTAAAAACGATTCTCAAAGATCATGGTTAAGGCATTTAAACGTATTGAACAGATTTTTATAAAATTAGGAAAAATTTAATTCAATCAAAGAATATTTTGACGACGATTCGCAAAGATCGTATTCAAGGTATTTAAACCGACTGAAGAAAATTTAAAAATCAATTAGAAATTATTAAATTAACGAATAAATTGTAGACGATTCGCAAAGATCGTAAATAATTTATTTAAATCTATTGGTATTCTCAAAGTTAGACGTACCTAGACAAAGATAAAGATTAGGCTTTCTTAATTAAAAGAATCTACAACCCTGTGATAAACCTCAGAAAAACATTACATGCAAAATTCAAAAATTTTGAAGTGGAATTTTTATAAGTAAACATACCACTAATTATGTTTTTTTTTTTAAATTGAATAGGAACAAAAACCAAAACGAAAAAAATAACGGTTCCAAGCTCTCTTCAAAAGTGTACATTTGCGATAAGTCAATGTTTGACTGTGTTGGACATTACAAAAAAAAAATAATAAATTCCCTAAAGACTCGGTAGTTTAAAGAAATTCAAAAAAGTAAGAATTGTCAAAAAAGTGGATCACATACTGAGGATATGTATCAGCCGAAATTGTGGTGCTGTGATGCATTAAGCTTTCTACGAAATTCAGATGAACTTACTTTACATAACCAATTTCACTAAACATTTGGGTAAAATAAAAAGCACTAAAGAAATTGACGAACATATTAAACGAATGTGCGAAGAATATGCAATTGTGTTGCTGCATCAAACGTTGCATGCATCACAATTGCAGCAATAGAGATGCATGATGTGCTGCGGTCTTTAGCGGTTAGCCTAGTCGATTTTGGAAGTCGTGTCGCTCGGCGGAGTGGGTTCGAATCCCACGAGTGTCATGGATGTTTGTGCTGTCCAAATTTAGATCCAGCTACAAAACTCCAGTAATTTGTCTGGAACGGTTAATAGTTAAGAGGAAGACTGCTGTTCTTCTGAAAATATGGCGATATTTACTCACGTATTTCATCACTTATATTGATTTTGCCGAATTATAAGATGAAATAGTTTGCATAATGGTCAAGACAAAGCATATTGTATTAAACACGTTAATGACAAAGACTGTGATAGCATATCCAGTGCAGTTTAAGAAATTGATAATAATTGAATCCTGCAAGAGCAAGATCACTAGGCAATCTGAAGTGTAGAGATTTTGCCCGGTATATCATAAAATTTATAACACCTTACGTCATGCAAACATCGACAAGGATACTTATGATCTACTCGTTTTTACAATGCGGTGAAAACTGTATTTATTTCATTCTTTCAAGATTTTTTCTTTGTCGGTCTTTTCAAGAATCACCCTGTACACTGCATAATACAAATTATTTCATTTTTTCTTTAATTTGATTTGAAAATATTTATGTGTTCCTTTCTGTTGCAAAAATAACACTGGCCAACACTCATTTTGGTGTCAGATGTTTAATACCTGATTTTGAATATATCTGGTTCGCTAATTACAAAAATGCTATTAGTTTTTCTGTATCAGCTCTACTTTACGAGATATGAAATAAAGGCAATTTTAACAAAAAATTGATTTATTTCATCATTCCACATGCAGAAATTGTCGTTTAAGCGATTTTGTTGAATGAATTTGGTTTGGATAGTTTCGCATAAGTCCCTAGCAATAGTCTGTCATCATGTGAACATCCCATCTTCCTCGGTACCTATCTTTCAATGTTTTTATATCTTGATGAAAGCGCTCTCCTTGCTCTTCACTAAGTTAATAAAAAACAAAAATACGAAGTAAGGCATTCGTTTGACAAAGTAGATATATATACATTCATCACTTGTCACTTAAAAATTTTCTTTTATACGACTTACTAGTATGGAGTTTACTAGGGCAGTCTCGCTGAAGACTCCAACAGTAGTCGGCCATCATGTGGCTATCCCATCGTTCTTGATATCGATTTTCCATAGTTTTAAAGTCCTGATGGAATCTTTCCCCCTGTTCTTCACTACAATCACCTAGGTTTTCTGGAAACCGATCTAAGTGGTTGTGGAGGTAGTGAACTTTTATGCTCATGTTACAACCGAGAAGATTAAAGTTGGAGAACATATTTTCCACTAATTCTATGTAATTTTCTGCCTTATGATTTCCAAGAAACTTTTGTACTACTTGCACAAATGAACACCAAGCGTTAGATTCAATCTCGTTCATTGATGCGGTAAATTGTGGATCTTTAATAAGCTGCCTTATCTGAGGACCATCAAATATTCCGGCTTTCAGTTTTTCCGTGCTAATCCCAGGAAATGTACGTGTCAAGTAACCAAAACAATGTCCATCTCGATTTAAAGCCTTCACAAATTGCTTCATAAGCCCCAATTTGATATGCAAGGGTCGAAATATGATTTTTTCTTTTGCAACTAAAGGTTCGTTGATTACGTTTTGTTTTCCTTGAATCATGACATTTCTTAAAGGCCAATTTCTGTTAACCCAGTGCTGATCCTTTGCTCTGCTGTCCCAAAGGCATAAAAAATAAGGATATTTTGTATACCCACTTTACTGCCCAAGGAGGAAGTTTTTGCCATTTTTAGATCGACACAAATTACCCATTGATGTTCTTCATACTTAATTTTTTTCAAGACTAGTGCTATTGTTTCATATTCCTCTTTCATGCTAGTAGAATGACCAATGGGAATTGAGCCATATTTGTTACCGTTGTGTAAAAGGACTACGTGTTGAACCGTCAATAAAAAGGCGCCATTCGTCGGGTGTGTATTCTGACAAACCCATTTTTTCTAAGAGTCTTTTTATATCGTTACAGAATACCAGGTTATTTTCCTGAGGCTGGGTTTCTCAGTTCTAGTTTAAGTTTAAACTTCTGTTTATTCCCATGGTAGCAATTATAAAAACAATTGTTCCTATGGAAATAAACAGGAGTTTAAAGTTAAATTAGGAGTGAGAAACCCAGCCTGAGAGAAAAAGGGGAGCAGATCTTTATCTCTTTTACGATAAAATGTAATATTAGTATCTGGATAAAGTAGATTCTTTTCGTTTAATCTGGAGGCAAGTAATTCGGCGGACTCCTTTGAGAGGCTCAGGTCTCTTATGAGATCGTTCAGTTCTTGTTGATTGAAATGTTGGGGAGTTACTGAATCTGCTTGAAAGTCACTGTCATTTTCTGACTCAATTCGTTGAACTTCATCCGACGTTGATGTTTCTGTATCCTCTTCCGGGAGTCTAGGCAGACTGCTGAATAATGGAATGGGTATTTCTTCATAATGAAATACAGGTCTTCTTGCTGAACGTAGATCAGGATATGTCCATTTGTGTCTATTGTTCCGATTGATGCCTTTGATATTTACGACAAAAAAAGTAGCAGTCATCGAGATGGTTTCGTGATTCCGTCCCAACCATTGGTACACCAAACTTTAGGCACTTTCTCGTTCCAATTGTCCATTGTCGCAAATGTTCAACACATGTTTTACATACGCAATGTGGAGCCCAAGATTTATCCTGGTCTCCCAAGTGGACGCCAAAATAGGCCAGATAGGCCCTTTTCACAAAGTCAGAAATAGGTTTTCTACTTTCTTTCCAAGTGTATTCGCCACATACATAACAAAAAACGTCGGGATGATTTACACAGCTACGTCTGCTTGTGGATGCCATGGTTTTAGTTCAGTGTTTTAATACTAAAGAACGCCGAAAATCTACACAAAATGATAACACAACTTTACCTACGAAAATTCAATAATAAACTGATGTCCAGTTTCACACAAAATAGTTAATCACTTGATTAAGCTAATTGTCCGATGAAGGAATGTCATTGGACGAAAGTTAACAATAGATTTAAAACAACCAATCATATCGTTTCACCCAACAAATCATAGGCCTTAATCGCGCTGTTAAATTAATCAGTATTTAACTACATTCTGTGAAACTCTTGGTGAACCGGGTAAGGCGGAGGTAGACAGAAGGAAATATGGGCCTGAGATTAATTAGATTAATTAGGGGGTTAACCAGGTATAGGAAGCTCGGATTTTATGGTCATAGGTAATTTCAAGTATCTCAAACCGACTAATTAGATTGCAATTATCGGAACGAAATTTCTATTTTGATATCTAAAGATATATTTATTTCATTATTTTTGTCTTTTATCAGAACTAAAATAGTCTGTATCTAAAAAACTAGAGCTCCTACGAAAAAAAACGAGCTATCTTTGGAATTAGCACATCAACAATACTCAAAATCAGTTCTTGCTTTTCCGGCACCAAAAAAAAGAAATTCATTTTGTTGGCCTGTGTAATTTACTGAAGAAATTTCTGTGTCCATTTTCCCTCATACACGGTATAACATAATACAAATTTACTCCTTTAAAATGAGTTTTTCTTTTTTATTCAAGTTCACCAAAATTTTTCACCGGCCGTCTTTCTTAAAGCCCCCGTAAATTTCAGCGAGGCGACAATTTGGACGTCTTGATAAA
Source organism: Dorcus hopei (assembly GCA_033060865.1). Lineage (NCBI taxonomy): Eukaryota > Metazoa > Arthropoda > Insecta > Coleoptera > Lucanidae > Dorcus > Dorcus hopei. The sequence goes on along the minus strand of CM065423.1, from coordinate 28,410,839 downwards.
TTGTCGTTTTCCGATTCTGCCGTCACCTCCCCACGGTCTCCCGGAGCAGCTCCGGGTCCCCGAATCCGGAGGCTTCTTTGGAGTCAGGTGTGAGGCCCTCTTCCGCAAAATTGATCTCAGCCCTTGCGTAATTAATAATTCACGCATGCTCGCATATTTTACATCCCGTTAATCGCCCAGAAATCATTTCGGGCTCAAGATGTGGTTGTTTGTGATCATCAATCAAATCTAATCAATGTTTTAGTATCTTCTTTGTTTATAACAAATAATCGTTTTATTTATAAAGGTTTTTCAGTCCGGTGAACATAATTAAAAGATTATTAGTAATTATTATATTAATTACTAAAGCAAAAGGGTTTAGATTCTACATAGAATGGTATGAAAAACAGAGTTCAAGGAAAGTTAGAAATCACAGTAAAGCTAACATTTATCCGTTTGATTTTATTATCTGCGTTTCGCAACTGTTAATGTTGTCAAAATAAATTGTCAACAAGGTTGGCGAACTGGGATGGAAAAAATAATCGATTACGTTTTCGAGGAGCGGTGTTGTTATCAACGTTTTTCCCCGCCCAAGTACTTACACTAATGAACATCGTTCGTAACACTGTTAAACGCATTCGCAAAAATTGTTTCTTTACGCCTCATTTACACGAAAGTTCAACGAGTTAATTTATAACTCCTACTTTCGGGATAAAGCATCACCGTTTATAATCTAAAAGTTGAATTCATCCGAAAAAGAAGATAACGTGAGCTCCTCACTCGCAGGAATTCCAAAGTAGAAATTCACGTAAAAATTTACTAAGTGCTTATTAATATGCAAGTACAAAAGCTCTCATAATTTTATTACATTGAAAACAACAACGGTTCACTCAAATACTAATTACCTAAGAAAATACCATTTAAATACAAATGGGTATTAGAAAGCTATTTGTCTAGGTCTAGGCAAATGGCATTTGCATAGTAAAAAGTTCTAGTCAGGGGATGTAATCCATCAATCCACTGAAAAAAAAAATCGGCTTATCTAATGAGCACAACGATTTGTCTGCATTTCTTATCCTGCAGCAAAAATTAATGTCGAAAATTGGTTCATCAACTCGGTCGTTGCTGTAAATCTGCATTTCAAAGATAATAAAGCAGCTCTATCAGTATCGTATAATGACGGCCCCCTTTGATGAATGCCAAAGTTAATTTCCCGAAACGTGATTAATCTAGCGAATCGATTTCGAATGACATTACGCAAACCGCCCGTCCTATCCCTGTGAACGCACATAACTTCTCTCATTAAAGGCGTTTTTTCTTTCAGGATATTCCGCTGCACACGACCACCTTGACATTTGTCCTAATGGCGTGGGACAGGTTCCGCTATATTAGAAACCCTAATAAAGCTCGTCTGCCCGCTTTCGTCTGCACCATTGGAACGTGGCTCACCGCCCTTTGCCTCGTTCTGCCTTATCCTATTTACATTATTTACGTTGACTTGGGGGTAAGTTGTATAACATATTATTAACTTAAAGAAAATTCACAAGGAAACGGGCTTTTATCAAATAGCTTTCTATAAAAAGCATAATTTTAATCGAATCCTCATCAGGTTGTTCGGACTTTTTACAGTTTCTTTCGGAAATTCAGTGAGAAGAAAACTAACATTGCCTGCAAGGGGAACTAAAGAACCGTGACGTTTGATAGTCATTAATTTTGTCTCCGACGCAGAAGATTAATTTGTTCGGCCTTCAAACGAATTTTAAGGGATTAAAATAACAGCTTCTTACAATCTCAATTTCACTTTTTAGCAGTGACACAAATACTCCTTTATAAAAGGGAGTGAGTACCTAATCAAATTGGCCTATTTAAAATAAGTTCGTTACAGGAACGAACTAGAGCGATTCGTCCTTGATGATGTATTTATTTATCCATAACCAAATCATAATTGGGTCATAATTATACTCATTTTATATACAGGGTATAATAGTCTAACTTTCACTTATTAATACTATAAGTTTTTCATCACAAAATCTTTAAACCGGACACTAAATAGCGCACAAAACACTTAACGTTTCGCCGTCGTTCGTCGAAGCTGTCGAACGACGGCGAAACGTTAAGTGTTTTGTGCACTATTTAGTGTCCGGTTTAAAGATTTTGTGATACAATTTTCATCGGTCAAGAACCAACTTTAAGTATAAGTTTTTCGTCACATAAAAGGTTTTGCAGTTTTTATAAACACATCGTAAAACAATAAAGCTCCAGGAATATTCACAGTCACTGATTCCACGTCGCCTGTATGTAATTCGATAACGAAAAAATGCTGGTTTTAGTAAAGATACTTAAATATTCACAAGTAATATTGAACGATTTTTGTAATTAATCTAATTACTTTCTGAATGGCCGAGAATAACGACTTTGTTTAAAGAGGGACAATTTTTTATCTTTCGTTCGAGTTGTCTCAAGAAGACGATTGTACTTGTCAAACCTTTTTTTTCTAGCTAGAATAAAAACAGATTCGGTCCAAGAATGCTTTATCCAAGTAGATTTACAGAATGTGCAAATTCTGAAAGCTCCACCGATTTGTATTTTGCTGACGCGTGTTGTGAAAATCTGAATTAATTCATTTTTTTATCATTCCATCTACTTTAAATGATATTTTTTTTAGTTGATGAACGTCTTTTATCTCGATTAATTGTAGGAGCATTCTCGCAACCCAGATTCACGTCGCGAATGAACTCATTTATTAAGTGCATCGCACGCGATGATGAATTAAGCTAAAAGCTTGAGCGCGCGACCCAAATTGCACTCATTATTTCTGGCTCCGAAGAAGAACCAAATCGCATTTTGCTATTCTACCGGCTTTATGATGAATATAGAAAAAAAATCAGATGTATAATTTATTTCATAATAATTAATACAAAGAAAAAGAACGATTATGACTTTAAAGTAAAGAAGAGTGAAGGAATTTGGCTCAAGTAAGTACTAAATCCTTTCATCTTCCACTTAAGTTAGTACACATGTATATTACATTAATAAAGCAACATATATAAAACAGGATTGTAAAGAAATATTTGGAAAGTGTACAAAATAGTGAAGTTAGTTTTGACCGATTTGATCACAACTAGAAAAAATGTCTTTGGGTCATTGGAAAGAGCAACGAAATATACATAGAAATAAATACACTAGTCTTTAATAGGACACAATTATTCATAAGTCCTTAACCATGGGCTTAAACAGGATTCCATCAATTTGGAAGAAAGGAGTCTAAAATTTATAAATAGCAAATATTTTTGTATGACAAATTTGTTTGTGCGTGATTCATTTTGTCAAGAGATATCTAGTACTTGATATAATACTAACAATACTTTTGAAACTTGTTCTTTGACCGTATAATTTGTCACAATGGTTTTTAATGTTGTGCAGAAAGCACTTTCAGTTTGAATGTACTTGTTCTTACAATGGCCATTGTACAGCAATCGTCCATTAAGACGCATTAGATGTCGCTAAGTTCGTACAGAAATAATGCGCATTTCCATTTCTCATTTTATGCAGCAAATTACCTTGTCTTCTCCAAAAAAAGACCTTATTCTTTGCAAAAGTAATAATAATGACGAGCAGCTGACAATTCACCACAATATTTACGAAATATTGCTGTAAGAATAAACCTATGATTTTAGCTTAAAATGTTGCATTAAGTATTTAATTTTCTCATTACAATTGTGAGCAAATGAAGCACAGATACGTACCCAAAATTAACGTGTACGAAAACAACGCAAAAATATATGATAATAAGTTAATGATACTAATCTACAAGTGCGTTCGACTTCGAAAGGAGGAATGAGTGCAACCCTCGGAGCGTTCCCTATGCGGTTCGGCAGCTACAAACAGGGGTCCTCCTCCTGCGAACACGATGTCAAAGTAGACACGATCATGAGATTCGATGACTTCAACAGCAAAACTCGTCTGCAAGGAACCAAAGTGGGCCCAAAAACTCGAACAAGGGGATGTCTTAACCCACAAAACGTGGTGACGAAAGAAAACGTCAATATAAGAGAAACTCGACAACGAGAAGGAAACTGAGTAATTACCCGCAACAAATCGTTGGAAACTAAATCTTCCAGAAACTTCTCACAAACGACAATAAAACCCCTTAATTCAGAGCGGTCTTAATCGCAAGGCAACAATACAAGGAGCGCAAAATATTCGACCGTCTGTTACGGTTGAAAAATTCATTTAAGTTATTCATAATATTTTTCCGAACACCGTGTATTAACGTGGGAATCTAACGGCCAAACGGCCTACGTGCCGATCGTCGCATTTCACAATGTTGTGCAAATTGCGTCAATTTGATTATGCGTTGTTATTTAGGCATACAGTATATCTCCATTTCACTCGGTTTACTAGATAAATCTGTATTCAATCCTAACGACTCCTGTCTGAACTTGTTGGTGGTTGGGGAAGAACGCGAAGGTCGCTCGCAGTCAGTCTCTCTTTAGAACTCCCAACGTACGGCTCGTGTATTTGTGATTTTTATCTTGGTGCTCCTTTTTCACGAGATTCTGTGAAGGAAGAAGGAATCGGAATTTCTCCGAGATTTGCAAACGTACGTGAGAGAATTACAAGCTTGTTAAAACCAAAAGCTTCTCAAAAGCCTATCTGGTCGTTGAAACGAGGAACAGGTATGTCTGTGGCCATTTTGGGTCCGTGTCGAAGCATAACGCGTATATTTTTCTTCCATCAGGCTTCTAACTCGAGTTCCTGTGGTAGTTTTACCTATCTGGTATAACCGGGATAACCCTTGAGGACGTAAGGAAAAGGCTGGTTTCCGGTTTTTGTACCGATCGAAGTTTCGCAACCCGACCTACCCCCCACCTGTGAAAGTGGATACGTCCAGCAAGACGACGCTACTTTGGTGACGTTACTACACTGATTTACGGCGCTAACCACCGCGAGAGGGCGCTTCGACACTGTTCATAGCCGAGTGTCATTACGCCGGTTCCTGATTACAAGTCGGATTTAATTATTCTTTTTTTTAATTACCCATTTGGAGTCGGCTCAATTTCCGCGGCGTTGCTATTTTTATTCTCATTTTGCGGTGTATAGTTAAATTCGTTTAAGTTAATTGTAAACGAAGAACATATCTGTTTGACGTAAGATTTCTAACTTGTCAAATTATTTACTTTTCTGCGTGTTCGTATAACTGGACCCGTTTGTGGGTCCCTTTTTTTTTGACTCTGTTTATTATATTATTTTTACTAAATTTTTGAGCAATTTAAATAAAAGGAAGAGTGCTCAGCTGGTGCTTTTTATTTTGTTCACTTTTGCCCACTTTTTGCTTTGGGGTTACATCGAACCTCCCTTCTCCAAGAGCTTTGCCGAGCGGTGCTGGAGAAACGTCAGTCCCTCGCACTAATTTGCTGGCCTACTGGTAGGTAGCACGTCGTTTCCTAACTGTACTCGTGATCTGTCCAAAATGGACGCCAACAACCACCAAGCTCGAAAAATGGCCAGCCACCTCCTCTAACTTGCGGAAATTTAGGCGCGAAAACTACAGAGACAACAGGGTTCCCAACTGTTATAAAAAGTTACTAATCACAACTTAATAAAAGTAAAGGAGAAATTCTAGAGTGTAGAAACAAAAGTAATCAACCGAATCTGAAAATAGACAATAGGTTTTAAAATTTGGAGAATAAAAGCGAACCGTAACAAAGCCATACATGTCACTCGATGTTGTAATGAATAATAACTTTTATTATTTTTTCAAACATTTTAACTCGCGAAATTAACAAATTAAATTACGTAGTGTTTTGTTTACAAAGTATGCAATATTATGATATTACAACATTTTGTTTTGTTGATGTAAATTGCTACACCTTTATGAGCAGTAATTATAAACTGTATTAACAATACGTAAAAATTGGCGTATAATTTTTTTAAAATTAAGTAATCAACGCGAGTGGACCAGTGACCGTGAATTTTGCTGGAGCTTTATTGTTTTCCAATGCGTTTATAAAAATCGCAGACGTACGTGCAGAGATTTTCAAACAAAAGACGATGCACTCGTCTGGTAGGTCAGTTTTTTTTTTTGAGCTAGACGTTGATATTTGCAAAATTAATTCTTTTATGTGATAAAGAATTTAATTAAAATTAATAAGTGAAACTCAATCCATTACACCCTGTACAGATTTTTTATTCAGTGATTAATTTATATTAGCTCTATACACTCTACAATAATGATTTTACGTGAACAACAAAAAAGGAAACGCGCACAAAAAAAAGAATTAAGAACGACTCGTGAGGGTTCTTCGAGAGCTCCTTCTGACAAAAGGATAAGAAAGAATCCTTTCCGAGAGTGCCTGCCTGATAATATTGGAGCGCAAAAATCCCTTTGGACACTGTCGCAAAGAGCCGGATAAACACGTTGTAAACCGTGTTGTACCGATCAATTTGAAATACGTTCTTTTATTAGATTTTGCACATGCTTGTTTTTTCTTTAAATTTCCAAAACCAATTAGATGCCGTAATTTAAATTACATCACTTAGCTAAGATTAATAATAATTATTATTATAATTGAGAATCTAGATGCGAGACGTGTCGTAAAATATACAAGATGCTTCTATAATTAGGTATGTACGTGTATCTAATTACTCACGTGCATTTTAAATGAGCTCTAACATCACATCTCGAAATAACACGACGCCTTGTAATTAGAGCTTTCACCCAAATTTATAATTATGCTGATTAAAACTATGTTGCGTCGGTTTAGCGTTCGCTATTCCTGGAAAATATACGCGGAAATAACGTGTACGTATAAATTATACACGATAAACTCTAATTACATATATATGTATATGTTTCCTGGAAAATCGATACGGTGATTGAAGCAGTTGTACAGTAACCACAAAATGGTAATGATTATTAGGTGGTGGATTTGAATCATCACGTAATTTTTGTATTAATTTAATTTTATGTAGCCTATAAAGTAAAAGACTTACGTCGGTGATAGAATCTTACGTAGTTTGCGTTGATTTTTTTACTCTTTAGGCTCAGTTTTACAATCGTGGAATAAGAACGGAATAACTGTTCGCCAAATATCCTTTAACACGTTGGCTGCTGTGAGTATCACCGGTGATATTCAGATAATGTTTAACTGCAGGCCGTGAGTATCACCTCTGTTACTCATTCACTATTCTGTATAATGATCTGGTTCTTTCCCTGGCTTAGTGATAAAGGTTCACTATTCTCGTTGAGGCCTACGAATAATGTCTGCTATATTAGGATGTATAGTTTGTACTGGTTATATATGCAGAAAGACCAAAAAATCGTATTTTCCGTGAAGTACCGGTTTACACACAGTGTTGCTGTTCTTGTCATGTGTTGTTTTTATTAAAATTTTGTGGTTGTAGTGTGCCTTTTTAAAAGTGTAGTAGTTCGTTTTAACCTATTTACGCATATAAGAATTTTATTTTATTCACAAATACCAACTCATAACCTGTTCGAGGTGAGTACTTTTACGTTGTGATTTTCTTGCGACGTTACATTACGTTTTTTATTGTAGACTCTTACATATAAAATGAACGACCTTCTACAAGTGGGGTGCGACCTAAAAGAAAATGTATCAGAAACACAGAATTTTGGAAAAAGCATCTAACGGAAGCGGAACTTTTAGAGGAAATAAATAAAGTTGATGATGAATGGTCCGACTTTGAAGAATCTCCTTCAGAGTATGATCCAGATTCTAGTGACGCTAGCGATGTTGAATTTGAAATTGCTGCTCCGATAGAAACTTCAAAGGCAGAAGTATCAGCTGAGGTAGAAGTGGAAATTGATGCCCCAGACTGGCACGAAGTTGATTGCTCTTCAATGAGGTTCGACATCAATTTCACGGGATCTGAATCGTTCATTTACCACCAAGGTATATATCCAGATGATGTAAATGACCTTGCTCCCGTCGATACCTACAAGAGATTTCTCGACGAAGAAATTCTCGACCTAATTGTAGCAGAAACCAACAGAAATGCTGATCAAATTATACAAAGTAAAATAATTACCAAATCTGCTAGAATGAGTAAATGGCATCCAACAAATCAAAATGAAATAAGTAAATTCCTAGGGATAATCATGCACATGGGTTTAGTGAAATACCCCAAAATTTCTGATTACTGGAGCAATAACATTCTCTACAAGAATTCAGTTGTTCCACTAATTAAGAGTAGAAATCGTTTTCAGTTGTTACTTACGGCTTATTCATTTCGCGGATAATCAAACTGTAGATTCAAATAATAGACTCTACAAAATTGACAATTTTATTGATTTATTTCAAAACAAATGCACAAATGAGTGCCAACTAGGGGAAGTTATAGCGGTAGACGAATCTATGATACCCTTTCGTGGTCGTCTACTTTTTCGCCAATATATACCTAGTAAGCGGCACAGGTACGGAATAAAACTTTTTAAATTTTGTGATTCAAAGGGATACACATACCGGGTATCTGTTTACACAGGCCAGAGTTTGAAAAGCTCAAACAGCGGTCAAGGGCTTGCAGAAAAAGTAGTTTTAAAACTAGTTCATGATTTTCTAGGTCAAGGACGAACTGTAATAACCGATAATTTTTACACATCTATTCCTCTTGCAAAAACTCTTCTTGCAGCAAACACACATCTCCTGGGTACTCTCAGACGAAACAGAAAAGGTTTACCTCAAGAAATTATAAAGGCAGTATTGGCTAAAGGGGAAATTGTAGGAAAAGAAAATTCAGATGGAATTGTTGTGGCAAAATGGAAAGATAAGCGAGAGGTACCATTTCTTACCACCAAGCATAACTTAGAAGTAAAGCGTAACAGGATAGGAGAAGAAGTCAAGAAACCAACCGCCATCATCGATTATAATTCTGGCAAAGATGGAATCGACATTTCAGACCAGATGGCAAGCTATATCTCCCCATTACGTAAAACCATACGGTGGTATCACAAAATTGTATTTAAATTGCTCTTGAATACAGCTGTTGTGAATTCGCTAAAGATTTACAAACATTTCACCAACAAGAAGAACATATAGATAACTGACTTTAGAGAAAGTTTAGTTTTGAGTTTGTTGAAAATAAGTCAACAGCCAAGAAACTCAGTATCTGATGAAAAACATATTCTTGTTTCTAATGAAGAGAAAACCAAAGATGAAAGGAAGAAGAGATCCAAGTGCGTGAGTCGTTATAGAAAATATGTACAAGAAGGAGGAAGGCAACTGGGACAGAAGAAAGCAAAGCTGGTCTCAACCCTGTGTAACAAATGCGATAAGTACCTATGTTTTACGTGTTTTACAGAAATGCATTAGGATATTACCGGTGATACTCGTGGCACATGGGTAAAAATTTATTACTCGGACGCCACGAGTATCGCTGGTGGTAACATCACTTTTCGAAATACAAACTTATAAGTAGTGTTTTTGCAATGTTTATTTAACCAATAAAGTCAAAACATTATTCATTGTGTGATTATTAAACTTTGGCCCCTGGGGTATTACTTTGGTCTTCTTATGGTGGCAGCCAACGTGTTTTAATGTTCCTCCATATCTACGTCACACCTACGTCACGTTATACCAATAATAATGCTTATCCGACGATTGCAAAATCGGGCCTTAGTGGTTCGCTTGAAATTGTTCAGTTACTCCATTCTTTGTCCTGATACCTTTTTTGAAAAATATTGTTACTCTATGTCATTCAAAAAATTTAATGGAATCGTCGCAAATTAAAAATATCTTCTTGTTTTCTTATCAAGTGTTTTAGATTTTAATCAATCGACAAATAGAATACCTATGATATATTGTGTATTGTTTTGTTCTCAAAATTGGGTACCAAAAATTGTCTGTTTTGGGTTCACTCTTATGTTTGGGCACCACCAATACTTTGCAGTACATTTTATAATTAACTTTAGAAAAATGTTATTCTTTTTTCTTTTTGAGGATGTACACATATTGTTTGCCGTAATTCGTGATCCACATAGTAATATTTTTTCTTGTGTTTCTCTTTATTTATTTTATTTTGTTTTGTTTAAATCAGAACCAGATTACAAACCTCAAAGTGACTCCTCATCTTCGCACTTCAAGAAATCACTTCCTTCTTTGTCATAATCTGATAAACTTTCTTTTGGTGGATCACAGAGTTCGCAAAGCTGGGCTTTCCATTACTTATGGTGAGAGCGTTATTTGATTTAAAATAACTAGGATCTGATGCACAACAGTCAACCCAATTATTATTATTATTGTTTTAACTTTATTTTAAAAGTAATTTAAAATTTATTTTAAATTGAGTCGAATTGTAATTAACAAATAAATTATTCACGGTGCCATTTGTTTGTGTTCACTTAAATTTTCTTCCAACACAATTTTTCAAGTTCTATTTCGTTCCATTTTGCATTTCCTCAATTTTTTTTCAGGAATTTAATTTTGTTTTCCATTATTTTATTTTGGAATTCTTTATTCTGACTCCTTTTATCTCCAATTTTTCTTACGAATTTCGAAAACTATCCTGGATCCATATCGATTTGTCTTCTTTATTTATTTTGTTACGTCTTCATTTTTATTTTTAATTTTTGAGTTGTTTTAATTTATAAGAACCATACATTCTTAGAGCTATATGAATTTTATTTTCGTACAGTTTGGAAAGTGTTTTGGGGTCAACTTACTAAATTTCAGTTCGGTTTCTTTGTTTTTCCAGTTATTATTTAATATCGTTTTCAGATGACACTATTTTTCCATGGTGGAAATTATAATCACTCTTGTATCACATTAAATTTAAATTTATGTATTCTGCACTTTCATCCAGATATTACGTTGACTCCCGTCGTCCAGTATATTGGACACCAAAGTTTTTGCTCGGAGTCTGCGTCCAGTTTACTGGACGATTTCTACTATGCATTTTTATATGCTTTAAAATTTTATTGGACCTGTAGGTAAACCTGGTACACGCTTACGGTCTGTAGGGATAGTCTGATATCAAAATTTTTTGCTTTATCCATCTGAGAGTGATTTTTCTACCAAATTCATCAAATTTCAACTTTGTTACAGATTTATTAGAGTATGTAGGACATTTGCTTTGCAGATTTCTGCACTTTTATGTAAATTAGAATAGATTTCGCCCAAGACGTAGTCGAAAATTTTTCAGTTAGGAGTTTACGTTCTGGGGTTTTAGTGCATTGTGATTTTTGCATCTACTGAATTATAATGGCGTGATTTCAACATTTTTACCTGAAAACGGATAATGAGTCTGCAGCGGGGTATGTAAATGACATGCGTAAATTAAATCGGATAGCGCAGTTTATTTTTTATTTAGCTGTAGTAGAGATAATACGCGTAAACGACCAAACAAACAAGGTTATGGAAGGATTCTTACTAACACTGAGTTGGGATATTTTGTAGAACATACATATGTCTGAAATAGAATCAGAATATGAAGATTTTTCAAGCGATGATAGTTTCAAGGATAAAGATTTTGATGCAAACGAGTACGCCGAGGATAGCGAAGAAAATATTGTTGAAAATGAAACTAATGGTACTGTTTCACAATATGTTGATGAAAGTGGTAATGAAAGTGACGAAAATGAACATAATGATACCAATCTTAGAAGAATGTCCACTTCTGATGAAGGTGGAGAGAGTGATGAATGGACAGATTAGGGATGGCCGTATCAGTTATTTTTTGATCACCGGTGATTCAGCGACAGTTATTTCAAAATCACGGTTACTTTTAACGGCGACCGATATCACTGGTAAGCTCTCCTTGCTGCGCATATCACGTAATCACTGCGTTCGCATTGTAATAACTAATACGGAAAACTAGACTGATTTTTACTTGACACCAGCAATATTTCGGTGATATTGCAAATAAATAGGAGTAACAACTAATACCCTTGTCGGAAACAACACAATAATCTGCTCTCAATAAAGAAGTGATCAGCCCATAGGCCTAACGGCGACGTAGCAACGGCGATCGCCTATGAACATTTTACGAGCGTCAAGTAAGTAACCGGGAGAGTTAGAAGCATGGTTAGAAACACCAATACAGTTTTCTTTAGTCACCGGTCGCTGGTTTTATGTTACACAAGTCGCCGGTAATTCCAGCGACCAGCGAGTAACAGCGACAAAATCACCGGTAACGATATATCGCCCATCTCTAGGACAGATACAGAAGATGATCCTCCTACTGTACCATTTATCGGCACTCCTATAATAAATACAAACTTGGGTAATGAGGTCACACCTTATCAATATTTTCAATTGTTCTTCCATGAAGATTTAATAAATATTGTTGTAAATGAAACAAACAGACGGGGACAACAAAAAATTGCACAAAATGTAAGCACGCGAAGAAAGAGAGCTAAGACATGGAATGACATAAGTTTCAATGAAATGAACAAGTTTATAGGACTTTGCTGTTTGTCAGGTATGATTCATTTCCCTCAGTTACAAAATCATTGGAGCACTGATTTGTTATATTATCATCCTATCTTCGGGAAAACTTTGTCATGCAATAGATTTCAAGAAATATTACGATATCTTCATTTCGTAAATCATGAAAGTGTGGACAAGTCTGAACGTTTGTATAAAACAAAACCAATTTTGGATAAAGTGATAAATAATATCAAGAATGTTGTAAGTCCTGTAAAGCAGTTATCTATAGACGAGTCTATGATACCATGGAGGGGTCGTTTGCTGTTCAAGCAGTCAGTACATAACTAACAAGAGTCATAAATATGGCATCAAAGTGTATGAACTTACAACATATGACGGGTTCATTTTAAATCCAATTATTTATGTAGGGAAAGGAACTTTGGTTGACGCAACTGGAGGCTCTCATACATCTGCAGTTGTAAAAGAGCTGCTGAAAGATTATATGATTAAAGGACATGAAGTTTACTTGGACAATTTTTACAAAAGTGTTTCTTTGGGGCAGGATTTGATCAAAAATCAAACAGTGCTCGTAGAAACTTTGAGAGAAAGAAGAAAGGGTAATCCTTCTGAACTAATGAAATGTAAACTGAAGCAAGGAGAATCACTATGGAAAAGAAAGGGTGCTACATTAGTTACAAGGTGGAGAGACAAGAGAACAGTGAATATGATTTCTACCAAACATCTAATAGTGGAATTTGAAAACAAAAGGAAGTTGAAAGTGGTGAAGCCTCAGAGCGTTTTGGATTACAGTAAATATATATCAGGGATTGACAGGACCGATCAAATGTTGGCATATTATTCCATTCCAAGGAAAATGATAAGGTGGTATAGGAAGATATTTTTCCATCTGATTGACATTTGCCTATTGAATAGTTTCTATATTTACAGAAAGAAGAAACCTAAGATTTCTGGAATTTAGAGAACAAGTACTCAGAAAAATGTTGAATGTAGAATCCCAACAACGAACGTAGTGAAAAACAGAAAAATGAAAGCACTGGAGGTTTTCACTATTTGGAGTCAGTCCCAGCAACAGAAAATGATAAATCAGCAATGAAGAGATGCCGTATGTGTTCAAAGAATAAAGTTTCTAAGAAGTCAAGATGCCATTACATCAAATACCCGTCATCACCTGACTTAAGCGTGTGGCCATGTTTCAAATTGTGGCACGAGGAAAATTTATAGTACCTATCTATTATTATTATCTTTTATTTAGTTTATGCTCTCTATTCCTTTTTTGATGTTTTATAATAAACCAATTTTGATAAATATTTTGTGTCCAGTTAACTGGACAGCGGACCCTAGCTTCGTGAACGCTAGTCAGGAACCGCAGTCCCGTATACTGGACAGCCTTTTTATCAAAATAAGAAACCAAAGATAGTTATAAAAACCATCTGGCATTGCTTATAACTTCAAAATAAGTACACTTATGTAGCTAGGAGTTCGTGGATCAGGGGGAACGAAAGTCGATTTGGGTGCGATAGTCAACGTTTTTCTGTTTCTCGTAGAAATTTCTTGCTAGAGTTTAACTTTTCTGTTGACAAATTTTTCTATTCTCTCAAACCATTTTTTTTCAGTTCTTTTTGATTGTTTTCTCTTTTAAGACATTTTTCATTATACATAACCTAAGAAACTAACTTTTCTTTATTGTTATTATTATTCATTTCGTTTTGACTTTTCATCGTTCTTCATTTCTTATTGTGTTCTATTTTGCCTTTCAATTTTTTTCAAGAATTTTACTTTTTCATTTTTTATTATGTTAAGAATTAAAAAATCTTATTTCTTTATCCTCGGTCAGTATATTTTCAATTTTGAGAAGTGTCATTACTAGACTAAGGATGCGAGCGAGCGAAAAGTTGAGCGTCAGTACAAATGGTCTACACATGCGTTTTGCGAGTTTCTGTTGATCAGTTTGCATACGATTTTATAGGCGGCGAGTAATGTGGATATGAGTTTTTCTTCATAACATTAGTTCTTAAGTTCCTGCTTAAGAGCGTTTTATTGAATTTACTTTTATTGATAGATCACCACTCGCTTGTATCCGATTTACAGAGATATAAAATTAGAAACTCTTCATATTTACGACACAGCGTCCTAATATGTTGACGGTTTTAAGCAGTACGCTCATTGTCATCAGTCATCGCTCTCTCGTGTCCGGTTCCTAGTCATTACTGATCCATATGGATTTGTTTTTTCTTTATTTTTTGTACTTTGTTGTTTCTTTACTTTATTTTTTATTTTTTAACCTTTACCTCGTGCCTTTCTTTTCTAGGATATCTTAAAGATTGTGAGTTTTTGGTTTTGTGATATTTGAAAAGGACGTTTATACTTTTTACTAAAGCTGTTTTTGTTTAAAGTTAAATCAAAAAGTTTTCGCTTAAAATAAAACCAAAAAGTGTATATTATAGCGTTTTTGATTAACTGCAATAGTGTGCATTCAGAGCAAGGTTACTAAAGAGAGAAGGTTGCCTGGTAAGTCGTGGAGTGACGCGTCATCCAGTAGGCCATCTATTTGTGTACATGCATTAAATGGGCCTACTGAGTGACGTTGCGATGACGTTGAAAGTTACCAGGCAACCTGTCTCTTTAGTAACCTTGCATTCAGAGTACCTATTTTGATATTGTATTATTACATGAAGTAGAACAAGATGCAAATACTCTGAATCAACCAGTGCAGGTGAATCGAAAACAGTATTAGAAGACAAACAAATATGAAATTTCGCTTTTCGAAAATTCAAAATTCAGCGTAAGCAACTTGGAAACATTTGTTTTACAATCTTTAAGCTACCTTTCGTCGGTGAGTATGGTAATTTGTTCTATAAAAAGCAAATCCTTTTTGGCTTACCTAACTTCTCTTTCTTGCCAAATATATCAAGTTATCATAACGAAACCGTGGAAGAATCCCCCGGACCCAAACTCAAAATTAAATTAAATTCTCTTTTTTTTAATGTTGTTTTAATGTGTCTGGTTAAGTGAGTAACGACACTTTTACTTGCACAATACACTTTCACCACCTCCGGACTTCGTTTTGGCTTGAGGGTTGGTATTTCGTTCGCAGAATACGCGAACAGACCTAATTAAACGTGCATCTTTCCCTTGTCAATACTCGGAAGTGTTCGACTTCCAAATTGAATATAAACCCAGCATTTTCCCAAATCAGGAATCAGTTCGTAAGTTAGCTGTTGTCAGAGCCTGTAAGTTCTGGTGTCTAAGGTGTAGTGTGGGGCTGCCAAACCATGTAAGTGTAACATTGTTTAACTGTATTAATTTATGTACAATATATCATTTAAGCTATGGTTTTTGCTTCGATTAATGCCGTAACAATATCACAGCATATGTCGCTGAATAAAAAATGACACTGATGACATTTTTTTTGCTCGCGACTATACCTATTAATTTTATTTGTCTCCTATTTCATTTTCTATTATAGATATCAGTATTTCATTTCGTAGACTACATAGATTGATTTCCTTTCTGATGATACTTTATAATAATTAAATATAATGTATTTAATAAATTACCCTGAGAAAAAAGAATCTTTCTAGTTAAGAAATTTGTATCTTTGACATTTTGTATTTCGGTTGAATAAATATTACTTCATTAAAATATAAACGGTGAGCAAATATAAATCAGATTAGAGTGGGTGGTGCAAAGAAACTGTATGTCTGTGATTAAATAAAAAGTCAGTAAATTTGACAGTCCATGAATGTATTACATTAATTAATTCAGTTACGCTGGATTTCACAAACGTCACTTAACTTTAATCATCGATTAAGAATAATCATTCCTATACCTTCAACACATGTAATGGCAACGTTTACTTTTAACGGATGATTAAATTTAAGTAACGTTTGTGAAATCCGCCACTAATCACTGACATTGCACCGCCTACTCTAATCTGATTTTTTTGTTAACTTATTACCTACCTTACTTGAATTAAAAGGGCTACTTATTCACATGAAAATAATATTTTATCCCGAAAGAAAATATTTTATTCCGAAAGAAATACATCTTTGCTATTATTGAAAGAAACGGTTTCTTTAAATTAAAGCATATTAATGAACTACAAAGAATTATTTTTCTCAGTGTACCATTCGTTAGAACCAGAGCACTGGTTTAGGTGCATTTTTAGGCCAGGAGTAATCTTTTAGTCGGGCGTGCGCGCTGTGGAGTGAAGACTTACTAGGTCGTAAGTCCTCACTCCTCAGTCAAAAAGCATCTAAATCCGTGCTTTAGTTATAACAATAACAAAACAGATAGGAATGACCTTTTAATACTAGCCGTCACATAAAACTATGCGCGCGTTTTTGTTGGTTCCCATTAACTTTTGAATATTTAGAATAAAAGAATAAGGAATCATAAAGCTACGTTTATTTGAAACTTTAGGTGTCAATGGTATTAGGTTTGTTCCAGCAACAGTTTCTGACTAGTTCGGAACCGTTAAAAACCGTTGCCCACCGAAGTAATGACCGATTTTAACAGCGCCGCCAAATGTACAATTTTGATGATTGCATGCTTTTGACGGTTTCGAACTAGTTACGAACTGTTGCTGAAACAAATCTATAACGAATAATGAACTGTGAAATAAGTATTTTTTCTATTTTGGTGTCTTAACGCCTCCATTATGAAACCCATTTGGGTGTCATAAAATATCTCATTAAAGCATCCAAAATTTTATTTTATTAAATTGGCGACTTTTGTTTGACAATACTTGTATCTGTTGACATCTAAAATTGCAAAAATAACCTTCAAATTGACGTTTGTTTGAAATTGTGTTAAACGTCAACCATTGTCACCAATCATCACATTTTCAAACAGAATTTTACTACATGTACCATGCGATCATTTGAATTTATAATTAAAGTAGGCGGAATTTTTTTTAAATGGTTGCGCACCTTGCCAATCGACTCGCTGTGTAAATTAAAGGTTATGTAAATATTTTACGTTTTGACGTTTAGGGTGCTCATGTGCAATCGTTCTAATTTAAAAGGAAAGGAAGCACTAGAAAATAATGCAATTTTATTGACAGTAACAGCAAATGTTCAAAGTGTTCGCCCCCGGCTTCGATGCAACTGTTAACTCGCCTTTTCATAATTTCAAATGCAATTTCCTGTTTCCAACATCTGAACAGTTACACCATTGCCATGCATTAGCAATTGCCTCTTGCAGTTCTTCAAGATTTTGGGGATTATTTTTAAAAACGGTGTTTTTGAGGTATGGAAAAATGAAATAATCTAGAATGGTCAGATCTGGACTTCTAGGTGGAAACTCCATGACTCGATCATCGTAAAATTCGTGAATTCGTTCCATGGTTTGCCTTATCTTGTGAGCTGTAGCATTATCTTGTTGAAAGTACCCATGCAAAAATTCATCATCATGAAGATTTTGGAAGAAACGTTCGAGTAAATTATTTCGATATCTATCGACATTGACAGTTCTATCAAAAAAGACAGGTCCAAATATGCGTCTACTCGAGACCATAGCTCGAGACTGCCTCTCAAACACCATTTTTCTCCGGGTGAAGAGACGATTGAATAAATTCATGGGGATTCTTTGCAGACCAAATACGCATATTTTGTTTTAAACAATTTAAGTAGCGACATCTTGCAATCGCTTTTTGACCTAACATCGCAGTAGGATTGACAAATTGAAGCTAGTTCGCCACATAATAAGTCATCCCATGCGAGGCGGCCATGCTTGCTGTCAAAGCACACAAAACCGATTTGCACACAATTTTTTCATATTTTGTTTGTTTATATAACCAGAAAGATGAAACCATGCCTCGTCCGTGAAAAATATTAAATCCAAACTGTTGTTATTATTCAAGTGATTTAAAAACCACCGACAATATTCCATCCTAATACCAGAATCTCGTGGAAGAAGCTCTTGAACAGCCACTATTTTATATGGATGAAGATTTAAATCCTTTTTCAATATTTTCTGGCAAGTTTCATATGAAAGTTCAGTCTCCTGTGCCAGCCTGCGGAAACTAGGAGACTGCTCCATTTCAGGTGTTCTTCTTTTGGGGGCTCCACTACCAGTTTCTCGACCAACAGTCCCTACATGGCGAAACTTCTCCACACAGTGATAAATTTGTTGAATCAATTTTGGGTATTCAACAGGAAAATCAGGAAATGCATTTTGAAAATCATCTACGCAGCGCTGTATAGAATACTTCCATTCACAATTTTGTTGCCGTTAGGCATTCTTAAAATAGCTCTCCGTAAAAAAATTATGTTCTAAATTAAACATTTTGAAGCGTCACATTGACAATTCCAACTCAAATTAAGCTGTCAACCATAGTATAAGTAAATACCCAGTAGCGTCACTTAAACGTCAGTGTCAAAAGAAGGGGCCATTCTATTTGATACCCTTACGGAAATGCAATTTACAGCTGGGTAGGTATCAAACAAAAGAGCAAATGTGACAGTGACGCTACTGTGTGTGTCAACAGTGACGCTACTGTGTGTGTCAACAGTGACTGTTGCCAATCTAATTCAAAATCCATAATTATAAATTTAAATGACCGCGTGGTATTTAAATTAGTGCTGGCAAAAACCGGAAAAAATTTAAACCGAATAATCGGTTTCTTTAAAAACCGGTTTCGGATATAATCGGCTATCCAAATAATGGTTAAAACCGATTATTCGATTATCCAAGAAACCGGCTATTCGGATATCCAAAAACTGACTATTCGGATATTTGAAAAACCGATTATTCGAATATCCAAAAACACTATTCGGATATCCACAAATACGTTATAATAAAAGCAATTAAGTAAATAAACATGTAACTATGTGTATGTACTTTTTCTAATAAGTACTGAAGGTCTTTAACAAACAAAACCCATTCTGATATCCAATTATTCGAATTTCCGATTATCCAAGAAACTGATAATATCCAAATATCCGGTTATCCGAATTACTGGATATTCGAATAACCGGTTTTCCGTATAACTGGATACTCGAATAACCGAGTTATCCGGATAACCGGTTTTCGGTTTTCTCCAAAACCGCGAATATCCAAAACCGGTTAACCGATTATCCAAAAAATCGATTTCAGTTGCCAGCACTAATTTAAATTATAAAATAACGCAGATTTTTTTAAATTTAAGCAAACAAAATTAAAAAAAAAATAATATAACATACACGTTTCACTTGTCCATTAGAAAACGAGCCGAAGGCCGCGTGTGATTAAAATCATATCTTATGAAACTTGTTTTTTTTATACATATACATACTATTAAGTGTTAATGTGTAGTATTGTAACTCGTTTATTAAATGTTCTAAAATACTCGACGATTATAAACAATTAAATAAAATTATTTTAAAGTCATACCCATTATTTTAAAACTGAAGTAGATCAGCGCGAATCATCACAAGTAAAAATTCCTCTTGCATAAACGGGTACCGGTTGAGAAGGTTCTTTTTTTTCTTTGTGAACACCCATTTAATTTACCTAAAGTATTTTTAAAATTAAACTCGAGATATCATCGATAAAATATCGACATTATTTATTCGTTTTCAGTTAAGAATACACACAGGAAATTGGACAGGTAAACAATTACTTCTTTTACAGTGACACGCAATAAATTTGCTTATTCATCTTTCAGGAGTGTTTGAAAATTACCTGTCCCACCTGACATTTTCAAAACTGAACAAAAGCGCCAATATTGATAAATTTCACGCTTCATTATCCTTCGAAAACTATTCATTCTAGGACAATTGATTTTTACGCGGCAGGTGTGAGTTAATGTTATTACTTCGTACGTATTATGATGAATGCATGCAAATTAATAATATTACACAAGATGCCTTTTCGTGATGTTTAGCGAGAACTGTAGCGCGGATCCAAGAAGTGATTAAGCTAAACATAATATTCTTGATCACTTGATCTCGGTATAATTATCTCGCATTATTCTGGGACGTCGAAATTCGACGCTACTATTACTCTCATGCGAGACGGTTTCAGCTTGCGCCGAGAGATATTTGCTTCGGACAAGAAGGCTTTAGTGTGCGTGCTCTCGAATGTCAAGGAAAAACTCATCCTTGACGGGTATCTAAAGATAAATGCATACCTATCCGATAACAGTGACGTACCTGCTTGACGAAAAGGATACCTGATACAATAAGATCAAGTAAAAGTAGGAATATCATATTTCTATTGTTGATTTTATCACATTTTGATACAAAGAATTTTATTTAAATATTAAGAAAATATGTTATCTAATACCTTTGGATTTTCAAGTCAACTTATAAGAAAAAATCAATTTATTGTCTGAAATTAAATATTTTAAGTTTAAACGAAATCTGTAAAACCTGCATGAGTTTATATAATAAATTTTGTGCCTAAAATGCATTTGCAATGTCTTGTACAGTAACGTAATTCGTGTAAATTTTTAACTAATTTTTGAATCCTGCGAGAGCAAAGTCACTAGACTTCTAAATGGTGGAAATTTTGTCCAGTATATCATAAAATATATAAACGCCTTACGTCATGTAAACATCGACAAGGACATTTGGGAATTCACTCGTTTTTACAATGCGGTTATAAAACTTATAAAACACATTTTTCCCATGTTCTGGGATCCAACAATTTTTCTTTGTCGGCTATTTAAGAATCACCCTGTATTTTTATGTGCCTACATAAAACCGAATGTAGAAAATATAAAACACCTGCTCGGTGTTACATGTACTCGTATGTACTAAATGACCTATATCCGATGCGAACATAATGTCATATGACGCAAGTGATATGACGCATTTTCCACTCGATGACCTCCATCCCGGAATATTTTCCTTTTTTGATAATCAGTGTTCAATAAAGTTGTTTCACGTAGGTGTACAATGAAAGACCACAAGCAGGTAGGTGCGAAGCTCTTAAACTTGGTAATTAATTTAATTTTAGTTCAACGCCTGCGATAATAAAGCTGCTGAAATCACGTTAACGAATTTCCACCGGTCGACGAAGGAAATGAAGCTTTTTCCACTGCCAAAATCTATATATTGAGTTACCCCCTGAAACACTCCAGAAATTGGAAAAGCCGACTCATTTGAAAATATTAAAGAAGAAACGCACCGATCACATAAATGTATTTTGTCAAAACCGTGTCCTACTAAATAAAGTTTTCCTTGCGCTCCTAATTTTACATGCTAGGGGTAGCAACGAGCTAATAAGGAAATTGCACGCCAAGATATGAGCGAATTCTCGCCTTCTTCTGCATAAATTCACCCCCTGGAGTGCAAAAAGAAAACACCACCGCCGCAGTTTGACGCTGACGGATTTCGGTGTGGTTTTTTTTTGTGCTACGGCGTAATTGAAATGACTTGAAAGAGTGTGCTGCCTTTGATAAACGGTTTATTTTACGCTCGCGAACTTTAAATTTTGAACGATATTTATTATGTTACAGATTATTTTCTAAAAGTTAGATTTTGACTGGAATGAGAAAGAGAATAAATCCGAAAAGTAAAATGACACAGTCGGCTTTTAAAAATATCGTAGACTTGAAAATATTTAATATCCAGTGTAGAAAGGTAGTTAGTCTTACTTAAAATAATTTTAAGCTTCAAACAACTTCAAGAGAAACAATGCGCCTGGCTAGAAATGAAATAAATTAGCAGCAGCCGAAAGCAGAGAACTTCAAAAGGTAATGGCATTTCCAAGCACTTTCGTGCATGGTGTTTTAAATGCTCTGGGAAGTTTCCGGTCATAAATTAAAATAAACTGGCGAAAAGGCTCTGTGGTTGCCGCGGTCGACAATTAAATTTGTGGGAGCCCTCAATAATGCTTTGCTCCCACTTTTCAAATTTCCCAAGCCCCATAATATTCGAATTTACAATTTGTACATAGTGACCGGACCACAACCGGAGCATGAGTATACTGATAGAGATAATACAATTCAGCCTTTCAAATTAATGCTTCTTAATTCTCTTTGAGTTTATGTAATTGCTCCTTGGATTTTCTGGGCGTCATTCCTCAAGACTAATGCGAAGTTAAAACGAGCGATTCCCTTGTCCTGACTGCGCAATTATCACTAATCCTCGGCTGACGATAATCCTCACGGCCATTCTCGTTCAAACTTGCACGAAGCTTTAACTCAAGCATTGGCCATCCACGCGTTGCTAGGGAAATTATTGCACACATTTCGATATCGATTCGCTAACGTTGGTTTACGTTACGTCGCGATACTTTTATGGACACAGACGCTCCTTTAAATATATCTCAGCGGTCTATTTTTACAGGAATTTTCTGCTTGACTTATGTACGCTAAGTTCTATGTATAGAGAAGTTTATTATAAAATACATAGGCACCGCCCGCTAAAGTAGAGGTAGCTTCGCTGTAGTTAATGACATTCCAGTTGACATTATTAATTATCGATAATGTCATGCTAAAAATATTCTTACTTAATTGCCAGTGAGGGTTGAATGAAGACCCTTTACCTCATGTAGAGTGTAATTCTGTTACATAAACACATTACAATGTTAGACTGTAATCTCGCGTGCGATTAAAACACCATTAATTCCTTTTTTATGACAGTAGGTATACATGATCTATTCTCAATATTTTCGTTGATTTGACTACGAGTAATTACATGTTTGTCAAGTTTCTATTTTCATCTGTACATATTTTTTAAAATCTAAATACACAATGGACATGGACATTTACCTATTTTATTAAGCTTGCCTTTTCAAAGCCCTGCAAACCTGTAGGTATCAGTAAGAGATTTTATAATATTCGATACAAACCCCGTATAGAATCGCATTATTTATTCACGCAAGTGGAAGAAGCTCGAAATTTTAGTTTGTGGCGACCCAAGATGGCCGACCGTAAATCGCCTTTAAATTTTCAACTGCAGTAAATTCGAACTTCCGAAGATCGGCTTTGAGTGCGCACTCTTTCGCATCTGAGTTAACGGTCCGACGAGATAATTCACCGGCTTAAATAACGATGCTGCGAAAAAGTTCGGAAATATAATTCAGAGTCTACGGCGGAAGGAGAAAAGTGAGCGTTATTTATTCGAAAAGACGAAGAGTGTATTTATTGCTACGAGTAACACGAATGTTTTAAATTTAAGCAGCAGCTCACTTTGTATTCTTTTGTTTTCGCTTTGAAACTCTTTCAAGTAAATGGGGTTCGATCCGGTGTAAGTGATTGTCTTAAGTAAAACAAAAACATCGCTGAATGATTTAACATTTTCTTGATTTAACATTTCAGATATATTCAATAAATAAACGTAGTAGAAAGTAACATGTGTTTTTTTAAAAATGCCATAAGGGGTGGCTGTGGAAAAGAAAATTCGTGTCTTAGCTCCATTTATTTACTTGAAATTTTCAGATTTGGCATGTGTTAGATGCCAAGCTACGACATGAGTTTTAATTTTCATAGCCAACCTTTATGGCATTTTTAAAAAAACACATAGTATAATATGTTCATTTAGTATTCCGGTAGCATTGGCTATGGAAATATTTTGTTTTCGTATATAAAGGCAAGTCGTAACTTATGCTTGCCATAAACAGAATTGTCAACAGTGTCATTCGTTCTGTCAACTGTCGAGTAAGGGTTTTCGTGTTTGTTTGCATTTGTTAGTTTTATACAGAAGTAAGTTATTTTCAGGACTCATTTACTTTACATTATTTGCATCACAAAATGGTGTTTACATTAGAGCAGAAAACATTTGTGATTGAAAGTTATTTTCGTAATAGTTCAAAAATCGATGGATCATGGGTTTACTGATGCGAAACTGATTGGAAGAGCTTAGAGTTGAATTTACCGATATTTTTATTGACCACAAAACACTCGAAGACAACCTGCATTGGTGTGTACAGTTGTTTCGTGAAACTGGAGGTCTTTTCCGAAGAAAAACAACAGGTCAACCTCGAAAATGTACTGCCGAGGTTATCGAAACTGCAAGACATAATGAAAAATGCTTCTCACACCTCTATCCGCCAATTATCACAACAGATTGAGCTTTCTGTGGGAACGTGCCACAAATTGTTACGTAAAGATGTTCAGCTCTAGCCTTATTGCATGATATTTGTGTAAGAATTGATCCCATATAGAGATCGTATTTCTGTGAATCTTATATAAAAAATTTGTTAATTTGTGAGTGAGTAGTAATTATTAAATGAACTCATGTTACCAACTAATTGCCAAAGCGTTTTAAACATTTTCATTAATATTCATTTTGTGCACTG
Source organism: Dorcus hopei (assembly GCA_033060865.1). NCBI lineage: Eukaryota > Metazoa > Arthropoda > Insecta > Coleoptera > Lucanidae > Dorcus > Dorcus hopei. The sequence continues at coordinate 28,386,222 of CM065423.1, read as the reverse complement.
GATTCCCTGGACTTATGTTTTCTTTCAAAGAAAAATTTCTTGCTAAATCAATTCGAAAACTTTTGCAACTAATGGAAAGACGAAATCATTACGATTACAATAGAATATTGTTCTGCTTGCATTATTAAAATATCTTCGGAACGATGTCATTTCGAATAAAAGCCCGCGGTTTAATGTCCAAGAACCTCAATGCAACTTTCAGACGTTCATTATCCAGAAGCTGCATCCGATTCTGCTTGCGGGAACTTTTCTTCCGGTATATGGGTCGAGGATTAAACGATTATGGTGTCTGCGGCTTTAGTTTCCGATTGTGCGGCCCGGAACTTTGTGTTTGCGTGCCGGCAAATAACACCGCTCGAAGCTGTTAATGCACTTCGCTAATATCGTCGTTTAGAACAGGAAATTAAGAGTGAATGCTATGGAGTGTCGTGCAAATGTGTTTTTAACGAGATTATTCTACTAAAGCTTCGCGGAGTCAATGCTGATGCGAAAAATTCTTTTTAATATACCTAATCATACACCCAGTGAAAAATTAAATAGTTAGTAATTTTCATCTTGATTTGGCAAGGGAATTAAATTTAAAAGATAGAAATACTCAAATGATGAACTACCTTGATGAGAGCTGAGGAATAACCTTCCACAAGTAGACGAGAAAGAAATTAAATTTGTGCGCTATTTACTTGGAAAAGGTTTTTGACGAATCCTAATTACGTTAAACTGGGTTACTCTGGAGAAACAAGGAGTATTAAAAGAATTAATCAAGGTTTTAAAGACATAATTAATAAAGTTAGAATAGGTAAAATAAAGAAGGTGAGCTCTACGTTATTATGTATGTCGAAAAATAATAGTTATTTGTGTACCAAGGCCGCGAAATCATTCTTTAACGTTCCAAGAGAAAAAATACACCCTCAGCCGCTTGTCAAAATTTAGTTACATACATGATCACCACATTTTCATTAGACTTTCACGGCACACAGCGATAACAAATAAATAAGGAATGGATTATATGGGTTCTCTATTTCCAAAAATTGAAGATTTTGCCTGCGGAATCCTCTTAACGTCTTCGAGATTGTCGAGATTGTCCTGCCTCGGCCGCTTGCAGAGCGAGGCAGTTTTACAGTTTTAAGTGGCAAAATTAATTTATCCAAAATTGTATTAACATAGTAAGCGATGTTTGTCCATTGCTTTATTGACATTTTATTAAAAGTGCTTAAATTATATTTATTTAATTCAAATTTACCATGGAGGTTTTATTTAAACACAAAAATAGTTGACATGCATTTGATGTATCCACTAGCGCCAGCGATCGTTACGCCACACTGCGTGATGAAACAGAACTATTCAAAGTAGTGTTTAAACATCACGTGTTCGAGAATATTCTTGTTTGTTGTTGTTTGGGTTAAATGGGCCACACATGTTACACTTACTTTATTAACGTAATTACTTTATGACGTGTATATAATTGTTAGTAACTGACGAACCTCCCTACTTTGACCGGCCATAATAGCAGCGATTACAGCGCCAGTTGTGGGGATGACGATAGCGTATAGTATGTAACGGCCGTTGTTATCAAACCATAAAAGTTAATGTACCTACATAAAATACATAAGTTTACAAGAGAAAAATAGTTTCAAAAACAGAATTCAAAATGTTATAATTGAAAATACACTCACCGGCACAAAAAGCGACTCACTTTGAGATTTGTGTAATTTATTGTGACAATAAAAATTTTTGTGGAATTTTTGACTGATAATTGTTATTTATAGTATTCTTGGTTGAAGTACATCAAATAAGGCAAAAAATAAACAAAACAATCAAGATTTTAATAAAAGTAATAAAAACTGTAAAACTGATGAAATTGTAACTTAAAGAAAAATGAAAAATTTGAATGTTTTAAATTAATTAATATCGAGTATTGCCTCCACGAGCTTGTATTACAGCCTGCATACGTTGTGGCATAGACTCCACCAAGAGCCTAATCGCTAAGTTATCTAGTTGATCCCATTCTTGCTGAAGTGCAATGGACAATTCCTCAAGAGTAGCTGGGGCGGGGACGCGAGCTCTAATATTCCTTCCTAACATGTCCCAGACATGTTCGATGGGATTCATGTCAGGACTTCTCGGGGGCCACTGCATTCGGTTAATACCAACAGCGTCAAGATATTCATTAACAATTCTAGCGACATGTGGCCGTGCATTATCGTGCATTAACACAAAATTGTCACCAACAAAAGGGGCAAAAGGCAGTACATGATCTTGAAGAACATCTTCAATGTACCTTTGCGCGTTAATAACTCCCCTATTCATTACAACAAGGTCTGTACGCGCGTTTGCAGAAATACCGCCCCACACCATAATCGAACCTCCGTTAAAAGATAGTCTAGAAACGATGTTGCATTGAGAATACCGTTCACCGGTCCTTCTCCACACTCTTCTACGACCATCTGGCGCTTGTAGGCAAAAGCGGGACTCATCAGTGAAGAGTACGTGACTCCACTGCTCCATATTCCATTGAACATGTTCACGAGCAAATGCAAGTCTACTTACTCTATGGTGTCTGTTAAGTTGTGGACCATGTGCAGGTCTTCTTGCCATTAAATTAGCTTCATTAAAGCGTCTCCTGATTGTTCTGTCACTTACATGCACATCTCGAACCTCTGCAAGGCGATTTCTGACTTGAACAGCAGTTAAGTTCCTGTTGCGAAGAATCGTTAGGGTGAGAAAATGGTCATCTCTAGCGCTTGTACATCTTTGACGACCTGTTCCAGGGCGTCGATTGTAAGATTCAGTTTCCAAGAAGCGCCTCCACGTTCTGCTGACACATGATTGTGAAGTTCCAAGAACTTGTGCAACGTAACGTTGAGATCGGCCATCCTGAATCAAAGCAATTACTCTTGCTGCATCCACTGCATTAATAGCCATAAAAACGACTTATTAAAGACAAAATGTGAAGAAATTATTAAACTAATTTTTGGCAATGTAACTTTGTAGGTTCTGAAAAAAGTTTTAAATATACCGAAACGTCAGCTGAATGAACAAATAGTTATTATTACTGTCCTTAACCCGATCAATAACTAATGTTTCAAAATGAAAATGCAATAATATTAAATATTAAAGTTAGTACAAATTACCTATAAATTAATAAATTGAAGTAAGCAACATGAACAAATATTGGCAGAAAAATACAATAACAACGCAAACGATACTACTAAAATCAATTCCAAGAGACAAGAAATGGTATTCTGTACATTAAAACTTGCGTTAGTTTCTAATAAGTATGTCTTGAATTGTTTCGGCTTACCGAACGTTGAATTTAAATTCGTTTCGTAACAATATGGGACACTTTAGTCTTAATTTCGAAGACGACTCGTTTACGACTTAATTAATTAAAAAATACTCTTACCGAATATACGAGTAAATAAAACTAAGAAGAAAATTAATTTTTTTCACGAAACCGAAAAGTTGCAGAATGGTTAGGTTCAGAACTAACTTAAAGGGACTTAAAGGAACTTGATCACACTAATTATTACTAGAGGCCGAATTTTAGGGTTTCAAAGATTTATTAAAGATATCTCTTCGTTTCTACTCTTTCGAGTAATTTGACTCTATTTCTAACGAAACGAAGAGATATCTTTAAAACTTTAAGATCTGACCAAAAGCATTTTACGCAAAATCCAGCCTTTACTAATTACATACGAATGTCAATTCTGCCGATGCGTTAGCGGCGATACGTGTTTGGACTTTTTTGATGATCATGATGATGATCGGCCGTCTTTTATTTAGTTAAAAGACCGAAAAACTCGAATTAATTACGATTAAAAACTGCAGGTTGGATCAAGTTATAACTGACCGTACATGTGTTCCAAAACGGATGCAGGTGTTCCTGCGTCATCTCAAAGTCGATCGAATTATCTTGTTTATAAATCGGTCTCTTTGTTTACGCTAAGACACAGACTCATTTGTTTAAAACTAAGTTTCATTTCCTTGGGAAATTTAATTTCTTTTCTAAATTGAAATGATAAATTTTTCTGTACAGAATTCCGGTTTCTTACATCAAGGCAAATTGTAAAATTGGCAGAAGCAAGGCGACTCTATGCGGTGTAGTTTCCAAATCGTTGTATACAAAATGAAAGTACTCATGAAAGGCTGCATAGGCGAGATTTGAAGCACCTACACTGCACAGTCCTTGCAGTGTAGTACAAGAAGGATTGTTCTAGAAAAAGGTTTAACCACTTGAATCTTACACCTACGTGTACTATTTGGCAAATTTTAAGAATATCAGTTATACCCTCACTATTTGCAAAGAGACTAAGTACTGGCTGTTGGTGATTATTTACCTAATAAAGAAGACTGTGCTCTGATTAGAAAATATTGTATTTTTTTTTTTTGAAATCTAACAAGCCCAACCCAACATTGTTTAAAAATTGACAAACAATAGTAGTCGTTTTAAATTGTAACTGAATGAATTATTATTTATTGATTCAGTTCACGTAAATATAGATGTTACTACTGTATTTCCGTAAATACGTAATGGTTTGGTATATAGAACATTGTTAGTAAAAGTTGGATGTAACTAAGAAATAAATCTAAGTAAGCCATAAAACGTAGGATGTTTGTCACCAAATTTACTCTAAACTGACAGCCTCAACCTTACCTTGACCGGGTGACAAATTCTGCTGTCTCATCCACCAGCTGATCCCCTCGGCTAGCAACAGTGAGAAGGGAGTGGGTCTAATATGATGTTAATTTATTAAGGGCGCCAGGACGGAACGAACCTCAGCCGATAGACACACAACCTCGTCAGTATCCCCGAACTGACTTGATTGGGCAGAAGGCCAAAACAAAAATAGAGGCTACACTTGACTCACTGGTACGTGAATGTAGAAATCAAACACAAATCTAAAGTTAACAAATTTAAGGTTTATTTACACACAAAAGTTCGAACAAATGCAGATTACAAAACTACATCGGGGTAAGCAGGTGGTTAAATTTACTCGACGATGAATTACGATAAGTCTAAAGTTATTTACTATCTTATTCAATGACAAACTAACTATGGAGTCTCTGCATTCGACCGAAAATTCGCTTTCCAAAAAAAAAAAACATGCAATATTTGTGCAACGATATGTAATTGAAGGCATTATTCCAAAAACCAGACAAGTCCAAAAATGATAATTGTCAGGCTTTTGCAGGAAACAAGTGGGATTTGCCTTGTTTTTATAGAATCGCACATATTTCTCCGTGCAAAATCGTTGGACATGTCTGCTTCATAGCGAAACAAATTATACCACTAGACAGCCATTGCCTTAACGTATATAAAATAGCGACAACTTGTAAACCAGATATTTTGGACTTGTCTGGTTTTTGGAATAATGCCTTCAATTTAAATTAAATCGTATGGGTAGACTCACGGCTTTTGTGTCAGAGTACCGTCGTCGGTAATGTCAATGTTGTTGGTCTACGCTGTGACGTTGGCGGTCGCACCGCCACCTATTGATAGCGTCCAACGTCGGAGAAACTGGATTGAACCGGTGGGCAAATGCTGCAACAATGGCGGGCCCACGTTTCTCGTAGACTCAGCAGAGGCGTAGAGAAAATACGCTCGAGGATGGAAACGACTCAACTTGGGTCCAACTCGAATCAGCTCGGTGAAGCTAAAGCTGATTCTAGATCTAGGAGTAGAACTAATACTTGAACTAAAAGCCTGAATATAAGAAAGAGAACAGATTCGTTAGCGTCCATAATGGCGTCAGCCAATTTGCTCAATAACTTTACCTGAGATTTGTGGGAATCCCAAGCTTGGGATTGGGCTGAAAATACCCCAAAACTCGCTGGGTGGTGTGAATTCTATTCCGGCAGAGCGGTTGTTAAATTCTCCTCACTTTCAGAGCAAGAAGCAAGAGAACGTAATGAAAACTGAACAAAGGCGCTAACGTGGCTAACGTGAAGCGAAAGGACGCCGAAATACTACTACGTCATAAGCGGTAGCCAGTAGCGTGATTATGACGCCAAGAGTTTTGAATAAAAGAACCAATACGAAAGCGAGAATTCAAATAGACGTTTTCCGGCACAAGTTAACAGTGTTGTCGGATATTCGGACAACTTATACATACAAGTGATGTTGCCAGCTCGTTACAAATGCGTCGCGTACTCGCTGCGATGAAATTAACCTGTAACATGTTCTATTTGAAAATTCAAAAGAAAAGTATTAGAAATAGCCAATTTTGATTACACACATAAATCTGCTTCTCAATCATTCGGATCTGCTGGTTGAAGGATTATAAATTATTTTCTGATAATTCACAACATAAGGTGTATACTATTATATTGGATTTTGGTTAGCACGCCAGGTTTCGGAAAATACAACACCTAACAATGTGACCGCACTCATACTTTAGAACAGATTCTCAACTTTTAAGGTTCGTGACCCCTTTTATACACCATTGTATGAGGCCAGACCCGCACACCTTCTACGTTTCACAATTGATTGAAATGTTTTATAATGGTTTAATTTTTATAAATATTAAAAAAGAATACTACAAATATTTGTGAGGACACTTCGAAGACAACAAATGACATTTTTTATTATTTTTTTTGTCTTTATTATCTTCAATACTACATAGATTAACGAGAGGGCCGATAATGTTTGTTTCTGACAAATTTTTGAATGTTTGGTGTCAACTCTAATAATACATATTTTAAATCACTCTCCATACGTACTAGATATTTTGATTTGATATAAGCAACTGCAGAAAGCCAAGTCTCGCAGAGGTATTCAGAGGAAAAGAGCATCAGCAGCTTCGGATAACAACTTGCGGATGTATAAATAAAGGTCTTCAAGTGTCATATTTGGAAAATCTTGGATGTTTTCTTATCAACTTAAATTCTCAGTTATTCGTCCCTTACGGATACCAAGTTAGATCCTTGGGTTCATTCTCAACAACTTACTGGTTTTAAAATTTTAGTCTTAATTATAACTTTGATTTCTAAGCTTTGATAAAGCTGACTTCATTCGGCGTCCATTAAAAGGGCAAATAGGTCGTTTCGTTTCAGACATTAATTGTGAAACCGATTTTATAATGCTTTTGCGTTTTGTTTCGAACACCTTTTTTTTAACTGAATTACCGCCTGCGGTACCACGACGTTCGCAAGAATCACAGAAAGATTACGTTTTTATTTTCCTTTTTCGCTTCGAAAATAACAATATAAGAACACAAATATTTGTCCTCATTTTCCATTTTCCTAATGAAAAGGAAATTACAATGGCTAAGCTCTCTCTTTTAACTGCGTGCTCTTAATTAACCTAAAAAGAAATTTTTAGGGATAAACAACTATATATGGTATATAAATTTTCATTTGTGTTTGATAAAAAAAAAATAATAGAAATTCAATACCTAATATATGCGCACTTTGTGTTTGGAATGCACGCGCAGAAAGTTTTAATTTTATTTTGTACTTATTTTAAATGAAACGAGATCAAAGGAGTGAAAACTTCTTTTAACTTCGGGACTTTTAAGTCGCTCACTAAAAACTAATGAACGGTGAAATAACTCGTATAAGTTATTTACTTTGAGAGCGTCTATCGAATAAGAAACTTGAAACTGTAGAATCTGATTCAATTACAGTTTCTCATTAGTTTTAAGTTTCTTACTACGTTTGTTTCAATCGCGTACTGCAACGTACACTATAGTTTATTTATGTCTGCAATCATTTATCTCATTCATTCTTTGTTTCTTCCAGACAGGAACTTTTTTTAAGAGCTTCTTTTATGAAATCTCAGACTTATTATTATTGTTAATCAGCTTTGAGTCGAAATTAAATGACAGACATTTTGAAATATAATAAAAGACAAAAGGAACCTTTGAAGCTTCTACGAGTAGCTCTCATTATTTCAGATACAGAAAAAAACGCATGAAGATCTTTGTCACTTGTAAAAATGTACGTTCCAATATTAATTAATCGTTTTAATTATAGTGAGTGCCGTGTCGCATCCAATAGCTTTAGTTATTACGCCGATTAAATTAATTTCATTTTATAATTTATAATAGTTCGGTTTGTTTTATGAGTTTCATAACGTTTAAGACCATAAGGCGAAATAATAGTAGCAGCAGAAGTGATTAAGTGCGCTCGCTGTACAAGGTTTTTCCTGACTTGACTGCTTTTATATTCGTAAATGAAAAATTGAGAAATATAACGTTTTAGATCATTGCTTATGAAAATATGGTATGCCACTAAACAAGAAAAAAATAAAAAATTAAAGGACAGAAAATGCTAAGTAAATCAGCATGACTCATAACAACTTAGGCTCTATGATAGATATGTATAATTAGAACAATATTATAGAGGGTTAACTTGTTTCTTGGAGTTGTTTAATGTATTTTATTACTTCTTATATCTAAATATTCCAGATGTAAACCTTAAGTCATTGTTGATCACGGTGTATATTCTGATAATCCTGGCACAGAGATAGTCTTTAATTAGATCCTGAAAACGACCTGACCTCGTGACTGTTGTATTAAATAAATAATTGAAAAGGTATTGATTCGAGTGCTACTTCCAGCCGAGTATCTACTCGGCCCTGTTTAAATATCAAGTTTCGTTTGCAGTCGTCAAATCGGATACATAAATGATATGCATTATTAACGACGGGAGTTCGATCGTCTACTTAAAAGCACATTAATTTTAACACGTTGGGGTAAAAGGACTCCCTGAAAGCAAAAAGTGTTTTATGAGCGTCCAGCCAACGCTTCGAGTTTCAGGGCGACGTCAACGCGCGAAATTTCCGGACGATTTCGTCCGTTCTGTTTTGTTTCTCCGTTTCTGTTTATCGCACTCTTTTTTATTGCCTCGGAGTTCGTTTAAAAGCGTATAGTCGTGGCAGAGCAGGGAAATTGTTTCCTCGTATTTGTGAAAAAAATCAGGGAGCCTCACTCGATCATGATTCCACATATTCTTTAAATAAAAACGTATTTTTTATAGCACAGTTTCAGCTCTTTCATCTACGTCAATAAAATGCAAGAAAGAACTTCACAAAGAGTCGATTGATAAGCAAGATTGATCTTTGGTGATCGTTCAACCGAGATAGAAATTCTTTTACAGTTACTATTTCAAAGGGAAGCCCTTAATTATAGCGAATTTAGCAAATGAAAGTCGGCTGAACATATTAGTATTGTAACGCGCCCGTTATAAAACCCTTGTTTATTTACTTTTACGTACAAGTAAACAAGCAATAAAATTGTACAAACAAACACAACTTAAAATTTATGGCCAATTTAAATAACTGGTCCGACCGTATACCCGGGGAAATTCCGAGGGGCCACCCAATCTTTACTACGCCAAATGTATGCACTCCTAGACGTCCCTTTCCAGACGGTCGCTACCTGCTAAGTGCCTAAAGATCTACCGCCGGCGCTAAAGCTAAAGGGTTAGTTTTCACTGGCCTACATTCTGTTTACGATTGAACGACCCTTCGGAGAATTAGCTGTAATTAATAATACTTTTGATTATGGCTCGTGGTCGTTGTGAATAGGAAGCTACGTTGTGATAACCCGTTCTTCTTGGTGCGTATGTGATCAATTGAATGAACAAAGGAGCGGATTACATTAATAAAACACGAAATTAGATTTAATTAATTATTTATTGCAAAAAACAGGTAAAAACTCCTTGTACCAGCCACTGCGGGATCTGGTATAAAACCTGCGTTAAAACCTTGCGTTGAAATTAAATACAAAGGAACAAAAATTACGATTTTCAGAAAGTACAGTATAACCCGCTTAACAAATTTCACTTTCCAATATCGGCACGATCTACTCTCTTTCGATTCACACCATTGGTGGTTTAACGTCTACACAATATTTGTTGGAGAGCTCTGCTCTTTAATTAGATTAACAATTAATTGAATTTCAAATTAGCTCGAGTCTTGGTACTAGTGTTCGTCATTTCAGATCGTACTCTAAGATTTGTTCTGTTTAATAAACCAACGCACAGTGTGTCACAGTGGGACTACAGTGTACTTAATCACTGGAGTTAATTAATGAATTAATCAGATGTTCTGGGGAAGTATGTGATACGAAATGCCGCCCTCGGCGATCAATTTGCAGGACAATCAATAGCAATCACCAGTTTTTCAGAGACTCCTTTTTTGGAGGTGATGGAATACCCTAACACTGGCTAAACTAATTACTTAAGGTCGATGGGTAGGGGACTTTCCTGCTACTTTCAATCGCCTTGAGAGAGTGGCTCCTGGCCTCTTTTTTCAGATCTCTCTCTTCGTCGTTTTTTCTTCGACTAACCTATCTAACTAAATTATTGCGCAAGAACGCAGGTTTGACTGTTTTGCGACACTACACTAAGGGTGTTTATGGCCATTTCAGTCTCTTGGCAATCACTTCTAATTAACCTGCAAATCTTTCGGCAAAGACCACAATTCGGTTCACACACATACAGGCTGAAAGAGAAACTTTGTTAAGAAAATGGCTACGAATATGCAGTTAAAATTGTTCGGCCTAGTAATTCCACGGAATTCGGAATGACAATTAATTGCCTTGATTTCTTTGTTTATATTGTGCTGGCGGACTTATTTTCGGCGGCATATATAATTGCCTCGCACCAGTGGTTGAGATTGGCGACTTCCCTGTACAAATCGAAAACAACCGCTAGCGTGTTTCCAACTTGCCGGAGAAATCGGGTAACCGGATGTTGCTTTTGGCTGAAGTGACGGCGGTTCAGTCGCTTGAGGTGTCGGGCCGATAGCACGGGGCACTAGTATCCGAGATGAGTTGTAGGTAGCCATCGTTTGAGGTGTCGGACCCCGATGTGTTGAAGCCTAGGATCCGAGACGAGAACCGATGCAGACCACACGCCTGTTACCCTTAAAACTAGCCTGTCTAGCTGCCCTATCCCATACACGCGGGTATACGTGTATGGGTAATGGATGCTGGGGTTAGTATTAGATGTGTGGTAGAGATTCGCGTAAGCGTTCTCGACGGTTACTCATCAAACGTAGCTAGGGAAACCTTGCTGACCTGAGTGCTAGGGGGAGGGGGAGCCCACCGGTCCCGGCCGGTCCCCCTCATAGGCGTTGGCCTCCTAGTGGCAGTGTCATAGCTGGTGGACAGCGGGTGTACCGTGCCGGACGGGGGCCCGCTGGCCAATTCTCAATGGATTTAGGCTGACGCCCGGGTGCCTTGGTGTCGAAAGACACCAGAGAGTAATTGGTTGCCGGAGAAAATTCCCAAGGGTAGAATGATTTCTAAGAGTACACTGTATTGAATTCCCAGGTAGATGTGGGGAGTAGTTAATTGCTGCTGGTTAATTAAAACTCAGAACTTGGCCTAATAACTAAAGAAACAATGACCAACAAATTTCTCTAAGATGAATGGCAATAGTGAGTTTAATACTCGCTTCGATGTAAATAAAAATAGTTTGATTAAAGTTATCTAAATGCAATGGTAATATGAACTTTACTGACTCTTTAGTCACTAATTAATGCAAATCAAATTATCCCTACGCAATTGTTACCACTAACGGTGCGATGAAGAAATACAAATAAATGTCAATTACCTAAAACCGGTTAATCCGTGCAACATACGCGCACTTCGCACTCTGATTTAATCACTCGCGTCGAGACGCACACGTGTTTGGTTTAATTGCTCTTCTTAACACACTGTATTTTAACTGTACCGAAATAAAAATGATTTATCTAGAAATTGAGTAAATGACTGTAAGCGCTACAAAAAGAAACCCTAAGTCAGACTTTAAAATTAGTCGACTGTTCGTTCGAGAGATCAAACGTTTCTGCCCGTTTTCGCGTCCCGTCTTTCCAAGAAAAAGAAATTAAAACACACCCCTCGGACTTTGCAGCTAAATTTTGAAATCACTTCGACCAATCATAGTCGTTGCATTTAGTTCCCACTCACGCCTATTCCAGATGCCCGCATGTATCAAGAGACACCACATTAGCTTATCGGGAACACTCGCTGTCGTCTGTCGCGAATGAAGCAACTATAACTTAAACTATACAAGTGCAGAAGTTGACATTTTTAAAGTATCTGCTGCACCTGAAAGAAACCAGACTACAGCGAAGGTTTCAACTTGCAATGTAATTTGATTTCTTTAACCACATGGAATATGTATCTGCAATTTTAACGCGACAAAACACATACAAAAATCTAAGCAAAACAAATCCAAAAGGCTATTTCGGACAGATTTATGAACCCTATGGAGCTGGGGTTCATCTGAATGGCGCCAGACGTTATAGAATTTTGAAGCCGGCGTGGTATCCTCTTGAAACGGGACAGGGCGTCTCGTTTAATTACCCGGGTCGTATTTTTTTTACTGCGTGCAGTTTTCGAACACGTGTTCGTTATTTGAAACGAAACATGCAACAACCGCTTTTGTTTTGAAAACAAATTCCGCGCACCTTTTAGTATTTTACAATAAATGTGGTTATAAATTATAAATTGCCAGAGTTAAACGCTTATTTTCATTTTCTTCTAATATAACTGATATTAGACATTTTCTTTTACTATAATAAAATTCTTTAGGATTTTATCTACTTATGTAGCAACGAACAACAATTAGTTTTTCAGGCGGACTACGGAGGTACGCCATATTGGCCAAAATTTATTTTTCAAATCGATGGCTTAGTGCCAATACCACGTATCATCAAAATTCGCCAATTTTCTTTCAATATCGCGTATCAACCTTTTCTGGACCTGCGCAGTGGTGATAATAATCGTATCACAAAATATAATATTTTACGAACGATTTGTATTGATAGTGATATATTATATTCATCGAACAGTTTTTAAAATTGTTTCAAATGTAAGACTTTTCCCTGAATGTTTATAGCTTGCCCAGGATGTCAAGGGAATTTAAAAGCAAAACGCGGAAGAGATAAACCGATTTTTTGTATTTTATGTCATTCTGCGCATATTTTGATTAATTTTTTAAAAAGTACTTATATTTTATAAAAAAGTTAAAAAAACTGTCTAAAATTCACAGAAATCGTTTACAAATTTATATTTTGTTGTCAGTTTAATCAACTGGCTCGTTCAACATTTTTAAATATTTTTTTCCAATAATTTTCAATAAAAATATGTACACTGAAATTCAAAGAATATATTTTTGAGTGTCTTACGCACCTTATAAAAATTAATAAAGCGAAGTTTGCGCTGAGAGAATTGGAGTGACGTCACTATTTCACCCTACAGGATTGCTCATTCCCTGTTCGCATATTCGTACGTTGTGACGTCAACAATGGACCTCATTTAAATTTAACATTTAAAACTTTTTAATAAAATTTTAAAAAGTTCGTTTGTTTATATTTTTAAAGTACAATACGAGATTTAAACCACGGCCGCCTTCTCTTAGCAGAAGTTTGAACAATATATGAACAGGTTGTTAGAAAATCCACATAGCGATGTCCTTTGCTGAACGCAGCTATCATGGAATCAGTGAAAACACTATTTAGTCAAATAGTAGGCGTTTGTTTGCCAAAACATTTCATTTATTTAATTTTTATTTCAGAACTAATTAAATTAAAGAATTAAAGCTTATAAAGAATCAATTAATTTTAAATAATTAATACGAGTTAAACGGTGTAAAAGAAATCGACAAATAAATTTAGGCAGTATAAGTGAAGCAAAATTCGTAAGGAAATTAAAATACAAATTAAGAAAAGGCGTAAACCTAAAATTAGTAAATGAACAAAGTAATTTAAATTGGCGCCTTTAAAAGAGAAAACAAAAAAATATAGACGAAAAGAAAAAATAAAATAAAATACATTTTTAAAATTCATCAACACGAGAAGTGTTTTACTACCCATCGCAGAAACAATGCATTATTAACATGCTTAATGGAGAAGACTTGTGAAGAATAATTGGAAAGGAGACCGTGACACTAATCTTACAAGTACAAGAGGAGTTCATGTTGAGAAGGGATTAAATTATTTAGCTTGCTTTATTACTTGTATTTGTTCTTAATAGAAATTATACGTTCAACGTAATTTCTTTTTTCATTTGTTGTTTTAGAGCTTATTGTTTATTAATATTTTTATGGTAATATAAACATAAACAGTCATAATAAGTCTTACGATTCCTAGACAAACTTACATCTCTGGGCTTATAGGTGTTGGGAAAAACTTTTAAAAAAGTGACGCAAAAATTCCTTTTGTATAGATACCTATGTATGTATCCTTTGTATACCTGTATGTCCTATTGTATACCTATATGTCCTTTTGTATACCTATGTATCCTTTCTCATCAAAATTTCAAAAAACTGTCCGTCTATTCGAATTTAAATCAAAGTTCACTGATTTAAATAAATGAGTCGAGTGCTGTTCTTACCAGGTTCTTACTCGTGAGATTATATGAAAAATAAAAATATGCAGTGTGTCACAAAAAGTTTTATACAAATGGAAAAAAAGCTTATCTTACATTTCACAAAAAAAAAACTATTCTTTATAAAAAGCTCTGCATGACTTGTAGATCCATAATCAGGTACAAAATTTTTTTGGCTGGAATACAGGGAAAATAAAAAATAATGATTTGGACGGAGAGCAAAACACGTTCAAACTGTAGTGGAGAGCAAAATGTTCATTGAAATTGTGATTAAATAGCAAAAAATTATGCACACTTGTAGATTATTGATATTCCCAGATAAAAATTAAAAAATAAACACTTCAGCAATTGTTAGATAATTTATTTTTATAAAACATTGATAACCTTCTTTATCAATTTTTATCTGGGAATATCAATAATCTACAAGTGTGCATAGTTTTTTGCTATTTAATCACAATTTCAATGAGCATTTTGCTCTCCACTACAGTTTGAACGTACTTTGCTCTCCGTGCAAAGCATTATTTTTATTTTTCCTCTATTCCAGCCAATTTTTCAAAAATTTTGTACCTGATTATGGATCTACAAGTCATGCAGAGCTTTTTATAAAGAATAGTTTTTTTTGTGAAATGTAATATAAACTTTTTCTCCATTTGTATAAAACTTTTTGGGACACACTGTATATATCTCAAGTTATTTGTAATCTTTTTTACCTTTACTTACGTTTCGCAGATTATTTGCCTTGTTAAACTAAATAACCAAGGTTTTAAATAAAAGCTTACTGTACTACACGTTAAATTAACTGATTATTACCGCATAGATAGGACTAGTAGAAATGTAATGTAATCCCGAATTGTATAATGCAATTTCAGTTATGCAACAGTAGCTTTTGTGTACAAACAACATTTCTGTAATCGTTATACAATCAACACTTTACCCTTCGTTCTGTTTAAATAACAACGAACTCTCTATATTGATTTCTTTTATTATACGTTCACGTAATTATACGTGCATATGGAAAGTACGCCAATTTACCGCAGACATGTTGAATAATCATGAAAATTATATGTGTGTTTCCTTTTCTTGCAGAAATACATGGCAGCGTTCCAGGGCGTTGGAATCTGCATCGTAAATCTAACGGACGATATGCAGGAGTATATGAGAGGAATTTTTCTCGTCATGTAAGTATTGCATTTATTTATTGTGGCAGTGTAAATACAATATGAGTTACTTAACAGATCAGTCGTAAAGAAATGAAAGTTTAAAAAATCGAAATTTAGAAGTCTAAAAATCATCCCCAAGAATGTCCCTCACTGATCGAGGATGAAGCATCAAGGAGAAAAATTAACGCCCGAAAACTAAGATTTTCTCCATTAACTCCAAGTTGTCTTCGAATTTCTATATATTTTTTATTTTGTCTCTTCTTCTGACTTCAAGTGTTCTCTTCTCCTTAAATACTTCATTTTATTTGCTTGCAGACGTTGTTTAAGCTTTTCAGTAATTTATCAATTCTCTTATACAGTGAGAGTGTAAAGTTTGGAATAATCGATATCGACTTTTAAGAAAATTCCAAAAACAGGTGAATTTTTGACTTAAATTGCGCATTCTTTGGCATTCCACCTGAATGTATAGAGTGTTACAGGTAACAGTTATGACGCCACTGATATTTTTTTTAAATGACAACCCCCAAGTTTGAGTTTGATATTTCGATAGCCTCCGTGTGACTATCAAAACGGTGCTACAAAAATATTGGCCTCTTTCATAAGAAAATGTTTGAGAAATTTAATAATGAAAAGTGAAAAGCAGAGTTTCAATTTTAATGTTCTTAAATTCATTTTAATTAAAAGAGAAGTAAACCTAGGGCCGTTTTCATAATAGAACTTTAGATTTAAAGTGACTTTAACCTATAAAAATACATTAGTTTTCCTATGCTTAAAGTGACTTTAAATTAAAGTCTCCTTTAGCACGATTATGAAAACGGCCCTTAGGATATAGAGCATCGTAAATGAATACTTAAACAATGTGTTTCCCAATCGGTGGATTGGAAGGCGCGGTTCAATGGAATGGCCTGTCAAATCTTCCGATCTAACACCTCTAGATTTTTTCCTCTGGGGATTTGTTAAGAGTCAGGTGTACAAAGAGAAGCCCAATAATTTAGATCAATTAAAAGATCGAATTAGAAGAACAATTAGAGCTATACAACCCGAAACTATTCGCAATGTTCTGCAAGAGTTTCAAGCCTAGACTGCCATACTGCTAAGAAGTTGGTGGCAGACATTTTGTACATTTAATTTAAGATAACTTTATTCGTTTAGTAAGAATCTCCATAAGATGTTAGTAACCAGTACGTAATGAAAAGTAACAAAGTTGGGATTTGTCTTAGGTTACTAAAAAACCAAAATTTGGAAGTGATCTCTATTGGACATATGTTTCGGCCATCTTCAGCACATACAGACTACAAGAAAAATCCAGCGATAAGTTGAGAGAAAAATTCAATATAAAGTTTACATACCGTATTACATGAAGTTTAATTATACAACAAAGTTGTAAAGTCAAACAAATACAAACGCATTAAAACCAGTTAAAATTTTGTAAATGGGGACAGTGTGCTGAAGATGGCCTTCTTCTGAGGCCGAAACATGTATCCAATATAGATCACTTCCAAATTTTGATTTTTTAGTAACCTCAGACAAATCCCAACTTTGTTACTTTTCATAACTTTATTCCTATACGTTGTTTTATATTCCAAATTTATTTATTTTGAAATTCATTTAAGAATGTTAAAATTTAAAAAGTTTTGTACAAATCGGTTTCGATTACAGCGGATTCCCCGAGCAGGCTCTATACAGCTGTTTCAGGCCTAGTTGGGCCTTCGTCAGCAGAACCGTAGCTCGAGAACCCCACTGCAGACCAGGTCAAAAAGCGATCAAAAGATGTCGCTACTTGAAATGTTCGTTAAAATTCAAATTCTGCTTCAATTTCCATTAATTTTCTCAAAAATTTTCTTATGAAAGAGGTCAAAATTTTTATAGTATCGTTTTGAGAATCACGGGAGCTAACAAAATATCAACTCAAACTTGGGGGTTGCCATTTGGAAAGAATGTCAGTGACGTCATTACTCTTACCTGTAACACTCTGTACATTCAGGTGGAATGCCAAAGAATGCGCAATTTAAATCAAGAATTGACTTGTTTTTGTAATTTTTTTAAAATTCAATTTATTGATTATTCCACACTTTACACTCTCACTGTATGTTGATTAGCAGGCTTACGATTTCGGCCCACTTCGAACGTATTGGATTGTAAATTCACGGGCTTCGCACAACACGGCAGGTAGTAAATATTGTCTTACATACTTTCTTGTTTTATGTTAAACTTTATTTAATTATTTACTGCGATCGCGTGGCCCATAGCAAATTTTCAATAAGTATGTTTGAATGCGACGTGGGCCGAAATCGTAAGCCTGTTGATTAGTATTGGTACAGTATTATACAGGCTGTCCTAAACTTCCGAATTAGTGCGAAAATGCCCTTTTCTATACATTCTATCAAAAAAAATTCTTAATAAAAGTTGTGTAGGTTTCCATTCAGCATAATTTAAAATTATATTCAACTGTACAGGGTGTTTCATTTAAAAGTTATTAATTTTTTAAATGGAACACTATATATTTTATTGCAGTTTTGGTTAGCTCGTGAAGAGCTAATGAAAGTGATATAACATTATTTTTACTTATTTAGAGTTTTACAGAGTTATTTTTAGTTTTATGCAAAAATTTTTACATATCTGTTCTTTTAAAATACAAATTCAATATTTTTGAAAATCGAGTGACTATCAATTTCGGTACGGTTCAGTTCGCGTATTTCAAGATTAGTCAATTTTTTCAAATGGAACACCCTATATATTATAACATTTGTGGATAGCCCTTTCCATTGCTTGCATTCCACGAGCTTTCCATTGACATCACATTTTATGAGCTTATGATTGATAACTTGTGAGTTATTACCATCAATGATCAACCATGCTCTTCCACTCCTTTTTTTCTTTCCAAGCTGAAATAAACATTTTTATCATTATGTTGATAGTCATTTCTCCTAAAGACTTTCGTCGCACCCTGCTGCTTTGCCTAATTTTAACTTTTTATTTCATTACTTCGTCGAATGTTATTTCTTGTTCTTCCACTATTTCCGTGTTTTCTTTTTCTTTTACTCTTCCCTTGAATTCCATTTCTTGTTCATTTTCTGCTTTATCATCAATGTTTGCTTTTGAGGCGTGTCCTAGATGTTGGTCTAAATATTCTTTCCAGCGGATTACTGTTTCTTCTTTCACTTTGTTTTTGCTTTTGATGTTACTCAGCGTCGTCTTCCTCTGTCTTGTTTCTGAGATTCTTTAATGCTTTATAGAATATCTTAATATCGTCTTTGCGATGTCTTTCTAACGTTTGTCCAAACTTTTCCCAGCTTTGCCTTTCCTAGTTTGGTTTTACTTCTTTATTCTTTATGAATATCGTAATTTTCCGATGTTTTATTTCTTAAATAATCCTTTTCTACTTTTCACTTTCTTGTTCCTCCATGGTGTCTGTTTTTTTGTTGTCATATGGCTTGCTAGTTCCACAAACTTCTAGCTGTCTTGTAACAATACGAGGGAATGTTTTTATATTATCTACCTAGCCATGAAGAAAATAAGTGACGATCGCAAATTTTTGCTGTCGAGTGATGCTGGCCAATGTGATCAAATTCTTAACGTAGGAAGGAAACGGACATCAGAGGATGATTAACGTGCTGACATATTTTACTGGTCTAAGCATTTTCGATGGGGTAGGGTGTGGGCAACCATTTCAACATGACCCAAGATGCGAATGACCCGTTGAAGCAAAAACTAAGGAAAGCATGAAGAAAGTTTTAGCAGATTGAATGATTGCCGGTTAATGAAGCATTGGGTTCCCAAATTGCTTATTCCCGAACAAAAATTGTGTCAGCAAAAAAATTGTGAAGAAAAGTTGGGAGCTTTGGCTGACGACAAATAGTTTTATTGTTTTTGAAAATTATAACAGGTGTTGAGATGTGGGTTTATCACTGGGACCCACCAACAAAACAAGAATACATGCAGTGGGTCCACCGCTAAAAAAAGTTAGCAACAATTAGGTCGTTATCTTTATAAAATTCTATTAGTCTTTCCCTGTTTGAATTTATGTGATCTTCCCCTTTTTGTCTACGTCTCCTTCCAATTTATCGCCGTTGTTGTCCACTCTTGCGTTGAAGTCGCCCCTAATAAATGTTCCCTCCTTGCTAACAATTGGTGAAAATAGCCCAACAATCAACGATATCGCTGGATAAATAGATTCTACTATACAATGTAAAGATTTATGCTTAAAGAGCAGCAACATCGAATCTCACTCTCTGAATAAACTTCGCCGTGTAAATAAAATTAATTCGTAAGCATAACTCACTCCTGCCAGGATAAATATTATTTATGGCGGTTAATAGTGGCACGGCGCGATCCCGTTGATTAATTATTCGCGTCCCCTTTGTTTTATTGTTTTAATAACAACTCATCTCTGGAGGGTCGTGTTTTATTCGAGAGCAACGCCGGCGGCATCATTAATATCTGTTAGGAGCGATAAATCTGGTGGAAACGCTGCCTTAATTAAAAGAACAAGCCCTTTTGTGTCGCGTTCGACTTTGTCATTATTGGACTTTCACTGAGACGTATCCATCTAGGACGAGGACGAATAAACTCAATGGCGCGCGACAAATGCTCTTTGATAACGAAACGACAAGGATAATTACGACTCCGAGCTGATGCTGTTAAGCGAAATATCGCAGCTCTTGGTAATCTGGAAGCATGAATTTGTTAGTAGCTAGCGAGACTGTACGTTGAAGATTATGAAATTGCAGAATTGAGTTAATGTGTACACTGGGATAATTACACTCCGCCATGGAAACAGAAGCAGACGCAGCAAATTTGTGTTGCTAAGTGCTGTTTGTTCTTCTCTGCCAGAATTTGAGAATGCGGTGCTGATTTTCGGTTAATATAAAGAAAACTCCTGGCAAATTGTTTGTTTATCAGCTGAGCGCACAATTAAATCTCGAACTAAATTATTTCCACGTGAAAGCTCGCCAATTCATATTTGCTAACACAAAAATAAGAAATTGTTTTCTGGTAACCAGAGTTAATACTTTTGGTGCTTACCAAGATCAAAAAAATTATGTATTTCAAAAACCCACAGAAACGAACTAACTTGACTTCATTGCATTCATTTAATAAGAGAAACGACTCCAATAGAAAATACTGTAAGGACCCGGAAATTCTGTATAGGAAAATTCCCTTTTTTAAAGCCATAAAAATTAAGTTCCCACGTATTAATTGAAACAAAGGAGGCTCTACCTTAGAAAATGTGTATATTCAAAACGAAACGGAAATCTCAGGTTGCAGAGATAAAATTCCGACGTGATTTAGAAACGTGTCAAGTATAGAGTTACGCGGGAAAAAACTTCGCTCTTATCGCAACTGACGCCGGCAGATATCAAAGAAAAATATGTATTGGATTAATTAAAGAATGTAATGAAAACTTTAGACTTTCCAAAACCCAGCTTTTCTTTTTCAAGCAAGAACAGGTGTAGTAGATTTCGATTATTAAAAAAGGTAAAAAATATTGGACCTTGTCCTCTACTAACATGTTCTCATTGTTCCAGGTATGCTGCACCACTGGCGACTATTTCCTATCTCTACGTGAAAGTCTCCAGAGAACTTCAAACACAAGAGAGTAATTTGTCGGTGATTTTATTCGAACATAGGCGAGACGCTCGTTCCAGAACCGATTCGCATTCGACAAACTTGGACAATAGGTAAGCAAGGCAATTCTGGTTTTCAGGTACACTCGCGAGCGAAACCCAATTGGAAAAATCTCATAGTAAATGTTCAGATCGCGTTTATTAAATTTCCCTTCGCGTTTCATTCTCTATGCACGTCGTAATCGCGCGCCTGGCTTTTACGATCGGAAATGAGAATGCTACGCCGAAGCACTTGTTGTAAAGTGTTCTAGATTGCTCGTAAATCTGTATGAGATATCTCATATAGCGAAATTTTGCTCTTAAAATTATTTTATGGCCGTACTGTCATACATATTATATGTTCCTCGAATAATAGAATGTATGTATTTGACATTTGCTGTGTCTTCAGAAGTATTTTCCTCCATTTTTCTCGATTATTATTTTACTTCCTAGTCCTTGTTTAGATTTTCTTCCGCCGATTCCATCCAATTCTCTTTTGACCTGTTTCGTCTCTCCTTACCTTTATTACATTCTTGATAATTCTACAGCTCCCATCCTAATAACGTGAACGAGCTACTTTAAATTTTGAATCAAATGTCCCAATACGCTGAGGAAATCGCTTATTTTTGCTCTAAATAATATATTTGCATATTGTCATGAGCTACGGTAAGTGAATGGCCAAATTGGTCAGACTAAACTACGTGGTCTATTTTCCCAATCTTTGGTTGATCCATTAACTTGACGATTTTGTGCAGACTGATCGTTCACTTAACTTGACCTGTGGTTTCAGATCAGCCTACTGTTTCCTCCATCTTTCTTAATTGAGTACTTAATCTTTGTGTACATATTTCAATGCCTATTTTCTTTAGGCCTTCTTTCAGCTCTTTCTGGTTTTTTTCTTCTTTTATTTTCTTCCAGTAATCACACGACCGAACCACCTGCTATTTGGACCCTGATTATCCGAAGCCATTTTCATCTCTTCGTTTACCCGTCATTTCTATTCTTTATTAAGATTTTAACCCTTCCAAACCTGTTCCTTAAAACTGTACCCTCGAACATGAACAGCAAAGTGTGAGTAAAATACTTCTGGGTTTTCGGGCTGGAACCATATTGGTTCCAAAGATGTTACTGGTTATTCAACCTGTTGCTGTAGCAATGCAACTTTTGTGGTCGATGTATTGAGGTCTCATAGGATCAAAGTGCTATGTAGTCGCAGCGATAAAACCGTGATATTTTTAGCCTTGAATATGTGTCGTATGATCCAGGTCAAATGCCAGTAGAAGAAAGAAAATTAATGAGGTTCCAGTTACAAGATTAAGAAGTACTGCTGTAGTGGCTGCTGCAACTTTTTATTATGGATATTATAGATAATTGAAGAAAACGAACTTACTTTATCGAGATCTCTATTTTGCTTCCTAATAGTAGACCAAAATGTAACTCCCCTTCTTGGTAAACATTTTGAGCTGTAAATTAGCGACCTCGGATTTCATATAACTAGTTGGTAACAGTTGATTTTGCCTCCTCTTCGAGTTCCTTGTATTTCTTCTTTCTGTTGTTATCCTTGGCTATGTTATCACTTTTTCCTTCGTTCTGACTTTGACCAATAGTTCTCAACATTCAGAAAACATTTGACTTTTTCGAAGCAATGTTTCTCGTCCTTTGTCCATTTTTCTTGCTTGCAGCTTGCACTACTACCTCTTTGATTTCTTTTGTAACTATTTCTATTGTTTCTTAGTATTTCTTTTATCTTCTTTTCTATCCCTCATGTCCATTCCCCCACCTCTTTAGTGAATCGTACCTTTCTTTAATCGGTGAATAATTAGTGCAGCATTAGGTTTTATTCAAATCTCTTATTTCGTAACTTTTGTTGTAAGCGTTTGATCATTGACATTCTCCACTTTTCGATATATTCTACCCGTCCGTATAATTTTTCCCATTTGCTTCCTGTCAGTGCTCCACCTTTTCCATTACAGTAAGATGTTGATTAGTCTCCTTATATCTTTTCGTTCATAATGAATATGGCCTCTTTATTAAGACATGAATTTAAATTCTACAACCGCATAAAAAAATGCTTTTTCAAAGGCCGTCATGTGTCAGGGCTAAGATTGATGTGATTCATCAAAGAAACCGCCTTATGCAAACATAACCAATAGCAAACGATCCAGGAAAATCATGATGACTCATAGGTCAAGAGTTTCATATGCAAGGTTTTCCGTAATTGGACTTTCAGGTCTAAAACTATATAAAAGGTAACTGAGTTATCCGATAGATATCACATACACTAAGTTTTCCGATAGATATCACATAGCCAGTAGTCGTGTGATCGTATACATCCCCACTGGGAGACTCTCAGAGTCCGAAGGCGAAATTAACATTCACAGAATGTCTCAGTGTGTGAACACCAAAAATTTGTCCGTCTCTCAGTATCTAGTACTATGGTTTTGGTGAGAAAACATTAATTTAATTGAAAATTTGTTATGTCATTAGAAACTAACGACTGCTTTATTTGATTTACAAAATGCGATTTTCTTCCCGTTGTAAAATTATTTTGAATTTGTTTTGTCTCGTATATCGTCCTGAAGTAATCTGCAATTACATTTAAAATTTTATATTTGTCTAGATAATGCTCTTTAATAATTTGATCATACATGCTTTTGAGTTAATGTTTTAATACTGATTAGAATTTCGCTTCATGTCAAATTTCTGAATTCAATTTGTACTTGTTTTTTACCTATTCTAAATATATACATTTATGGATATATCTTCTCTTTATTTTTAACTAAATTTTATTTAAAAAAAGGACGTAATTTCGTCACTCCCCAAGGGACAACGCTGACAAGGGCTAAAATCTCATTCCATGTAAAAGGGGCATTGAGAGCAATCTCTGGCTAAAAGCTAAAACAAGATAAGTACAAGCGAAGAAATTGCTATTTGGGTCCTTTGTGTTTTTATTAAAATTTTATAGTGTAGTGTCCCGACGAGGCTTTGTAAAATTGATAAAGTAGAAAGTAAAGGATAAGTCATCCCCTTTCTTTTATCATTTTTGTTTGAGACAAATCCAACAGGATGGATGATGCAATCTGCAGATGTTCTTTTCGGCACATTCTCATGCAACTTTGTTGGGAGGTTAATCTCAGCACCATGATGGCGAAGTCGCCTTTGAGGGTGTACGTCGCTCTATTTTTTGTGTTACAAAATCTTTTAAGCGGACACTAAATCGCGCACTATACACTTTACGTTTCGCCCTCGTTCGACGACGATGAACGACGGTGAAACGTAAAGTGTATAGTGCGCGATTTAGTGTCCGCTTAAAAGATTTTGTGAAACAAATTTCATCGGACAAGAACCAACTGTAAATACTATTTTTTGGGGTATTCCAAGAGATGGTCGCTGGCGACGTTCTACCGAATATGTGTTTATGGTATAATTTTCTTGCTACAATCTTTTAATATTCACTTTGTGGTTATAGTCTATCTTCAACTAATAGCTACTTCTTCCACGCTTTTTCGTTAAGGATTACATTCCAACTCTTGGGGGGACTCTTTTCCAAAGCTTAAAGATACCTCTTCTTCCTGAAACTATAACATATAAGTATATTTGCTTCTTCATCTGATATTCTCTAATTTTTTTTAAAGCTCAATTATTTTTCTCTTGTTATTGTCATAAAACTTTTTGTCTTAAATTTCATGATTAACAAGAAAGTTGAAAGTTTTTTTTTTTCTAGTGCTAATTTTTATTACTCTGGAACTATTCTTTTTTAATGCAATGAATAAAACAGAACATGAATAAATTAAATAATAAATGTCTACGAGGCTAACTTTTAAGCTTGTAATCGTTCAAGTAAGAGACAATTTAAACAGATTATAAATTATACCCCCGAAGACGCCACCGGCATGGTGTAGAAATCATTAATAACTGTCTGCTGCTCTGCGGGAAAATCCACCGACTCTGAAAATTGTTTATTAAATCGGAGCAGTCGGTTCGAACCGCGTCTACCTTAATTAATCTTGAATTATTTTGTGGTTCGACGTTAAATGACCCGAGTCCATTCGATTTTCTAAATTTATAAATATCACCGATTGACTCGTTTCGAGATTTAACGAGTAACGAGATTTTAAGAAAAAAAATTCTTGTAAAAATATTTTTCACTTTTCATTTATTATTTAGGTTAAATGAAACTGCGGTTTCGGTCGTAAACCCTCGCTCGAATTTATGAAAATGGGCAGATTTAAAAAAGGAAACTTCTCCCGCACCAATTTGTTTCTTGCGTCGGCCCATTTTTTTCTCGCCACGAAAAGAATCTGGCAATAAGATTAGCCGGGCCGGCAATAAAGAAAATTACAACAGCAATTTAGTAAATGTGCCTGCTACAGTTTAATCGATGATTTGCCCCGTTTTGTTCTATTCAAGGCGAATCCTTTACTGACCCCTCGCGATAACCTTTAACGAACTAAATGTATAGTCCTTTCTCGTTAGAGGGTTCGATTACACACCATGAGAGGCTACAAATAAAAATAAGTGAATAACCTGTGATTTTCTAACTGTTTAATTTTATATTTTTGCTTTGGATTAATATGTTGTCTCTTACGAATGACCAACACATGCTCGGTAGAAAATAAATTCGCAAATAACGCGAGTCACTTAAGAGCCTTTGTCGTATTAGCTTCTAAGAAGGTCTTCGTTGGTTTTCAACTGTGCAATCAAGCTTTATATCTTATTGTAAGACAGCTCTCTGAATCGCCTTCATCTGTGGGACGTTAAGTTGCCTCTGCTAAAAGCCGAGGGTGACCGGCTATCTATACATAACCCTGAATTAGCTAAATGGCATTCTAAAGCGAACTGTCAATTCTGTCTTTCACTCTTACGTCTGTCGTGTCCACCTAATTCATCGTCAAACACAATGCGAATTTATTTATTGACAAGAGCTTAGCACCATCTCTGTCATGAAGTAAATGATAAAAGACAGAAAAGGCTTCTGTACTATTAGCTGCATGACGTTCTAAAGCGAGCTCTTTCAGCCTTATACCAGACCATCTAATCTCATCTATCTTGTCCATTCAAATAATACCAAAGTTCAGTACTAAAGACAAAGCAGTTCCATTCTTTCTCCCAATGACCATGAACTTTGTATCATCTCCTCGATGGGTAATATGGCGCGGTAGAACCCAGAGAGGAAGGTGATTTTCTTCCGATTAGGATCCAAAAGATGCTATTGACAATTTTTTTGAAGTGCTTCTAGAATTTTTTTTTCCAAATGGATTAGAACAGCTGGAAAGAAAGTGGCACAAATGGGGAAGATACTGAAAAATAAAAATGTTTAAATAATCAGCTCTCTTCTTCTTCATGGCTAGGTAGATAATTCTTGAATTTTTCCTCATGAAAGAAAAGTGGTTATTCCTGGTCTCCTCGGTACAAGATGACCTACAATACCAACTAAACCGTCTCAATTTGATTAATACTTCTGTCTTAGTCTCTTAGAGTAAGAATTCTGAGCCGCCACTTTTCGCATACCTGAAGAATCCACGGAAGACCATGACCTGCCTGACTTTCGTAACAAGACAAAACGTATCTGTATTCATCTAGCCACATTTACGTTACTACAAAGACATTCTCCCCAATCATCTTCTGACCTTTCAAAGAGAAAGAGCAGTTTCTTTCAT
The DNA here is from genome assembly GCA_033060865.1 of Dorcus hopei. NCBI lineage: Eukaryota > Metazoa > Arthropoda > Insecta > Coleoptera > Lucanidae > Dorcus > Dorcus hopei. The sequence continues at coordinate 28,359,454 of CM065423.1, read as the reverse complement.
CATAATACGGCCTTTGTCAAAATCGTTTAGCTAATGAAATTGTCGGGAGCACAAAATCTGGACATTGTTTTGGAGAACTGAAGCTCTTCTTACTCTAACAAATATAAAGTTTACTAGTATTTGTTTTAAAATAATTACACATAAACAAAGAACAACAAATAAACTTATTATGAGTTTATGGTACTGCAGGGATGTAATATAATACATGTTCAACATGTTGCATAAAAGCTGCAGTATGTTTCATTTTCTCTGTTTTCCATTACAGACGACGCTAATGGACCCTAGATAAAATTAACCCAGTAATTTCAGGAAACAAATGCGTCTCTTGCTTCATATACCTAACAAACGGTGTTATACCCCTGCTTAAGTGCCTTAAATGTCGTCGTGTGTATGGAGGCTCTTACTCTTTATGATGTTCACTCTTTGAAATTGATGGCGTTTCACTTAGGTAGACTATTTTGTAATTGCTAAGTTAAATGTGTAAACTTTGCAGGAGCAGTAAGGGTGAATGTGATGCGTTGAGCCAATACAGCCGGAGCAGTTACCGAGAGAGCAGGGCGAGCTACCGTGACAGCCGGATCCGCTGCGAGTCCCGTGAGAACGACCTGGACATCCCCAAGGAGAAACGCACACAGAAGTACCTCGTCTCCATGGTGACAATGTATGCTATTTGCCTGTGCCCGCTGATGATACTGCGATTGGCCAGATTAGCCTTGCTGGAGACGTATGACAACAGTGGTCACTTCGACATTACGTACACCATGTTCGTTTGGATCGCCTTCCTGCCCACGTGCTCCACACCGCTCCTATTCGCCTCCTGGCAGATGAGCAGGTTCGTACGCCTTAATTTCCTGTTCCGGTGCTAACCGGAAATACATCTGTGTCTGAACTGTGTAAATTAGCAACGGAAATTACCATATCAACCACACATGCATATGTACAAGGCGTCACGTCCTTTAACATTTCTGACCCTATCCAAAAATCAAATAACCTGGGCACCCCGTACATACATAAAACAACCAAATTTGACACATCATAAGCGGCTCCATTAACCAATTAAATTTTCATTTCATAATCGATGAACACTTTCCTCTAAATTGATTACACAATTAAGTCGCTCTCTCTTCCCTGATAGACGCGCATCGGGACGATGGTTATAAAATTAATTGAATGAAGGATGATTTGATGGACTTTTTTAAGGACAGAATTTATAAAGACTCTCATCACAGCATAAATCTCTTTAGAATCTTTTTCTAAAGATAAAATTCTCTAAAATACTCAAACAAATTCGAACTCGTTGTCTTACGAAATGTTGAAACGCAAAAGCGTTTTAAAAAATAAGCTTAAAGGAATTATATAACCAAATATAAATTGAAATTTAAAATGAAAGAAAAAAGAACATTATAACGAATTTTATAACTTGTACAAATTACTTGGAGGTTTAACTAATCATCACATAAATCTCTCTGGGTTCATATTAAACATTTTACAGTGAAATGGAAGTTTTCATTTCGCGAAATTATACGAAATGCTGCTTTTCTGCAAGCGCGGTAAGGCGGTGGAAAGTAATTGGTAGAATTAGAATAACGAGTGGGATTTTATTACTCCGCGGAAGAACGATATTCTGTCCAACTTAAATACGGCTCGGAAATTTAATACGTTCGCAAAAAGTTTTAATTTTCGAGAGATGCAAGTCGAGCTTACTTATCTTGTAAAAGTTAAAAGAAGTCGCTAATTACAATTGAACATCAACGTTGTAGTTAAGTCGCTGATATAAATCAAATCGATTTGGTACGTAAATAGAATTCTATAGAATTTACAGAATGCTTTTAAAATGTAGCAAATACATGTAATTTGTTTGTAATAATTCAGAGTGAAATCACGAATTATTGTTATCTTAATATGGGTTGCGAAGGTTTCGTGTTATCTACTAGGTATCTAGAAGCTCCGGAAACTTTAGCGAAAGTGAAGGTCGGTCGATGCGTGCAGAATTACTTTGGCAAACCTGGAGGCAAGTTTCGACTAATGCCTATTATCTTTCCGTTGTAGGAATAATTTGATTCTATTAAAGCCAGTCGCAGAAGGTTACGTGTGTAATTTCAAGCCGAACTTAATGTTAGTTTACCAGCGATTACCCTAACAGGGTTATCCTCACATTCCACTGAGTTAGTTTGATATCGGTTTTATAATTCAACAATTACAAAATAAAAGCAGTCAAATAAAATGGAAAGCAATAGTAAACTCTATCACAACACCAGAAAACATTCGAAAAAATTGAGAAATTAATTCTTGAAGATCGACGAATTAGGATTCATCAGATAGTTGAGATTTTAAGCATTAGGGGAGAGAGAATTATCCACATAATTTATGAACATTTGGGGATGTCAAATGAACCGCAAGATGCTCACTTCCTTCGATAAACAGCGAAGAGTTGAAAGCTCGCAGTAGTTTTGGGTTGCCTGTGAAGGGCAAGAAGAGAATTTTACTGAGAAAATTGTGATAAGAGACGAAAGGTGGATCCATCACTTTGACCCTAAGAGTAAAGAAGAACCGATGCAATGAAAGCTCACCCGTTCTTCAACAACCATCGGCTGGCTACGATTTCTTGCGATTCCAAAAGAATTTTGCCGATAGATTATCTTCCCCACGAAACTGTGGTAAAAGGGGCTTATTACAGTATCCTTTTAAGAAAATTGCAAGAGTCTATCAAACAAAATCGGCTTGAAGAAGCAGGGCAGAAACTTTTGACGACCTCCTGTGCACAAGGCAGCATTGTTCGTGATTCACTGAAGGATTTAGGATATAGACTTTGAAGAGTTGTACCAGACCCCCACAGTCCAGATTTGGTAGCCCACGATTATTTTATATTTCGCCATTTGAAGAAAAAACTTTGTGCACAGATTTTCGGACGATGAAGAGTTACAGTTGGAAGTAGAAATTTTTTTTACAGTCCAAGAAAAAATTCTTTTAATTAAAAATCAAACTAATTGATCAAAAATGTAAAGATTTCAGCAGCACTATTGACAAATAATCAAATATAAAATAATTAATTGGTCATCATTTATAGATAAATAATATGTCACTTCAGTATAGGTCGAAGTAGACTTCGTCACAGTCAAGTAAAATATTTTACCTGCCTAGGCCAGGTAAAGTACCGCATTTTCTCCTTGAATGGGTATGATAAAATTGTACTTTTGAATCTGGTAGAAAGATCTTTTTTTATTCCATCCCCCTTCATAGCCAAAGTACTTGGAGTCAAATGGCACCGGTACGTATGTAACTTTTTCTGCAAATGCTTCACAAACGAACTTTTTGCAAAATAGTAAAGTATACAATTATATCATAAATATAAATAAATAAAAATGAAATATCATATAAGAAGAAGAAAAACGTATTTCCACTTAATTTACGAAGTTATTTTCCGTTCCTTGAAACCGTTTGTGCCTTACTTCATTTGCGAAGAGCGACGAGAAATATTTACCGTTTGTCTCTTGGGGGGCGAAATTGACGCACTTACCCTCCAGCGACGTCGTGCTTATATATACTCTGTTTAAAATTGCTTCTGCGGAACCGAGCAATTTTCCTAATTTTAAACGAAGTCCGAAAAAACGGGCAGTTGCTTTCATTGCTTTTTACTTTCAATCGAGCATCAAATTTAGATCGACGAGTTTGATTATAACTGCTTTAATTGAGCTTGAAGTTGATTTATTTCAATCGACGCGCTTTATTTTCCGGAAGAGAATTATTATATTGCCGCCAAATTCCTTTTTGTTTTACAACATTTAATGGGACAAAGCGTCCATAAAAGTTCGACAATATATTTATTTTTATATTTTATCAGTATGAAACTGAATGAGTTTGTCTGTTATATTTGTGGTATTTGTTATCATCATAAATTATCTGCTTTGTATTACGAAAACAAATAACAGAGTGTAATAACCAATTTATTGGTGTTGTCCCAAATATGTATTTTTAATGGATTTTTCTGCGATGTCAGTTATCTGAACTTTTTTGCAAGATTTATCGTATGCACACGTATGGGAAAGGACGGAGAAAAAGGCATAAAACGAGAAATAATTTAATTCTGGCCGCAATGAGAGTTATCTCGTCGAAACCGAGAGAGATTTTAATGAATAATAAAAAGGTGACGAGCCCGCGCCAGCCATAAAACCCATAAAACCCTTTCGCGCGAATTAAATTATGATCGAGTTTTATAAAAATTTTACGCGTCCGCTAAGGGTACTTTAAAAAAAAAAAAACCGATCGACGCGCGTTGGTTTCCCCCCAACGCAAACTTACTTTCCAATTAAAAATTGAATTTGATTTCAATAGCCGATAGACGAGCTATTTTTAATTAACGCGACGCGCCGCGCCGCGGCCAATCATTAAATGATTTGGGTTTATTAATTTTAATGTTTACTCTTATTGACCACCATTTAAATGTAATTTATGGGATAAATTATCGGCGAGTATTAAATGTGCAACATGTGCCGTATTATCCTATTTCATTACCTCTCATAATATTCCATTCTCTGGCCTATGGTGTATACAGTAACGGTTCACAAGGGATCTGGAACGTGTTGCTTCCCAAGATAATTTTGGGCCTATTAAATTCCTGTGTTGTTGAGAAATTTCGTTTAATAAAATTTAAAAATAATTAAATTTGTTTATACACATACATCCAGTTGTTGTTTTATAATATACATATACTGGGTGTCCGGTAAAGAATGGGCCATACTTCAAGGGTGGCTTCTTTGGATCAAAATAAATCGATTTAGATCAATTTATCTTAGTACAATTTTGCTTAATTAAAAAGTTATGGCCTTTCAAAGATAATTTTTTTATATCAATATTTTAGCAAAACTCGCTCATTTTTGGAGACATTTAACTGTAATTTGGTATTTAGAGGTTTCTTGTACTCCTGAATCTGAATATCTGCTTATTTTAAACGTAACGTATAGAGGGCGCTCTAGAGATCCTGACATTCTCTTGTTTATTGTCGTACTTTTTTTTACGTGAATATTTTTAAAATATGTTTCGTTTTCTTGAAACGACATTTAATTTACTTTAAAAAAGGCATACTTGTCACATGTCGCTAAAGTACACCAGTTTTGAGAAAAATGGCTTTGAATGTGAAAATGTTGAATACTTACTACACCAGTAACGCTACTTCAGGATGAAAAGACAATTACCTAAAGTTGCACTCCTTCGTAATTTACTTAAAATTGAAAAAAAATTACAATTCCACATTTAAATCAACGATTCATTACGTAAAAAATTCTTATTATGTTTGCTATGGCCGCATATTTCACTCATAGTTTAATTTTCAACTCCAGATTACTCCCATAGTAAAAGTTATAAAAACAGTTGTTCCCATGGAAATAAAGTGAAGATTAAAGTTAAACTGTAACTGAAAAACGGGTAGACCTAAAACAGTAATATTCAGCATTATCATATTCAAAGCCATTTTTCTCAAAACTGGTGTACTTTAGCGACATGTAACAAGTATACCTTTTTTAAAGTAAATTAAAAGTTCTTTCAAGAAAATGAATATAATTTAAAAAATATTCACGTTAAAAAAAAGTACAGCAATAAACAAAGGAATATCAGGATCTCGAGAGCGCCCCCTATATGTTACGTTAAAAATAGGAAGATATTCAGATTCAGCAGTACAAGAAACCTTTAAATACCAAATTACAATTAAATATCTCCAAAAATGAACGAGTTTTGCTAAAATATTGAAATAAAAAAATTATCTTTGAAAGGCCATAACTTTTTAATGAAGCAAAATTGTACTAAGATAAATTGGTCTATATCGATTTGTTTTGACCCAAAAAAGCCACTCTTGAAGTATGGCCCATTCTTTACCGGACACCCGGTATACAGTGCCATTCATAAAATTCGTAACATTTTATTACTGACTTTTGCAAAAAGATTTTACAGGTATCAGTTCGTACATTGATCGAAACAAAAAGCACCACAACCATATTTAGTTGATCATTTAAATTAGGAGGGAAACTCGAAAAATCGAAATTCTCAGAAACAAGAAATTGCAATATCCCGTAAGCTATTAAATTTTTTCTTATAAAATTGATGCAATGGACAAAATTGAGTTTCAGAAATAACCTACAAAGTCTAAAAACAGTAGTCTATAAAAAACTATGACCGAAAATCTTCTTGTTTGGAATTTTTCTTGGATGGTTTCTAAACTAAAACATTATTAAAAAAAAACGGTGCTACTGTAGTGTGCGGTCTACCTGCATGTTTCTAATGTAGCATGCGGTTTAGCTGAATGTTTCTAATACCGGGTAATTTTTTTATTTTTTTTTAACCCTTGCTATGAAATTTAAATTAACTGAGAAATAAGTCTTTGTACTGTTTTAGGTTATTTTACAGCCAAGCAAGACTTGATAAAAAAATTAAAAAATCTATCAACATACTATGCGGTTTACTGGCATGTTTCTAATTGTTCTTCCTGAACCTTGCAATTAATTAATCCTTTAATTATGACAAGTTGTAACAATATTCCTAATATTAATTAATATCCCTAATTTTCATAGAAAAACGTTTATACCGAAGCAAGTAAATCCTTTAATTACTTCGTCACAAACAAATAGGGTCAAATTAGAGATTAGCATGTTTTCCAAATATATTTTGAGAGTAGAACGCACTTTCCAATAGGTACATCTCAGATTCGCAGGTAGACCGCACACTACAGTAGCACCAAAAAAACTTTACAGGCTATAAACAAAATTTATTTTTGTTTAGTACGAAGAAGTAATTGTAAAGATGCTTTTTTTGTATAAAAACATATTCTACAATAAATAAATTATTATTTTGGTCTTTTAGAAATATAGTAAATTTTCCTATGTTACGGACTATGAAAGGCACTGTATGTTCAATAAAGGGAATCTTTTTGTAAATTATATAAAAATTTTAAACTGTTGACATAGAACGGCTGTCTGGTTCACAAAATAAATGTATAGACCCATTCTTAAATTCTACATACATAATCCATTCATTACCTATTTACCATCGTAGTAGGCCGTTATTTTCAGTAACATCCATTCACAATCTTTTTAGACTCAAAGTTTAACGAGCTCAGTCCGACTGTCTTCTAAACGGAACTCATACCCACCGTGGTTGCCCAGTGATCGCATCTCAAATCACACCCACCCCACCGTGATCACTCAGCTGTTTAGTCAGACAACGTAAAATAACTACGGATTAAACGAAACCAACAACATCGCCCATGAACTAAGCGCAGGGTTAATGTCATTTTAACATACGCCAAATTGTGACGATTCAAAACAGATAGATCAACGAAACAAATTTGAAAAGTAACGCAACGTAAATACACCTCGTGATGAAAGGAAAAGATCACAATATTTTCTAATTCGGGATAACCTTAAAATCTAAATCGACATGACATTCATTCTCAAAATTTAGTTGCATACATGAGTACCACATTTTCACTAGACTTTCATGGCATACTACGGTGGTAAATAGATAAGGAATGGATTATAATTAAGTGCAATGTGCGGACCTACTAAGGAAGACATCGGGTACCGGGGTACCCGAATACAACGCCTATAATTGTAACCCGAGTAACATTTTCTTTATCTGGGTACCCATCATTACCCGGGTACGTCGGCTATCCGAATACTATCGTGCGATTATTACCCGGGTATCATTTCTTTATCCGGGTACCCGATATTACCTGCATACTTTGTCTGCGCAGATTCTCGAAAAATCTGTTATTACACGATAAAAACTTGATTATTATATTATTATAACAATCGGACACTCATGTAGTTCGTGAATCCGTTTAAGTTGAAATATCCAAATTTATACGGATATCCGCACTTACACAGTTATCCGTGTAAATTCGGGTACCCGTGTTAGATCCGGACTTTAGTTTTGTACCTGTACCCGAATTTATAGGGGTACCCGAGCTCATATGATTACCCGAGCACGATACGGGTACTACCCGGGTAGTTTATTCGGGTACCCGGGTAGGTCGAAGATACGAGTATGTCTTCCCTAGAACCTACCTCTAAATTCTTCAAAAAATTTGTGAAACGAATAGCTCTAAACGCCGCGCCGACTTCTTTCCCGCAAAAAGAAAATAATTTATAAACGTAGTTTTAAAATATTTCAATATTTCTAATTTGCTATACATATATTTATGTATGTATTTTTTAAACTCTTTTTATTTTCTTGTTTTACATCTTCATTCTACCTATCTAGTTCTGCTTAGTTGGATGTTATTTTTTATTAATCTACTTACCTAGGTTGCTTAATAAGCTACATATTATTTAAACGCTTTCCATCTATTGTATTTTCCATTCCTTTTTTGTTACATTTTTCTTGAAAATTCTTTATCTATTTCTTTTTGTTCTTTGTTAGTTAATTTATTTTCATTATTTTTTATGTAAACTCATTTTGCCATCGAGTGTTAATTCCTATTCTTAAACTTATTACATAAAATTTGCTTCTACCTTGTCTTATTGTCGTTACTGATACTGCTATGTATCTCTATTTCTTTCTGCAATGCAATGGCTAACAATCGTACTCGTATGTACATACAGTGATAAAAATTATTCTGTAAAATTACTAAGAAAAACGTTGGTTTTTTGTTACCTATGATTTTCCTAGTAAATTTACAGTTGTTAGAAGTGAAGTGTAAAATTCCATTTCATTGTTTTATTCAGTACTTTTACACATTCTTGGTAATCTTCCGTGGTATTCACTAGGGGAACTACGTAAATTTACAGAATGCATTTTATTTTACCTATATTTTCCAGTAACTTCTAGTAATTTTATCACAACACTTATAATCATTAAGAAAATTTACACGCGTTCTCTGTAAATACACACACTTCAATAGTTTAGTGTAAATAATTCAATATTTTCAAATTAAAATTACATATTATTGTAATTGTTCGTTGTAACGTTCTACAAGAATTAAGGAAAAATAAATGTAATTTTATGTAGAATTCAAATCGTTAGTCAATCTATATAAAATCACATCAATATTCTATGTAAAAAAAAAATGTGTAATTTTACTGCCATTTTTATCAGTGTATGTGAAAAAACCACAATTAAGGAAACTATGTAGTGAAATGTGTTAAAATTGAAAAAATTATTTGAAAGAGCAAAATAAATATTAATGTGACGTAAAAGAAAATACATCAAAATTTTAAGAATTAGATAATAAAAACAAAATACGAACAGAATCAGAAGACGTACAATGATACATACAGGGTTGGGCAAATGTCTGGAACCAAGTTAATATCGTCTGTACCGTTAATTCGATTTCTCTGAAAATTTGTACTAGTATATAAGATTTTAAGGCGAATTTAACTAACATTTTTTTGTTCACAAAATCTTGTAAACAGACACTAATTATGCGCACTGAGACTTTACGTTTCGCTATCGTTTGATAGCTTCTTCAGAAGTGAAAAAATATAAACAAGGTTGTCAATAGAAACAAGGTTGTTAATAGACTTTCGCTTTAACCGGAAATTATATCAACTTTTGTTTTTTAAATGGAACACTCTGTATATTTATAAAGATTTAAAAAGAACATTTTTTTTTAGGAATTTAATGATATAAGTATTTGGGTCCTGCGATGTTAACTTACTCCAAAAGGAATTCTTTTAATTTCTCTGTAAATACTAAATACATTTGTTATCATGGAAACCTTATATCGAAACTACATTGTACAGAAAAAATTGTAAAATTTAGTTTAGGGCGAAAACAGTTTTTAAAGAAACAAAAGAAAAAAACTTAAATATCAAAAAACAATGTAAAACTATTTAATAAGTTGCTGAAAGTGATAACCGTTCACTTCTTGACAATATGCTAGACTGTCAATAAATTCTTGTGTAACATTTGCCAAATTTTCTGGACGAATCAATTCTATTTCATCAATTAGTCTTTGTCTTAATTCTTGCAAATTACATCATCAATATTTCTATTAGATCCTTTTCACTTAACTAAGCCACGTCGAGTTAATTACTTAATTAATTTGACTTTGACATTACTCAATTTATTTTGTATTTTATAAGGTTTCCATGATAACAAATGTATTTAGAGAAAAATTAAAAGAATTCCTTTTGGAGTAATTTAACATCGCAGGACCCAAATATTTATATTACTGAATTCCTAAGAGAATGCTCTTCTTTTTTTTCTAATCTTTATAAATATACAGAATGTTCCATTTAGAAAACAAAAGTTGATATCATTTCCGGTTCAACCGGAAGTCTGATTCGAATGAACAAATGTTACTTAGATCCGCCTTAAAATCTTATATACTACTACAAATTTTCAGAAAAATCGAATTAACGGTACAGACGTCATTAGCTTGGTTCCAGACATTTCCCCAACCCTGTATGAATTCGACAAATATATACAAACAAAAGAGAACCGAAATAAACAACATGCGAACAGAATGTACGTTGAATTGTTCTAAAATCAAAGGATCAATAGAAACAGAAAGGAACTGTAAAGAAACGCTAACATAATATTGAATTAATTCTATACAAAGAAACAAAGGAGGATTAAAACAAACAACAAATCAAATACCGAATTAAGCGAACAGAGACTAAAAGAAGTTAGTGATTGAAAATCAAAAGATTATGAATAAACAGACAAACATAAGCAACTTGTAAATAAATTAAAAAAACAAAATGAGAAACATTTGAAAATGAAAGTTACGATTCAGTTTTTACACAAAATTTCAAAATTAGAGTCGAACAAACAAAGTATAAGTAGAAGTAAAAATAAAATGCAAAATACCGAAGGCGAAGTTCAGTTAAATGTGTCTTCCGAGGACAGTAAATGGGTGGAAGACAAAATACATCAAGCTTGGTGGGACGAGTTCTGCGAAATGATGGATAAGCATCACACGAAGACAAAGGGGCCCCTCACGGCGAGATTTTGGCCTATCAAGGAACAGACTTCCGGAAGGAGAAGGCATCTAGTGTATCTGCAGGACGATCGTCGAGTAAGGTTGAATGCTGCGAAGGTGCAGGACGTTCAAGTTGACTACGAACATCTTTTGCGGCAACACCTGAAAACAGAAAAATGTTAGTGTAGTATAGTGAAAGACCAAGTGAATGAAAGGCCTGTTTAGTAAAAAAAGTGCAATGTGCCGAGAGAGTTTAATTTTAGTTGAGTTCAGAAGAATGTTTATAAAATTTTAGGTTAGGAATTTTTGTAATGTTAATTTTAAGTTTCACAAAGAAAAATACTTACGTTATTGAATGTCGATCAAAGTACGAAAACGATTAAATTAAATTAAGCTACTTACCAGTTAGGTTTGTTTAAAAAACAGTAAAGACTTTTCCAAGTTTCATTAGCGCGAAGAAAGTAAACATGATAGGCAGTCAGGTCAACGTAAGTGTGTCGAACGCCCCAAACAAGGGACGGAAACCAGAAAAATTTGGAACCAGAATTTTTAAGCGCGACGCACGTGTATTCCATTTCAAACATGTACGAACTCGATGAATGAGAGTATGGAGGAAGATGATTGTATTTACGCAAGGGAACGTGGAATTCTTGCTCGAATCTTATAACGAACGGACGTTTAAGAATTCTGTAAACAAAATTTTATTTAATTATAGTTGAAAATTTTCATACAAGCCAATTTTGAATGTTTCTCGACCCGTAAATGAATCATTTTACGTTAATTAAAATTATTTAAACTTGAAAATGCATAAACTTTCTCGATAAAAATGAACACGATTTTAACAAAATTGGTTCTTCAAAAATCTAAGAACCTTTTTGATTATCGAGATTCCGTTCTGAAATCGTGTTCCAACTATTTGTGCTGACGCAAGTTTTTGACATAATATCCTTACATATTGTGTAATATAATCCTTTCCTGCGAATATAGATTAAGATTTACGCTCAAGTGGTCTTTAGGTACTAACCCTTGTGTGCTCGAAGCGTAGTGCTGAAACAGCGGATTCTGGTGATTTGCTTCGCCATGTGCTATCACGTTAATGTATTCCGACTTAAATTATTCTGTAACGCATGTATCAACGTCCTTTATATGTAAATTATTCACTAGCGTCGAGACGTCGCGATTTTTCCGTGCGGATACATTTGAATATTTTAAAGCAGAACGCATGGAGAGCTTTCCGCGGTTGTAAATCACCTAATATCAAGTGTTTCATGTTGCTCGTTTAACTAAAAATTGCTTTTATAATTAGACTATCTGATTGTGAAACAAAGTATTTTCTCGCCCAGGCCGAAATTGATGAATTATGAATGCGTTCGAGGAAAATTTGTCGCTTGAAATGGACTATGACCTAGATACGAATACTCGTAACTCACAATCAAGAAAAGTTTCATTTAACAATGTAAAACTCAGACAAAAGTAAAATACAAGCTATCATACAAACGATTCAAGCTAAACAACAAAGTTCTCTCAGCGGATGAAGCCAAAATTTGGATCGGGAAATTTATATTCTTAATCGAATTACATAAGGAAAGTTTCGATTGTTCTCTCCGAGTCTGACAACGTAACGAATCGCTGGCATTAATTCAATAAGGCGAGCTTATTTCAGGGGTACTCGATAGTACTCAAGTGTAAATACAGAAATGGGAAAGGCCCGCGCAAACAAACCAGAACAGAAGGCGAATTGTGCTTTATTGTTTCGCGGATTTTTGTGCGGAAGTTACAGTTGCCAAGTTTGAACAATACTTGTTTCTTTTTGGCATAAACTCTTCGGTTTCGAAATTTATTGTCGTGTCCTAAGAAAACCATTTCCTTACTTGACAAAAACTTTTCTCCTCGTAAATCTCACATTTTATTTAATTGCTTTTATTTTTCAAAAATGTTCAGATGTAAAAGTCTTATTAACGAGGCGCCGTGACGCCGGATGTCTTTTATGTATTCTGTTAAAAATTTCCACACGTGTGCTCACTCACAGAAGAAGTGCTGTTGCGCAACGAATGCTACCCTGTCCTCATTATATTTATGTAATGGTTGTAATTTGTAAAGTTTTGTATATTATTAAAAGTTTGAGTTTTGAATTTTCAAGTCGAGCACAGTCGTTATTATTTTATTTGTCTCGTTTCTTCTTAGATTATCTATAATTTTTCGATATTATTTCTTATTGAGGATGCTGGAGAATTTTATTTACAATACAATTTAAATTAAAATTAAAGGAAAACGTTAGGAATTCTTAAAACGGAGATTTGAATTGTTTGCGTGTTGTAGTGATTTATTTGTTTACTTGTCAAAGTAGTTGCTCAAAGTGAAGCCGTTGTTAAGCCCCCCATACACCTGCGAACAAATTGCGCAAACTGACGTTGCACAACAAGTTGTTGTGCAAACAAGGTCACCCATACACTATACGCAATATTGTGCAAACTCCAGTTGCTTTTGCAATGCACCTACGGAAACATGCCGCCTGACGACGGTATAAATCAATAAACTCATTTAAAAATTACTGCACAATGTGTCGTACAAAGCCCAAACACGATGCAATCGTTGCACAACGCCACTCGTTGCGCAATTAATTTCAAACAATTTTGAATTTCTGCAACTAGTTGCGCAGCACGCCAAACAACACCATACACTATACAATTGTTTGCACGACAGCCTCTGTTGCGCAATTTGTTCGCAAGTGTATGGGGCCTATTATCCTTTGCATGGAATAATCTGCTTCAGGTGGTTTGCATGCATTTATCAAGTAAATATTTTAGAGTTCGTATTTCAACTAATCACGTCAGTTGCGCTTAAAGGTCAAGTTCACGTCCGACCCGGCACCGTAACGATCATAAAACTATAAAACATTTCCATGACTGTATTTCTTTCGTTCATCAACTGCTCTTTCTTAACCGGGGACGTATCGTCATTTTGGGGATAATTATTTCTGGAAAACTAAAACGTGTACATAAAATTGTTCCCATGTTCTGTGATGTCTATTCTTTCACCATTTTTCCTTTGTCGGTCTGTTTAAGAATCACCCCCTTCGTAGTTTTTTATATTCGATATACTCGCTTATAAAAGCCATATAAATTTGTAGGAGCTCTGAATATGTCGAATGAGAGTAAATTATGACATTTCAAAACTCCTGTACGTATATATTTTTCTAATATTTATGGGTTTGTAGAATGGAGTAAAGAAATAATATAAATCCATCCGGCAGCCCTTCTTGGTTTGATATTCTTTCATAAACATCCGTCGGGTTCTGCTCATGTTTGCTGGCCGTAAAAATAAATGTTTGCCGAACGCCCCGGAATGATGCACGCACGCCTGCTGTCGAAACATATTGAGTTCTTCATCCTCCGTCTTTTCGCCCGCAACCATTTTTTTCGCCCAAATTTTCCATCCTTGGAACAATACGTACGCGCCTGTCACACGCAAAAGTTCGAACAATAGGCGCCGTAATAAACATGCCATGTATATTTTGTTTAACGTAAATTAAACACGGGGTTTGCGTGAATACTTGTGAAATTGTTGAGTGATGTGGGAGGCACGGCAAAATGCGAATACACTGAAAATTCGACCGTAAAGTCTCTATTTCAATATCGACAAAGTCTTCTTGTATATTGATGTTTAGTAAAATGTCTGAGGTTTATGAAAACAACAATTAGTTACTGTAGGTTGCGGTATATGTATCTGTATAGTACTTTATCAAGACCTTGTTTCACAATATCGACTTCTCAGACGAAGCTGACCGCCACATATTTGCCACTAACAAAAACAGATTATCTTTGTGCTACTTCCAGTCAATCCCAATAAAAGAAAATAATAAGCTACTTACGCTTCTAAATATGATAGAAAAAGATAATGTACTTGTAAATAAGATTTTGACTGAAATTTTGTTAAACTATGAAATGTAGCCTGTACAACTTGAACGAATACAAATGCTGCTTACATAACAAATCTCAATAAAATGAATGCGGTCTGAAATGGAATTAAAATTTCAGGCGCAGCTGAAACTATGCCTAGCTGAATATACATACGAGTATGCAGATACAAACGCGAGTTGCTTATTTTGCCGACTGTAATTACGAAGTTTGTTTTGTTCGAGTTATCTACATACGAGGCAGAATTTCGAATTGGGGTTGTATCCTAAGCAAAGACTTGCTCCCAGTACAAATTGCAAGTGTTTGTTTCAGAGCGGTGGTTTAATTTGGTTAATGCCCGGTTGCACCAACTTTTTAGGCAGAGTTTAAATTTAAGTGGTGTGTAGACTATGACATTATTTATAGATTTAACAAAATATTAGTCACATTTTAATTGATACTTAAGTTGAAGTTTAAATGTCAATCAGAATGTATTTGACATTATACTGTAATGCGCCCGACTAAAATCCCGGTTTGTTGACCTTTTACGGACAACTAATAACACTGCCCCAAACAAAACAAATTAAATTTATTGCCAAATTAAATAACTGGACCGACAATATTTACCTGCAAAATTCCAAAAGAGTCACCCAAACTTTACTACGACAATTGGTCTGGACGGTCGACTACCTGCTAAGTACCTAGGACCTATTGCCGCCGCTACGGGTTAGTCTATTGGCCTATATTCTGTTTTGGTTGAACGACCCTTCGGAATCAGCGATAAACTTCACCATAATAATATTGATAATAATTATAATCTCGTTATCGCTGTGAATCTGGACCTACGTTGTGGTAACCTGCGTCGGTAAATAAGTCAAGAGAACAAAGGAGCTAATTACGTTAAATAAAATACGAAGTGAGATTTAATTAATTATTTCAAAGAAAAAAGGTAAAAACTCCTTGTACCAGTTACTGCGGGATCTGATATAATGAGCGTAAAAACCTTGCGTTTGAAATCAATACACAGAAACCAAAATTTACGGTTATCAGAAGTACAGTAGAACTCGCCTAACAAATTTCACTTTCGAATATCGGCGCGGCCTAACTGCTTAGAAATCACACAGCTGGTGGTACCGTACAGACACAAATCGTTGTTGCAGAGCTCTGCTCCTTAATTAGATTGACAATTAATTTAAGTTCAACTTAGATTTGGTCTTGTACTAGTGTTTGTCACTTCAGATCGTATTCTAAGACTCGTTCTGTACAATCAACCAACGCACAGTGTGACACAGTGGGTCTACAGTGTACTTAATTAATGGAATTAATTAATCAGATGTTTTGGAGAAGTATGTGATACAAAATGCCGCCCTCGGCGACCATTTTGCAGGCCAATCAATAGCAATCACCAGTTTTTCAGAGACTCCTTTTGGAAGTGATGGAAAACCCTAGCTAAATTAATTAATTAAGGTCTAATGGGTAGGATCTTTTCTCGCTACGTACAATTGCCTTGAGAGGGCGGTACTATGTACAGCCTTTTTTCAAATCCCTTTCTTCGTCGTTTTTCGTCGGCTAAACCTATCTAATTAATTATTGCGCAATGAACCCAAATGACTGTTTTCGACACTCCACTATGGGTGGTTACGGTCTTTCAGTCTCTCGGCAAATCGCTCCTAATTAACCTGCAAATCTTTCGGCAAAGACCACAGCTTGGTCCACACATATACAGGGTGTGAAGAAACTTTATTAAGAAGATGGCTACGAGTAAGTGGTTAAAATTGTTCGGCCTCGTAATTACGAAAGTCGTAATTGGTCTTGATTTCTGGGTTTTAGATCGTGCTGGCGCACTTGGTTTCAGTGGCAGATATAACTTGCTTCAAACCAGTGATTCAGGTTGGCGATTTCCCTGTACAAATCGAAAACAACAGTTAACGTATTTCCAACTTGCCTGAGAATATCTCCAAAGGTCGAATTATTTTCTAAGAGTACACTGCGTTGGAATTTTCCAGATAGATTTGAGGAACAGTTACTTGCTGCTGATTGGTTAAAGCACAGAACTGGCCTAATAATTAAAGAAACAATGACTAACTAATTTTACTAAGGTGAATGTCACTAGTGGAGTTTTAATACTCGATTCAAACGTAAATAAAATAGTTTGATTAAAATTATCTAAATGCAATGGTAATATCGCACTTTACCGACTCTTTAGACACTAATTAATGCAAATTAAATTATTCTTACTCAATTGATACCACCAAATGTGTGACGAAGACATACAAATAAATGCAAATTACCTAACCGCGTATTCTGTGTAACACTCACGCACTTCGCGCACTTTAATTTAAAAAACCCGCGTCGCGACGCGCTCGTGTTTGGTTTAATTGTCCTTTCTTAACACACTGTATTTTAACCGTACCGAAATAAATGATTTATCTAGAAAATGAGTAAATTACTGCAAGCAAGTCAAAATTAATTAGTCAACCGCTCGTTAGCGAGATTCGAACGTTTCTGTCCGTTTTCCGCGCTTCGTCCTTTTCAAGTAAAAATTAAACACACCCCACGGACTTCGTAAGATAAATTTTGAAATCACCTCGACCAATGGTAATCGCTGCTTTTAGTTCTAAAATCACGCCTATTCCCTCATTAGCTTATTAGATGCAACTCGCGGGTGGGCTGTCGCAATTGAACCCTTTATAATTTTAACTTTACAAGTGTCCAGGCTGACATTCTTAAAGTATCTGGTGCTTGTTTGAAACAAAGCAGACTAAAGCGAAGGACTTCAACTCGCATCGTAATTTGATATCTTTCTATAACTGGCATGTCCCCGATCCATACAGAGATCCGAAAGACAAAGCTAAATGGTTACGATGATTTGTTTATGATGGCAGAAAAACCCGAAGTGTTATTTGCAGGGCTAGTGTTACAAGTTTTACGAACTTGCTCTGGGTCTTCTATTCTCTTGAGAAAGGGTAGAGCTCCTAATCATCTGGTCGCATTTTTACAGCGTACACTTCGAACACGTGTTTGTTATTTGAAATTAAACATGCAGTAACCGATTTTGTTTTGAAAACAAATCCCGCGTCCGGTTCAATACTGACCATACGTAAATGTCATATTCTAAACATAACTTAAATTTAAGCTCTGCTTAAAAAGTTGGTGCAACCGGTCATAAGTTTCTTTAGCTTCGAACTTGCATGCACTGCAACTTTCCCAAAAATTTCCTGTTTCAATTTTGTGCTTTCCTAAGAAATAATTAATGTCTCTAGTTTTTTAACTAAAACTTTAATATTGATCTTGTTAATATTTTGTTCTTACTTGCATTACATGCATTTAATATGTCTTTAAATATAGTCCGCCTAGAAAACTTCCAAAATTTTGAATTTCTGTAAAATTCTGTGAATTTCTTTCAATATGTTATTTTCCCGACATCCTAGGAGCATTTCCACTTCCCTGAGGAACTCTTATTTCCTTTGTTTTCGTGCACGCATATATTTTTTTATCCCTAAAGACTCTGTCAGTTAGATAGGATTCTAAGGTCTTTGTTTATTACTTGGAGGGCAAGTTTTTATCTTGTAGCTCAGATCCTCATTGCCAAACCGTATTACTCACCTACGTCGTAGCTAGGAAGATAGTTGAGTAAACTGTTTCCTTTTCTATTGCTTTGTCTTTGACATTAATTTACTTCGAGACCCAAACTAATAATTCAGATTCAGATTTCTTGTTTCTATAATTACCATAATTGTTTTTTTTTGGATAAAAATCTCTGTAATTTCAGCCAGAACCATGTCACTCTATTATTCTTTTACCAACGTCTTGTTTTGTTTTCCTTCTGTTATCACTGCTGTTCTCTCTGGTGCTAATTTCTAAGCTGAACCCGAAGAAACTCTTCTGTAATGAAAAACGAAACGTCGGCAAAAGCACAGTTCCATCGGAAGCCATAATAGAGGAAATAATCAACGGCCCCGGAAGTCTTCAAATTAATTTAATTTCTCAAACAACTAAGATATGATTGGTAGTAAGTAGTGCGTTGTTACGGTTCCAAAATTTTCATTAAAAATGTCTTTAATATTTGCGAAGTACTCTGTATGTTGCATGGGAAATTCAATGGTCGTTTGTGCCTACGTGACTCCCGGGATGTCTCAACATGAGGTGATTGATATTGTACTGTTGCAATAACCTCTACCCCTAGGAGATGTTCTATTTCACTCTTACGCCCGGTTAAAACAGAGGCTATCTCGTAACACCCCCATCTCGGTCGCATGTTCTTTCTTCAGCGCGTGACTTTTGTTGCTAGTGTCTTCGCGTGCACGCTTATTGTCAGTGAAATGCCCACCATTTTGTGCCTTGATCATGTTGGATCTTTTGATCGAAGCCTAAACGGAAGTTATCTATACCGAGATTTGCTTAAGTGCACGCTAAGCAATACAAGCTTTCTTATAAGCTTCTCGAAGCCTGTTGCTGCTGGCAACTTTGTGCGTTCTTCGGTTTGTAACACGTTTCTTTCTTTTGCTATTTAGGCTTGTAGTCGTAACCCTTTCTGACTACTTCTTTTTTTTTGTAACGCCATTCGAGACCGACCCTTGTCTGGAAAAATTGTAAGAGCCGCCCTAGCAGCTAAAAGTCAAAGCATCGCTGTCCTCCCCCTTCCCCCCGTTGGAGTTGGAGTCAACCGTCGATGTTACGAGTTAACAGGAGGGACCGTGACGTAACACCTTGACGCCGCGCCGTCCTGTTTAGAGATGGACATCTTGAGAACGACCTCCTCCGCCAGATTGCATCTCGTTTTTTTGTTCTAACCTCATCTTATTTTGCTTTAACGTTTATTTAGTGTGGTTCTAAACGCCGTGTTGTGTTAATTTAATTTTAACTGAATAATTTAGACTATTTAATTCATTTGTCATTTAATGTTCATTAGAGGATTTGAGCGATTTGATTTATTAAATAGTCCTCCGAATACAGTAAGTAGTCAATGTTATGCCGATCATTTTTGCGGTGGTGTCACTGATGTCAACGGCGCTTTCGAATTCGACTCGTGCAAGCACTCGTCAAATTCATACCCCAGCGCCGTTAATATTCGTAGCACTACCACAAAAATAATCGGCAAAACATTAACTAGTCATCGTATTATATATGAATATTTATTTTTTGCATTTTGTAAATGAAAGGCAGATCTGTTTCTCGGTTAAAGTTTTAATTAATCGGGATAGTATTTAGTATTTTCTTACTCAACTTATTGAGACCCCGTCTGGGTTTTACGATTTGCTTATGTTTAAAATTTTTGAGTGACACTAAATAAAAACAAGTGTGCTCAGCTGGTGATTTTTATTTTATTTACATTTTATTCCTCCTTTGTTTCGGGGTTAAGTTTGACTCCGAACTATTCTCCAAGAGTTAGCCGACCGTGTTAGAGAACTTAAATTGCCCTTCTTCAATTTGCTGTCCTTCAGGTAGGTAGCAGAGTTGTAACTTCATCTGGTGATTTTCGTGCCTTTGGTAACGCGATACTTTCCTCAATCTATTCTGTGAATGAAAATAATAACAAATTTTTTTAAACTAGACGAATACCCAATATGCAAATGAAAGCTTTAACATGCCTGATTTACTTCATTTTGTCTTACGTAAGGAATTTATATGCGGCTTGTTTCAACTTGTTTTGGAATTGTACGGGCGCAATAAATCCAGCGCGACCCCTTTCTGTCTACAAAGTAAAACGTATGTCTTACATTCCCCCTAAAGGCCCTATTTCTTGTGTGATTCAATTTCTTGAACAATTTAAATTATGAACTGAAGTGCAGCAAAATTTAAGTTGAAACAGAAATTATCTGAAAAAATAGAATCTTGTACAAGAAATAAGCATAACATAATATAATTTTTAAATCAATCGTTATAAATATGTAAATCATAAGAGTCAGCACTTACGAGTAGTATTCTCTCAAACTTCTATAAAAAAAATAATATTAAAATACGTTTTCTCTTTCAGACCAGCAAAAGAAAGATTGCGAGGTTACTTCCGTCTGAGTAACAGGAAGTTACGCCAGTCATGCGAGACTGTAATAACGTCTGCCGGAACTCCGGCAGTGCCTAGGGCGAGTGGTCACCGGAGCGAGGCTATGGCCCATCATGCCGAAGAGGGCCATTCCGATACTAGCAGCTTCCAGCATGATTTCACGTCGTCTTGATTACATTTCGGCGCAGTTCGGTACGTATTTTTGGCTTTAACTTCCAAATAAGCCTAATCGCTTATAATTAACCGGCCTACGAAGAACCAAACTCAAAAAGTTCTGAAACGAACGGTTTTCCAATTATTACGATCATTTACGTCAACGCAAACATCCAATTGCACTAACGAATACGTGGGCGTTGCTAATGGTTTCTCGCGATTTTGTACAAACATTTTGGCGTGTAGAAAACTTTTAATGACAAGGTTGATTTTGTCATTTGAGCATCAAGGACAATTTACTTAAACGTCCTGCTCCAATGAAAGAAAAATATTTTGTAAATGAAAATCTGTGTTTCTTGTTCCAGCAGGAGCCCTCTACCAAGAAACTACTATATCCATTTCGAGCATCTGATTTAGACGCAGAAATGCATTCAGAAACAACCGTTTGATCAACCGATCCGTTTCTAAAATGCCGTAAATAACGATTTGCATTTCATTTAATACTTAAAGATAGAGAACTCAATGTACACCAGAAAGATAACGATACTTAAGAAAAATGTAACTATGCATGACCGTAATGATCTATAGAGTTATTCAATGTTGTTTAATTTGTTTGTAACAGTTAACAGAAAGTCGTAATAAATGTTACCCAAAAGATGGTTGATTTCCAATTTTTTTCACGTCGTTCTTGGGGTTGCGCGCCGTCTGCGTGGAGGAGTATTTCATGTCCTCTTTTTGCTATGAACAGGGTTGTTGCCCCGTTCCGACGTAATACTGCGCAAACACACAAAAAACAAGAAGGTTATTTTTTATTATCCTTTGAATCAAAAACAACTCGAAAACTAAATAACTCAATAAAATGTTTGTCAAAATTAATATTGATTATTTTTACATCCAATTGACATACAGGATGATTCTTGAATAGACTGACGAAAGAAGAGACATCCTAGAGAACTTAGGAAAACTATACAATATCTGGCTAAAAAGCTCAAACCAGATATCTACAAACTAAGAAATTGCTGATTGGGTCCTTTATGGTCTGATTAAAATTTTAGTAAAAGAGTGAGGAGAAGAAGTGGAAATTGTTGATTTTTGTGATATAATTAATTTTGGGCGTAACAATAGAATTTCTCTCTTACTCTCGTCGAGACGTCTAGAAGGATATAGTGTTTCGACGAGGCCTTGTAAATTGATAAATCTGAAAGTAAAGCATAATTCATCCCCTTTCGTTTATCATTTTTAACCACCCGTCCCTCACAAAATTTATTAAATTTTTATAATTTAAATCTTACATACATTGTCGTTTTCTTTCAGTCCCTGTTGTTTTTCATCGAGAGGACCATTTTTTTTTAATATCACCCTGCAAAAGTACCTGCGTAATGTGCAATATAACTTTTCAAATTCTCGAAGCAATATTCAAGCACAATGGAAAATAAAATTCGATGCGAATGAACAATGAACAACGACGACGACGTCGAAGCTAATTTGAATGAAATTACGTTTTTTTTTTTGCCGGCTTCGTTCTCTTTCACCGGGCTAATTTAAATTTAAAATAAAATTCGAAGAGGACACACGAAATGATTCGTACGAAAATAAAAATTCCAAAAATTTATGTCGTGGGCGTGTTGAGGTCGTCGGAGAATGCCGACTCTTTGGAACTTGACGAGGGATGAATTGCCAACGACTTTTACCTTTTAAAGATAAGGGGAAAATATTACTCAAACGTTCACGTAAATCGTGGACATTGATTCAATTTTTCCTCGTCAACTCGGAGACATTTTCATACTCAAAGTATTCCATATTTCTGCAAATTCTGTTGCTGGAAATTCACATCAGCCAATTTAATGAGTAAGTTCGGCAAATTTCCCTCTAAAAGGATTGGTCGCGGAAAATGTACGAGGCAAACCCTAGATCTGGCGAATTAATTTATGCAACGTCACACGGTATTTACCCTCTAGATAACGTAATTAATGGCTGTTAACTGTATTGAGTCATCGGCTCGTTCCAGAAACGTTCGCGGTTGTGCTTCGCACTTCGAAATTAAATTTGCAGTGAATGCTTCATTTCCATAAAAAATTTAATAACCGGCCGAGATATTAGCTACGCGCCGCCGCTTTTCCTTCGCAGAAAAACCTGATTTTATGTGCATGATAAAAAACGTGTGCATTTGATTTAATCTGGACGAAAATGATTTTTGTCGCAAGTCATCTTGTTCAGCTAACAACGGTGAGTGAGTATTATGAAAATTACTTCAGGTAAATATCACTTTATGAAAGATTTTACAATTAAATTCACTTTTATCATAAACACATAAATTTTAAATCAAAATTTTCAAATTGCATGTCAAACACCCAGACCATTACATCCTCATCATGAAAGACATCTTGGAGGATGTTAAAATTTGGGATCTAAACTCCTGGTCTTTTTTTTATCCTTTAAAGTAAATCAACGTCAGTCCTAAAATAATCGACGAACGAACTGATTTTTTGACCTTCTAAGATGTTGGTGCTGCTTAAAGTTAATCAACAGTAAACAAATGAAACCCTCAAATTTGGTTGCCAAATCTTGGTTTTACTCTAGACTTTAAAGTAATAAGATAACGTCATTCAAAAAGAATCTTTTAATTCAGAACCTGATGGTGTGCTGCACAGAAAAAGGCGAACTGATTTTGTGACTTTCTAAGATAACCTGACGGACATTTTTTAAAGTTAATCGACAGTATGCAAATAAAACCCTCGAACTTGATCGATATCACGTGGTTTACTCTGTGGCACTAAAACAACGTCATTCCTAAAAAAAATCTTTTAATTCAGAACCTGATCGTATGTATGCTGTATAGATCCTCTTGAAGAAGGCGAACTAATTTTCTGTGCTTATAAGAAGACTTGATGGGCATTCTTTGCATCAACAGTATGCAAATAAAACCCTCAAACTTGGTTGCCATCACGTGGTTTGCTCTGTGATAATAAGACAATTTCAAGAATTTTTTAATTAGAATCTGACGTGTTGAGTCCTAATATGTTCGCTTACACGGTGAATGCCTTCGAATTCTTTTGAAACAGTAATACTAGTTTTGTATTCAAAAACTCAGTCTATTTATTTTTTTAAACATACATCAGACTGTCTTTTTTTTAATAGACAACATGATTTCAAACTGTTAAAACCCTAACGCCTCCCTCACGAAGATGAGGACTGCGAAACGTACATCTTAGATTTCCAATCCATCTTTAATCGTCTTGGAGAGAAACAGTTTCATGCTGATGCTCTCTTTGAAGGTTCAGGTTTTGACAGCAAAACAGTTTCTTCCGACTGCTAATTAGATTTAGGACTAGATGGACAAGGTTCATTTGAAGTGGAGGGACAGGGTTAATTTGGTGTCAGACTTGAGTCGACTGTTGGTGTTGAGGTAATTATTGGACATGGACTATGCTCTCTACTAGTACTGAGATGTTCATGTGAGGAACCAGCTTTCCAAACATGATTACGATGCCTCTGAATGACTTGTCCAGACGGTAAACTTACTGTAGATAAATTTCCGGTGTCCTTAATGAATTTTCCAAATGATTTGAATCCTCTCCAGGTCAAAACAATTATTAAATTTTCGCCGTGATGACGGTCAAACTGTTGTTTCATGTTTTTCTGATAGGGTGAGTGTGAACTTTCAACATGTTGATTTGGCAAAAGCACAGACAAAGGTGTTCGTATTGATCGTCCTAAAAAAATTTCAGCAGGTGTTTTTCCTTCAGGAGCAGCTGAACAAGGAGTGTACCGATAACTATACAAAAACATCCAAATTATCTCGCGCCAATTTTCTCCAGCTTTCTTGATTATCTGTTTAATTGTACCTACAAATCTTTCTGCTTGACCATTTGACTGGGGGTGATTAACTGGAGCAACTGGAGAGAAAACATGATAGATTCCCAAATTCAGTACAGAAATTATTAAACAGTTCTGCTGTGAACTGGGTACCATGATCAGTTACAAGTTACTGGAGAGTCATATCTACTAAAAAATTCACGACACGATTACACCGTTTGACGTGCACTTATTGTACCTCTAATGTTAACATAAAAGAATTTCTTACTTCTTTGTAAGTTGCTCCAATGGATGTTTGAGCTCATGTAGTCGTGGAACAAATTTTCCGTAATGGCTTATCATTCCCAAAATGCTTCGAACTTCAGACACGTTCGTTGGATTAGGCATTTCGGCAATGGCTTTTGTGCGTTCGGAGTCGGCCCGAATTCCATCAGCATTGACAAGTAATCCTAGGAACTTTAGTTCCCGTAGACCAAATTGTCACTTGTCCAGGTTTAATCTAAATCCACGTTGCTGAAGTCTATCCAACTCTTGATGTAGGCGTTGCTCATGTTCTTGATTATTACGTCCTATTACGAGAATGCCGTCTAGGTACGCTACAGTTCCTGAAATTCCATTGAGCGTCTGATCAATACAATGGATGCCGTTTTAATTCCAAATGGCAGACGACGCTAACGAAAAAGATCTTTGGGAACTACAATCGTTGTAAGTTCACTCGAGTCGTCCGAGAGTTGAAGCTGGTGATATGCATCGGAGAGATCCAGCAGACTAAATATTCCATTTCCATTCAGCATATTAAATGCACTTTCCACGTTAGGAAGTGGATACTTGTCAGCCCTAATGAGTCGCTTACACGGTGAATGCCTTCGAATTTTTTTGAATTCAAAAACTCTGTTTATTTATTTTTTTAAACACACATCAGGCTGTCTTTTTTTTAAATAAATAACATGATTTCAAACTACTAAAACCCTAACATGACGGTATGCTTCATAGATCTCCTTGAAGAAGACGAACTGATTTTGTGTCCTTCTAAGATGACTTGATGGACATTCTTTTGCATCAACAGTATGCAAATAAAACCCTCAAACTTGATCGACATCTAGTGATTTGCTCTGCGGTAATAAGACAACACCTTTCCCAAAAGAACCTCTTCATTCAGAACCTGCACCTTGAACTGTTTTAAGATGACTTGCATGAAGTTAACTTTGCCGGTCTTTTTCATTCCAGTTAACATTAAGTTGTAAAGTCGCAGCAGAATTTCTTCATCTAGTCTTCACCACATGGCAGAGGATCAGAAAGAAACAACATCTTCAAGGTGTTTTTCCAGAGAAGATTGGATTGTGAACAAGAGAGCTTGATCTGATGAGATCATAGTGTAGTACCTATCTGCAAAGTACTGCTACCTGCTTTGTTTTTAGCTTAATAACATAACTTGTGTCTAAATAAAAACCTATTCAAGTAGGCTACATTTAGTAATTCTGTTATGTAAATGCAATGGATAAATTCTTGATCACAACCTTCTTGACCAGGTTTTTATTTAGACGCTCGTTATTTAATTTCCCCTAATTAACTTTTTTCTTTTCCAGATTCGTATTACCATTCACATATTGTTTGTTATTCGTTTGCTGCCTCGTTGGGCAGCAGAAATTTCATGTATTGTTGATACTTAATACACAATACATTGATAATTTTAAAAATTGCTGTCTTTTGCCTAAAATTTTATTTAATTAATTAAAGGTTACAAGGCCACACGCAAGCTAGCGGAGCTGGTCCAAAAATACCGTGCAATCCCTTGAGGGTAGGCAACTTAAGTCACTCCAGTGGCCTAAATGAGCGGAACAAAAATGGGGCCTCGCACAGATGCCGCCACTTCGCTGTCGCAAATCGCGAAAGGGGATCGAGTTTTGAAAATGTAAAGAATACGGTTCCACAGGGAGAGAAGATTCAAAAAGTTAATTAATGTTCAACGAATCATTTTCGCGAATGGTTGCGTTTCCAATTTTCATATTCAAATTCATGTATTTCTTTTAAAATGTCCGCCGAAAGTTTTTTGTGAACAGAAATGTCCCCCTTATTATTTTATTTTTATATCTTTGTTCAAATTTAAAAATTCTCATCTTCTTTAACTTTATCGTCGACCCCTTTTTGCGAGTGAGTATTCTAATTTAAATACTTTTAGTGTGGGTGATGTGATAGTATAAGAAAAGAAGTTCCTTCGCAGAGAGTCCCTTAAAGAAGTAGAAAAACGGTAAAGAGAAAAAAAGGAAACCAGTAAAGAGGTTCTCTGCTGCTGAGCCCTCGAACTATCTATCTGGTAGGAAGCCAACTTATGTACTGGGCGATTTATGGCCCCTGTTTACAATACATTCCTTACGAATTATGTGTTTAATTCACTTGTACAGTTACATAAGCACGGACGAATCTTTTCTTCATTGTAAAACGACGGAAAGGGAGAAATTATTAAACGCTTAAATTTTTTAGGCTGCCTAAAAGTGTTTCTGTTTCTCAAACTATTTGCCTGCCCAATTCAATATTTTTAAGTGCTCAATAATTTAATGATTATACACAAGCGACATCTCGTACGACTAAAATGTCATCCCCCTCCCCTTGTTTCTTATAATTTGTAACCGTTATTGTAAGTGGGTAATGTCACCTCTTTGCACAGTAGCAACTTTCCCCTTTTTGTTTAATTTGTTTTTATTTAAAAATGAGAGTGTTTCTTTTAAATTTTAAAGGACCTTTAAATAAGAAAATAAATAACTTACGATTCCATTTGTTTTCGTTCACTTTATATTTTTTCACTGACATTTATTTTTTCAAAGTTCATAAATTTACAAGTAGCAAAAGTTTCGTGTTTAAAATCGAAGGAAAGTTTTCACGTTTACAAGCGAAGTAAGAATGTCCGGACGTTCTCTGCACCGGGATTTATATTGTGTATATTTCACTTTACTTATTTCATACTGTTCAAACTCCATTTGGTATTACTAAAATATTTCAAAGTTGAAACGTCATCGAAAGAGGATTCCGAACGTTCAAAAGGATCTTTAACGTTTTCTTATTCTACCGCTTTCTAGCAAATCAAATGTACTTCATGTTCTTAGCACGTTTTTTGTGACGTCATTCACCACCGATTTACGGCCGTTACTTTATGGTACTGCTACCCTAGGAAACCAAAGCTTAAGTGCATTAATTTGTTTCATAAAATCAAATCTTTCTTCGCGTAACCTAACTTTCTATTGCTAAAATAAATTAATTTTCGTCGTAACTAAAAATTTCTTCTGTGTTTTTGTTAACTCTTAATGCTATTTCATTCTTAACTTTTCTTAAATTATGCTGCTTAATTAAATAAAAATACATAAAATACAAATACCATGCCAACCACAGCAGCAGTGCCAAACACTGTTACTTTTATTCGTTTTGTGCATCTTCATTTTAACTCATCCGCATGTTTTTGATGCCGCTCATGAAAGCGTATATTGCAATTTTTTTGTTAATTACAAAGTTTTAATTGATTTAATTAAATCTTTAATCTGCGGCAAGTGATCTCTCATTCGTCTCAGTCGCGCTTTCTAATACAATTATCATCGGATAAATTAGTCAGCAAGTTGTGACTAACTACAAAACTCTCATTAATTATCATGTCTTAATTAAAGAACTCCCCCTAGTGTAATTTGGTGCGCGAAAACTCCGCGCCCGCGTCGAAACAATTTCGCAGACAAAGCAACCGAACAGAATTTACCGGCGCTATCCCCTCAAAGTCGACGTTAACGAGGTGCTCCGGATTATCGCCGGAGTTTGCGTCTCGTCGTATCTGTTTACGACGTCGAATTGTGATCTTTGTACTCCCCAATCGGACGACAATCGAAAGATCGGGGGCGTAGAACGCGGTTTGCGTTCGCCGCGGAGGGCGGAATGGAATTTAATTAGGGGAGCGCGAGCGAGTAAGTAACATCCTTTGTCGACGAAATTGACTCGGGACTGAGATTACTTCTTGTATGTAAGAATCTTTGGAGGCTGTCATCATAGTCTCTAGTGCAAACTAATAGACAAAAAAATTACGTACCTAGACTTTATGAAATCAATCACCTATCGTAGGTAGCATGAGTATCTATATTAACAAAGTAATAAAGAATGATAAATTATGGGATGACGAGTTCGGCGTGCTTTTTTGCAAAGTATTGTTCCTTGAAACGCCCGCCCGTTCTAAACGCGTCGCTCGCACCGCCCGCGTTGCCCGTCCACTTAGGCCAATATTATTTTTAGAATGTGACCTCAAATGAATTACCTATTTTTTTTTAGTTATTGATAGGTAGGATTCATGATTACTGTTTTATTTTAAATTAAGGAAATAAATTAATATTATTATGTAAGAATTATTTTGTGAAAAATTTGCATTTCTATTATGTACTTAAATATTAATTTACAAAAAAAAGCTGTGAATCCCTATATTCTTTCGTATGAAAGTAATAAATGACCTGCTTCAACGTTTGTTGTATTGCATCTGCGGGTTTACAGTCCTACCATTCATTGCGCATAACAGTAAACTCCGCTCAGCCGCGGCTTTAAATCTAAGGCAGCGCTTCTCAAACGTTTTATATAAAAACTAAAGGTATATTTTTCCGGAGTTAATATTGACATCTTTCCCAAACGTATGTCTTAACTTCGCTTCTTTTCATGTGTTTAATAGTGGTTATAGTATGTGAAACTTAATTGATTACACCTTGTATGGTTTCACCTGCTCTCGTCATCCCCATCATCATCAATAGAAAATATCAGTTTTAAATTAGCAAAAACTCATCGTACAGTTGCTCCAACAATAGTTCTGTTTCGTCCAGTTTTAAATAAATTTCAATTTGACGAATCTGCGTTTTAAATTGACTTACACAATACAATTTTCCACAGAGGCAATATTCTAGTATCACTGAAAATAAATTGCTTAGATAAATCGAATCTACTAAGCAACATATAAATCCTGCTTCCTGTTGAATGTACTTCAGAAAGTAGGTCAGGTTTTCATTAACTTCCATGAAACTTTCAGGAAGTTACAAAACAAGAGCGAAACTTTTCTGACCTTATTATATTAACCGATTTCTTAGATATTTATTAGAAAAATTATTTCTGCTAAGCAAGCGGAAATATAAATTGGTATGCTGATGTACCCGTGCGGATTTTATCCCCTTAATCTCAGGGGTTAAGCACGAAAGGCATCGCTTTGAGAATTATTTCCTAAATTTTAAAGCGGGCGTAAATGTGAGCTAAGTCAACTCATCAAAATGTGAATCACGTCCGACCTCGAGCCATTCGACTTTAATCCGGAAAAAGCTTTCGCTTTCCTTACGTTCACTGAATCGGCAGGCAACTTTAATTTCTGAAATGGTTTAGTTAAATATATTCTGGGGGGATGGGATTCATACTATGGATGTTTCCTTACGTTCGCAAATTTTCACGCCGCTTCTTTTTATTTCCCTTTTTATTTACCACTGACGACGAGTTAAGACGTAATATCGATCGCTCGTGCTTTGGGCTTTTTATTTCCTAAGTTTTTCAACGTTCAATGTATTTCAAACGATTCGGTTGAGATGTGATCTCATACATCTAAATCGAACGTCCAAAAAGTCTACTCTACACCGTAACATAAATTTAAATCAGCCCCTACGCCAATATCGGCGACGTTCTTACTCGAAGAGCTTATAAATTTTACATTTTGTGGCAAAAACCAGGAAATATTTTTCTTTAATCTAGTCTTATGGGTGATTTAGTTAGAATTAATGTCGCAATGAATTTCAAACATACGATACCACAGCAAATAAATATAAAAAATATTACTATTAAAATTGCGTTTCGAGTTAAAAATTATTATATTTTGTGTGGCGTCCCATTTGTTTCTAACGCATTAGGCAAAAAATGTTTACAATCAAACGGACGTATTCCACACCGCAACAAGTTTCAAACAATTCAAAAAATTCGCTGCGAACATAATGGGAAATGTTCTGGATTTAAAAGGCAAATTGACGAAAACAAAACCGCCGTTAATTTCATGATCCCGTGCAACGAAACGAAAATCGATGCGGCCTTCGGTGCAATTCGAGCTTCTGGTTACTCTCGCGATTGCGAATTAATCTCGTTATTAGTTCCAATTTCCGCGGAAATTGAAGCGGGACGATTTCCGGAAAACCGGACGCCTTTATCTCGCTTAATCGAGAAAGAAGCACGTCAAGCACCGGAATTTTCCAGAGAAAATTTTATCGCATTTCGTTGGCAGAGTTTGAAATCAATTTGTTACTATTTGGCAACAAACAGATAAATGAAAATATTAACTTCAATTGGATTGCCTACAATAAAAGGACTAACTATATTTCAATACATATTGTTACGGTATTAATCGAAACAAGGGGCATAGCTTAAATATTATATTAGAAATATGACTAGACAAACATTAATTATACAAATATAACGTAAATACTTACATCCTTAATTCACAACACAAAATAAAGTACAAGAAGTTACACGCTGTACTGGCAGCTGATTATAATCTCTTTATGCAGATCGCGGGGTTTTTATAAGAAGTGTAACTCGAGCAATTCCGAGTTGTTACGAGACCGGAAAGATTCGACAAAATACAAGATAATTTAAATCCGTTTTAACTTGTTCAAGGTTTACCACCTGCATCGGAGGCGCATGTCGAGGTCATTTCTGTTGGCGCCGCCGAGATGCATTTTCTCTTATCTTAACTTCGCTAAATGAATCTAATATTTTAATTTACTTATATCTTGTCACAATATTAATACTTAAAATACAGTTACGTTATAATTTACATAACAAAAATAAGGGACGTAGCTACATTAAACAGTACATTTATTAAAATGTACACTTGGATGAATTACAAATGAATTTCCCGAGTATTTATAGGGTTCAGTTTAGAAAGCTCGACAGGAAAGCTTATGCAATCTGGGGATGATTCTTCGTATAGAAAGTTGTTTCGATGACTCATTATCATTAAGTCGCCTTTGGTGGTCTAAACCGCCTTATGTCACTCGTTTATCTTACTTATCTTATAATTATACTCTGTTTTTCCTGGATTTTTGCCAAGCGCAGGCGGCCTGTTTCATAGTATATGTTATATTCGAGTGCTATACAGACATTAAAATAAGGAAAGAAGCAGGTAATTATAAAAAAGTTTTTTTTTTATCTCAAATCCGTTAAATGAGTGAAAGATAAAGTAAAGGAATGGTTTTGGGAATTTTACAAAGTACCTTCTTTAAATAATTCTGAGATGAAATGTACAAGGAGGATTGGCAGAGGTGACAAAATACGATAGATTAAAGAGACGTTGCAACAACAAACAGTATTAAAAATAATAAGAAATAAACAATTAAATTGGTACATATCCACCTGGAAAAGGAAAGAAAAAGGTTAGAAAAGGCTGATAAGCAAAGGAAAGCGTAACTTATCTGTATCGAAGCCAGCGGAAATCGTTCCAGTACATATACGTGATGCCAAAGTGAAGTGGTTGGAGTAAATGCTTCAGGGGGCAGCAGACACCCAGGAAGATGAGGTTAGGTTCAACTGATTTCGTGCTTACAGAAATGCTCCTATAAATAAAAATAAAATAAAAAATTAGAGTAACAGTAGTAAATGAAAAGAGTGACAGACCGGGCCGGAGTCATTTCTAGAGGTTGCCGGTGATCCCGATAAACAAACCAAAATTTAAAAGTAGGGCGGATGCCATTAACCTTGAGAAAACCATCAAAAAAGCAAAGAACCGACAAAGGGGGGGGGCAACTCACAAACCATACCGCATATTTTTCGCTCTCTTCTGACATTTCGGCAAAATAAGGAAAGGGTCCACAACACAGTAATACGTGCATCTCATGAGGATTAAGGAGGAAGGACTAAGGTAGTTAAAAAGATATTGGAAGCAGGAATAAATAAAGAAACAAGAAAATTCAAATTAAAATGAATTCGAAGATGGAAAATTTGGAAAATCTGACAAGTAATAAGGAGGAATGGGGAAATGAATTCATACTGGACATACGTTGCTCTAACATCTAGTTATATGGATACCGGAAAAAAGACTTTGCTAAGATAATATATTTTAAAATAATAAACAAAAAAACTTAGCAGTCTGTAATGGCAGTATTTAATCTGAAAGTAATTAATTAGTCCACGAAATTACTTGACGAAAAATGAAATAATCTAGGGATTTGAGTAACTGCTGAACAGCAGTTAAAAGCGATTGGAATAATGAAAAAAAAGAACACGATTATAAATATTTTTTAATACATAGCGCATGTCACTAAAAGGTACAGCCCAATCACAGTGAATTGAATACTAACGGTGGCAGCATAACGTCACCGCATACCCTCGCAGATCTACGCTGCGAACTTCGTGACGGTTGATTGACACTTATGATTGGTTGACAGTGAATGTTTTAGAAGGAGAAGCGGGTATGCCGTGACGTAACGGTTCGCTATCTCACTTCAATGCTGCCACCGTAGTATTCAATTCACCGTGCAGCCCAATATCTACTTAACAGCAGATATAGAGGGTGCTTCAAATAGTTATAAGTACATAGTATCCATTCATTTTTATTGGAGATATGAATTTTAGATTGAAAATAAAGAGGACTCTGTCGGTAATAATAAAAACTGCCGGAATATACCGGGTGATTTAATTGTTTTTTTTTTTTTTTAGTTTTAAACAAGCGTTGTGGGCAGTGCAATTAATTGCCACTAATAACTCAAAATTTAATAATAATAATAATCTTTATTAACCACAATATATGTGAATAAATGTTACAATGTATCAATATATTAATAGTTAAAGGAACTAGGATTAGCTTCCCATTAAAGGGTGCTGCTCTTCCTCCATGTCCCGTTCGTAACAGAAAAGAAATAATAAATTAAAACAATATGGCGCATAAACTAGAGTACATAATGATAAACAAATCATCTATTAACGAATAATGGTACTGAAAATAAACAGATTTACAATTCAGTACAATGTTCAGCAGAAGTTAATGAAATGTGAAAATAAGTAATTAATTAAGTAACATAATTATTGAACGCAGATAAAATATTAACATATTAAATAAGAGATTATAAAGAATATAAAACAAGAACATGAAACAGCATATCATGTAAATAAATAAATAAATAAAGTGAAATATGGTCAAAAATGAGACGAAGTATAATTATGCTATAAGTTGCACAGAGGATCGTAACCGACGCTTGAATGCTTGAATACTTAAATTTGTTAATCGATCAGGAACATTATTATAAATTTTCGCGATGCAGTATGAAAAAGAACGTTGAAATAGAGCTGTGTGATAGAGAGGCGGTGTAAGTAAGCCTCTGTTCCTAACATTAATGTTATGAATGTCGGTGCGAAAGCTTATTCTATTAAACAGATACCGAGGGCATTTTGTTGAAATGTGGTTTCTACGTTTTATGCCGTATATGAACCGTAGGCATGCATTTTGGACCCGTTGTATCCGAGACTTATCGACACTATCTAAACATGGGCCATATTCGGTATCACAATATTTGAAATTCGAGAGAATCAAAGTCTCGCATAGTAATTTGCGAAGGTACACATTTAGGCTATCCTTGCTACCAAACAATACTTTTAACTTATCAAAGCTTTACCAACAGTATTAGCTGTATGCTTTTTAAAGCGTAGTTTATTATCTAAATGTAAGCCCAGATTCTTTGCACAGTCTACTATGCGTAGAGGAGAATCCCCCATGTATAAGGAGATCTGAGCAGAGAGAGTTGATCTGTATTTTTCTTTACCAAAAATAATAACTGAAGATTTAGATGAGTTGATTAATAAACCGTGATCTGTGATAGATTTTAATAGTATATTTAGTTCAAAATTCATACTTTCAACATCCCCTTGGATGTTACTTTGTGGAAAACTAAAAAAGAGTTGTGTATCATCTGCGTAGATATAATAAGTAAAATAAGTTAAGGAGTTAAATAAATATGACGTATAAATTGCATACATTAACGGCCCAAGGATACTACCCTGCGGCACTTCCAATGTTATGTTACAGAGCAGTAGAGTAGGAGTCACCCAGTTTAACTACTTGACTTCGTTGATACAAATAATTCTTGAAAAATTCTACAGTATTATTATCGAAGCCCATGTAATGAAGAATAGCTAAGAGCAAGTTATGATTTAACACATCGAAGGCTCTAGAAAAGTCTAGTAGAACAAGTCCCCCAATATTCCCCGTATCTAGGGCTCGAAGTGCATCATCTGTCACACCAGAGAGTACCGCAGAACAGCTACCTTATATCCTGGCCTAAAACTCGACTGCACAGTAGGTAAAAGATCAGATTTGTTCAAATGATGACGTATTTTTAAATCAATAACTTTTTCCAAAATTCTGGAAAGCACAGGGAGAATACTTATAGGGCGTAAGTCTCCATAGGTGGCGGGGTTATTATTTTTTGGCAATGGTAAGATGAGGGCCTGCTTCCAGGTCTTAGGGAAAATACAATAAGTTATACAAAAATTGATTATATATGTTAAGATGGGCAAGAGAAACGGACAACAGAGAGATAACATTCTTAAGCTAACGTTATCTAATCCACAAGACTGAATTTTCAAAGAATTTAAGATGCGATAGACTTCATTTTCAGAAATGACAGCGAGTGATAATAACTGCTGCACTTTTGGATTAGTATTACTTGAAAAAAAATCAGTAAATCATTACTGTCAGGCACAAAGGATGAATTTATAATATTAACATCAGAAATATGTGGGGGAACAGATACCGATTTCTTTTTATTGTATACATTTAAAGCTCTGAGATCTTTCCATACCATACGAGAATCATTATTTTTCATACTATGTTTTATGTAAGCTTTTTTCTCACCGCGTATAGCAGTCGTAGTAAAGTTACGGAGCATTTTGTAATAATTAACGTGTGCAGTTTCAGCTGTTTTCTTTGTCCTTTTAAGCGCATTATCTCTCAATTGCATCATTAGCCTGATATTATCAGTAATCCATGGTGCCTTTGGTTTAGTAAAGAAGCCATTTGGTATTTCTTTTTGCATGGATATTTAAGTCCTTATGGTAAAGTAAATTCTGGTAAATTATGCAATAATTTAATGGCATTGCATTTTACGGACCTGTATTATTAAATATTAAGTATTTTTGATAGTGATAATTTTCCAGGAAACTATGTCATTGGATAGCTTTTCAAAGTAGCTTCGAAATATCTAAAATATAGAGGGTGTTCTACTACACAATCGTAATAGCACTTGATTAAAAACGACATACAGTACCTTACAGCCTACATACCGGTAATCAAAGCTGAAAAGAAAATAGTTAAATATTTTCATGATTAACTGAAAGCACCCTGTATAGTAATTGAAATGATTTTTTTTAATTTCTGAAGTTAGGGTCTGTTTGTAGAATCGCCACGCTATTTCGTAGTTAAAAATAGTCTCTGGCATTCGTGTGTTTACAGGTCGTTACGGACTTAAGTGCAATAAGTCCATACGGTGGTAGCTTGGATCAAAACAATGGAAAAATGTTATAAACTGAGTAACTAATTGTAACCATTTTCGTGTTATGAAGAAAAATACTTTCTGGGAACTTACTGGCAATGCTAGTATATGTATTGTCATTGACCTTGCCTAAAATGTATACGCAAGCAATAAAGATATCGACGTTACATAATCGGGACAGTGGGTCAGTATCTTAACTAATAACATTTTTAATAAGAAAGTTAATATTTTAAATACATATATGTACTGAACGTGAAGGTACTGTAATATATTTTTTGTTAATAAACTGGTTACATATGGAAGTATTAAATGATTAAAATTTGATGTAGTTTGAAGAAGTCGTTTGCCTTCAAATTCAATAATGAGTTGGAGCGCTTCTTAAGTTTATACATTCGCCTACTCTAGGGGGCATACTTTGAATGAGGTGGTCGATATGTTCCTGCGGTATAGTGTCCCAAGCAATTTGAATTTCATTTCTGAGGCGCTGTAGATCAATCGGGGAAGCAGGTAATCGCTGCCCACCATATTCCAAACATGTTCGATGGGTGAAAGGTCAGGTGCTCGAGCTGGCCACGGAAGAATGGTGACATTAGCTTCACGAAGGAACCTCGTAGTGACAGCTGCCGTATGAGGCTTAGCATTATCCTGCTGGAAAACAGGATTTTCTAGTTCTTGAAGATATGGTAATGTAACAGGTTCCAAGACACTGTGAATGTAGCCTTCGGCGTTTAAGTTTCCCTGCAAGACGTCTGCTTCCATATGCTATGGCACCCCAAACCATATGCCCTCGGGTAAGCGCAACTTCACGTTCCATGCAGTACTGAAGTTCTCACCTTTCTTCACGTCTTCGACGGACTCTTGTACGTCCATCGTTGGCCCAGAGACAAAATCGGGATTCGTTACTAAACACAATCCGATTCCATTCCTGATTCCATTGAATGCGTTCTTGACACCATTGGAGTCTCGCTTGCCTGCGTCTTTGGGTCAGTGGCAAGATGAAGCGCGGTTGAGAGGATTGTAGTCTAAAAGCCCTTATTCTGCGATAAACTGACCTGATAGAGAGCTTTGTCCTATAGTAGCCAACCATTCATTCCCAATGGACCTGGTGGTGCTGAACCGATCCCTAAGGGCATTCGCTCTTAATCGGCGTTCTTCACGGTCATTAGTTCTACGAACAGCTCCAGTACCTCTGCAGCGTTGATATCTGTGCTCTTCCGTCCAGGTTTTCCAACATCGCATTACGGTAGATGTGCTTCTACCAACCCTACTAGCAATTTCCCGAAGACGCATTCCTGCTTCACGCATCCCGATTATTCGTCCTTTTTCAAATTCGCTTAATTGGCGGAAATTGTTGCGTCTGCGTACTCGAGGCATCAGAAAACACTGTTTATACAGCAACCACGACACTAAAACTAACTTTGCACAGCAATCTGACACAAATACAGGAGGAGCAAAAACTTATGTTGTTTTGTAGAAATTATCCATAGCCACTTGATTTCTTTTTTAATCGTTTCCAGATTTTGATCGTTTAATACACTACATCTACCCAATTTACTAACAAAAAATTATTACAATATATTGATGTTTACTTGGTGTTGCATTTTCAATGTCATGCAGTATAATGTTCTCTTAACAAGAATTCAGCCTAATTTGTTAAAGTCGACAATAATTATGTTGCCAATAAGCTTTAACTTTATTCTCTTTCTTAAATTTAATTTCAAGATTGAATTGGACGCAGTTACGGATTTTATATATAACTAAACATGAAACAAATTAAATTGTCTGCACACGCTCAATAATCTATTAGATATGGATTACCTTCTGCGATAGGTCTCGATCAAATTGATTGCTATGTG
Source organism: Dorcus hopei (assembly GCA_033060865.1). Taxonomy (NCBI): domain Eukaryota; kingdom Metazoa; phylum Arthropoda; class Insecta; order Coleoptera; family Lucanidae; genus Dorcus; species Dorcus hopei. The sequence continues at coordinate 28,321,292 of CM065423.1, read as the reverse complement.
AATAAAGGCATAACATACTTTCGGCCAGGTGTGGTGTTGTCGGACGTTCATTTCTTCGTTTATTCGAAATTCTAATTCAACAGAAAAAACATTTTCACGAAAGTGACGTAAAAATTTAATACCAGTAGTAATATTACTTTGGATATACATCTTCTTCTAAAATAGAGCCGACTTTAAAAAAATTCCATTATTTCGTTGTACTTTTCACATCTATATTTACTATTGACTCTAAGACAGCATTGTGGTTCTTCAAAGAAATTTAATTTCTATAATATAATTTTAGCATTTATTTTTGGACAAAATTCGGAATTAAAGTTCATATCTGCAATAAAATTGGGGGGATGGACCATTAAAAAGAATGAAGTTGATCCAATTGCAATGTGTTTGAAATATCCTGTGAAATTGCTACTCGTTTTAAAATATACATCTTAAGAAATCATTAAAGAGCGCAGTGCGTTTAGGATATATTGTTTGTTAACAGAACACGCTGTATATATAAGCTAAAGTAGATTAATTTTAGTTCCATATCACACAAGTTTATTACTCACAGTGGTTTAATTTACAATTACGAATCACTGAAGCGTGATATGTATGTGTGTAGAGCATTTCATAAGCGTTTAACATTCGGTTTCACCAATGCGCAGTATATTAAATTATTCACAAATGCAATTGTAAAATAAACGTAGAGCTTTCCAGTTAAAAATTTTACCGTAATTTAATACTGCTATCTATTTTTTAGTTTCACAGTCGAACTTTTTAATTAAATGCAACTGGTATTAAATAAAACCTGTAATACTTATTCGTTAAATGAAACTAAAGTTTAAAACTTCTCATTCTCTTCTGATAAGAAAGTCCATACAAATTAGTAGCAGCGAAATGTTGAGTCGCAATTAAAGATTCTTCGCCAACTTTTAAAGAGCTTTTCGCTTGATAAAACGCTTAATTCTCGTCGAAATACATACGTTTTTGTCGACGAAGCGTCTTCTAAACATCTTCGCCGTCGGGTATCTCGCTTTATCGTGCCGGATAAGTAGCAAAAAGTTGGCATCAACCGCCGCGCGCTTCTTGAATACGTAACGCGGTAAAATCTGCGTGTTTTTCATTAAAAATACTCCGAGGAACTTGGACGCAACAGATATTAAAAGAAGTAGAAGCGGGGCCTCGCCAAGTCCGAGGCGGATAGACTGAGCGCTTTGAATTTTAATCTGAAAGTTTGTATACATTGGGAAAGTTTCCGCCGCATCCAATTACGGTCTCAAATTGGAATTAAAAGTCGTAAACGTCGCGAAATGTAAAGATCGATGGAATTTTTAACACCGAATGAAACACTTCTTGTTACAGCGTCCCCATTTATAAGAGTCTGGGTTAAAACTTTTAATGATGTTTACACTAGTAACTAAGATTACCCTAAATCTGGTTGCCAGCAGGTTTTAATAATTTATTGCAAATGAGAGTAACTGATGATTCTTCTACAACTTTAGCTTGGATGGAAATGCAGATCGACAATATTATTGCAAAAATACGAAGCGAGGCCTTGTTTTGTATTTTTCATTCAATTCCATCTATATTTCTATGTAATATTATCTTGCCTGTGGCCATTTAGCGAGCTTTTCCAGTTTTCAGAATATTAAAGCATTTATACTTCCCTCGTTCATTTATTAACATGTTCCATTCCCGACTATTTTTTTAAGCCTTAATATAAAACGCTGTTATTTTATGAAAATAAATTTATCATAGGTATATCAGGTATGTTATTGTATGCCGCAGAAAAAGTTGAAAAGTGTACATAAAACGTTTCAAATTATTTTAAACTCCTAAAATCGATTCTAAAGTTATTAACGTTATTAAATAAGTAAGTATTTATGAGTTTCAAATAGTTTGAAATGTTCTATACACTTAAAGGTGTTGATTGTGTTGACAAAGAGGCCAATGAAAATCGATTGTCACGGCTAACTTCAGGTATAAATAATTTCCTTATACTTATGGAAATGAAATCGCGTTTTTATTGAGTAACTCTATTTCCGATGTAGATCCTCAGGAAATGACGTAGTGTTACGAATTGGAAAATATTTTCTTATGAATAATTTCCTTATATTTATGAAGACGCAATCGCGTTTTCATTGGATAACTCTATTTCAGATGCAGATTCTCGGTACTACTTTCAGCATTTTACGACTAGGCGTTGTGATGTACTTATCAGAACCCTGCACGAGTAAGTAAAAATGTATCCGATTAATAATCGCCGATTACCTTACGCGGCGATGCCAGTATGTAATCGTAAATAGAGCATCGTCGCATCGCAAGCAACGTCGCATCGTATCGCAGGCATCGTTACTCATCCAGGAAGTAAAACAATATTTCTCCTACATTTTGTTATTTATAAGTTATTATTGTATTATATTATAAGTTGTTTTTATTGTTTGAATTATTGTAATTATTATGGAAATTAATAATTACAATTACACTACATTTTCTGGTTGAGTATACATTTAAACTATCATAAACATATCTTTGTATGATATTTATTAATTCTATGATTGAAATAAGATGTGTGGTTATATTTTGAAAAAATTGTGAACACTGAAACTCAACAAGTTCAACCGTTTGTAATATGTGGAGCATGCAAAAACATATTTAAGTTTGGAAAAGGATGTAGCTCTTCAAATTTAAAAAAGCACCGATGCTACAAGCGCCAAAACGACGAAGAAAATTTAACAGATGTAAGAAACAAAAAATCTCTTGTTACTGTGAGTGACCAACTGGCAACTCTGCTCCTGACGATGCCGATTACTAATCATAACGATGCCACGATCCCGATTACTATACTCGTCACGGACGTATACGATTATGCGTATTGCGATACGTATCGTTGTAATCATCAAACGAGTATTCGTATCTGTACTCGGACGATTCTGTACTTAATCGTGCAGGTCTCTAGTACTTATATGCAACGCATTTCTCAAGAATTTGTTGTTAAGTGATAAGACAGTTCATCAAAAACTGCTTTCATGAAATTGTAAGATACGTTACGTTCACTTGTTCAAAAGACTTGGAGAATCACCTTATGTCGATCCCAGACATATGCACAAACTTTTGTACAAACTCTCCCGCACGCAAAACTGACTCGCTTTGGCAAATTGCAAATTATCTCAAAGATATGCGAATGTCCTCCTACACTTGTGAGCTTACGAATTTGCGCATATGTGTGGGAGCGGCATAAGGCAAACAGTAAACTTGATGAGTGCCGTTCATTATAAGCTGACGCTTCTTCTTTTCCTCTGTAGCAGTAGCGTGGCGTAGCGGTAAGGGGGTTGAAGAGATTGCAATTACACCAGGGCTCATATTCTTGAACTTAAGGGAACAGTGCAGGGAAAGCCTTGTCGTCAAATCGCTTCCTATCCATTTACTAACATAATACAACACAGATAGAATGCGAACGTGAAGTGACTAGGTATAGTCTAATACAGATGTTCATGTTTATCCTTTCCCCCATTTCGTACCACTTCTCTCTATTTCAATAATTACAAAATTATTCTCACTTTAAATTGGTTTCTTGGCAGGGCAATAGTGTAGGACGGTTATTTTTTTTTTCGATGTTTACTTTGGTGATTTTGGGCGCTTCGCTGATTAATAATAACGGAAAGTTTAATTAAGAATGCGTTGTACTCATGCTGTTACTTAACAGCGCAGAATATTGTAATGCGCTCCATAACTCGCAAAAATAACTGCAGGCGCGTCCAAATAATGTTACGTGTAAAAGTGAATCACAGTTTTTAATATAACAAGTTGGGTAATCGAATAAGAGGTTACAGGAGTATCCTGGCATTATTCTTGTTACAACAGTACCGTGCGAAAGTGCGTTCGAGATCGCTCGCCAGCTGTAGGAGGTTACAGGTTGGTGCAATTTAAACTTGTTAGACATTTTCACATTGCTGATACATTAATATCACTACATGAACAGTCAGTAATAATTTGCCAATCAGATAGCTAAAAGACAGTGCAGTCTTGAATAGAGTTAGCTAATTGTTTGTTGACCTGTTTTTGTCTGGGCGGGTCGTTGCAGGCCATTCCTGAAACCTACTGGGTGGTTATTCCCCAGTAGACTGTGAGGAGGGGACCTCGTGCGTTTTCCCTTGGTTCCCATTGCACCACCTACAGCGAGCTATGGCGAATCCTAGCCGGGGAATGCTAATGTGATTAATGAATGAAATGGCTATGTCGAATCCTAGCAGGGGAAATGCTAATATGATTAATGAATGAAATGGTTATGGCGAATCCTAGCCGGGGAATGCTAACTTATCAAGTCTAGTGATTAGATTCTTGAAACCTACTGGGTGGTTATTCCCCAGTAGACTGTGAGGAGGGGACCTCGTGCGTTTTCCCTTGGTTCCCATTGCACTACCTACAGCGCGCTATGGCGAATCCTAGCCGGGGAATGCTAATATAATTAATGAATGAAATGGCTATGGCGAATCCTAGCCGGGAAAATGCTAATATGATTAATGAATGAAATGGCTATGGCGAATCCTAGCCGGGGAATGCTAACTTTTCAAGTCTAGTGATTAGATTCCTGAAACCTACTGGATGGTTATTCCCCAGTAGACTGTGAGGAGGGGACCTCGTGCGTTTTTCCTTGGTTTCCATTGCACCACCTACAGCAGGCTATGGTTATCCTAGCCAGGGAATGCTAATATGATTAATGAATGAAATGTACTGGGTGTGTTTTTCCCCAGTGAACTATGAGGCCAGATCTTCGTGCATGTTCCCTTAATTCTCGTGGCACAACCTACATCCGGCCTTAGTGCGGGGGAATAATGTTAAAGTTGAGAGAGAGCCCTTGTATGGAGTTGTGTGCGTTTAGCAGAATTCCAGTTGTAATTTAATGTTGACGATCGACGCCCTGAAACGTTGAAGTTGATCATGGTAGTTGATCATTGACCGTTCACACACTTGTCGCTCTGACGGATTTCCTGATAAACCGTAAGTTAAGTACAGCCCTTTGGCGGGTGCGAATAGTTTCTTTTTATAAAATAGAGGATCAATCTAGTGAACTTTTAAATTACTTCACGTCATTAAATGATTAATTACGTAATTCTGTGTTTTTCTTAAAGTCGTGTCTTACAGTAGTGATTATTGTAAGTATTAGGAGAATGTACCTGGATATTGAAGGCTTTATTATAAATCCCTTTATTACCCTCAGACGGCAAACACTTCTTGGGACACGTGTCGATTGTAAATGTAGTTAACTTACAAAGATAAGGTCGGGTTTCTAGAACGTTTCATTACTTTAACGGCCCGATTAAAATGAACGTTGCTATGGTTACACATGTTAAACTATAAGAATATTTATTTTAATTGGACCGTTAACTTAATGAAACGTTCCAGAAACCGACCTAAATAGTCCAAGGCCATAAAAACCAATTTACAATGGGAATTCCGTACCAATTTTTTCCAGATTGAGCATTGGAGCAAGCGAGAAAGCGATATATTGCTGTGATCTCAGGGTATTTTGGACAATTCTTTGTTTTTTTTTTTGTTTTATTTTCTTACTTTGTTGTTTTTCCTCTCGGAGGCTTTTCTTCGATGAAATTTGCAGTGTATCTCGTAGACCAATTTTTTTGTTGTAAAGTGTAATTTATGTGATAATTTTTGGATGTAGATGGCACTCGCAAGCCTTCATTTTCAAAAATATCTAATGTCAGAGTTGAGCGTGTGTGTGTGTGTGGGTGTATAATAAAAAAAATGTCGTAGAAGAAGAACGTAAAACACAGTTTATAGTTTCACTCCATATAATTAATTGTCACAAATTAATTATTCCGCATGAAGAAGTTTAAAGAAAATTTATAATATTAGGTCGGGTTTTTCACGAAACCTTCCCACTAAAGTTTTACTCACTTGTTTTTCATGCGTTGATCAAGCAAAGGTTTCATTGTATAAGCGTGACGGGCCATAAACTAACACAGCGCCCTCACTTGTTTATTCTCAGAACTTCTTACTATAACCTACAGTTTCCTTTACACATTGAATTATTTTAATTATAAACTTAATTCCTATGTACCTATTTACACATTAAAAAATCTAAATAATTTATTTATAATAAATAGTTAATTTTAAATTGATTATTTCTAAAAATATTTACTTAAAATTTACTTAACATTTGAAAAAACAACTTGGATTAAAGAATTCCTTAAATAATTCTTTTTAAAACACGTTTAATAAACTATCCTTAATTTATTTTATTAGTTTCAAAATTTTATTCTTATGTTAAAGAAATGTTCAAAGAAATCGCAATATGTTACAAATAAAAAGTACAGAGAAAATAAGTGTCCGCTTGTAAATGACACTAAATGAGTTTTATATTTCTCTCAAGAGACACTTCAGGCCTTTTGAACAAGTGAAATAACACTTCAAACTCAATGTATGTTATGATTTCTAATGATTAAACAAATTCTTGATAGGTATTATATCAGATACATACAACAGAGCTTTTACTATGGAGTAAAATGCCAAAGTTAGTACTAAAATTCAGTATCCCGTGGCACGAAATTGAGTTATTCAATTAGTTGATACGATGAAAGTTATGGGGTGAATACCCTGCGAAGGGACGTTTAGTGTATCGGAGATGAGGAAACTTAACGCGAATACATCTCACTTTATCCTTACACAAAAATTAATTTCTGTACGGATTTTTTATTAATTTTTCCACGGAATGTATTCAGTTACTTTCATTGCCCACATTTTTCCATTTTAATGATTTCTGATGATTTTTGTCTGACATGACTGATTGAGATTTAGAACTGAAGCTATTGTATTTTAACATCTGGGAATTCATATTCACTTGTGTAGATTTAACCGTAACTTGCCGGTGCGAAAATAAAAATAAAAGAAATCAGAAGAAATTTATTTTAATTTTATTAACATTACAGATTCATTTGGTTTTATTATTAGCATTATTTTTGATGTATTCAAATCATATTGAAGATTTCATGAAAAAAAGATGCTTTCTTATAAAATCCTTAAGACGTACGGAAACTTAAATTATTAATTTGATTTGGAAGAAAGATATTACAATAATTTAATTCCATTCTGATGGTAATATCCCTACTTTCGCAGCAAGTTTTAAACTTCAAGTAGTAACCCTCAAAGTTTCGCTTAAGACGTGCGGCCTTTCCAGTAAAAGACAGATGACAATTTAATTAAGCTCAACTCGGAAAATGACGGACTCGTAAATTAGTAAATAATTTATTCGAGGGAAAACTAAGGCTTTGCGCGTCACTTTACCGGAGGAGAGAAGCAGTAAAATGACGAAGTATCATCGGGTTGATGATAAAGCTCCGTCACGGACGCGCACACCGTGTTTACTTTAAAGTGACACTTTGTAATCGGTTAGGGTTGAAGCGACGCGACGCCCGGGTACGGTGACAGGTGCCGGGTGCCCAATATTTTTTCGACGAAACTGCCATCGTAAATATTTTTCAGTGCCTACATGTTTTCGCACGATTCCGCCTAATCTGATGAACGTGACCGAATACGTGCAAATATTTTTTTTGCAACGCCAATAAAATCATGTAGACGACATCGCGGTTTTACGGTTACGAAGGGGACATTCGTTTCTAAATGAAAACCGTTGCAGACTATTATCTGTAAATACGGGTTATAAAGAGGAAAAACGACTTTACGACGTCGTTTTCGGATACATTTGTCTTCATCGATCTCTTTAATGTGGTGTTATAAAACCATAAAAAGTTCTTCCGATAATATGTAAGTGGGTAGGTTTTTATGTTCACCTTTGATTTGTTAATGAAAGCAAACGTGTAAAGCTGATCTTTTCCAGCACTCACAAAATCTTTCTGAAAGTCAAAAGTATTGAAATTCATAGAGAAAAGAAACTAACCTAAGAAAAGTATCCAAAGTTGAATATAAACTCAACCACGTATAGTAGATATAACTTATGTTTGACCGTGTTTTTTTAATAATAAATAATTTTTATTTGCTTTATATGTGTGTGTATAAATCTAATTTCAAAAATTCTTGAGCTGGTGAAAGCTCAACTTAATCTGACTCTAATTCGAAGCTTCAAGCTCTGGAGTTGAAAATTGGACAAAACATTAAAAAGCATTTTTCCAGATTACCAAGTGAGGATAAGTATTCTACAAAGAGTGTTAAAATGCATGGTCGTGACATGATCAAGTCAGTATTAAACTTCAAACTATTCCAAATCATAAGGGATGTATTTTTCTCGACAAATCTCTAACGTCCACAATTTTAATATTTTTGCATAGCTCTGATACAACCACTACTAACGATGGGAACGTTAGGTACAATATAGGTACTAAAATTATTTTAGATAAGTTTCATTCTACATAACCAACATGATGACGTAAGTTAATAAAAAAAATAATCATTATTATCAGTTATAAAACAGATGTTCTACAATTGCACAAGGACATTCGTTTTCTGAGGAGGGTGAGTGCGAATAATCGTCATCATAACGTATAACGAAGATGAATCACTTTGCGATATCGTCTCGGTGGCTACCCTTTCAGATCGGTGAAATATTTTCGTCGATATTCGATATACAAGAAATATACGAAATTATAGCTGTCTGTTTGATTTATCTGGACGTTAACCATGAGAATTGTAGTGATGAATAAATTAAATTAATAAATTATTTGAAATATAATTTATGTAAACTATAATTTATGTGTACGTTAGTTTGTCATTTATTGTTCATTTTTTTATTATACGAGTATGCCGATCGATCCATTGATAAGTTAAAGAACTTTTATGTAACTCCTTCTAACTTTCGTGAAGCAGCTTTGGGGCTTTTGTCGTGTCATGTCATTTCATCATATAGTTTCTTAACTCAGATCTACACGGTCGACATACGGGGTGTTTCATAACAGGTGAAAAAAAAATGAAATCTCATGTGCATAATCTCATTTTGAGAGAATAAACAAAATTACTTAATTGCTTAGATTCGGAGTTGCCTGAACTTAAAGTTAGATAACCAGAAACAGTTATATGTCAGAGCCCTGCACGAGTAAGTAAAAATGTATCCGATTAATAATCGCCGATTACCTTACGCGGCGATGCGAGTATGTAATCGTAAATACAGCATCGTGGCATCGTCGCATCGCAGGCATCGCCGCATCGTATCGCAGGCATCATTACTTATTCAGGAAATGAAACAATATTTCTCCTACATTTTGTTATTTATAAGTTGTTATTATTGTATTATATTATAAGTTGTTTTTATTGTTTGAATTATTGTAATTATTATGGAAATTAATAATTACAATTACACTACATTTTCTGGTTGAGTATACATTTAAACTACCTTAAACATATCTTTGTATGATATTTATTAATTCTATGATTGAAATATGATGTGTAGTTATATTTTGAAAAAATTGTGAACACTGAAACTCAACAAGTTCAACCGCTTGTAATATGTCGAGCATGCGAAAACATATTTAAGTTTGGAAAAGGATGAAGCCCTGCAAATTTAAAAAAAGCACCGATGTTATAATTAAATGCCAAAATGACGAAGAAAATTTAACAAATATATGAAACACAAAATCTCTTGTTACTGTGAGTGACCAACTGGCAACTCTGTTCCGATCCGATTACTAATCATAACGATGCCACGATTCCGATTACTATACTCGTCACGGACGTATACGATTATGCGCATTGCGATGCGCATCGTTGTAATCGTCAAACAAGTATTCGTATCTGTACTCGAACGATTCTGTACTTACTCTTGCAGGTCTCTAGTATATGTGCAACAGCCAAATGACCTAAATTTTGACTGTAGGTGATTTTTTTATTGTATGCCGATCGATCGATCTATAATCTTAAGTACTTTTATATAGCTACCTTCTTTTAACTTTCATGAAACAGCTTTGTTGCTTGCAATTGGAGGTCACGTTATATTCTTAACTCAGATTGATCAAATGAGCATATAATACAAAAATGACGTTTACATTGTATTAAAATGTCAAACAGATTAAAAAGATTAAAAATGATTTTCAAATTAAATTCTAGATGTACCTACACAAGTCATATAAATTAATGTTTTAGATGTGACGAATCTTACTCTTTCAATTCTATTAAAGGACTTCAATAATCGTAAAAAAATTACTAATGAAATTCAACTTTTCAAACAGAAATATTTATCTCTAAAAAAATATGGAATAACAATTAAAATTTGTTCCACTTTGTTGAATATACAGTGTAGTCTCTATAACGTTAACGCCCCATAATGTGAATACCTCTAAACATGAACACCTGGTTTGGATACTCTGCAATCTGCATGTTCTAAAACGTGAACGACACTAGCATTTAATATTCCAAAACGTGAATAAAATTGTTAAATTTAAACAGTTTGTAAGGAAACGGTCTTTGTTTACATTTTTTTAATAAAGATTATTTCATGAATATTCATGTATAATAAAATGATACACATAAATTATAATGCAAATATGTAATTAGTTCCAAAACGTGAATATTTCGAAATCGTGAACACACTGTCCTTAATTAGTTCACATTTTCGCGACTACACTGTACTTATTAAAACTAATTCAAATAATTACTTTATTAAAAAAATTAAAAAAACATTATTTTGAATTGTAATTTTCATAAAATTAATTTTTATTACCTCAACATTTAAACAATGATATAATATTGTAATAAATGCACAGTTTCCAAATTGCAATAACTTTCAACGCGTACCCTTTCGATATTACGTAAGTTTTCATCGGACAAAAATCTAATTCAATTAATAATATTAATTTTATAAGCATTTTTGAATTTAAATTCTGAAAATTAATAATACTCTAACCAGTATTTCTAAAAGTACTAAGAAGACTGTGAAAGTGCTGTGCAAAAACAAAAATAAAAATAAAAGAGAAGAAAAAAACAATATTTTGCGCAAATAACGCACGAATGTACACCCGAGGCCAAATAAATCGTTACGATTTGAAGGACACGTAACCCGCAGCATAAGTGGATGCAGAAGTAACGATTTTAATGGCCACGACTGTACACAGTTCTATGACAGCCGCGAATTATTGATTTTATTTTTTCTTTGCTTTACGGGATCGCCGAGGCAAAAAGATTGAAAGACAATAACAGCCAGATGAAATTATTATTTAAAATTATTGAACTAATAACAAACTTTTAGCGTTTTATGCGTTTTATAACTTTTGTTGCTGCTTTCTTGTTGTTTTATGGTGATACATGATGAGATATGTTTCAAAGCAAATGAAATTTGCTTTCTCAAATTTCCAACGAGAATGAATTTCATTTAGAAATAAATTTATGCACAGTTTGTGACGTTTGTGTTAGAACACAAACGTCAATCAATTCTGTAACGCAGCAGTTTCGTAATGAGCAATACAAAGGAGGAAACATACTAGAGTTAAATGTATTAATGACAAAGACAGTAATAGAGTGGGATAGGCTCAAGCGTTAGCTGGTTTTTCAGCTTTTGATTTTACGAAGTTTACTCCAATGTACAGAGTGATTCTTAATAAACCCGAAAAAAGGAAACAGTTAAAGAATCGACATTAGAGATTACGAGAAAAGCGTTTAATATTTTACAAATTAGAACAAATTTAATATTTATCCTGAAACCATAATTCGAACTACTTATAAAATTGATTGCAGTGGACGATATTCATAATGATCGCGAACCTGTGTAGCTCCGTAGCTTTGCACTGTATAAATTTTGTTACATTTCTCTAGTGACACCATCTTAAGTGCAATTTTGTGCTTGTTATTGTTAATTGGCACCTGAATGTTATTAATGTTATACAATATATAACACGTAAGTAATTGTGAAATAAATTTTTAAATGTAACGCTTTATTATTCCTTAATTATACAGGATGTCGGTTACAAACGAGTTTTACTTAACCGATTAAGGCCCGATTTTACAATCGTCGGAGTATTATTATTATTTTTAGAATAACGTGACGTAGGTGTGACGTAAATATGGAGAAACGTTAAAGGATATCCACCGAACAGTTATTTCGTCCTTTTTCCACGATTGTAAAACTGGGCCTAAGAGTGAAGGAATTACTTCCATTGAAGAATACTTTCGATAATTCTTCATACACAACAGTCTATTAACTTCTTTCAAAATCGCAACACACTTCATTTTAATACAACAATACACGCAATACATTTTTACAATAATTACTTGATGAATGAATAAGCAGTTGAGTTTAACTATGTCTTTAATAAATAAATTTACTGAATATCCAATGGATAGTTTTATATAAAATCAAACAAAAAAATTATTTGAACTTTTTAAAAGTACAACTGATCCTATGAACTCCATTCGATATCAAGGTGATCTCATAGACTCAATCGTAATCATAAAGTAATGACACTTTGTTAAACCCATCTGCGGTTATGCATTTGCTTTTTTTCTAGATAAATAACCAGCGCCGAACTCGTAGTAGGGCTTTGGGTACAATTTTTGATCAATTATATAACTCGAAATATAAGGTAAAGTGTACTTTTCTTATTAATGTCGAAAATAGATTCGTCCTTTCAAGCCTTATTCTACTATTTCTATGTTTTAAAACTTCTTGAATTTTTCAGGACTTATCCTCTTAACTCAACTGGCCTTACATATCTCCTTCAGTCTTACAAGTGAACAAACTACTTTAACTGTCTGTTTTCTATTTTCTCTTCTATTGATGTTACATTGAATTTTCTCCTAATCCAAGAATACAGCTTCTTACTTAACACCCTTTTTTATAGAGGTTTGGAGAATTTTCAAAAGATATTATCGCCGGAATCCAGTATCAGATGTGTTGGTTTCGCCCTGTCTTTATCGCCTATTTCTTAGGTCCTTGACAAGGACGTCTACCAACTAAACTACCTATCCTCTCTTGCAGTTGCTAATTCCTGGAATCCGCCGTTAAGCATTGCATTAGGACTTTCGCTCTGTCCGGTGTTGTGTATTTCAGTCTAGGTAAAGTGGTTATTTGTCATGTCCTTGGTTTATTTTTTATTGTGCTAGCCTCTTACTATCGCACAATAAGCCTTCTTAGCTCTGTTTCATCTCAGGCCTTGGTTTGCATAATCGTCCTGAGCATGTCAGTTACATAGTTCCAGTGCCTCTCATTTCTTAATAGAGTTTCCGCTACGTTTTCAGTGGAGACTATAGTTCCACATTTCCTATAGGCTTCCTCTCGTGAGTTTCTCATCTACTGCAGTCAAAAACTGTATGCTCTGGCGTGTCTATCTCTTGACAGTACCAGCAAACATTGCTTGGGAGTTTCCCGATTTTATTCAGGTAACAGGCGAATACCCCTTGTCCTGTCATGGCTCGAGTGATGTAGTGGTCTACGTCTCCGTATTTCTGGTTACACCACTTGCCAATATCTTTGATGAAGATCTTGGTCCATCCTTCGTACGTGACTCATGCCCTTTGCCATTTCACCAGCAGGGATCCACCAGTCTCGGTGGAGGGTTTTCTGCTCTCTTCATATTGCAGTCTAGATTTTTCTGCTTTTAGTTTAATCGGTGGGATAGCGGCGATCGCCAGAATAGCCTCAGTAGGGACCGTTCTATATGCAGAATTGACTCTTATCGTTATCTTTCTGTTTGTCGACTCGAGACGTCCCCCGTAGTGTTTGTACTTCATGACTGCTGTCCATATAGGTACATGATGGTCGGTAGTACTACTCCGGCTAGGACTTTCTTTCTTTTTGGACCTAGGTCCGCTTATGTTTGGCATTAGCCTGATCAGTGCCGTGAGGGTTTTGCTGGCTTTCTCGCATGTTTTTTTGGCAGGAGAGGTCATCTTCAGGTCTCGATCGAGGTATACGCCCGGATCTCTATTTCGTTCTTGCTTTTAACTTCTGTCTCTTCAAAGTTTATGCTTAGGTGCCTTAGTTTCCTGGGACCCGCCAAGATCATCATCCTTGCTCTTTTGCTGGCTAACTTCAACTCGTAATTTTCCAGCCGGTTTGTGATGGTCGCCATGGCGTATTTCGCCTTTTCTTCAAGCATAGTGGCCGCCAGGTCGTCGGCGTATGCAATTCCATTGACTCCTTGTCCCAGTTTTAGGTGTAGCAGATCATTGTACAGTATATTTCACAGAGTCGGTCCGAGAACCCAGCCCACGTCGTCTATATCCCTTCTCCCTGTGGGGTTATGTTTGACCTGTCCTGTCTAGATAGGATTGGATACTTGCTGATTTTTGAATTTTTTAGGGCCTGAATGATGTGTATCCACGATGCCGAGTTAAAAGCAATTTCAATGTCCAAGGCTAGCATTAGGCAGAAATGCCTGTGTTGACAGGCCAACTTTTTGGTATTATTGACGATGTCTCTCACCTGGCACAGGGCATTTACGGTGGACCTGCTCTGTCTAAATCCATATTGATGATCGTTTAAGACTTTTTTGTCGTCTAGCTCCTCCACCAGCCTCTATTTGACGAGCTTCTCTAGAAGTTTAACGACTACGTCCAAGAGGCAGGTGGGCCTATAAGTTGGACAGTCGAGTGGCATCCTTTTAGGCTTCTCCAACAATGCTAGCCTTGCCTTCTTCCATATACTCAGAAATACGTCTTCTGTCGGGCAGGAATTCGTTACCTGTTTGAAGATGTCGAGGTTAGCCCGAGCAGCTACTATTCCTGGGGATTATTATCTGGGCCTGGAGACTTCCTGCTTACTTAACACCCAATATTCGCTGCCTAAATTTAATGTAAACTGATTTGATACGTCTAACCTTCGTCTTTTTACTTACTTATTTTTTAATCAAAAATGCTCATTTTAAAGCAGTAAGTGCCATTTGCGCCAAGCACTTAAGCTAAACTTAACTTTAAGGGTTACGTAGAATATAACTTATGCAATGCTGTGTAACCTAAAAATGTCGCATTATAATCACCACTTAGATTTAAGCTCAGCGTAAGTGTTTGGTGCAAATGGCCATAAGTAACATTGATGTTGATGATCTAAATCTAAGTTAAACTTCACTTTCATATTTAAATAGTAATTTTTTAATGTGAATTTAAAATAAACAGGAAATTATGTTGAAAATACAATATAAAATAATAGGTGTAATTATGTTTACATACAAACAGGCAGAAGCTTAAAAATTCAAATTAACTAATATTAACAAAGCAAGATGAAAATGTTTTCAATTTCCCAATGAAAATTGTTTAGAAGATACATATTAATACAAAATTAATTATAAGTGTAACAAATAGTTTTTTTACCTTTTAACGAACACGTTTCACCATTCGGTTCGTGAGAAGCTCCTGACGAATTTTTTCAAACTTCCATAAGTGGGCGATCTTAAAGGAATGAAGAGAAGTACCTGATTACAAATATATATGTTACACAATTTTCAATCTACTTACTTTAATCTTGGAAATAAAAGATAACGCTGCAATTTAAACATTTTCATATAACTTTAATTTTTAAATTTTGTTCTTAATTCTAAAAGCTTCGTAAAAGAGGAAACAAAATTAACTTTATTGAATATAAACAAAGAATTGGCTAATACTTCTTAATCTAGGAATTATACTAATCTCTAATTTCTTAAAAAGAAAATAAAAAAAATCCATTTTTGTCACATCAGGCGATCGTAAAATATTTTTCCGATGTCGAATGTAAATCGAGTAGAAGTATTCATCTGGCGTATGATTCAATTTACATATTTTGTCATTCTCGGAAGCTTTTAGCAACGCCGGTGCTCAAATAAACACGATATTCATAAAAGTCGCGTGTATTTTTATAGCTCAGCTTATGTTACAGTCTTACAGTCTTTTCAGATACTTGATGAAACTAATAAATTATTCAAGGTTTTCCAGTAAATTTTCTTAGCGCTAGTAATATTTTTCTGGGTGAAACTAGTGGCAAGGCTGGCAATTAAGTCAAAGCTCTGCGGACGAAGTAATTTATAGATTCCATCATCAATTTACCCTGGTCATCCACGTCGATGGGGGCTGGAGACATGAAGGTTGGCTGCTCTTTAAATTAATTAAATCAATGAAAATTAATGGGAAGCTCAAATTAAAAGGTGATATCTTTAATTTCAAGATAATATACGAAAAGCTGTTTTATTATTATTATTATTATTATTTCAGGTTCGCTACACCACTGAAATGACGGCACGTAAACACAGAGCCCCGGTTCATTACGTGCTTCGGGCGTCTTGGCATGTTTTTATCATCTTATTTTATCTTTTCTCTCTCTTTTTTTTCTGCCTTGTTTTTCGGTTGATATAAAGACGTATTGTGTTGGTAGTCATGACATCCTGCGACTCGTTCTTTGTTTGCCTGAAAGTTCAGCTGTACATCCCACATAAAATCGAGGGGTTTGCTTACATTTACCTTTGCATTGCACTAATCCCGTTAAATACGTGAAGACGTCATTTAAAGAGAAGGTTCACCTAAAATCAAATTCATTATCCACCTTTAAGTTAGAATGTACGTAAAGTCAAACGAGTACTTCGTTTGTTTCGAATTTTTAAATATGAATTAATTTTATTTTCCACTCGGATTAATTTTCCATAGAAAAGTTATAATTAAAGCACGGTACATTTTAGACCATTTCTAAAAAGAAGACTCGTGACTTAAAAATGCATCTAAATCCGCGGTTTAGTTATAATTTTTCAAAATACTGCCTTCTGATAAAAGCGTTCCTTTTTTTTGCACGTTATAAAACATGAATTGGTTTTATTCAACGAAAACGCTTCGCAGTTGAGGTGTATCCATTTCGATCGTGTCTTCTTCATGCCTGCGTCACTTGCTTATTATCAGCCGTCGTTTTCAATAAGATGAAACTGTTGAAAGAAACGTGAGCCTGTGTCACGCTGAAATGGCAGAAAATCGAACGCAAACACGAGACGCCTTCGACACATCTGTGATAATTTTTTTTAACAGCAGCTTTTCAAATATTCGTTCGTTCTTCGCTGGTGTAATTAAAAAACACTTTTTTAATTAAAAATTCCTTGCTCGCTTTATAAAGAAGAAAAAATTTCTTTTATTGTTCTAGAAGCTCTCTACATACTGCTGTGATGTTGATGTCGTTGGTGGGTTGCCAACGCTGTTATCAATATCTATTTGTTATTATTGAGAGTTTGGGTCCTTCTTTAATTTTCTTATATTTAAATTTTTTTAGAACATTTATAATTTATGCCCAGACATCAAAGTGATATCATGGAATCACTTTCTTTCTTGTTGACATAAACCAATATCTGTTTTATGGGAAAGACAAGATCGTTCGCACGGTTGCTTTTCCGTTGATTTAATTTTAATTATTTATGGAGGAAAGTATTGTTTTATTTAAATAATCAAGACCTGACGAGCTCACGCTCAAGCCAGCCTCAAGTACTTGCAGTTTTAAATTTTTGATTTATGTGAAATTTTAAGTTCAGAATTTTTAAAATTTTTCTTCTTTCCAAAATCTTCAATTAGAAATAATTTTCCGTTATCTTAAAATTTTTACAAAGCTAAAACAATTTGTTACTCCGCGTAACAAAAATTTAACACAGCCAGACTTGTGATTGCGAATTCGTGTGAATTTTTATCAATTTAATCAATAATTATTATTTTAGCGTTGTCACCCGCTTTTATAGCCGTCGCCCCACGCCAATCCCACTCTTACATGCGCGCTCATTTTCAACGATCGCGAGCGAGACATGCCGGGGCGCGACGACTCCCATCGACGCTTAACTAAATTTTTTTCGTAGTTGATAACAAATTTGTCTTGATACGGCTTTACAAATTTTGCGTTGGCAAATTTTGCGTTGGCCGAGATACAAACAAATTGAAATGTAAGTAACTATAAAAGCATTTATTTACCTCAGTAATGATGTTCATTACATTCGTGTACCTACAGATAAGTACGAACGTTTGTTTACATTAAACAAATCTTTACTCCTAACCTAACATGTTTTGTTTACCGCATTGTCAAGACTTACATATGTATAATCTCTTGAAATAAAATAAAATTCTTAGTACGAAATTCAAAGTTTTGTTCAGTGTTTCTTTGAAAACTAACACCTCATTGATTATTTTTCTTAAACACGCACACTCACTAAACTTTGGGGTCTGTTCTGGAGGTTTCCCGCAACTGTTAACGTAATCAACAACTACGTCTGAGACTAGAGAAGCCTCGAGGTGCACCCTTCAGCCAACGTCTAGGTTACCTTCCAGGGCTGCAAAAGACAACTTCCTGAACCAACGCTACTCAACCACCCAAACCCAAAGAACGAGTTATCCATCACTACAGACGCTTAAGATATCGTCGTTGGAGGCGTAACACAACAGTGCCACCATCAAGGATGGCAACCACTCGCTTTCTTCTTGAAAAAGCTCAGCGCGGCGGAAAGGAAATACTCAGCTTACAACGGCGAACTACTGGCTATTTACTTAACGATAAAACACTTTCGACAACTTTTAGAAGGACGCCAGTTCACCATATTCACAGATCACAAGCCGCTGATCCTACAGGCAGAAACTTAAAAAATGCACACCAACGCAATTTCGACACCTCGACTTCATCGGCCAGATCTCAACCAATATCCAATACTTACCAGGCAAAGATAACATCGTGGCCGACACTCTCCTCTCCAGAAGAGAGGCGATCACTCAAGGCATAGATTACGAAACACTCGCCGCAAGTCAGCAGACCTATGAAGAATTAACACAAATACTCGAAACAACACTACGAACCTAACACTGAAGCAAGTTCAACTTCCAGGATCTACCGGTTCGATATAATGTGATACATCCATAACACAATCCGCCCTTTCGTCACACAAGCATTACGGAAAACAGTCTTCACCAGCTTGCATCAATTATCGCACCCCGGAATTAAAGTCTCAATAAAGCTCCTCACCCAAAAATTCGTTTGGCCAAACATCAAAAAAGATTGCAAAGAGTGGACCAAACAATGTCCAGCAAACAAAAATCACCAGACACGTCACCTCACCTCTAGGAACCTTTCAACTCCCTACAGGCCATTTCGAGCGTGTCCACATCGTCGACGGCTAATCAAGGTAGACTGGTAATGCCAAGGCAAAATAGGACGGTTTGTTTGAAAGCAACATCAACAGATCTTGCGGTGGGTGGGAAAGGTGGGGTACTGTTTACTCGTCCCTAGTGCACTTAGGCGGCGTTCATTAAATGGAGATAAAAATCGAATATTACAAAAAATATACTTGTTAATTGAAATAATAATAGATTATTCATTACGAAATAGAATTATTAATTTAATTAATCAGTTAATTATATTGAATTAATTCATTAAATACAAATACACGCAATACAACTAGTATGTACGCCTATGAGTTCTGTTGCGTTACACGACATCCGCCGAAAATTATCGACTGCAATATGAAAGTAACCAATCACTAAGTTAGTCTTAGTAAACACGCCTGTGAACTTGTTAGCTACATTTTAAAGCTCACTTGCCCAGTCTAACCAGGTTAATCGTCGGAGGTCCACATCGACTTAGTGGGACCACTACCAATCTCCGAAAATTAACGCTATCTGCTAACATGCATCGACCGATTCACAAGATGGCTGCAAGCGATACCACTGGAAAACATTAAAGCAGAAATGATCGCACGAGTTTCTACACACATTGGATAGCACGCTTTGGTACCCCATTAAAAATGACAACCGACCAAGGACGACAATTCGAATTACAATTCTTCAAGCACCTCGGATTCTCTCGCATCCGAACCACGGCGTACCAACCGGCAGCAAATGGGTTAGTAGAAAGATTCCCCGTTAGCTTAAGGATGCGATCCGCTGCCACGCCAACGAACACTGAATACAAATATTGCCCACAGTCCTCCTTGGTATCAGAAGCGCATGGGAAGAGGACCTCGGAGCAACTGCAGCGGAACTAACCCTGGGCTATGACTCCCAGGCCAATTTCTAACAGACGCGAAGCTTAGTAACACACGACTCCGGAAGACTTTATTGGCAAACTAAAACATCACTTCTAACAAATCCAACCTACTGACGGAACACAAGACGGTGACCGAAAAATCTTCGTATTGAAAGATCTAGCAACAACAGCGCACATTTACCTATGACGCGATACCACCCCCAAACCACTACAACAACCTTGCGGCGGTCCATTGAAGGTAATCAAAAGAAGCCCCAAGAATTTCACCATCGAGAAAAACGGACAACCAGTAACAGTATCAATCGACAGGTTAAAACCAGCTTTCCTCGAAAAAAACTCAAACGAACCTTCCACAACCAAACAGTAGTAAGGACACTCTCCTACAAAAAGGAAACATTACTGGCAGTGGAAGACGAGTAAAATTTCCCGACCGTTACTCGTCATGATCGCTAGTTCGATCACTAGCAGGGGGGCATGAGGCCACGTGTGCGTCGTTAAACAACTGCGCGTCATTAAACATGTGTACACCATTAAACCCGTGACGTCAGAGGCGGAGCCCGGTCGTGCGTTCCAGGAACACCGGATAATTAAGGACCTATATGAAGCGTGCCAGGACGGCACTGAACCAGAGCTCGTCTAACGTTTGTTACAGTTTAATTTTCCGCTTGGGCACGAACACACCCTGTATAGTGCACATTTCAACGTTCCGGTCTATTTTTAACACGTTTCGTTTTGTTTCCTCCATTAGGCTTGGAATGTGCTATTCCGCGTCTACGTAATTCACCCAAAACCTTCTTTTTAACATATTTTCGTTAAAAGCTTCAGATCAGTCGAATAAGTTCATTTTATAAGAATTAACCCCATCCTTGCTTAGGGTCGAAATCGTGTTTACGCGACATTTAATTGTCCAATTTAAATGGTCCTATTTTGCGACGCGGATGTTAACGGATGATCGAGTTCCGGGCCTTACGGAAAACAGTCGCACTTGGTACCGTTGCGTATGTCTGTAACCTTTGCCCTTTATTCTGATTGGTTTCCGCTGATGTCATAAAAATCGGCCATTGGCACATTCGAAATACTTCTCTCTCTTTTGTTTTTTTTTTTCAGCCGGTCGAAGGAAGCGTCATTTTTCAGTAATTTCCTATTTGCCCAGGGAGCCGCATGTTGTTGTCTTTCGTGGGAAGTTTTGTGTTAACGAGTTTCACTCCACCTGGGCGGTCAGAGTGAATTTGTACGGCTGTGTGCCGAATTTCTTTGGCTCATTTGGGGGCGAAAAAGCCGCGTTTCTTTTGCGGTTTGTGTCAGCCTAGCCCGACGCGACTAGGTAAGTTTTACGTATTGTTTCTCTCTCGACTTGGCCCTTATGTTCGTTTTTCTTTTTCCTCGTTTATAGGCACCTGGTTTTTGTTTTGATGTAAGATTTGGATTTGGTTCTGGCTTTTGACCTACGCTATTGGTATCTCGTGGCAACTTGCGACTATTAATCGACGCATCCACCCCGAGGAAGCCGTTCGTCCACGGAAGCGCCCTGTAGCCGGCCGCCTCCATCGCCATCGACGGACGTGACGACGCTGCGTGAACAGGTCATGCTTTTTTTTGTTTGCCTAATTTTTGCTTCTCGGTGGATTTAATGTAGCCGCATTTGTGCATGTAAATTGCATATACTCGCGAAGTAAACTCCATTTCGGAGGAATTCATCGGCTATTAGGCGTTAAGCACACAGAACGTAATTCGTCGAACGATTTCTTCGACGTTAGAATAAGCGAATGTTATCTTTGTCATTTCGATTAGCTCTGTATTAGTTTCGGATCCGAAAAGTTAGGTATTACCGTATCACGATTATTGCTTGGTTTACTAATTAATCTGTTTGACTTTCGTTGTTTTAAACGTTTAATAAAATTGTTTCATGCTTTGGACGTACCGTGTTTTTCTTAATTTTTACGCAATTCCTTTCAAAAAAATTAAGTGGCGCCTATTTTTTGGATTGGCCTTCGCGTTTTGGTTTGAGAACCCCCTCCGTCCCACTGCAGCTGGCTGGCAACACTGGTGTCAAACTACTACTTATCGATTCAGGTAGGTAGCACGTTGTTGCCGAAAGGTCAGACTGGATGAACGCTGAGCTAACACCACTGCCGAAAGATCAGAGTAGTTCCAGTCGCCTTAACATCGCCTAACACCAGGAGACCCGCCAGGGAAAAGTATGGGAACTGCACGCCGTAGACGTAGCTTTCTCTTTTTGCCAGTCTGATTGACATGAACCGGCCAATGCCTTGCAGTCAGCGGAGCACTCGGTCTCTTGTGGAACCGCTGCATCTCTGCACAGAACTCCATCCAGGCTGCTTCTTGAAGAACCTCCTCAACCCAACGAACTTCTTGGTCCGACACTTGAAGTTTCACTTTGTTTTACATTTTTATTTGGTATTTAATTTAGTATTTTTTTTTTACTGTTTGATAAACTATTCACGATACGTCTCTGCATACTGGAATAAGATTCTTTTAATATTTTTGACTTTTTTGCCTTTTAAAACTTGATTCTATATTCGCCAAAGGCAAACAGGTATTGCAGCAGTACGTTCAATAGATGGCTTTTAAGTTAATGCGTTTCGAGGAAAGTCAGGTCATAGAGGTCTTTCAATTTAGTTTCTAGTTGGGCTAGTTCCGATCTTCCGGTAGTTCGATATTAATCACTTTTCTTCGCGGTCGATGCCATTATACTAACTGATTGTAAAGAGGAAATTATTCAAAGAACTTCTAATAGTAGATATTAGTTAGGAACTAATGTATTTTCTCTTTTTCACCCAGCCCTTTGATTCCTCTGACAAATAAGTAAATTCAATAAATTTCTTTCGTTCTCATCTTCCTACCCCCAAAAATAAACGAGAAAGTTTTTTTTTAAGGTTTAATGGCGTAATGTAATTTTCTGCCAAAAAGCATTAAGTGTTTTTTGTTGAAACTTTAATGTAACATTAATCACGAGTTAATTTGTTTTCTTTTCAGGAAGCACAGCAAATTCAACTTCGCCCCAATTAATAATTAAATTACAATTCCGAACTAATTAACGAGTATAGGCATCACGAGGAAACAAAAAATCCGGAAACCCGGAAACATCGGTTCCGGGTGAATACTTCCATATTCCCGACCACTTTTTCTCTTTAATCTACGGACGCTAAGCTGACGGATTTAATTAGTGACCAAACAGAGGGTCGAAAGCCGACATAATCCGTCTCGATAAACATCAATTTCCATAGGCGGAGAGCGAAGGTTAACGCGCATTAAGTTAATTTACCGACGCTCGCGTGGACCGCTTTGAATTGCAAAACTTGAACAAACAAGTAATCGTTGCGGCCGAAGATTCTCACGGCCTACTGTTGAGGAAAGCCTCGAATCCGTGTTAGCAGCGCGAGCGATTGTTTCGTCCCAGTTGCCTTGATTAAATCGGTTCTGTCGTTTATCTGTGCTGTTATGAAGGGTTTCTGCGAGAGAGGGGATTCTTCCGAGCGACGTCGGATGGTGAATTAAATTAGGGCCCGTTTCAAAATATGGAGGAGTTTTCTTTCAGCAATTTCATATATTTGGTGTAATGAAATACCTGAGTAGATGTTATTAATCTGGGACGAATTTTGTACCTCTTAATTAATTTCTCAGATACTGCTCCAGTTTGATTACAAACAGCAAATGCCGTCCTCACAATTAATTAATTTAAAAATACATGCAACATCAGCAGAAACAAATTAAAGAAAGAAAATCCTGGAAACGTCTAGGAAGTTAGCGGAGAAATGTAACACATTTGCGTTTAATTAAAACAGAACACATCCGAGCGAATTTGCTGTAGAAAATAAAATGAGTAAATCACTTTTGGTACAAGGTCTTAGAAATACATTTGTTGGAATAAATTTTATACAAGAGATGAGATCATTTAAAAAAATTGAGGAGCTTGAAGCTCTGTAGATCTACAGGATGTTCTTCAAATTCGTGCAAAAAAAATTAATGACATATTTGGTAACAGATATTCTCACAAATGCACCAAAATTAAAACAAAAAAATAATAAATAAAAAAATTCATACCAACATCCGGCAATTCCTTGTGAAATGTTTAGAACCGCTAGATGCAACGGACGGTGACCTTCACCCACAATAAGTGTTCGAAGTTCCCCCCCTGCGCGAGACGTAAACATACCGATTAAAGTGCCGTTTAATATACCTGCCCACACATGCATGTTGTGAAAATTAAACATTGCATCCCTTGTAAACATTGATTCGTCAGTGAAGAGAATGTTATTAACAAAGTTCTGATTGTCCGTCTGTTCCCGGAGTAATCACCACGGTTAGGTGGATCGGATTCCGCTCGCGCTGGCAAGAGCGTCACATCGATACGGGAATAGCAAATAATCGCATCCATAATTTGCAGTAGCAAAGAACGTTTAGTGTTTAATTTAATTTATTTAATTTTTAATTCGAAAATACGAAATTTTGTTTAAATTTAACAATTTCTTACGCGATGAAATTAAAATTTCGTCCGACGCTTATGGAAAAATGAGCCAGCGCAATGATCGTACATAAACATGCACAGTATAAGCGGCGACCCAGGCGGACTGTTGCAAGCGGAATCTCATCCACCTAACGCTGGTAATCACCGACAAAATTGCATTCGTTGGAAGTAATCTGCGGGCATCAGAGCTTGCACTCTTTGAAAGTGGAACGGGTAATTGTTCCTCACGAATAATTTGCCAAACAACAAACTGCACAACTGACACAAAGGATCTGCTATTTGACAAAGGGCGATCTCGGTTACGCTGGCTGTGCATACAAACGTCTTGCAGCCAACGCATTTTGACCACATTCGCCGTAAATTAAAATCATGTCCACAATAACACTATTGGAAAATTCGGCTATGTTTTCAACACTGTTATCTGCGACGACGTTCACTTGAGAACTGAGTAACTGACCCACTCTAACAGACGATGCTGACACATCTGCATACTTCTACGATTACGTAATTACATAATAAAAATAAACCAGGGACTATTAAACTGTTTCTTCGTTAGGCGAAAACATTTATTATCTTTAATATTTATTAATCAGTTGTTATACAAAAACTGCTTCATTCTATCACTTTTAATGTCAACTTTTACTGGTTTCATTTTTTGCATGAAGTTAAAAGCAGTCTGTATATGTACTTTCAGCTCTGTTCCTTTCTTCCATGCTTTAGGTCCTTCCGCCTATGCTTCTTCTGTAAGGACCGTACTGGGTTGCAAAGAAGTGATGAAAAGGGGATCCAAGAGATTGAAGTTCAAATAAATTTCTTACTTCATACAAAACTTTTACTCAATAAACAACAAATCGCAATTCCTTTGTTTTAGCGTTTTATGTCTTACGAATTTTTGCATAAAGTATAAATTTTAGAAATGAAAAACCAAACTTAGAAGCTTTCGCGATGAGTATTTAAATGCACAGAGAGACAATGGGAAAACTCTGATGAATTTAAAATAGGAACTGATCTTTCTCTGTGCATATCTATGAGGGGTAAAATGATAACACCGCTTTTAAGCGAAATGTCTTCACCGCTAGATGTCGTGCAATTGCCCATAACATTTGTTTTTCTTCTTATTGCGCCTACGCAGCGAGGCAGGTGTTTACCGCACTTGTGTTCAGTTGCAATCTCAGCAATTTTTTTCAAGGTTTGCAGCTGCGATAAGAATAAAAGAATGTTCCCTGTTGTATTAAATCGCAGTTTTAAATCATTGCGCAATGTGACATGTTTTATTTTAAATTGAATAATAAATCGGTTAATTTTTTTATGTTGATTCATACGCTTCAATTTCATTATTGCACATTTTTCAATTTATTTCCTAATTTTGAAATAGAATTCTTGTATAGAATTCCGCTTTCTTACACTTCTCCATATCTTTCTGTCCCTTGTTTTCCCTTTCCAATTTTGAACTCCTCTTTTCTTTAGGACAGTCGCCCCCTGCAACCAGGTCATTCTAGATCGCCTTTCTTCTTTTCCAGTCTAACATTTAGAAAATTATTGTTTTTTGGTCCCGTTCAACCATTTCACTCTTTGTTCTTTAATTTTTTTCATTATGTTCTTCTTTATGTGTTGCTCCAATTATTTTTCTGGATTCCCTTACCCTGTTCTTATGGGTCGCAGTATTCTTCTCTCAACTAGCCTTAAATTTTCACTCTGCTTTTTGTCATTATCGCTGATTCTTTCTGGTCGCGTACGTCTCATTATAGTCTCGTATTTTTTCCTAATATTTTTTTGTTTTTACGCCTTTTGCATGGCATACTCCGTTTGTAGCTGTCACTACTCCAAGGTATTTGAATTTGTCACTTCCGCAATGCTGTATCTTCCAATTTTAATTTTATTATTGTTTTTGTCGAGGTGTATTATTTTTGTTGTTTCTTGATTATTTTTAGTCCTTCTTTTCTTCTTCTTACTCTAATTCTTCTAGCATTTCTTTCATTACTTCTCTACTTTTTGTTATCAATACAATGTCATCAGAATAAGCTAATGCCAGGTTGAATAAGATTGCTGACAACGAATATAGAAGCTCATAATTATAAAAAAAATATTTGAGGACAAAAATACTGGAGGATGGTAGACAACAGGAAAAAATAAGAGAAAGTGTAACAGCTGGAAGTAAAAAGTTCGAGTTTCCTAAAAAAGAAAGAAATCCCTAAGGAAGTAAGAATACAAGTATTTAAGAAAATGGGTTACCATTTGGTATTAACCAATTACGGAGCAGAAACATGGACTTTGACGAAAAGACAAAAAGAAAAATAAACGCGATAGAAATGAGATTCTTGAGAAGATCAGAAAACAAAACAAAAAAGGATAAAATTAACAATATGACATACAGACAGTGAATTCTTTGGAGGAAAAAATAAAAGAAGGACAACTAAGATAATAGGGACACGTGAAAAAAAATGAATAAAATAGTTAGACACTTATTTAAGGCCAAAACCGGAAGAAAAGAAACAAGAAGGAGATCGAGAAAATTATGGTTGGAAGAAATGAAAAATGCACTGGAGAAAAGAGGACTGAAATGAGAAGGAATGAAGTCACTCGGGATAGAAAGAGACGGAAAGAAATATGTAAAAGATCAACCGGAGTCAACTCAACTCCTCCAAACGTCTTATCTATAAGGGTAGATAGGTCCAAGGATTAAGCAAGTACGTAACTATGTATATTGTTATTAAAAAAACACAGAATGTAACTTGATGGACAAATCTACCAATATCAGGAAATAATGAACTATAAAAAAATAAAGTTTGAAGAAGTAGCACATGTTATCACTTGTCACTTAACCCATTAACGCCCAGATCTGAACCAATAATATAATAAGCGAATTTTTTGAAGAAATGTCTTCAATTGATCACTAACAAACGTTAGGCATTAAAAAAACCGCACTTTTGATTATTTGAAAAAAAATATGACCCCGTACTCAGTTGAGTACACTGGGCTAATATAAGTACAAAAATAATAATTTCTAAGTATTACAAAACATTATTTATTCGAAATGTTTTGAACAAAATATTTCAAAAGTTAGAACATATTATTTAAATAACTGCTACTTCGAAAAATATAAATATAATAAATAAAAAAATTCATGAAAATTATTTTGTATTTATCTGTATTTCTCAAAACAATCTCCTTCTACACAAGGTGTAATGAGACATTTCTTACACCGCCTCCTAATAGAGACCAATAGATTTTTTGTTGTGGCAATTTATAACAACCAGAAAGTAATAAACTCCTAATAATTTTTTTTATTTCTTCTGCAATAATAAAAAAAGTCGTGGTTATTTTTCCCTCGAACGTCTAAAATTGTTTGGTCTACTATGAGCTGAAATACATTGCTGAAGTTTCTCACAAATTTGCATGGAATTATAATCGCGTAGACTTTTTTTAACATTTTGTACACAATTTTTTTTTGTAAACAGTTTTACGGCATGTGAGAAAACCTGGACCACTCTTCTCCTCAATATGAGGGCGTTTTATGATTATGAAAAAACTTGAAAATGGCTCATCACTACTCGCTCCAATCATTTGTACTGCTAAAATTGACTTGAATGAGTCCCTAGACGTTATTTGGAACTTGACATTCCATAATGTTGTCATCCTCAAGTACTTTCTCATCTGTTAGAATATCCGGTTTTGACGGCGGGGCTACGACATCCACATTTTTTCCAAGATATTCATAATCTCTGCACCTTCTTGCAATCTATGAAATGTTTTCCGACCATAAAAATATCCTGGAGATATGATATCAAAGACTTTATCCATTTCTAAAACAAAATTGTGTAGAACATAAAAGTATACGTATTGGCCCATTGTACTCAATTGAGTACAGTAGAGTTCTACGTCAATTCACATTTGACAGATATAGGTTATCAGTATATGATTTCTGCAGAAGAAATCTCTGATATATCTAAAATAAATATGTGTCGCAGTTTAGTGATACATTTCACAAATAATTCGATAAATAAACAACATTTACATTACTTACCGCATTCATAAATATTTTACTTTTCAAAACGGTCACAATAACTTTCAACACAACCGAACTGTTTGAAATTATTGTGGATACCTTCCTTGTATTATACTGAATAAAATAACTTTAATAATTATTGAAATTATTTTCCACTAGTTAACAAAATGGGTCTAGAATAGGTGTACTTAGCTGAGTACGGCAGGCGTTAATGGGTTAACAAATGGCATTTAATCAAGTTGTCGCTGGAACCGAAATGTCATAATTCACTTGTTTTAATTATGATAGTTTATATCACAAAATCTTCTAAGCGGACACTAAATCGCGCAACTATACACTTTACGTTTCGCAGTCGTTCGACTGCTTCGTCAGAAGTGTATAGTTGCGCGATTTAGTGTCCGCTTAGAAGATTTTGTGATACAAATTTCATCGGACAAGAACCAACTGTAAATATGATAGTTTAGTTTTTAGTTTGTGCGCTAAGGCGCATTCATGTTGTCAACGAACTGATTGTAATGGATGATGAGAAATATTTCACTTTGTCCCATTTAGAGGTGAAGGGAAACGATGGTTTTTATACCAACGACATAGAAAATACATCACACAATGTCAAGTTCAAAGATAATCCAAATTTGTATGGTGTGCCATTTGTGAGGCCGGATTTATCTCGCAGCCGTACATTGGTCGAGTTCGAGGAGAAGCCTCCCTAGACTGCTTAAGTTTTGAAATACACAAGATGCCAATTATGGTTTTATGTATTGGCCTGATCTAGCTTCATACCATTATTCAAGAGTAACTAGAGACTGTTCCTAAATTAGACAATCCTCCCAATGTAGTTCAAGCCAGTAGAGGAATGTTGGTCAAAATGGCCCAAATTGGACCAAAAAAGTGTACGTCAAGGGATGAGAAACTGCAAAAGAATACTAATTACGGCATGTCATTTTTCTAAAAATTCGAGAAATCGATCCTGCTCTTTTTCAGAGGTTGAAGGGATAAGTCAAAGAAAAGTGAAGACCAATGAAGATAGTGGTCCACAGGTCAATAATTTAAATATAAGGCCAACCATAATAGTGTTTCTACAATATTTAACCTCTTCACTAACATTAATTTATCGAAATAAAATAAAAGTCTTTACAGGTGCTGGGTATATCGATGCAGTGCTGTTAAACGAATTAGCACTCTGAGTAACCCCTCATCTTCGTTAACGAACGCTTCAAAAAGTGGTCTGCCCCTTCAAGTAGGAATAATTGAGTTTTTGAACGTGCAACGCCAGTAATTGGATGTTGTAGTAAGTGGACTCTATCTCGCAATGTTTTTTCTCGGGAGCGAAACCCCATTATAAATGCCGAATTTGCTATAGACAACTTTCGGGACTCTGCTAATGAGCAAAGTAAACTCTGCCATATTTATGTTGAGTGGAGATATGGCTCGTTAGTTAAATATTTTTAATTAATTATGAATGAAGACTTTTCAAATCAAATACCCTCACTCGTACGTACAATGAAAAGCAAGTTGAGTATCAAATTAATTATAATACTCTGTTGCCATCTTCTTATGGTTTTTAATTTTCTTTCCACATATTACTAATTGTAAGTTAATTTACATTTATGTTTGGAGCTTCACTACTTGCGGTAGCAGTAGTGCTCGTGTTAAGGAACAATTTAGGTCCTACCCGCAGAAAATAATGTTTTCATATAAACCCATTTATTAGGAGAACCTTATCGATGTTCGTTTTAAAAACGTGCGGATCAGTTGTTCGCGACCGCCTCCTGGGAAATTAAACTTATGTGGCTCGAAATAATGTAGACGTCGATGAGTTCATCGGGTTTAATATAAACGAAGGACATCCTCCCTCTAAAACAGCTACTACCTTTGTTCCTGAATTAGTATTTTCACGCTTGTATCAATTGCGGATAAGTGCCATCGTGGAAGAACGAAAGCTGTTTCATTAAGTCGGAGAATTGCATTTTTTTTCTAATCTTCACGACAAACATTGGCAATTCTTTTACAGAATTTACGAAGTTTATGACTACATATTTTTTAAAGAAAGATAAGAGAGAACAAGTCTCTTGAAGTTAGAGTACAGAAGTGTGATAATAGACTCACAAGTAAAAAAAATTATTGCAATTTTTGCCCAAAATAGTACTTATATCTTATTTGCCTTGCATATAGGTCAACATGAACAATTTTATTTTTAAATTATAAAATGAATTTTGATACGGCTGACTTAAGCAGAAAACGAGAACTTTTACGTAAGCTTTCAACTTTATTGGGAAATTTTGTGGCACAGATTTCACCGCACCAAGCTGGGCAAAACAATTGTAAAAGGTTAAGTTGAAATGAGAAACCGTAAAGCGTGCGGTTTATGGATGAATTAAGGGGATATACGCTCGTAAACTTTGAAGGAATATCGAAGTGGGCGTTTGCTATAGTGTCCGAGCCGAATGGGGTGCACGAAACTAGAGGATGCCATAAAAAGGGAAAATCACATCGTTATAAAACAATTACGATTACTTTCTTTTCATACATGTGCTTGAAAATTCATTTCATAAATAAATATACGTTTACATAAAATGAAATTACTCTTTGTATCATTGGTAACTAAAAAAAATCGAGAAAGAAAGAAACGGGACTCGAGCTCCCGAGGGATTAAACTTTAGCAAAACAAATAGCCCTCCACGAATCGGATTAAATTCCATCAAATACGAATGCGAAATGTTTGTTTTACGAACCGCCTCTAGTTCATATGCGGACGAAATATTCGCCCAAAAATGCAAATAAAAAAAACGGGCGATGTAAATTGATTAAAAATTATCAAAAGTGAATTTCAACCGAGACAGAAATTGGATTGGAATTAATTGTTAATTCAAGTGCTTCCGACAAGAGTAATAACTTTAAAATAAAGTATACTTCTTCACAGTTTTCGGGACTTTATTTTACATCTCAGTAAACTTCCATTCATTTGAATATTTTATTTTCAAGTTTCAAATAAATAAAGGGAGGTAGAATTCTATAATAATTCCACACAAATCAATCTTCAATTATTAAAAATAACTATCGTTATCGCAAACTATGTAATATTTGCAACTTCTATGTAGTACCTTTTTTTTCAAGTGGGAAAATTTCACACACGAGCGAAGCGAGCTTTATATTCACGTTGCATAAATAACTATTATGTGCATTACTGTATGTCACCGGACATTAGCTAATAAGTAGTATTTATGAAAGTTAAGTTACATATATAGTCATAGACGTTCACACAAGGTATACCGGGTATTTCAAACCACCTACACCAGCTCTTTTTTTCGAAAATATAAAGTAGTGGAAAGTTACGAAAAAAAAAAGTTAATAACGAAAGGAGGTATAATTATATTATCTTTCAAAGTCAACCGGAAGTAGATGTAACAGAAATTTGAAATTTTAAATACATGTGGGTATCAAAATTTTAAAAAGAAATACATTTTATTTGAACAATTTCAAAACAATTTTGATTCTCGGAGTATCTCCATCTCCTTTTATTATACGAAGTTAAATCAAGATGAACATACTCTGAGAGTGCTCTAGGGCAACGAATCGAAAGTGCTATTAATTATGCATTGTTTTAGCAGGTTTACAACGTTTAGTAAAGATCAGAAATTGACAGGTTTGGCATTTCTAAATCACATAAATTGTTCAACTCAATTACTATCTTTTCGTATTCGAGTTCTAGTCTGGACATTACATTGACAAAAAGTATTTTTCATAATAATATCGTAAGTGTATCCTTGGTAGTAATTTATGCTAATACTAATATTAAATGGGAGTAAATGACTTGATTTGTTTGGGCACAAAAGAGAAAAATATAATATTATTTCGACTTGACACACCAGAAAACAAACGAGTTTACCCTGGAGGGTTGAGATGGCATTTGCTTAAAATATGAGGCCTTCGAGCTTGGCGGGCGTCAATCAATAACTTCCGACACTATTTCATTTCAGAAATGTATCCAATATCGGTTACGGAAGAAATGATCGCGCTAGTTACTGACAGGCCGCGCGCCTAAAAATTTTGAGTGTAATTACGTCGGTAAACAAGGCGTCCCGACGCGGATTTCGTAATTATGCCTCACACGTGGCCGTTAATTTCGTCGTCTGTTTGTCCCTTGCCTAAATTACCTCGCACAATAAATTATCATTACGGCTACTGTGTTCCCGTAATATTCGATTCGACGCGTTTTTTCACTGGGACGTTGATTTGGAATCGAATTGCCAATTTCGAATTGGACTCGTTTAAAATGGAATTCGCTTGTTGTTTATCTGCTTCTGTTTATCTAAAACCGTCATATTTTATTAATGTAGCAATTTCGCTGAAATAGTGTTTTGTTAAAATCGAATGAATCAGAACGTTCTTAGATAGAAGATACACAAATGTTAAAATATGAAAAAAGCTTTAGTAGCAAATATTTACTTGCGAACAGTACATCTTTTCTTACAATGTACAAGTTTAAAATATCAAAAAAGCTAAAACGGTTTAAAGTTTACAATCACTTAGCACAATAAAATCACAAAAATAACAAACTGCAACACTTGTGTAACAAAAAACACTTCTACAACTTAAATGTTCTACTAATCGCTAGATTCACACGTATTGCTTTCGGAATAATAATTGATTCAAATAGGCGATTCTGACATTCTTATATGTACATATAGTAGAGATCCTTTATTTCTCGATTTTCCAGCGAACGTCCGGAACCCTCTTGCATTCGAGCATTCGACTCGAAGCTCACTGAAATAATCGAGAAGGTAGGTGGCGTGACCAAGCTAAAATTGATTCATCGGCGGCTCGGACGTAACAATAATTTCATTTCCATTGAACAAAATTTTACTTTTGTTACCTCACTAGTGAAAACAAAGTAGTAAACTAAGAAATAATGAACGAATAAACCAATTAGAAAAGAGCACAGGGAAATTTTAACCAAATGAAGAATTGAAGGTGAAAAATAAAGCGTTAAACTCAATATCATATTGGCTGCTTGAGAATGGTTTCATAGCAACTGAAATGTAAATTCGCTTCTAATAATTGAAGTGAAAAAATTGAATAATTAGAAATAGTCAAAAAACCGCATTCCCAATAGTCACAAAATGGGAAAGCTCTGAAAGAGGAATCAGATGTTTTTTAAATAGAAGAACAAACTATATGCAGTAGAAGCGGAAGATATGGTGAATAATTGCAAAAGAGTTTCTAGATTGACATTTTTCAACAAGACGTTTTATGTAATAATTGATAACAACTCTGTGGAATAATGCAATGCGTGTAGAGTGTGTAGATACTTAAGACATATTTTTTGTAAAAGTTTATAAAATTTTCTCGCAATTACTGGCGGAACATAATTTGCAAGAAAATATTGCTGCAGTGTGAACGCTCATGCCAGTTTATTGAGCAAGTTTTTGTTCGATTAATAGTCTGAATCAAGTTTTTGAATTTTTTTAGTAATATTTAAAACAATAATTTGATCTGAGAACGAAATCATCGATGTTTTCACCATTTTTAAACACTGACTTGAACGAAAAAAATGTTTCAACTCGGAAGAATTCAATTCACTTGCTCAAATTACATGAATGAAAGGGGTTTAGACTTTAGACGTTCAATTCGCCTTCAAGTCAGTGAATTCCACTGACTTATAATAATAATAATATTTATTGCCATTTGGTCTTGTAAAAAAAGACATTGACATTGTCAAAATCAATACGTACATATATAAAAATAACAAATAACGTAAAGTTACACAAATCCAAAATATCAGATTGACACATTAAAAAGTTATAAATATCATAAACATCGGTTTCAGAAGAAACAGATGTTGATATTAGTCACATCTAAGAACTAAGATTACATTTCCTATGTTATAAGTAGCATCTAATTGTCACACTCTGAACTAATCAGGAATAAACTCATTTATATGATAAAAATTCGTTCGTATTTTTTATTGATGGTGGTAGTGAATTAAAGATTTTTATAGCTTTGTAATGCGCACCTCGTTGATAAAATGCAGATTTATGTCTCGGAATACTAAAGTTATTACAGTATCTTGTTGTCATGTTGTTATATGTATCGGAATTTCGAGAATACAAGTGCTCGTGTTGTTTCATGAAGATACCTAATTCCAAGATATATAAACTAGGCAAGGGTAAAATTCCTAATTGTTTAAATAGTGGTCGGCATGGGGTATTTACTGGCAGTCCACATATAATTCTAATAATTCTTTTTTGCAGTACAAATATATTCATGATGTGACTGCATGAACCCCAGAATATCAGACCATAACGCAATCGAGATTCAACATATGCAAAATAAAATGCTTTTAAAGATTCTAAACCTACACTAGTTCTTAAATTCATCAAAGCATAAAATGCTGAGCACAATTTTTTACTTAAGTTACTGCAATGCTGCTCCCAATCAAGTGAGGAATCAACATGGAGTACTAAGAAGTTAACGACATTTGACACAAAGATGAGTTATTATGTTTGACGTATATACTATAGTCAGTTGACTGTTTTCCAAATGTCATTATATTCGTCTTTTCCATATTGAGACGCAGGTTATTCGATGCACACCATTCGTTCATTGTAGCAACTACATTAGAGCTCATTTTTGAGACATTAGCAATGTGTTCGTCAGATACAATTTATTATATTCGTATCGTCCGCGTATTGAGTAAGTCGGCCTGATGTCATTGATAAGCATAAATCATTTACATAAATCAAGAATAATGTTGGTCCTAGAATAGAACCCTGTGGAATTCAACGAAGAATAGGTGATTCTAAAGATCTGTAAGTTTTAGTTATATTGTTAAATTCTGATGTTAATGCGACAATTTGACTGCGGTTATACAAGTATGAATGAAATATATTAAGGGCTGTACCACGTATGCCGTAGGCTTCCATTTTTGTTAACAGGATATTATGATCTAATAGGTCAAATGCCTTGGAAAGATCAAGAAATATTCCTGTTACATTTTGTTTCCTATCTAGATTTTCGTATACATACGTCAGAGTATTGTAAATCGCGTCCTTCGTTGATCTGTTACCAATGAATCCAAATTGGTTTTTATTTAGTATTTCTAAATTTAATAAGTAAGACGCCAATCTTTTGTTCAAAACCTTTTCGAAGACCTTGCAAAATGCTGACATAATAGATATTGGTTAATAATTACTAACATCAGAGCGATCACCTTTTTTATAGATCGGTATAACTTTTCCACATTTCAACCGATCTGGAAAAACACCTTGACATAAACATTTATTTATTATGTTTACTAGTGGAGGAAATATATCATTACATATGTGTTTAAGTAGAGAGCAAGGTACATCATCTATACCAGCAGAATTTTTGGAAGATACTAAATTAATTATATCTTTAATTTCTTCCTCATCTGTGGGAGGCATAAACATATTTTTATCATGTTTAAAGTGAATAGTAGGCAGGTGAAGTTCATAATTTGTATTTAAAATTATACTACTAAAATGATTACAGAATAATTGAGCTATAACTTCTGGATCAGAGCTTAAATTTCCAGAAGAAGAAGATATTTTGTAATTAGAGGTTTTATTAGTATTTACTATTTGCTTAACAATATTCCAGGTTGTTTTTGATTTATTCGAGGACGATAATATTCTGCTATCGAAATATTTTCTCTTAGCTTCCTTTATAGCTGTATTATAATATAATTTCTGAATATTATAAATTTTGAATAAATGTGGTTCATTGTATCTTTTACAAAGAATGTGCAGATCTCTCAAATTGCCAGCAAGTCTACGTAATGTATTGTTATATCATGGTAATTTACGATTGGATTTAGGTTTGAATCGAGACATTTGACTAGTGGAAAGTGAAGGTTAAAATATCGTAAAAAAGTATCATAAAAACAATTAAAAGCAGCGTTTGCATTGTCTGTAGCAAAAACATTTTCCCAATCTTCATTTTTTAGAGATAGTTGCAGACATTCAATATTATGCTTACCAAATTTCCGTCTGTAAATGTTTTTTATTTCCTCAGAGGATTTGGTATTAGAGTTTCTAAGCGACAGTATCTGGTAGCAGTGATCAGATAAGATTGAATCAAAGACACGGCAGTTCAAAACTGTTTCACCTTTACTTACAAACATATTGTCAATTAGAGTAGATGTCGTACTTGTTATTCTCGTAGGTTGGTTTACAAATGGGACAAGATTAAATGATTCAAATACATTCAACAAATCTGCAGATGCTTTAGAAGTTTCTGCAAAATTTGTATTAAAGTCTCCGCATATAATTATTGTTCAGTTTTTCTTAGTGATATTTTGAAGTAGAGAAAAAAGTCCTTAAATAAAAGCATCCATGTTCCCACTTGGAAACCTGTAGATAGCAACAACGGCATATTTCAACTCACTTGATTAGTGTAAACCAAGCATAAAATAAAAGCAGTCAAAAACGAACCAACAAAAATTAAAAAAAAAAACGCACGTGCAATAGAAACTATAGAACCTAGAGCAAACAAAGAGAGGGGAAAAGGAGGGCACAAAAAAAATGTCGCACTAAAATTGTTACAGTTAAATTTCCCGCTAAAATATAGTGACGATTTAACGTCTTGCAATTTCGTTTTAACACCGTTGGTTCCCCTACATCCCTCCTCTTTACCGCTCAACGTTTATTCGAATGGCACACCACGTGACTGGTTTTTCGATTTGGTATCCTAGCAACCTCGACTTACCACCAATTCGCTTTGTTGAAGGCCTTTCTCGTTCGAAGTGTGTTACAAGGCGGACGTAATTTGTGTGTTGTGCAATTACCGTAGTTTTGCTCTCTGTGAGGAATAACTTAATCGCGGCTGTGCCGGTAAATCACGTAACACCTTCGAACACATTTGGAGATCAGTTTGAATCCAATTCGAAGCCCGGCAGCAAAATAATCCCAGGTAATGTAAAACGGCGCAATGGCGGATGTGTAAAATGGCTGCTAACGAAACCTCTTTTCTCCCTTACATTCAGGCTTTTCCTATTTGGGCGTAGTTTTCTGACGCCGGTTATTAAGCCAGGCTTTCGGCCTATTTCTCCGGAGGCGCTTTGGCCCTGTGAGTTTATCGTAATCCGTTCGTGGGAATCTGACCAGCCAAGCAGTTTCATCCAGATTGTCGTCGCTTACGGCGATCAACAGAGGGCGTCGCAATCACCCACCGACCACCGCAGTTTCGGTTGGCAACGGCGACACACTTCGGACTGTGCAAGCTGTCAGATGAAGATTAGGTTTCCAATGTAATTCAATCTGACGTTTACGGACCGATCAATTTAGATCTTAGTTGTTGTTCATAAATAAGTAAATTACAAATCAGAATTACGGACTACATGTGACGCTACGTTCACCGTAGATAATTAAGTAGTAAATTACATTATCGCAGAGCGTTATTTTGATTAATGTAAAAATCAGATCTGATTATCGGTACGTAGAAACTTTTAATGTTTATTGTCGGCTAAGTTTCCGATTGACAGTTCAATTGTTTTAGGTGTTTATTTATATTGTGTGTATAACAATAAACCTTGTACCACAGTGAATGTTTTATTGTGTCGACTCTGCGCTGAGCGTAACAGTGAATTTTAAAATCTCCTGGAATTATTGGTCTATCTAAGGCAAACGCATCTAGGCTTAGGGAGGAGCCTGTTTGTGGAGTTCTTGCAACTGGGGGTACACACTCCCTGGCGCCCTTTATTAAATACTCACCCCTTCTCCATTGTGCTAGCTCGGGAGAACCGTTGTTTAGAGACAACGCCACTTGTCATCCGGTAAGTCAGTAATTTAATTCAGGAGTATTTTTCTCTTTTAACATTTTTGTGGTGACAAAATAAGTATGAATAGAAACAAAAAAAATTGCATGAGAAAGAATGAATGTATAGATATAAATCAGAATCAATTAAAAAAGCAGACTATGATGGGACACTGTTGTAATGGTCGATTCAAATCAAAATAACAAACAAGTAAGTAAATGTAAGATAAAAAAAAGAAATCAATTCAGTAAATAAAAATGCGACATCTGTAAAAAAGTTAAAAAAAAGTATGCAAGTAGGAATAAGAAAATAAATAAATAAAATGAACATAAAGGTTATAACAAGCAAATAAATAGAAAACAAAAAGCATTAAGAAAAAAAACAAAATCGTAAGACAATTATTGATACAATACAATGCAATAATTTTAAAATTGTCAGAAATAAAAAAGAAAGGAATAAGTCTAGCTAAAATACGTAAAGGATAATAACGAAGAATAGAAGAGAAAGAGAGGTCGATTGAAGAAGAAAAAAATATTATATAAAATAAATTAATTTGATTCGAAGATAAGTTAAAGAAAAAGTAAATGGTAAAAGGAATAAAAAGATGAAGCATAAACATTAATGAACGACGACGACATGATATGGGGCAATAACAGAATATAAAAAATAAAGAAAAAACATTAGTAATTCAAAATTAGATAATAAAAATTTTGAGAGATTTAAATGAGTGAATAAGACATCAAAATACAAAAAAAAATAAGCAAATTATGGAAAAAGGAGCCTGAATCAAGAGATAAAGGATTTAGAAGTATGTATAAAAAACGAGCTTTTGTCAACACATATTCAAATATTAGGATATTGCTACCTACCTGAAGGCCAGCAAATTGTGCGAGTGATTGACGTTTCTTCATCATTGCTCGGCAAAGGGTTGGAAAGGTGGGCAAAGTGAATAAAGTGGGCCGTGTTACGCGGGGGGTTTCAAACTCCAATTCCAGCCTTTTCTTTCCATTCAAGGGCTGACGATATTCTCAACCAAGGTAAAACTACCACTAAAAACCTAATGGAAGAAAAATACGCGTTACGAATCAGCAGGATTACAAAATGGCCACAAGACTTACAGGTTCCTTGTTTCAAAGACAGGCTTTCGAAAAGCTTTTTAACGAGCTTGAAATTCACTCGGCGTGCTTTAACAAATCTCGGAGAAGATTCCATTTCAGGTTTCAATCACAAAATTCCATGAGAGAAACACAAAGATTGAAGACAAAAATAAACGATACGCACGCCAGAGCTCTGGAGACAAACTGAATGCGAACGAACGCCGCGTTTTCCCCTACCATAAGTTCAGTCAAGGGTGGTTACGAATGAAATCAGTTTTTAACCGGGCGGCAGAGTAAAATGGAGATATACTGTAGGATTAAATAACAGCGTATGGTTTTTCTGATGTAATATTGTGCAACATTGAGAAATATGATAAAAGTCACGTACGCATACTGAAGTTTGGCTTCCCGTAAAAATACAGGGTATTCGGAAAATATTATGAATAACTTGAATGAATTTTTCAACCGTAACAATATACCTAAATACACGAAAGTAACTCGTGTCTAAATAGAAACCTGGTTAAGTAGGCTACATTTAGTAATTCTGCTATGTAAATGCAATGGATAAATTCTCGACGAGTTCTCAATCACAACCCACTTGATCAGGTTTTTATTTAGACGCTCGTTAGAACTTAATGAAAACTAAATCAATAATTGATTATTTCTTAGCTATGTAACAAACCTATAAATAGGAAAACAAATAAAAGAAAAAATGTTATAGCTCTAGTAATCTAACAACTTTTTATAAACAAGAAAACTATAAAGTGAAGTAAAGACGAATAAAGGAAGAAATAAATGTAAAAAAGAATTTGATTATAGAAGTAACTATAATAAGAGGCTATTGCAGGAATGTCAAAGAACAGAAAAAAAGGCAATGAAGGATAAAATAAAAGCATTAAAAATCGCTATTTGAATCATGACAATAACAAACACAGACACAAAAAGAAGAGATCAATAGACTAAGTTGGAAATGAAGATAAATTATATTATAAATAGGAAAGCAAATAAAAGAAAAAATATAGTACCTCTGTTAATCTAACAAATCTATTATAAACAAGAAAAAATTATAAAGTGCAGTAAAGACAAACAAAGGAAAAAATAAATGTAAAAAAGAACTTGACTATAGAAGTAACTATCGGATGCTATTGCAGGAAATTCAAAGAACAAGAAAAAAAGATAAAATAAAGGCATTAAAAGTCGCTATATAAACTATGACAATAACAAACACAGATACAAAAAGAAAAGTTCAGTAGACTAAGTTGGAAATAAAGAAAAAAGAGAAAAGTAGAAACAAAAATAAGTTGTGGATACAATTTGGCAAGAATATAAAGATTCCTTTCAGTATGGGTACTTAAAAATTGTTGTGTGAGTCTTAAAGCAACTATAAAAAAAACATAGTGTGAGAATATAAAAAAATAAAGATGGAAAAGCAATAAAAAATTCATCTAGGTACTTCTAAGATAAATATTTGTGATCACACAGTCAAATTACGCTGACAAAACGTGAAACTACAATAACTCATTGGCAACTAACTTTCTTTCTACATCACCATTGTGCCATTTTCAATTAAATTAAAATAATTTATTTAATTTTTGTTGTATTCCTACATTGTATAAGTTTATAAATCGATAAATCATTCTAATATTTTTACATTGTCCTGTCCAGACGGGACACTTCTAGAAGTGTCTTTTTTGTCATTCAGAACTTAATGGCACACTATTATTTAACACTGTTGAGAAAACACAACTATAAATGATCAGTATTATACAACAAAGTGTTTGTATAGGTTTTGATATCAGAAGTGGGCAATTTACCTTGAATAAGTCATTTATCTACAAGAAATTAAATGACTAAAATGAGTGTGAATAAGTAAATATAAAATAAATATATACGATTCTACCAAAATAATTTTGATTCAATAGTTATATGCTTATAAGTCTTGTTGCATTTGTCACAAATATTTTTTGTATTATTTTCACGTTTTAATCGTTTTAGGCCCGGTCTTTTCATTTAGCAATTAATTCCCATAGTAACGATTGAGATCATAATTGTTAGTATGGGAGTAAACCGTCGGATAAAGTTAACTGGAAATGAAAAAGGCCGGGTCTTAGAAAGCTTGTTCATTATATTAGCGGATGCAAATCCTAATAAGAAATTTAATTACCTTTGAAATCACTCCTTCAGAAAATTTAGCTCGAATTTCATGCCCCAGTTCTCACTAGGGATAGTTTGATTAGCAACCCTGCTGCGTTTCCGGTGGCTAGTGCTTTATTTACTCAGCTCTTACTGTCTAGAATGGAGCTGGAAATTTAAACAAGGATTTATTAACCTTCAAACCATGCATAGTTCCTACAAGTAAATAACTACTTCTTCTTTTTATCAATCAATATTGTGCATCCAATTAAAGAACATTAACGTTCAGTAAGTAAAATGAAGATGAAACACCTTCCCAACTATAAATTACAGAAAGAGAACTAAATAAGCTAATAAAGATAAAACAATTTATGCTCGCGTTCCAAATTACAATCAAATGTTGTTGTAACATTAATCAATCACTTTTAATGCATTTGGATGTTATTAATTGGAGGATTATGCAAATGACAAATTGAACGACACGATCGTTGAAATTAACGATCCCATTACATTCAGATTCGGCCTCATTACACGTCCACTTTAATAACCTAATACAACCTCAGTTCTCATCGAGCTTTGCAATCAAGCAAAACTTCCTCAGAAATTTGAATTGCAGTCAGTCACTTAGTGTCTAAATTATGAAATTCTTTGAACTTGTTACTCAAATGTAGATTAAATGCAACGTTGCGGATGTAACTTCAGAAGCGATGCACTGCCTTCAGGATGTTATATTATTACGTGCGCCGTAAAATTTAAAAATACGCGAGTTTGATGGCGAGTTATTGCGACAGTTTGAATTTGCTTTATTCGCCCTCGTTTATTTGAATTACGTGCGGAGTTCGCCTGCA
Source organism: Dorcus hopei (assembly GCA_033060865.1). Classification (NCBI taxonomy): domain Eukaryota; kingdom Metazoa; phylum Arthropoda; class Insecta; order Coleoptera; family Lucanidae; genus Dorcus; species Dorcus hopei. The sequence goes on along the minus strand of CM065423.1, from coordinate 28,279,050 downwards.
TTTGTTGCGCTAAAGGAATTGAGGAAACGCGTCCCGACTTCCGTCTTCCAGGGAGCTCCTTGCTGCGTCGAAAAGAAAAATGCAAAGCCGCAAGCAGATCGTGCTCAGAAAGCTAAAACGCAATGTTTGATGCAATTGCGCTTGGATTGCAATTCTTGAACGTGTGCATTTTTCAGATTTCTAAGAAATCTGAAATATACTATAACATAAGCGAGGTTATTTAACGAAATTTATCACTCAAATAAAATCTAGTGTTTTTCTGATTTGTTTGACACTTCACTGTTAATATATTTTGGTTATAATAAAATAACAATAATATAAAACTACCGATCTAATATGTACAAAATAAAATTAACTAACTATATGTTTTTACCTAATTTCTACACATAAGTGCAATTAAAACGAAGAGATACAGAAAGATGATAAATTGTTACTGAAATGAAAAGCTTACTCTTTCATTTTTTCTGTAACATGACATATGTGTCAGGCATCTCAAGCCTTCCCCAAGTAACTCAGGATTCATGATGTATCATCAATTGATGTTAAGGATAACTTATTATTATATTTAAAAATATTATTTACTCTTTGTACTATGTACTTAGGTTCTGTATGTGTGTATAATTTATACTTTCGTTATATTCATCCAAATGCCTCCAATCACGGCTCGAAGAAACTTGGTATGGTCTATTCTAATTGGTCGATCCGTTTTGGGGCTTAAACTGAATTTGTAGTTTTTCAGGAGCAACGCAAGTGCAACCTTGATCTGCATCATACCAAATCGCATGCCTAAAATATGAAATATTTTAATCATAGCACAACACTAAAATCTCCAATTATTACCGACACACACCCGAGGTCCATCCCCGAATGGTAAATACGTAAACGCAGGCCGTTTCCTTTTGTTTTCTTCATTGAATCTTTCCGGGTCAAATAAGCTCGGATTCGGATAATAATCCGGGTCGTAATGTAAACCGACGACCGGAATCAAAACCTGCACGCCCTTATCAAGAATTACATCACTATTTGGTACTTGGTAATCCCGAGTGCAGATTCTGTTCAAAACGGGCACAACCGGATGTTTCCTTAACGTCTCTAAGTAAGAAAACTTTTACTTTTTTTTAAATTAATTACTAAATTCCTACTTACCGCTAATAACCATATCCATGTATACCATTTCACTTAGGGATTCATACGTTAGTTGACCCCCAAATTTGCTTAAAACATTCACGATTTCTCGCCTTAATTTTTCCTGAATTGCTTCATCGCAAGCCAACTCGTATAAACAAAATGATGTAGTTGTTGAGGACGTTTCGAAGCCAGCCATGAAAAAGACGAAAGCCTGCCCCGCTATTTCTTCCACCGTCATAACTTTTACTTGATCTAGTTCTGATTGTAAAATCGCTGATCCATCATCATCGTCAAGCCTCCCTTTGTTTTTAATCTGCAACAGCAAATGCATGAAATCATTCCTGCGGATCGCAGAGCTCTCCCTGTACACTATCATTTCTTTGATGATCTTCATAAAAAAGTCGTGGACGTCTTTTCGCAGCAAACGTACGCCAAACGCCCTCATGAGTTTTGGAAAGGCGAAGGCGAAAGACCCGGTGATTTTCTGCCACGTCGACAGAACAAACATTAGCCGTCCGAACTTCCTGAACTCTATGTCTGGGTTTCGCAGACTATTGCACTCAATTCCGAACGCGCAAGTTCCGATTATATCGGTCATTAAACGTGCCAGTAAATCTTTGATTTCCATGGAATCTCCTTCGGGTTGTTCCTCCAGGAATTTGACGAGTTCCTGGCAAGCACTTACTACAAGAGGAAACATCATCTTCATTTTGCCGGAGGTGAAAGTCGGAGACAATTTGGATCTGAAATTCTTCCACTTGGCCCCATCCATCGTGAACAGGTTAACATTCAGGGGTTCATCGCGCTCGTTGGTGTAAACTCCCCGATCAACGAAGTGTTGGAAGTCGGATTGAAGAACGCGTTTTATCAGTTCTGGATCGATGGGGACATACTGCGGAGTCAAAAATAAGTAGAAGCCCGCATGCATTTCTCCTTTGGCCTTCATTTTGAAGTAAAGGTCGGCGAACGTCTCTCCGAAAGATCGCTTTTGCATCACGAGGCGTCGGGCGTTTCCCCAAGGAAAAGTTATTTCTGGACAAGGAACCTTTTTGTACTTCCAGTAAGCAAATCGTCGTTTTATAAATATCCACGACAGAAGCGCCAAAATCGACAGGATTATTATGAAGACGAAATTTTTTTGGGCTAGAATTTCCATCTTCTTCCAGTAAGCCCTAGTGGGAATAATTAAAATTCGATTTTCCCTATATGATCTTCAACTTACCTCTTTCTGATTGGAAAGTGACACTATGTAACAGCTTTTGTTGCAGATCGATGGTTTATATACCTGTCCAGCTTTAATCTATCGCGATAGGAAAATAATCATAATAATCAACGGGGCCATTCACCTGGCAAAATGCGTTAATTTTGCATAGATGTCAAAAGATAAGATTATCTTTGGAATTAATGCGATCAAAAAATCTTCGGGTCAAAGACTTTTAAGGCAAGTTGCTATAATCTTTGTATTGTCTTTGTAATTATATTCTGGCACGTGGAAGAGTTTTAGAAAGCTTTATTTACTTTACAAAATAATCAAGTCAAATATTCAAAACTCTCTAGAGTGCTTTAGAAATTAAGTACTTTTGACACCTACCCAAGCTTTTCGAAACGTTTCTTTTTTAACTGCTTTTAAAGATAATATAAAAAATATAGCGAGAAATACCTCCAGGTGTGGCAGAGCAAATGAACGTTTGAAGAAGTGGGCAAATATGTTATTCTGAAGAAACATTGCTAAAAGATTTGTAATGCCTTAAGTTTCAAAGGAACTACAAGATTTAGTATTGCGTTCGATATTAAATCGTTTGAAATAAGGCAAATAAAAGCTAAGGGTGGTCTTACGAATGTGTCAAATTTCGAAAACCATTAAAACAAACAGTAGCCGCAGTTTTAAAATTGGGACAATAAAACCCAGTAGGGTTTTTATTCTTTATTTCCCATTTAACAACGGTGAACTTAATTTGTTTTATTTTTTTTTAAGTAATAATGAAAATTAGAGCATACGTAGCATTGTCGATAGTAAAACCTCTGCCACACTAATTCAGTTTTCAAAAAATGCGTCTGTACTTTAGGGGCAATCCAAAAATAGTAAAGGAGGTGGTTTTAAAAATAATAAAGAATGTTAGAGACAATAATTAAGACTTCCAATCAATAATTCTGAAACTGGTTACGATCATGGGCTTCGCAACATGCTGTAATCTCCCTTATCGCAAAAAACTATTAGGAATTACGTTCAAGCACATTACTCAGGTTCACTGACCGATTTGAGCAAAGTGCAAAAATTTTCTCCAAAACTTTCCATTTTGTCACACTTATTTATCTAAAAATGGTGAAGCTAATCTGATGCCTAAATGACTTGGAGTATTTCAGGGGCAACGACCCTCTCATGTTCCTCTTAATCCCAAGGACGTTGTGATGTACATAATTTGCAATAATTTCAAGCATAATTATTTATGTTTAATATCATCTTTATTACGAGTATCATTTCTCCTCAATTTCAAAGAAATTTGTTGCAAATCGGTTTTGATTACAATGGATTCCTCGACATTTTCTGGACAGCTGTTTTGGCCCTATTTGGGGCGTCGTCAAAAATAGGGCAACTTAAATTGTTGCTTTATTTTAAACTTTTAAATCAATTAAGATGTGTGTGGTGAGTGAATTATTAATTTTAAGATTATTGGAAAACTAACATTTTTTATTATTTTAATGTTGTTATCATTTATATATCTTATTATTGCCTTATTCTTTTTAACTTCATATCCTATAGAAATAAATTCAAAAACAAAGTATATCACTTTTTATTTACGAATATTTAAAACTACAAAATTTTCGTTTTAAGCAACCCTTTCTTCTAGGAATTAATCTTCGTCACCTTCACCCATATTCCGCCCAAGACGGTCGTCAGAAACGTAGTGTTGTCTAATTTAAGTGGACGAGGTGTTCTAGGATCAAGCGTGAACTTGTAATTCTTCAAGAGCAACGCAAGCCCTGCCTTGGTTTGCACTAAACCAAACCGCAAGCCTGAAAAATAGTAATCAGCTATTTAAAAACTTAGGATCCCATTTGATAACATAAATTCAAAATCAAAACATATGATACTTGATGTCACAAACAAAAAACTTTAGTAACATGCCTTTTGGCATCATCTGAAGTACTCATGATGATGTCGTAAGATGGAGTGAATGCACATTGAATGTTACTTATTCAAAACTAAATGCTAAAAATAGGAGTCATAGATACTTTTGAAAACATTGATTTAGATCAAGCGAATTCAGATTCGTCGTTTCCTTACCTACGCAAATACGAGGTCCTTCCCCAAAAGGCAAATACGTAAACGGATGGCGTTTGCTCCTATTCTCCTCGGTGAATCTTTCAGGATCGAACAACTCCGGATTCGGATAATATTCCGGATCATAATGCAAACCATGTATGGGTATAATAACTTGCACTCCTTTCTCAATGGTAATATCGGTGTTAGGAATTTGATAATCCTGTGTGCAAATTCGATTGAGCACGGGCAGAGGAGAGTATTTCCTCATAGTCTCTTGAAAAAACTTAAAAACTCAGCATGGTGAACGAAGTGTAAACAAAAGAACGCTTACCGTTAACAACCATGTCCATGTAAGGCATTTCGTTTACAGCCTCGTAAGTCAAATGCCCATCGTGTTTATCAATGACGCTGATTACTTCGCGTCTTAATTTATCTTGAATCTCTTCATTGCAGGCTAACTCATACACACAAAACGACATGGTCGAAGATGACGTTTCGAAGCCCGCCAAGAAGAAAACAAACGCTTGCCCTGCGATTTCCTCGACGGCCATTGGCTTCGCGTCCACGCCTTGGTTCGATGAAGACTCGTCTTCTCCTATCGACTTCCCATTCTTGATTTGCAGTAATAAATCCATGAAGTCCTTCCTGTGAATGTTGTTCTGCTCCCTGTAACTCACGGTTTGCTTTATGGCGCCCATGAAGAAATCGTTGACGTCCTTTCGCATCAGCGTCAGCCCCAGGAACTTCATCAAAGAGGGTAAGACAAAAGCAAAAAATCCGGAGACTTTTTGCCACGTCGTCGGCACGAATATCAACCGACCATATTTCCTAAACTCGGCGTCCGGATTTTTCAAGCTCTTGCACTCGATTCCAAAGGCGCAAGTTCCGATTATGTCCGTCGTTAAACGAGCAAGCAAGTCTTTGATTTCGACGGCCCCTTCGGTTGCTGAGCTTTCCAAAACCTCGACGAGTTCATTGCAAGCTTCTGTTATAAACGGAAACATCATCTTCATCTTGCCCGAGCTAAATGTTGGCGATAACTTCGACCTAAAACGCTTCCACTTGGCCCCCTCCATCGTGAAGAGGTTCGTGTTTAGTGGTTCGTGGCGCTCGTTGGAGTAAACGCCTCTATCGACGAAATGGTGGAAGTCCTTTTGGAGAATGTGCTTTATAATTTCTGGATCTATGGGAATATACTGGGGGTATAATAGGAAATAGAAGCCAGTATGCCTTGCTGACTTTAACCTCATTTTCGTGTACGTGCTGTTGTATATTTCCCCAAAAGACTTTTTCTGTTGCATAAGTTCGCTGGCATTTCCCCAAGGTAATGATGGTTCGATGTAAGGGACGCCTTTTCTTCGCCAATAGGAGAACCTGCGCTTTATAAATATTGCTATTAAGGCTGCCAAAGTTAAAATAATGCTGACCGCGTTGATTATATTGTTGCCTTCTAAGAAACCCATTTTGATAACCTAAAACCAAAATACTTGTTTACTCAATTTTTTTCAGGTAATTTTGCTTGTATATACAAAGAGGTATAAATAAATTTTTGGCCAAGTATGACTTCAAAACCATATCATTTAATTTTATTCAATGTAAATCTATCTTCACTGAAAACATTGTTCGTAAAAGGGCACTAACCCTTTGGAAATAAAATTGTTATCTCAGACTATAGGTCTAGACGCTACATTATGGATTACTACAATGTACATTTCCGTCCTGTTAAGGCCGTCTTCATTTTTAAAGATGAATAATAACCCGAAAGGGTCAAGCTAAGAGTGTGACATAATGAAAGATTTTGTTTAGTTTAATTTCCTTCTTTTTCATTTCTAAATTTATTTCCGAACAATTGACCTCTCCTAAGATATTTTTCATTTTGAATAAATATTTTCAGAATACTCACAATTTTTCCTGCGTCTTATTTTATGTAAAAAAAAACAAAACAAGGTAAAAGGAACATATAACTTTTGTGCAAGGAAAAATTTTGATAGTCAATCGGAAACAAAAAAAAAAAAACTTGGTAGGTAAAGAATGTTCAACACGACTGAATTTAATCAATATGACGACCACCACGATAGTTTCCAACCGATTGCCCCTGTTTTGAACGTTACCAGGCAACTTGAAACTTTGTTACACATACATGTATGCAACCAAACGTGTTGCACATGCGAATGAAAGATAACGAGGCGTGCCTAAATTATTGATGTTTCTATCGTTAATACACTTTGTCCACAAAGAGAGAGAAAGTATAGAAAAAAAATTATCTCACCTGTGCACTTATCTTCAGTATAAGACTACAAGGTATCAAGTTCGTTTCCGTACTAGACCATCGCGTGATATATATGAAATGATCCTTGGTCCTTGGCAGAGTTGGGGAAGTTGGAGTCACCTCCCAAAAATGTGTGAGTCTCCGCGAAATATCAAATGATAATAACCGCTTGCACTTGCTTAGAGCAAAAAATCTAAATAACCGGAGATGTAACGCGCAGTTTGAACGTGTTCAAATAGAAAGCGGAATCGAGGACACCGCTAAATCCTGCAACCTTGAAATGGCCTGGCAATACCCTCAAAATTAGATTAAATCTTCCATCTAATAATAAAAAAAAATAAACAAATTTTAAATATAGAACAAAATTTCACTTTTCAGTCGGAACTATCTTGTTTGTATTATCCATGCAAGTACAATCTCATTCAAAAGAACGCGACCACATGAATTTTTTTTTGTTCCTGTCTTTCCTTTCGATAGGTGTGCAAGCACGTTGAACTCTTATCAGTTATATAACGTAGTAGAATCTTTCAATGGGGATTAATTAATACCAATCGTAATTAGCCAAGTCATGTTCAGGTTGGCTGACCGATTTGATGGGGAATTTTCCGACGCAATTTCGACGTGTTCGTCTAAAAATAATAAAACGCAATCGAACGCTGAAAGGACACGGTGTCAACGACACCTGTGTTATTATCTTTCTATTTCCAAGGTTGAAGTGATGCAATTATTGCTACCTGGTAGAGAACGCATCATTGTTAAATAAACGAAGTTGGTTCTTTCTATAATAGAAGTTTCGTTTCCGCGAGCAAAATTTTTAGCATTACAAGTTCATTTAATTTCGATTGATGCCAAAGCGCAACGCTTTCCTCAGTTGTTTGATGAGGATGAAATTTAATGACTGGCCACTAGCTATCGCTGCAGCTCGAAGAAGAAATCCTTTTTGATCATTTGACTTTCGAATCAACACGTCCAACTTAACGAATATTTGTTATGTAAACTAACCAATGATTTTTCTTACTCAGCATTATAAAACAAACTTGAGATAAATATACAGTGTGTGGCATTTAACCGGATTTATTCCTGTTGAATGTACACACATATGTATTGCTATGTTATTTTGGTTTTGAAATTTGGGAAATGTAACAATATTTTTTTTAATTAGGGCGTCGACATCAAGGTCATGGGCCCCTTATCAACAAAGTTGCACATAAAAGAGCCTTGTGTATGATCAGGGATCGTGGCAGAAACCAACGAGGTCAGACAGGCACAAGAATGAATAAATTCAAAATGACTAACAACGAGTAAACAATTAAGTAATTATATATGTATATAAATGTGAAATGAAATAAATAAATATATGACTAGAATGAGTAAGAGGTATCATAGATAAATGGAGAAGATAAATTATTCTAATAATACATTTCGTACGCTAAATAAATAAATGTAACAGGTGATCAAAATCTTTTCTAATCAAGTGACCTATGGAAATAAAATCATGTGTCTTTGATTAGTTCATTATTTCAAAAGCCATTTGAATTACATATTTATATTGCATTCCTATACAAAACGATAGGAATGCAATAAAAATAATTCAAATGGCATCTGAAATAATGAACTAAACAAAGAAATTTTTTTTTCCCTAGGTCACTTCATTAGAAAAGATATTGATCGCGCGTTATATGTGTATAAATAAAGAAGTAGATGTATATATAAATAAATTAGTGTTAGACATCATTATGTATGTTGGCCGCTTTGGCAAAAGCAAGAAGCGAGCCGATGCGCAGTGTCTTATTAGAAAAGATATCTGAGGGCAAGCCACTAATCCCATGCAGCCTACGAAGAGGGTCCAAGTGGAGGCATTCCAAGAAGATATGCTTAACGGTGAGAGAGGAAAAACAGGAAGGACACATGGGTTGGGCGTTACCCGACAAAAGATATGCAGAAGTGAGGTGAGTGTGACCAATGCGAAGGCGAGAAAGGACCACCGAGTCCCTTCGAGATAGAAGCAACGGCGATCGCCACGGGTTAACTAGAGGTTTGATTAGGGAAAACCAACCGGAGTACTCATCCCATTTCCTCTGCCACCTCCGAGAGGTTTCCTCCCTAAGGAAGGTCTTGACGTCCTCATGCCGAATGAATACTTCCTCAAATGGGAGCGAAACCGCCAAACGAGCTGCGGTCTCTGCAATCTCATTTCCACGAATACCCGAATGTCCAGGGACCCACACAAACACACACCTCTCAGGAAGGACCTGAAGTTGGAGGAGAATGAGCTGAATCAAAGGATCATCCGAAAAGGGGTTAGAAATAGCCTAGAGTGATCCAAGGGAGTCAGAACAAATCAAGAGAGAATGACCCACGTGCTGGGCACGGTAGTTCAGAGCTTCGTAGTTGGCGAGTAGTCGGCTGTGTAGATGCTGGCACAATCAGGAAGAGAAAAGAAAGAAATTCTCACCCTTCAAAACGAAGGAGGAGCCGACACTATCACAAGTTTTTGAACCATCAGTATAGACAAATTTGAATTCCGAAAAATTTTCCAAAAAGGCAAGAACAATAGCCCTAGTCAGTTCTGGAGGTCTTTGATGGAGAGATCTGCAAGATCCATGCGATATTCGGGGAGCAGGAAACACCGGAGAGGCGTCGGGGAATGCCCTACAGGAATAACAGCAGAAAAGAGTTGGAAGCAGAAAATGAAGTCGTATGCTTATGGGCATTCTGAGAAGGTTTCGACGCCGGTACACATCAAATCTCCGCAGATTCCAAAGAATTCTGTAATTCCAATGATTCGGCAAGTAATCGAAGAGTACAATTTCATATCATCAGCAAACAATAATTTCTCGCATTGCGCAGCATTAACAATGTCATTTATGAAGACTAAAAATAATTGAGTCCCTAAATTGGAGCCTTGAGGTACCCCTGAAGATAGCTTAATTGGAAACGATACATATACATATACATATTTAGGTACAGTATCTAACACATCGTTCGTGGTTCAGGAGGTATGACTTAAGTAGATCTAGAAATGATGGCGAAAAACCAGAATGCAAATAATTTATCTAGAAGAACGTAGTGATCAATCTGATCAAATGCTTTTTGGAAATTCAAGTAAATCACATCAACCTGTCCTCTCTTGTCAATGACGAATTGGGTGAAGCAAAGAAGATTGGTTAGGTACTGTAGAATGACCCTGCATAGATCCGTGTTGATATGGTGTAATAAAACTCTTTACTGAGGAATAAATGTGTTTATATAAAATAATAGATTCAAATATCTTGGAGAAGTTGCATAAAATGGAGATTGGCCTCATTGGACTCACTTCAGAGGGGTCCCCTTTTTTTAGAACAGGACAAATGTAATGACAAAATAAGTGTATCTTTTAAAACTTCAGAAAGGATTTTATCTTCATCCTTAATCTCCAAAATTAATATTTTATTATAAAATACTTCCAAATTAACAGAAGTCACTGAACATTTAAGGAGCTTTTATTTATCTGTTACAAACATTGTGTTCGTTAGTGTCAGCATAATCTTCGGTACGTATATAAGTAGTTTAAGCCTACATAAAAGTTTTGATCCAATCAAAATCATTCCATAAAATATCATGTTAAGATGGGCGTTATTTAGAACTATGTTCCCAATTACGCCAATTGAACTTTCACACAAAAGTCTCACTTTCTAAAAGTTAATAATGTCAGACACACATAATTTGCTCTATGTACTGTTCTATTATGTCTATACTTAGATTCAGTTAGGATGGAATTTGAAATATTTTGAAAAATGGTTTAGGTGCCAGATCTAATTAAATTAAGTATGGCGTTATTTGGCACATGTACCTTATGTACGTTATTGAAAATTAAACAAATTAATTTCTCAATAGCGAATATGCAATATGCAAAAATGTTTTAAACGAAAGTTTCGTCTTTTCAAGCTCCACATAATTTAAAATTATTTTTAAATATCTAGGATGCCTTAGTTTGTCTGTACGATGTGTAAGTTTTGTTATTTTAAATGGAACACCCTATATTTTATAATGAATTTGACTTTTCAGGTTATTTTAGGGTATGTTGATGAGAGCTCACTATACCTAACAATGAGTTCATAGTTTTTGAGATATTAGGCTGTATTTACGGTTTTCGGGAAACATAGACATGTTACTGATAGTGTTACAAGCTAAGTACCACGCATCTACCTTGATTAATCAATCATTAGATATCTTCTTTCATTACTTTATTAATTATCATGTTTCTATTAGGAGCGGAGGCGTATTGTATAAGTCGGCGACGGGCGCCAGCTCGCCAAAAGCTCGACCCCCACCATAAATTATTTGCGACGATCCCGATGTTGCAAACAAACATGCGCCGGCAGGTGTAACTGACTCAGTCGTATCAACGAAATCAAAAACAGAGAGCGCCGAGCGAGTTAGTTCATGTTGGTTTATTAGTGTTTAACAGTGTCGTAAACAATATTTATAATAATTTTCGGTTTAATTCAATATGAACAGCATCAAAACGAATACACCGCGCCGCCGCCGTCTACAATTTTATATTTCGTGGGACCAAGGTAGCTGCAATCGACACTCGTTTGACCTATTGCCCAGCGTAGTGGGAGATACTTCCCCTTGCCATGTCCATGCCTGGCTATAAGTTATAACTGTATATATTGTATTGGCAGTGAGGGGGGAAGATCAGGGAACAGTAACTTGTTGCTAGTTCATCTTACCTCGCACCTATTAAGTATGATAATTTTTTTTTTTTTGTATATTTAGGTATGTTCTTATATTATTGTACTGTTCATGCTTAATAAACTGATTTATTATTATTATTATTATTATATAAACAGTGTATTCTAATTATCCGCAAAAGCAGTCTTATTTTTCTTGTTGCTCGCCAAGATGAAAAAAAGATTCAGTTTCATGGCTTTATACACGTTACGTTGGCACATTAGGGTAGCAAAGTTTAATAACTCCGTTATTACATGAAATACATAAAAAAAGTTGTAAAGCACCAAAATGTCTACGTTGTAACACGAAGTTCCCCTCGTGCAATCAAAGTTGGCTACTTTGTAACCCTTTTTCATTTGAATTTTCAAATGGAACAGCCCGTATTATGTCCGACAAATTAAATCGTTAAAAAAATTCGTCTGTTGGTTTATTTCAATATGTTTATTTTAATATTACTATAGAACAAGATCTACAGGGTGACTGACAATTGTCCCACCAAAAAAAAACGCGTGAAAGAAAGGATGTCACAGATTATGGGAAGAATGTTTAAAAAAAATTTCTAAACAGTTTATAATAATTAATTAAGAAATTATCCCAAAACCAAGCTAGGGTATTGCGTACGAAATACGACGCCACGTTTTGTAAATACAGCAGTATGTTAATCACTTTATGTATAGCAAAATGAATTGTTTAACGCTGCATTCAAATAACTAAAAAATGCGTATATGAAGACTTATCCCAGAATTTTTAGCGGACATGGTACATTAAATTCACTTCTAAGTTACTTTCAGTTTTTATTAATAAGGTTTGTTATAATGTTGTGACTTAGTTATTTTACACAATGTTCGAAAATATAAAAATATTTACGGTGTTTAATATTTCATTGACGATGCTGTTACTTAGATAACATCGTCACTATAAAAACAAAATTGAAACGATTGTCAATTAAAAAATTAACATTAATTTGTTGTGTCGCTCTTTTGTGGGACACACAATCCTTGATTATATTTTTACAATTTAGATTTTGTAGTGTTCCAATTTTTATATGTATCTTTTCTGCATGTTTCATATAACAATGGAATTATAGAACTTTGCACATTCCTACGTGCTACCCTGTATATACACACCTCATATCGTATGTTTCCATTTGATTTGGAAATGTACAAGCATATTGTGCGCGCATTTTTATTAAAATCTCCAGTTGGATGCTATCTTAATGCTCAGCAAGGATATAAGGAGCGCATCCTTTAATTTGCATTATACCCATGTCTCCGCCTTTTTCCAAGTTTCAATATGACAATCGGAATTTTCTAGATAATAGTAAGTAATGAACAGAGTAAAAATGGTACAAATTTAATACAATAAGGAACTTGAAAATAAAATAAATTAATTATAGATCAGTATATCTAATAAAGAATAAATAGATCATTGACTCCCCTAAACGAACACAACCTCCCCCCCCCCAACTTTGCCAAGATGAAAAAAAGATTCAGTTTCATGGCTTTTTGTGGGCTCTAGAAAATTATCTTTTCTAAAACGAAGATTGTATTTCCGTGTAATTATTATAGTATTAATTCAATGTACTACTTCAAAAAGAAAAATGTACGCGCAAGATATGATTGATCAATTAAAAGGCAACGTCAAATAGGTCATGTGCACCTCACTTTAAATCAAATCAAATTTATCTGAGCGCAGCTCTCTTCGAATTTACATTTATTTACATTTATGAGGCGCACGTAAATTCACTTAAAAGCAATTTTAAATAATAATACACTGTGATCAATAATGATTGAAGGTTTATATCCGAAATATTTGCGAAATATGAATCAATCTTTCCTTCGGCAATAGCTATTTACTGTCCTATAATTAATTAATTAAAAATTATTGTAGAGCGGCACATTCAATCGTTGTTGATCTCATGGTATAGTAGAAAAAGTATGGATGTTGTAGCGAACACCCGTAATCCAATTTCTGCATGCATACTGAAAACGTTGGCGTGTGTCATCTATTCTGTGCGACTAGGTCCATTTTTTCGACCCATTCCTCCAGCCGTTTTCCTTTGGCGTTCTCGATTTGGCTCCCTAAAGAGACCTAAGGTGATATGTAGTGAGGGTAGCAAAATTTTGTTAGATGCGACGAGTAAAGCATTTTGTATATTTTTCTTTCTAGGACTTAGTGTTTGTCGAGAAAGCCAAATTCGTTTTATGTAATGATTTTCTTTGTCTCTACTGTCCCATTCCAATTGCAGATCAGCGAGAAGAGCAACGACTTAAAGATCAGAGCCAATTTACTAGTTATATTGTTTATAGTTTAGATTAGTAATAATTGCTTCATATTTTGGTAGTTTTCCTTCGTGTCTATAGAGCAGTCAAGTGGAATAGAAGACTGAAGGTTGCCATTATGGAAAAAGATTGCTTTCAGACTTGCTTTTGAGAAGTCTATTCGTTGGGATCATGATTGCATATTAAAGGCATCGAAGAACCCATCAATATCTGTGTATGTGACCAAACTACCCTTCATTTTCAAAAAAGGAAATAAAACTTCCTTGGTGAGCTCGGACATGCAATAATCTTTACATTTTCTCTAAGAAGATTCCATTGTCTTAATCTTGAGCCTAACTACTATGCTTTATTTTTTGGTAAATCTAAATCCATAAAAATCGGCCGCAAGATGTCGCGATCTTAACTGTCAGAATTGTAGTTTTCTGACAGTTTAATTTTTACTCATTGCTATGATTACAAAAGCAAAAAGAGCAGCCAACTACCTAACATAGCTGTTTTTTTAATTTTTAGTTAAAGAAGGGAAATATTAGTTGCTTTCTTTTTACTACAAATCTCACCTCAGATCAGATAAACGTCATTTTCGCTGGCACGAACAAGTGAGATTTCGACCTAGTTATGAACTAGTAGTTATGAATTGGCTATTTTTATTTCAGAAACGATTTTAGTGTTGAACTGTATTATTTGTGACTATGCACAAGTTGCGATAATTTCAATTTTATCTATTGATTTGGGAATAGTCAATTATTACTACAATTTTTTTTTCATATTACTACTTTACACGTTTCTCTGATAAAATTAACTATATTTCTTTTAGCTCAATACAATAAATGTAGAGCTTGGTTTGCCCAAATAAAATTTGCATAGATTTCGCAGACATGTGCTTCTGGTTATTTTGTGTCTAAACCAAATTAATCATCTTTTGAGCTTGGAATGTTTCTTTGAATATTCGTGCCAATCTCTATTTTGTGATTCATTATTTGTTTGCTAATGATTTTTTGAAATTCTTTCGTAAAATTAGCTCATTATTTTTATTTATTATATCTTCTTTCGCTTTCGACAAAGCGACTTCCTATTTCCACATTAGAAACCGCATGCACCTCTTTTATAGTCCTCCTTTTTTATTGATTTTATTATAAAAGTGGCTTGAGCAAAAATAAATAATCGAAATCATATAAAGCATAACAGAAAAAGAAAGGAATTAACATTCCATTAGCGGAATGTTAAAAAAAAACTTAACGTAAAAATGTTCAAAGTTGTCGACAGCATATTTAAAGCTTTGATGTAGCTATAACATTAGAGACTATGGAGATAAATTATATCGCGTTGGCCTAGTCACCACTGGCTATGCATTTACCGTGAGTAAATGAAGGATAGAATAGTAGAAAGCGCATGAGTAAACGAAATAGCTACATCAATCGACGTTGCCGATTGATAACACGGGCTACGCTCCGGCCGCTGGCGCCGCCGGTCGCATTCCTACCTTCGCACGCAACATTGTAATATCTCTATTTCACTTCCACACAAGTTTCAATGAGCCTCTCCTTCATTTACTCACAATTAACCGTATACCTAGTCTTGGTTAGACCGACTGTGTATACTTTTAAGGTTTTTGTTTAAAAATTAATACGAATTTATCTTAATTTTTGTAACAGGCATAAATAAACAATATGAAACAATATGAAATATAATTTTATTAAAACTTAATAATAGATATTATGTAGATTACAAATGTACAAAGACCCTGAATGCCTCCTAACGATTTTACAAGATTCTTGATGAATAGTGTATTCCACATTCTGCAGAATATTGTTTTTCACAGTCGTGTTATAGAATTTATTTTTGGGAATGCAAACCGGAAGTATTCTTGTAAGCCTAAATTATGCAAATGTCGTCGGAACTATTTCTGTAGATTGTAAATGCATTTTTTTGTTAAATAAGCTGTACCTTTAACAATAATATAAAACGGTCACGTAGTGAATTGTCGACTAAGTTAAAAAGAACGAAAAGTTGAAAGTTAGAATCATTAAACTTTGAAAAGCTAAATTAACATGTGAGAAATGAGTAATTAAGTTGAAGTTTTTCTACTTTTCGTGTGAATACTTATGCTAAAGAACCAGTAGTATTCCACTTCATTGTATCAAGTTCTTCATTAGATATTCTAATTATTTACTTGATATTTCAATTTTTATATTTTACAAAATATTCTCTTTTCTCTAACTACGAAATTTTCAAGATATCTAACTTACCTATGTGGATATTATTGATTGGTGCAAGTTCGAAGTTTGCTTTTTCACTATTGAATAAATCCGTTTATATTTTGACTACTAGCCACCAGCTGGCGTTACAGAGGTCATAAATTTATTTTATATTTCGCTTACATAATCTCTGATTTATTTCGGCCGATTCTAATTACACAATTTCTAAGAAATCGATTAATTAATGAAATATGTGTACATCGTACTTACATGTTTACATGTTTTTAAATGTATACCAAATATGATATCGCCCAAACAAGTAATTTAGATATCAAAATCTATTACACAGATAGCTTATCATTTATTTATGAAAAAACAATATCATTAAATTAAGCTCATGGATAAAAAGGTTTTTATTACTCCTTATGTTGTGACTTGCACTAACGATAACTGTTCATGTACAGTCGTGGCCAGTAAAATCGTTACCCCCGTGCTAATCTCGTCTTTATTGATCTGTAATGGAAACAACGGCTATCGTCTCATATGTTTTTCAAATCGTAACGATTTACTTGGGCACGAGTGTATAATATCTGTTAGGATGACATTTACTTTACATTTACTTTACTTCTTTTATAATTTACTTTAAAAATTTGTTCATATTTTTATACTTTAGCCAAATCCATCCACATTCCACCAATAATGCCGTTCATTAAATTAGCTGGATCAAATTGGAGGGGTTGGATGGTCTTCGAGCTAACTTTGAACCGGAAGTTCTTCAATAACAACGACAATCCAACTTTAGTTTGCATCAAACCGAATCTCAAGCCTGTAAAAGAAGAGCTGAATAAAATCGCTCAATATTCTCCGTTTCTCGTTTAAATTAACTCAAATTTACATTTTTCTAACTTACACCCTTTTACTTTTGATCTTATCAATTGTGCTTACCTATGCAAATTCTGGGACCTTCCCCAAATGGCAGGTAAGAATAGGGATGTCGCTTTTCCTTGTTTTCGCTGGAGAACCGTTCCGGGTCGAACTGCTTCGGATTCGGATAAAATTCCGGATCATGGTGCAAGCCTTGAACTGATATTATCAGCTGAGTACCTTTATCGAGTGTGACACCGACATCCGGAATTTTGTATGGCTTGGTGCAGATCCGGTTTAGTACCGGAAGTGGAGGATATTTACGTAGAGTTTCTATGCCAAAAATAAAAAAAACTGGTATTTCAAGGCCGAACAAGGAACAAAATGGGTATTGCCACGTATCTTCTTGTTGTTTATTCATTTATAACATGTGTTTTTTTAAAAATGCCATAAAGGTTGGCCATGAAAATTAAAACTCATGTCGTAGCTTGGCATATAACACACGCCAAATCTGAAAATTTAGAGTAAATGAATGGAACTAAGACATGAATTTTCTTTTCCACAGCCACCCCTTATGGCATTTTTAAAAAACACATAGTACATATACTGGATTGAGTTAAAACAAACAACCTCAAGAAAACATGTGGCCAATACTCTCGTTACAAATGTCCTCTTACCGCTAACAACCTTATCCAGGTAATGCATTTCGGCCAAGGCCTCGTACGTTAAAATTCCACCGTGCTTTCCTAAAACGGTTTTAATTTCTTGCCTGAGTTTCTCCTGAATGTCCTGATTACACGCAAGTTCATACAAGGCAAATCCCATCGTTGTCGAAGACGTTTCAAACCCTGCGAAGAAAAAGACGAAAGCTTGCCCGGAAATTTCCTCGACCGTCAAAGACTTCACGTCTTTACTCGGTAAAGCAGACGTGCCATCTTCTTCATCCACTCGTCCGCGATTTTTAATTTGCATCAACAAATGCATGAAATCATTCCTGCGGACGTCATGCTTTTCGCGGTACATCACAGTTTCCCTTATGACTCGCATGAAAAACTCAGCAACGTCCTTGTGCATGACAGTCACTCTTAATTTCCGCATCAAATCCGGATATAGGAAGGAAACGAACAATTTTATCTGTAGCCATCTATTCTGCTCGAAGATCCGTTTTCCGTATTTCCGGAAATCGACGTCTGGACTTTTCAAACTATTACAATCGATACCAAACGCAACGTTTCCTATTATATCCGTCGTCAACCGCGCTAGCAACTCTTTAATTTCGACAGCCTCATGCCCACAGGATTTATCTAAAACCTGGACTAGTTCTTCGCATGCTGTTATCACATGCGGAAACATCATCTTCATTTTGCCGGAAGAAAAAGTGGGCGACAGTTTCGACCTGTACGTTTTCCATTTATTTCCTTCCATCGAAAAAAGATGCGCGCCTAGAGGCTCATCCTTTTCATTGGAGAAAACCCCTCTGTCGACGAAATGGTTGAAGTCCTTCTGCAGGATGTGTTTTATAAGCTCCGGATCGGTGGGGATGTATTGAGGTATGTGCAGAAAATAACAGCCCACATGTTTTTCTCCTCTGGATTTAACGCCATCGTAGATTTCTTTGAATACTTCACCGAACGGTTGCTTGCGAGCCAAGAGCTTCTGAGCGTTACCGCAAGGGAAAGTGGGTTCGAGGTAGGGGATGCCCTTTCTCTTCCAATAGGTATACCTCCATTTTACGAATGTAAACAGTACGATTATCAACGAGAGTATAATTCCAGTAAAATCGAGGAAATTGTTCCCAGTAAGAAGAGCCATTTTTAATAAATTGATTTCTGAAAATAAACTTATAAGCGGATGAATTTTAATAAACGTCGCTTACCTGCAACAAAGTTACTTTTTCATTATGCACTTCATTTAACTCACTCCTTATAACTGTTAAATTAAAATTGTTTATGTTTAGCTCCGCTCGATTTAGAATCGCTTATAAAGCTCGATATAATCTTATCTGATATAAAAAAGTTGCTGTAACAGACAGTCATTACATGAATTGCGAACTCTTAACTCACACCGAATACTATTTTAGGTATTTGCAATTATTTTCGTTTAGATTGTGTGACTCTGCAGACATAAGGTGTGTACGTGACTTTGCTACTTATGACAGATATTTAATAATCGTATTAGTATATAACTACGCGTTTTTAATTATTTTCTTATCTGGTACTTTAAAATACGATGCGTAATATTTATTTGGACAGGCTTACCTAATTGTTGTTGTAGTGCAATTAATATTCAAGTATCTACCTACTTATCTACAACTACATACATATGTGAATGTGAATTAGAAGAGCTTCAAAAATAACATCGTTTGGAATTGGCCATGACCTTGGCTTAAATGTACACAATTTCGCGAAGCGAAGTGCTTTTAAATGTTCGTGGTACTGTGGTACATACAATGTTTTATTTTATTTTAGCCCTAAAGTGGTCCAAATTTGTGGATTCAATACTTTATAATGCATGCGAGTGATGTGCACGTTGTTTCCATAAAATAATTATGTAAATTGTTTCCGCTACTAGGGGTTTGTTTACGTTAGCATCTTTTTAAAGTCCTCGGGCAATAAAGGTTAAATTATGTCCCCAATTGAGTACCAATAATAGTATATTGTACACCTAGGCAGAGAAGTCTAGTGTTATAACCCGAGGGTATGATTAAAGGACTGATGGTTATAAGACTTCTCTACCGTGGTGTATATACTATTTTTTCCACTACTAGTGCAAATGATAATTTTAATTTGAACAAATATTACAAATATTTATTACAAATTACGAAAGGTTTACAGTTTTCTGTATTACCGATATGACAGTTGATTCAAATTTTTTAATTTGTCACAAACATTACGTCGAGCTTTTTGCCAAATCGTCAATTAAATAAAGGAAGTACGGTAAACGATGTACGGCGATTTAAATTGTACGCCGCCTGAAATGCGGGAAATTGCCGGACAAGTGGCAAACAATCTATTGCCTGAAAAATCAAAAGATTTGTACCTGAAAGCGTATGTAACAATTGATGTTCATTATTTACCGTGGTAAATAATAAAAAAATTATTTACCTCAGGTCGAGAAATTGTTTTTCACAGCAACCTAACACATGTCAAAATGACAGGCTATAGTACTAGTAGTGGAAAAACAAGATTATGGTTCCAAAATAAAACAAAATTACATTTTGCATTGTAATTCATAAACTAAAAACTTTATTTACAATCTATGTATATTTAAGAGCTCACTATAAATTTTTGTACATACAAAAGACGATTCGAATGCTTTTCAAGTGAGTAATAGAATAGATTGATGATCAGCTTAAAGAACGATAAAATCTATAAATCTATAAATAACCTTTGATTTAAAAAAAAACTTGCATCGAAGTGTGACTTGATAAATAAAAGGTTTAATCTTAACTCCTTTACTCTACTTTTCTCAGTCCTACTTACATTATTTATATAGGTTGGTTCAAAAAGTGTAGAAAAGCTCAGAACAAACGACCTTATGATAGATAGATATATATATATACAGTACGTCCCCGGATTGAGTTTACAATACGTACAATGGACCGAAAATTTTTGAATTAAGATTTCATGTTCTGCAGTTCAGGTCTGCTTGGCGTGAAAAAAAAAATTGAATTACGGAACATTAGGATTTCAGTACAGTTGTAAGACATTAACACTGTCAGGTGCTAATATAGACGGAGTGTTATTTGAATAATCATATTTTATTTGTTTCAATTCAATTTTTTCTCTAGGATGTTGAAATTTGGTATATCTCCCTAATTTGAAATGAGAATCATTTTATCTTACTAAATTTTTCTCCTAAATTCAAAAGAAAGACCACTTTACCTACACAGATTTTACTTCTTCTTGTGTTAATTCCCCACCTTGAAGACTTTCGGCGTCAAATTTGGCACAAATTCATTTCATGCCAAGCAGGCCTGAATTGCAGAACATGAAATCTTAATTCAAAAATTTTTGGTCCATTATACGTATTGTAAACTCAATCCGGGGACACTGTATATACATATATACAGAGATCGCCAGATAAGTCGGGCCATATGGGAAATTTTTTTATTATTGATTTCTCAGAAAAATTTATTCTTTATAAAAGTCCCTGCATCTTCCCAAACTCAACATACACTTATCAAAATTTGAATACCTGTTGTCATATACCGAGGAGATCAAAATATTTGAAATCGACATAAGAGTAAAGTACCTTTATTTTTCAAAATACGCGAAAATATTATTTGGAAAAGCTATTCAGAAATGTTATGAGATCTCAAATATGAAATCATGGCAGCCTACGGTGAAAAAAGAAATTTTCCATATTTTTCAATTTTTCTCGTATCAACGTGTGTATCGTAGAACTTTGAAAGTGTAAAGATGGACGTTTCTTCAGGTGTGATATTAATATACTCTGGAATTTCTTTTTCGCTCTTCTACCAACTAGAAATTATGATCAATAACATTCATACCATAAATCTTTAACATTTTTGTCCAATTTTTTTTTTCTTCCTAGATTTCGTGGGCTTATTTCCCCTCCATTACATAAAACGGCTCTTTATGAGCGAAGCTTTACATTTTCCATTTACAGGAAATATAATAACTTGCCCAATGAATTAAAAGCCTTAAATTCGTATTCTTTCAAAAGTTTGCTGAAAACACATTTATTTCATAGGCAACACAGTCCTTTAACTATTTGACTGCAGGTCTCCGTCCATGTCACTACAAAATATATGGAAACTTAGCTATTATATATTATCTGTTAATACTCGCTAATTCCTTCATTTTTACCGGGTTCATCTTTATCTCTTTCTCTCATTCAACATTGTTCTATTTTTTTTTCTTTATTACATATGAGTGCAAGCAGTTATTATTTTAAGTTATTTCAGTATTACCAAATTTTGTTTCTAATAACATATATTTCTCTTTTGGTTATTATAATTTGTTTTTGTATTATTTCTTAATTAATTTTAGGTTAGTTTAGATTAGTTTACATATTAGGATATGCATTTTCTTAATTATATTTCTATTTGTTTATACAAGGTTAAGTTGTAAAGCAGACAGGGTTTTATACCTCAGTCTGAACTTCGCCTTGCGATTGTGCTATTTTCTTCTCTCTCTCTTCAATTGGTCCATTATATTTTTTTCTCATGCACAATAAAGACATTATTATTATTATTATTATTATTATTATTATATAACGTGCATGTCTGAGATACCACAATTGATGACATTTCAAAATCACATTTCTTGTCAGTTCTGTCAGATTTAGGTTTTGATTATTCTCTCACATTTCAAAATTATGGCTTTCACTGATTACCGAAAAGTGTTGTATATTAGAAATATATTTTAGAAACAGGGAAATAATTGATGGTTTGTGAATTTATTTAACATGTAACGCATTTGAAGATTTGATATATGTAGTTCCTATATTCAAACTTTATATTCAGACATACGTAATTTTTTTCGTAGTACACTTTGATGAAAGTTTTTTTTTTAATCACATGTTATATACATATGTACGTTTTCCTAATCATGGCCAAGTACAGGAAAGACCACTTCGAATTCTAGAAGCATGATGTTGATACTTTGTTGGTGTTACTATTTAATTGTAGTAATTGATAAGCAACGTTGAAATTGTTTCAAAAGCTTCTCAAAAACTTTTAATCTTAAAGTTCAAAGCAACCAAAGCCAGAGACATTAGTTTACAAAATGAAACATCGTTGATCTCTTTTTCTTCGTTTTTTCTCAGTTAAGTTTACTTTGTACTTAATTCTTTATGTTGAGTTGTTTTTTGCTTTGTATTTAAGTCACCAGTATGGAAATTTTTAAAAATCATATAATAATGAATTTATGTATTGGTCGATTTCTTTTATTTTTTTTATTTTGTAATACCAAGAGGGCCTATTTCAAATGTATGATACATCTGAAATATCCTTTTTCTTATAGTTATTACTATTACTAAAGAAAAGGTAAATAAGAATTATAGTTGCTGCTTTTAAAAACAAAACAAATATTAATAGATAAATGAAGAAACAAAAAAAGACAAATTGCAAGATAATTTATTGGATAAAAACGAATGACAATTTGTTAATGAAGAATGGAAACAAAAGACGTTTCATCAGGCAACTGTTCCAGTTATCATGAAGATAAGAAAATTGAGTGACCATTAAGAACTGACCCGAATCACCATCACCACAAGAAAATTTAAAACCATGAAACAGCGAACGACATTTTTATTTTCCTTCTAAAATTTCGAATAAAATTTTAAAGAATCATTTATTATGCTTTCCATAATATGCCGTGCGATCGTATAAAAATGAATCAGAGGTAGTTGTTCTTGTTAGACGAGTTTGTTGAGTCCGCTGGCAACGGGCTTGATGCTTGGCCGAGCAACTATTAGATGTGGATTCGAATCCCCTACTGGTGCATACGGGTTCTATGTGAGATATAGAGTAATGATGTCTTAGATTGTGCCTCGGATTTATACCTGCTCCTTCGAACTGGGTTTTCTGCGTTTCCTCAGTTTGTAAAGCGAATGCCGAAGGAGAAATTAACATCCAAAACGGTTGCAGCCGCCAACACCCCTCCCCGATGAGTTGTTGAGCTTGGAGAATTAGTTGGGTAAAAAAAAGGAAGTCATGTACCTTGCTTTGAAATTGACAGCTCTGAGTGCTAGGTCCTGTACAACAAAGCTTGAGAGCAATAAGTAAATTAAACTACATATTTCCTATAAATTTAAACGTTACAGAAAGAAATAATTAAATGAAAATTA
The DNA here is from genome assembly GCA_033060865.1 of Dorcus hopei. Classification (NCBI taxonomy): domain Eukaryota; kingdom Metazoa; phylum Arthropoda; class Insecta; order Coleoptera; family Lucanidae; genus Dorcus; species Dorcus hopei. The sequence continues at coordinate 28,255,512 of CM065423.1, read as the reverse complement.
AGAAATTGATATTTTAGTTGAAGCTATACAGCTAACATAACTCTAAAGCACTGCAATTTAATCCTCTTTCTGTGCAGTGTTGCCAGATGTTTCTTGGGAAAATTTCGTTAAAAGCTCTTCACAATTCGTCACAATCGCCAGATTTGAAAAAAAAAGTATATTACAAACCGGAGTTTTATTCTCGCAGAAAACAAAACTCATTCCTCACAAGAGAGAAGGAAATTTTACTTTTAATTTTACAAAAAAGGTAAAGAAAAATTGCTTGATTTATAACGAACATATTTGTAATAAAAGCTTCAAACAAAATCAAGAACATTTTAATCTATTCTATTAACCCACCATCCCTTTCAACACATATCTTTATGACTGTTATGGAATCAAACAAATATTTTTTCCTTTGATATTTTTTTGTAAGATTACATTTTAGTTTTCCTCATGTAAACTAGTAAACTCAAGCCGGAGACATACGGTACATTTTAATAAACTAAACAAAATTTAACGTCAAATTCCAATTTTTTTCAAAGCTTTTCTGGCAATAACTTTGTAGGGAAAACATAAATTCTTCTTTTTTCACCAGCAATAAAAAAACCGATACAAAATTTGTCACATTGACAAAAAATTGTGTTTTATATCTCTGAACATACATAAATACTCCTATGTTCAGTTTAAAAAAAAACACGTCAATGCATTGCAGGATATGAAAGCAATCTCAGTGTCAATTATGAAATGTCATGAGTCATGATTTAAATCCCGAAATCTTAAGAAACTCTTTGTAAGTATAAGATAATTACATAGCACATTGTTTAAAACGTGAAGGAGAACATTTAGAACATTTATTAGAGTGTTTTTGTTAACAAAATAAATCTTAAAATTACTTTACTGAAACTCGTTTTCTTTCATCATAGGTAGCTGGTACACCCTTGCAAGTTAAAGAAAAGTGATGGTATATTCTTACAAAACCCCAACTTATTTTGTTTCATTATTATTTTTGCATATTTACCAATTTTAAAATGTATCCCTTTCGTTTTATTTTTATAGAGAAAAGTAATTTTTTTACGTTTATTATTTTTTTAAACTTTTTACAGGACCCCATTTTTTATTTTCGAAATTTAAAGTTTATTTAACTTGATTTCTTAACAGATTTTTAATCACACGACTTTAAAGAAGAAGTAAAACTTTAGGCTTGTTCGAGTTCTCGCTGGGACAGTCACAGATCCGCTTTTTTGTTATGTTCATACTCTTGACGTTTCTAGGGCGGTTCTAAAACTGTCCTGGCAGGAACCCGAACAAATCTCTCATTGATAGAAATCACTTTAATTATGATATGTTGCTTGTGCTCTCCCTTTTTCGCAAAGCAATCATTGCGTGTAAGGATATCTAATAAAAATTAAATTAAATTTTTTTCACATCCAGCCAGATTCCATCCAGGACCATAGTCACAAAATTCCTTGGATCTATTTTTAATGGCAATTGCGTCTGAGCATTCAGCTTGAATTCATAGTGCTTTAATAAAACAGTGAGAGCGACCTTGATTTGCATTTGCGCGAAACGTGATCCTAAAAAATTGAAATTCTTTGCAGGCAAACATTTAATATGTGATCATTTTACCAATACATAAACGTGGTCCGTCGCCAAAAGGCAGGAAAGTAAATGGGCGCCTGCTCTGCTTATTATCGTCAGCAAATCGGGCCGGATTAAAAACTTTAGGTTCCTCAAAATATTCTGGATCATGCTGAAGACCTTCAACAGAAATGAAGACCTTCATGCCTTTTTCAAGGACGACGTCAGTGCCTGGTATTTTGTAGTCCTTTGTGCATGCGCGCATTAAAATTGGAAGCGGAGGATATATTCGCAAAGTCTCTACAACATATTACATGAATAAAAAAACAGTATTTTTCAAGGCAACAACGTATACTTACCACTAATTACATTGTCCATATAATGCATTGCCATCATCGCTTCATATGTAAACTCATCCCCATGCTTCTTTAAGACATCGTTGATTTCATCACGCAGTTTCTGTTGTATGTCTAAATTCTGCGCCAGTTCCACCAAACACAAAGCCATAGTGGTCGAAGAAGTTTCGAAACCCGCGATGAAGAAAACGAAAGCACTGGCGGCTAGTTCTTCGAACGTGAATTTTGATTCGGACTCGTCATTCTTCATCTGAATCAACAGCTGGATGAAATCGTTCCTTTCATCTCCGCTGGTCTCTCTGAAGTTAATCGTGTCCTTTACGACGCCCAGAAAAAAATTCGAGACGCTTTCGGGAAATATTTTCGCCCCGAAAAACCGCGCCAGGTTCGGGAAAAGGAAGGTAATAAAGCTCACAGCAACTTCCTTTGGGGTCAAATCAAAGAGTCTTTTGCTTTGCTTTCGGAATTCGCTCTCCGCCTCCTGCAGGCTGTTGCAATCCAAACCAAAAACGCAAGTCCCGATAATATCGGTTGTTAATCGTGCAAGGATGTCCTTAATTTCGACGGGCCTATTTGCAGGAGATGCGTCTAGGACAGCTCTAAGTTCATTAGACGTTTTGACAATCAGAGGAAACATCACTTTCATTTTTCCGGAAGTGAAGGTCGGACTGAGTTTCGCTCTCAAGTTCCTCCACTTGTCCCCTTCCAACGAGAAGAGATTCGCGGTGAGGGGGTCATCTTTTTCGTTGAAGTAAACGCCATGATCGGTGAAGTGATCAAAATCTTTCTGCAATATTTGCTTGATTATCTCCGGATCGATTGGTACGTAAATGGGAATGTGGAAGAAGTAGACGCCCGCGTGTCTCACATTTTTTGATTTAAGGTCGAAGTAAATGTCTGCTGTCATTTGACCGAAGGACTTGTTTAATTTGAGGCTGTTGATGTAATTACCTAGCGGAATCATCGGTTTCGGAGAGTATAAACCGAGTCTCTTCCAATATGAATATTTCCATTTGAAATAGCTGATTACGATTATCAGAAATGTAATTAAGGCGACGGATATATCGACAAGGATGCTGTTAGTGAAGAACATTTCAACTGTAATTCTGAAATTAAATAAATTGCGTGCTTACCACTAATCAGCGAGATAAAAACATTATCTAACAACGCATGCTCAGATAGAAAGTTAAATATGTAAGTACATACTTACCGAAATGATTTCGTGTCCTACACTATTTCAGTTATATGTATTTTAATAATGAGTTAAATATAAAATTTACATTTCTTTTTTAATATATTTACTTAGTTACAATTACTCTTAATCTCTAATTATTCAAGTTAATTGTGAACAAAATATCTAACATAGAAAACGCGAATATTTTAGGAGCACCGTACACAATGTGTACGGTGAAGGAGAACTGAGTTGTTCAATTTGGACATCGCCTCGGCTAGTATAATTTTTAATTATGTGTAGGCAGGGTCGGATCCAGAACGCTAGAACCAATTTTAAACAATTCTGTTCAAAATAGTTAAAGGAATAAAAAGATAAACTTGGATGTGAATTTGTGTTAGCGGCGATACTGGTTTTTTATTAATAATAGGAAAAACGTATTGAATTTTATTAGACTTTGTGCTACCTACCTGTAGGTTTGCAAATTGTGTGCGGACTGTCTTTAAGTCTCCACACCGCTCGGTGTAGCTCGTGGAGAAGGGAGGGTTCGACGAAACCCCAATGCAAAAGGGTGGGCAAAAATGATTTAAAATAAAACGCACCAGCTGAGCACATTTGTTTATATTTCGCTTGCTCAAACTTTAAATAACTATAACTCAAACACGAACAATAAATATCAATAAACAAGTAACACGCTAAATTAAATCCGTACCACAGATCTGTGCTTCGGTTACACGTGCAGTTTAAACGAACAACGCAATTAATGATACTCAGACTCGGGTAACAATAAACGAACCCCGCAAATACAAAAAAAAATAAAAGGGCTATTCCGACCTTGGCCTCCTAAGATCCAGCGTCAATGTCAGTCAGCTGTTCAACATCAACAGATCGGAGCGTCCTCTCGCGGTGGTTAGCGGAGTGGGCCAATGTTGCGGTAAGCGGGAAAACCGCCAGAAATGACGTCGTCTTGCAGGGCGAGCCTCTTCTCAACGACGGGGAAGGCCAGGTGGCGTGGCTCAATTCGTTGACGAAAGCCAACTCCGGGCTTCTGCACCCAAGGGGACGACGATATTTCTCACCCAAATAGAACTACCTCCGCCAGCTGAATTGAACTGGGGCTAATGTCTCAAACTTAAACTTCAACAGGAAGCCTCTACTCGTACTAAAACTTGTACTTAAACTTGTACTCAAACTTGTACTCAAAGCCTAATGGAAGAAAATATGCGTTACGTTTCTTCGCAGTCAGAACAAAGTCGCAAGACATACCTGTTTCGTATTTCGACGACAGGCTTGGAAAGCTGTTTAGCAAGCTTAAAATTCTCTCCTCGTACGATAACAGATCTCGGAATAATCCGGTACCACTTCCTCCACAAAATCCAGTGAAAAAGAAGCACAAAGGAGCTGTACTCACTTACGCACAAAATGAACGATGCGAACGGGAGAGCTTGCGATAAGAGACTCGCTGCGAATGCATGCCGCGTTCTTCCCCTAACGCCGGTTCAGACAGAAGTCGTTACGATCGAGACAGATTTACTCCGGAAACCAAGTGAGATGGAGCTATGTAGAATGCCTGAAGTAACAGCGGATAGTTAACATCACGCCACATTGTGAAATATGATGAAATTTGAATTTAGACGTAGGCCGTGTGAACGTTAAAATTTCCCACGATGATACAGGGTGTTCGGAAAATTATTATGAATAACTTGAATGGATTTTTCAACCGTAACATTTGTACAAATTTGTGTTCTTGTTCTTACAATAATGAAATGCATGTTTCATTTGAAAATCACCGCGCGCAAAACAAACAGAAGTATTAAATATGACAATAAAGTCCAAATAAACTAAATACCAAACTGATGCATTAAAGATTGAATTCTGCAAGAGCAGTTCCACTAGGCGATCTGGTATATTATAAAATTTATAAACGTCTTACGTCATGTAAATATCGACATGTGTATTTGTGAATTCGGTTATAAATTTGCGGTTACAAAACTTTAAAATTCACTTTTTAACCATATTTATTTCGTTCATCGCCTAATATTTGGCCGCTCTGGAAGTATCATTGTTTGGAAGTAACATTATTTCATTAATTATTTCTGGAAAATTAGAACACATAAAATTTTTAATTTTTTTTTTTTTTAGTAAAGCAATAAAAATGTAACAAAATTTTACAATTATTTCTCTCGTTCGCCGCAGCATAATATCGACCCATTACGAGACGTAGGTATTAGCTGGTCTCGAAAAATAAAATCGATATTTTTTGCTCAGTTCAGTGACACCAACGAGAATGACACATTATCAGAATTTACAATCGTTAGACATGTGTTAAAATGGACATAAATTAACTAAAACAGTAGGATCGATCGCCTTATAATTATTTTGTGTTTGTTATTTTACTACTGAACTTAAATTTTATGAGTATTCTACAGCAAGCTATGCTGCGTTTTTACCAACAGTTGGCGTGCGGAATTTACATGAACTTTTCTCCGTTGCGTTTTTTCTATTATATTTTGTTTTATCCAAAGTAAATAGGCGTTCTCTTTTTCTCTCTCTCTCTGCCAAAAAGAATGAAAGGAAAAAACTCTCATCTAGTTGAAACCGTAAGCCATAAATAAGTAATTAACGATTTTCTAAACATACTGATTGAATTTTTTGGAAAGAAGAATTAAGATAAATTACTAAACTAATTATACTAGAGACGATGGTCTTTAAATTGTTGGGGTAGTTGGAAATACAATCACTTTGTGCACATCTTCACAAAACAGCTGATCGTAAAAACTTCCGCATCGATGTGAAGGGACATAAAACAATACAAATTTATTGAATACAGATGTGGATTGCTTGAGTTTTTATTCAGCGTAACTGTCAGTGCCGTTCAGAGGCTTTGGGTACAATTTTGTTTTTTGTCGTTGCCACCACCGAAATTATGGTCCCTTTGAATATATTATAATCAATACATCGCTATTTTATAAAGAAATCCGGAAGGGAGTCCTTCTGGACTCGCTGGAACTGTGCAAGTGACTCGAATTGCAACAATATACTCATCTAATTGATGAATTACCTCGTAATTACAAAGTACAAAGTTATTAATTCACCTGCATAGCATTAGGATTAGTAGTGGTTTTATCCTTAATAGTTTCTAGAGATTTCTAATCCACATTATTTTTCCTTTTCTTGGTTCCTATTTTAATAGAAAGTATGCTTCTATTTGTTTTTTTATATACCGCATATTTATATGAGATGAGGTCCACGCAAAATGTATTCTGCTTTAAGATAAACTTTACACATCTATTGTTTTAATTACAAACTAACATTTTATTTTAACTACATCGACGATATAATTACTGCGAAGAAATTTTCTCAACGTTCATCCAAATGCCACCCACCAATGTATTTATGAAATTTCTGGGATCCTTTTTCACGGGTAGTTCCGTCTTAGTGCTCATATTAAATCTGTGATGTTGCAAGAGAACTACGAGTCCAACTTTGGTTAACATTTGCCCGAAACGCATTCCTAAAAAAATTGTTTCTATACAATATCACGGGATTTTGTTTCATAAAAAAAATATATAGTACAGGATTACTTGAATCATTTGTACTTCAGAATGCCTTTATTCTTACCAATACAAAGACGTGGTCCTTCTCCGAATGGCAAAAATGTGAAAGGTTTTATATTTTGTTTATTTTCATCTGCGAATCGTGAAGGATCGAAAACTTCGGGATTTTCAAAATATTCCGGATCGTAATGTAAACCCTGAGCAGGAATGAATGTCCTCGTGCCTTTTTTGAGGACAATGTCTGTGTCTGGTATCGTGTAATCTTTCGTGCACATGCGAGGTATAACCCCAACAGTTGGGTACTTCCGCAAGGTTTCTACAAATCAATTATTCATTCTTAAAAGCAAGACTGCCAAAAAGAAATTAATAAACTTACCATTAATTGCCATATCCATGTAACGCATTTCCATCATTGCTTCGTATGTAAACTCGCCTTGGTGTTTTTCTAAGACATTATTGATTTCATCACGTAATTTTTCTTGTACACCCTGATTCAAGGACAATTCCGGTAAACACAAAGCCATAGTGGTAGAGGACGCTTCGAAACCCGCAGTATAAAAAAAGAAAGCGTGAGCTGCAAGTTCCTCCATTGGATATTTCGGACCCTCCGTCTCGTTTTACATTTGAATCAACGATTGCAGGAAGTCGTTCCTTTGAACGCCGTTGCGTTGTCTGAAATTGATCGTATTTTTCACTACGCCAATAAAAAACTCCTACACGTCTTCCGGTATTATTTTCGTTCCAAAGAAACGCATCAGATCTCGACAAGCGAAACCTGCGAATGCCTTCGCTACCTCTTTTCCCGTCAAATTAAAAAATCTTTTTCCATACTTCCGGAATTCGCAGTTAGGATCACGCAAGCCAAAAGCGCAAGTTCCGATTACAACCGTTGTTAATCGAGCGAGTATGTCCTTCATTTCGATTTCTTGACCTGAAGATTTGGAATCGAGGACGGTTTTGAGCTCACTTGATGCTTTGACCAGGAGAGGAAACATCATCTTCATCTTTCCAGACGTGAAAGTCGGTGTAAGCTTTACCCTAACATTCTTCCACTTAGTCCCTTCTAATGACAAGAGATGTGCGCTGAGTGGGTCGTCCTTTTCATTAAAATAAATACCGTGATCGGTAAAGTGGTCAAAATCGCTCTGCATAATCCTTTTAATTAATTTGGGATCGAGAGGCAAGTAGACTGGCATGTGGAAAAAGTACATGCCTGCATGTTTTGCTCCTTTCTGCTTCATTTCGGCGTATATTTCCGTAGTTATTTCCGCCAAGCTTTTGGTCTGTTTGACACCATCGAGAAAATTGCCGAACGGAATCGTTGGTTCACGATAGAATAAACCTTGTCTTTTCCAGTAAGTGAAGCTCCATTTCAGATAGATAAAAGCGATCAAGGCGGTGGTAGTAAATGCAGCGAGAATGTAGAATAGAGTGTCGCTAGTCAATGACATTCTGCGCAAATCTGTCTGAATAAGAAAATACGATGCATAAATAAATCACATAAGTAATGTAATCATAAACTAGTGACTATAAAACAAACGCTAGTCGTACTTACCCCGCAAACGGTAGTAAACGGAGTGTTGTAAACTGTTGTCCAGAGTAGTATGACCCGGTTGTTTTATATATGACACTTCGTCCTCTTTGTTTTGTTTTGATAAGATCTAATTTTGTGCATAGTCAGTTAGAACGTGCTATCTAAATCACTGTGTTTACTTCAAGGAAAAGTGTTCATAATAATATATCATATTTTAATTATTTAACTAGCCATGGTATTGGTTAATATTCTTATATTCAGAAAGCCCCAAGTCACTGCTCGTTTTTGTACGTGTATTTAATTGGATATCATTTTTTTCAGTTACAGCTTAATTATTTCAATACTAATACGTCAATGTAAACACAGCAATCGTTATCTATTAGTGTGCAGAAATCTTCATGAAAACAATTTTTATTTTCTTCTTTTATACCGCTTTGTTTGTTTATTTTTCTGAAACTGTGATATTCTGAGTTTAGAAATGATTGAATATACGAGAGTATGTTGTAAGTCGTATGAAAATAAAGATAAAGTTGTTGTTCTATTTACTAATTAAAGCAGGTTCTTGTCCGATGAAAATTGTATCAGAAATTCTTTGAGACGGACACGGAATATGCGCACTAACTCTTAACGTTTGTTTCAATTTCAATTTGTGGTTTTATTTACTATTAGGTAGAAATGTTATTGAACCAGGACTTTTGGGGTCTTTCTACCTTTTGATGAAAGATGAGTTGAGAGTGTATTAGTTTCTTAATTCAAATTTTCCTCTACTCTATCTTTCAGAAGATTAAGATATCTTCCAATCTACTTTGTTCTTTGCTTCTTTTCTTTCTCGTCTTTCCACTAGTTTTTACCTTTTCCCGTCTTCTATGCGTTCTCATTATTCTTTAATTTGTTCAATCAATCAATTGCTTTAATATCTTCTCTGCTTATTTTGTCTCTTTTTATTTTCACTATTCGTTTACTTTAGTTTTCTTTTGTCTTCCGAGCAACAGTTGATTATGTAGAGAGAACGGTCTACAAAACCCGAAGGTAACATCGAATAAAAGGGTCCTCTGCTGCTGCGTTTCATTCTCCTAAGACGTATACTATATTTCCTAGTTAATATACTCGGTTATTGTCCTTAATATCGCTCTTTTATTTTGGGTATATTTTTGCGTTTCTATTTACTTTCAATAGCTTTTGAGTCCAAGGACATGCTCCTCGAAAAATAAAAATTATAAATAAATAAATGAGGTTAATCTTTAGCAAATGTATAACGGTTTGGTGTCCTTTAAAATTCCGGTGGTGGCAGCGTAATTATTTTATATTTAATAAATTCCTCATTTTATCGCTGTATAGAAATCCTCATTTATTTGAAGTAAGGCCTACCCTACATTATTCTGTCGTCAGAAATTAATCTGGAATTTATTTTGCCACTTCGGTTCATTTCTTTTGTTGTCGCCATTTTTTTGACGTAATTCCAAAATTTCGAAAATTTTGTTGGGTGACTACAGCGTTTAAAATAAAATAATTAAATAAAATAAAAACCACTATTTTTCATACAATTTTCCTAGTCGTTCTCCTGTTCTTAGATTGGACGGCATGTCTTAGCTTTACTGCAAACAGCGTCAAGGTGCAGTCAAAGGGGGCAATGACGTACTCTTCACTTAAGCTTAACACAAGCCGCCCAGATTTCATGACAAGAGCTGATAAAAAATTTAAAAAATCACTCGGTACCTAGATAGCTATCAAATTTTTTTGTAACTTAGGATTTTGGTTTCCAAAGTTTTCGGGAAAATCACCAAAAACCAGTTGTAGAGAAAATTTAAACTTTTTCCAAAAAGTATAGTTTCACTTCTGTAAAAAGTTTTTATTTATCATACTTTACATTAATATACTGTGGTGCTAAGATGTACATCAAGATAAGCAATTCAGGCGGAAATTTTCTCTATATTTATCCAAATTCCGCCAAACGCCGAATTCAACATACTTTCAGTATCCATCACTAAAGGAACAGGAGTGCGAGAATTCAACTGAAACTTGTAATGCCTCAATAAAATCGTTAGACCTACTTTCGTTTGCATCATCCCAAATCGTAAACCTAAAATCCAAATGATAAGTTCCATATTCTTCAAGTTTACCTCTTCGTTTACCAATACAGACTCTTGGACCTTCCCCGAACGGAAAGAATGCGAAAGGATTTCTCTCTCGTTTGTTTTCTTCTGTGAATCTCGTCGGGTCGAAGACCATTGGGTCGGGATAGTATTCTGGGTCATGTTGTATGGCCTGACAGGGTATGAAAACTCGAATGCCTTTCTGGAGGATTGCATCTGTTCCGGGTATTTTGTAATCCTTCGTGCAAATTCGATTGATAATAGCTACTGGAGGGTATTTTCTCAATGTCTCTGCAATTATTGTTGAGAGATATTCATGCTTAAAGTAACTTTAAGAAATAACATTTTAGACATATTTTTTTTGTCAAATGATTACTTCTAAATGTAAAGGTGAAAAATTTAGTCATAAATTTATATAAAATTGCATCTATCAGTTAATTTCGTTTAACAATTTGTCCAAAGCCAATATTTTTGTTTGTGAAGTAAACTGAGTATCTGGTGATTCGACATACAATTAATTAGATAATTTAGATAAAACATTTCGATGCTTAATTGAACAGAATCATGACACAAGCAAAGAATAGAATTTCAAATATGAGAGCACACATACCATTGATTACGCTTTCCATGTAATGCATTTCCAGCATTGCCTCGTATGTAAACTGTCCACCGTGCTTAGCCAGAACTGAATTAATTTCATCACGCATATTTTCCTGTATATTTTGATTCTGGGCTACCTCGTATAAACAAAACGACATTGTCGTGGAAGATGTTTCAAATCCAGCTATGAAGAAGAGGAATGCCTGAGCTGCTAACTCACCCATGGTAAGTCTTGATGCGGACATAGTTTCCTCAATTTTTTCGCTGTTCTTCATTTGAATCAAGAGCTGCATGAAATCGTCCCTTTCAATGCCATTTTCTTCTCTGTACTTGACAGTGTCATGGACGACCCCCATAAAGAAATCCGATAAACTCTTAGGTATCAATTTCATCTGCATGCATCTCATCATATTGGGGAACAAGAAACACAAAAACTGTACTAATCTTGCCCAGCCTATATTTTGAAAGAATTTTTTCCCGTACACCCTGAATTCGGTGTCAGGATCACGTAAGCTATTGCAGTCTAACCCAAATGCACAAGTTCCTATAATATCGGTTGTGAGGCGTGCCAGGACGTCTTTGAATTCGACAGCTTCGTTCGTGGAGTATCCATCCAGAACAGGAATTATTTCGTCTGTTGTTTTGACAACCAGGGGAAACATCATCTTCATTTTTCCAGACGTGAACGTCGGCGTGAGTTTCGCGCGTAAGTTTCTCCACTTCGTACCTTCCAAAGAAAACAAGTGGGCACTTAGCGGATCTGCCTTCTCGTTGTGGTAAGCGCCACGATCCACGAAGAAGCTAAAATCACTTTGCATGATGTGCTTGACCAAGTCAAGATCTATTGGTACGAATGCGGGCAAGTGGAAAAAGTACACTCCGACCTGTTTCGAGCCTTTCACCTTCATTTGGTTGTATAACTGTTCAAGCTCTTCTCCGACGGTGACTTTTTGTGTTGCTGTGTCCCAGAAGTTACCGAAAGGAAAAGTGGGTTCCAAATAATCTACTCCTACTCTGGACCAATAAGAATACCTCCATTTTACGAAAGCAATCAAAAGTGCAACAGCAGTGACAATCAGAGCAAGGAGATCTATCAAAAAGTTATTGGAAATAATCATTTTGTCTATTTACTCTGGGAAATGCTCTGCAAAAAAAACGAAAGAAATTTCTGTTCATTTGAAAACGTAATAATAAAATTGAGGTCTACTTTAGAATAATTTTTATTAGATAAAAATAAAGTCTTAACGAAAGCATAAGTAAGCAAATGATAACAAATCATAGATAAAATCCAGCTTTTTTTAAATCAACTGCGCGGGTCCGCGATTCAAATCTTTAATGTCCGACTATTAATTTGCAAAATTTAACAGCATATAACAGATTTAATGCAGAGAAAAAAGTAATGTGTTGCTCTCCCAGTAAGTGGATAGTTTTCGGCAAGCTAAGAAGCCCTGTAAATATGATTTAACTTTTTCCTTGAAATTTGTACGACATTTAGACGGCGTATCTTAGCTTGAAAGCAGCAAAGCTATGGGCCTATAGGCCTGCTCATGCTTACTTAAGTATATATCTTAGCTTTGCAGTAAAATAACTTCAAGAAGTGCAATCAGTTATTTTTACAGTTAAGCTAAGAGCAAGTTTCGTAGCAAAAGTTGATAACAAATTTTAAAAATCGCCCGGTATAAACCTCTTTTTTCCAAAATGCCAAAAGAAAAGCTAAAGAAAATGAGCATACATACACGTACATGTAAAGCGGCCATCGATGTCCGTCCTTGACGTTCAACTTGTTAATTTGCTGTTACTCTACAATGTTATCTTATCAATAGCTTAAATAAAACGTATTTTCTTACCTTCATTCGGTTCAGAATAAAACGAGTCCTCTTCTGTTTTATTGCGCAATAAACACTTGCTACATCATATTCACGCCTCCCCAAATTAATAAAACCGTGACGTCAGAACTCTTTAGATACATATATTGAATTCGTCGTAAAATTTTCGTAGTCTCTGGCGGATGATCTACACAAATTGGAGAAATCATCTGTGTGAATAAACAAAATAATCTATAACGATAAGCAAGGCTCTGGCTCTCAATTTTATATATTTGTATACATTTAATACATGAAACAATTGATATGGTGGTAAATGTATAAGGTGTCCATGACGGGTCGTCCATAAGGAGTGCAGCCATATTCCTCCATAAATTAGATACACAAATATGATATTAAAATAATTTTGCGATGTTCCATTCTTCAGCAATGGCTTCGTAAACAATGATTTCCGAATTAACGTTTTTTAAGAAATATTACTTAATGAATCGCATCAAAAACGAGGTAATAACGAGGTAAACACTAAACTTTGAAAACCACTAATAAGAAACAAATATATATTATTATATAGGTTGTCTCATACGGCACGGAGAAAACTACAAGGTTTGCTAGGAAAAATCAAAGAGACATCCTGTATAATATAAGAAAATATTCGAAACAATTGTAAAACATTGTTCTACAATTTTTTGTAGTTTTAATTTTATTATTTAAATTATTATTATGCTTATGCTATTTCGCAGTAGATATTATCTTACAACGTCCACTTGAAACTCACATAATAATTACATTTAACTAATAGAAAGCAAATAACTAATTTGGTGTTTGTTTAAATAAGCAAGTATTACCTCCTACGTAGAAATCTTATAGGTATGTATACTTAAATTGAAAGATTATTATATACAGCCTGTTCTTTTACTGTATGCAAATATTTAAACCTGTAATACATCACCATAAATGGAACGATTGAACCTATATGTCCTTAACAAAAGTTTTACACATTTCGAGAAAATCGCAGTTGAAAATCGGGCAAGAATTAATCGCACGTCTATGTCTTTGAGGTAGGTCAAGAAAAGGAAATTTTATTGCTACCGCAGGAAACATTTGTTGGAACAAAAAACAGAATTGCAATGGAGCAGTGACCTTTGCCGAAGTCTGACCGGCAATAAAAGAATTTTGTTTCTTTACCATTTATGGTAATACATATAGAATTTTCCAGCCGTTATTAGTGGAAATTTCGAAAAAACACAAAGAATACTTTCGACAGCGAAAGTTTATAAATTGCAAGCTTAAAGTCCCAAAGTTTTACAAGTGAAATAATATGTCTTTTGTAGATAAGGTCAGTGGGTGCTGAAAACAAGAAGTTTCCCTTCTTCCCTTCTTAGCCGCACTTTTTATAAAGAAAAGTAAATGTGTTTAGTAATGGATGGAACAAAATAGAGTAGAGAAATTTTGTTATTTGTCGCTACCACCACCGAAATTATGGTACCTTTTAATAGGTATTATAATCAGTATATGGCCACTATTAAGAAATCCGGAGGGATTTTCTAGGCTCTCTGGAACTGTAGAAGTGACTTGTCAGCTCAGAATAGGGTATTACAGATAAATTAACGCCTACCTTTAGTAGGACCAGGGGTGCGTTCATAAATGAAGAGTGTGGGGTAGAGCGTTACCCTGAGGGTAACAAATGTTTCGTGCAGAGCGTCGTGAAATTTTTGAACGATTAGAGGCGCTCTCCGTGTGGCGTAATGTTCGTTTATCATTTACATTCCACATTACAACATATTTTAAAAACAAATCACACCAAAACCCGTAAAAAAATTAATATCACATTAGATAGGAAGAATAAATATACTGTAACGATTTTAAATGTTCTATTAAATTTTTATTTTAAAATAAAAACACGAAATAGTTAATAAACTAATTTATTTACAAGCAAACTAATTAACACTAACATTTAACACTAGATAATTTACAAACTTAATCCTAATTTATTTTAACGGCCGAGCAAAAGTTTATACGCGTCTTTAATTCCGTCTCACGTTGAATTCTATTCGAACTGTCCCACTCCCAGCCGCGTGCATTTTGATATGCCGGGGTTGTTTTTCGCGAACATTCTAGAAGCAGGCGACGGACTGTCTGGTCTAGTTTATTCCGCCGTCAGAATTCTCCAGGCTGTCGCCTAAGGCACGTCGACTAGACAGCTATGACGCAAGAGACAATTTGACGCTGGTGTCAACGAATCATTACAATACTGTAGCGTTTTAGTTTACGTTGTTTAAATTTGGCAGCCAAATGTACATGTGTGGTAGGGAAAGCTTGGGCCAACGAAAGAGTGAGAGGGTTTTGAATGAATTAGTGTGACCGGCGAAGTAGATACGGTCCAAGTTTTTTACTTCCTATTAAATCATTTGTCAACATAAGTTTTTTTTAAATTCTATTTAAGAGTTCATTATCATAACGGATGGTTGACTGGGTACGACCCCGGAACATTAACAGTTACCCAGTGGCGCCCCTTTCTTTTTCAACTCTAGGTGAACCCACGACGCGGCTCTCCAAAAATCCAACAGCTGCCGAATCCGCATGTTTATTTCTTTATTTAATAATTTTTTTTTGAATGCGACAATACTTATCGTGCACACTTATTTTATAACCTATTCACTATGTATCACCTAACGTCTATCATACTATCATGCAATCGTGCTCCGTGATTTGATGTACTGCGCTTATCAGGCGATATTTTCCGCGGTCCTGATCGGGGCGCATGGAGTGCAAACCGAACACTGCTACACCTTTCTGTTGTTTGAATGCTTCGAGGGCGATGTGTGTGGAGTTAAAATTAAATTTATGAACGCTTTTAGAGCACCCTGGTAAATCTCACCTGTCAGGGCGTCATTTGTTAACGCACTCCAGCAGCAGAGAATCCTTCATGAATATGTACATTTTTATTCGATGGGTACGGCAGCCGCTCCAAAGCACTCGCTACCCTTAGGAACTTTCACCAAAATAAAACTTCGATTTCACCCAGAAGCTCACTACTTGAAAGAACACAATGAACACCCCTAACCAAGGCACCCGTATTCGAAAAGCGTTCGGCGAACATTCTAATAAAAATTATATGACCGATCTCGAGAATGGTTCGGTGAACATTTATTAATTTTGAATTTTCTCTTGCCGCAGAACCCCATTGCTTATATTAAAAATTTCCCCATGTTAAGCAATTCTTTCCGAGAGGTACTGTCTTCTAGTCGGATCTCTTTTCGGTCTTGTTAAATTATGTCACTGGGATGACTTAAGTTGCGTACCCTTTAGGGTGGTAACCAGGCGTTTTGTTCAGTCGTACTAAAAAATGTGGGTGTGTTTCTCACGCGTTAAGAGTTCTTTATCGCGTAAATTATTCACTTTACCGTTTCTCAAAAGTCTTCGGACTCAATATTTTGGCTAGGGACTTTCCGCTTGAGCCCGTTATCTTATGGGAAAATTCACGTTTACAATCAACGTTTGATTTTCTTTTGTGGGTATATCTAAAGGCAATTATTGTCTTAACTGTCTTGTTTAATAATTTGAAGTTTAAACTTTTGACTGTTTACACTTTTTTAAATCAACAAACAGTAAATTAAGTTTTGGATTGAAGGCAACTTTCGTTTCAATAACTTGGTTCATCGAATTCGCTCTTTTACTATTTTCCTGTATAGACAGCGCGTTATGGTTATTTCTCGGTCATTATCATACTTACTCTTGCCCTTTTTAGATAAATAAGTCACTTTCCATTCTGCTGGTTTTTCTTTTGAAAAAAAGTTATAGGAGATTCAATGTTTTTTTCTCTTTTTATGGGTGAACCTATTGTCCTCAAATCCTCTACGCTGTTAGTTACGAGTTGTTGAAGAAAACATTAATCTTACTTTCTTTACGTTCTTAGTGTTATAATCTCTTTTCTTCTTTCTGTGCTCTCTGTCCCTCTTTACTTTCATAAACTTTCTTATCCAGCTTCTTTCGCAAGCTTCGTTTCTTTTCTGCCTAATTTTTCTGCGTACTCTTACTTGTGTCAAAAATTAAAAAAATTAACCCTAGACGAACGTAAAAAAGCCTACACCATCTTAGTTTTGAATGCAGTGTTCTTTCATTATTTCAAGTACTAATTTGAAAGATAATTTTTGAATTCTAGAAAAAAGAAAATGCTAAAATATTTTAATAGAACTACTGTGATATTTGGCATTTAAGATAAAGTTGCAAATAAACTTGCAGCCGCTTCGGAATAAAATGCGGGACAAATAATGACATTAACCACCAATGTAAAATTTAGCGCATTCGTTTTTCTGGCATTAATTCACGCATTTTGTCCGTTATACCTTAATGAATATGTGGCTACAGAATTATAAATACGCATTTATTCTTATACAGCTTCTTTCGCAAACTTCATTTGTTTTCTGCATACTCTTGCCTGTTACCAAAATGAGTTATGCTGATTTCTGTCATACTCATAGGTAGATATGATGATAGGGACTCCAGAGCTGCACTATGAATGCATTCTTTTATAAGATTGTAGTATGCTTCTAAACTGTCAAAGTTTATATCTTCTAGTTTTTGGTCTAACTTGATTGTAAAACATCCTCGTACTCTTCGCGAATTGTACCTCCTTAGTTCTAGTTGTTCCCTTTGTTCTCTTCGGATTACTTCATCTCTCTCTCTCTCTCTCTTTCTTCCGGGAAATAGTACTTTTGTTCTCAGAACACATACTTTTGTACATTTTACCAATTGCCGGAATTAAAGGATCTTGTAAGGATTCAGTTCCAGTTTTTACAAAGCACATATTTATATGAGATAAGCTATATGTAAAATTTATTCTGCTTGAATATAAAGATTACACATCTATTGTTTCAATTACAAACTAACATTTTGCTTTAACTACATCGACGATATAATTACTGCGAAGAAATTTTCTCAACGTTCATCCATATGCCCCCCACCAATGTATTTATGAAATTTCTCGGATCCTTTTTTACGGGTAATTCCGTCTTGGTGCTCATATTAAATCTGTGATGTTTCAAGAGAATTACAAGTCCAACTTTGGTTAACATCTGTCCGAAACGCATTCCTAAAAAAATGTTTCTCGGGATTTTGTTTTCATAAAAAAAAATTAAAGGACAGGATTACTTGTTTTATTACTTGAGTTATTTGTAGTTCAGAGTATTATTATTCTTACCGATACAAACACGTGGTCCTTCTCCAAATGGCAAAAAAGTAAAAGGTTTTATATTTTGTTTATTTTCGTCTGCGAATCGTGATGGATCGAAAACTTGGGGATTTTCAAAATATTCCGGATCGGAATGCAAACCCTGAGCAGGAATCAATATCCTCGTGCCTTTTTTCAGGACCATGTCTGTGTCCGGTATCTTGTAATCTTTCGTACACATGCGAGGTAGAACCCCGACAGTAGGGTACTTCCGCAAGGTTTCTGCAAATCAATTGTTCTTAAAAACAAGACTGCCCAAAAAGAAATTAATAAACTTACCATTAATTGCCATATCCATGTAACGCATTTCCATCATTGCTTCGTATGTAAACTCACCCTGGTGTTTTTCTATGACGTTATTGATTTCATCACGCAATTTCTGTTGTATATCTTGATTCAAGGACAATTCTAGTAAACACAAAGCCATAGTGGTGGAGGACGTTTCGAAACCCGCAGCATAAAAAAAGAAAGCGTGAGCTGCAAGTTCCTCCATTGGATATTTCGGACCCTCCGTTTCGTTTTGCATCTGAATCAACAACTGCAAGAAGTCGTTTCTTTGAACGCCGTTGGCTTGTCTGAAATTGATCGTATTTCTCACTACTCCTATGAAAAACCTCGACACGTCTTCGGGTACTATTTTCGTTCCAAAGAAACGCATCAGATCTCGACAAGCGAAACCGGCGAACGTCTTTGCTACCTCTTTTCCCGTCAAATCCAAAAGCCTTTTTCCATATTTCCGGAATTCGCAATTAGGATCACGCAGGCTGTTACACTCCAAGCCGAAAGCACAAGTTCCGATTACATCCGTTGTTAATCGTGCAAGGATGTCCTTCATTTCGACTTCTTGACCTGGAGGTTTGGAATCCAGGACGATTTTGAGCTCACTCGATGCTTTGACCAAGAGAGGAAACATCATCTTCATCTTTCCGGACGTGAAAGTCGGTGTAAGCTTTACCCTAACATTCTTCCACTTAGTCCCTTCTAATGACAAGAGATGCGCGCTGAGTGGGTCATCCTTTTCATTAAAATAAATACCGTGATCGGTAAAGTGGTCAAAATCGCTTTGCATAATCCTTTTAATTAATTCGGGGTCGAGAGGCAAGTAGATTGGCATGTGGAAAAAGTACATGCCTGCATGCTTTACTCCTTTCTGCTTCATTTCGGCGTATATTTCCGCAGTTATTTCCGCTAAGCTTTTGGTCTGTTTGACACCATCGAAAAAATTGCCGAACGGAATCGTTGGTTCACGATAGAATAAACCTTGTCTTTTCCAGTAAGTGAAGCTCCATTTCAGATAGATAAAAACGATCAAGGCGGTGGTAGTAAATGCAGCGAGAATGTAGAATAGAGTGTCGCTAGTCAATGACATTCTGCGCAAATCTGTCTGAATAAGAAAATACGATGCATAAATAAATCACATAAGTAATGTATTAAATCATAAACTAGTGATTATAAAACAAACGCTAGTCGTACTTACCCCGCGAACCGTAGTAAACAGAGTGTTAAGTATTAGTTGTACAGAATCTTGTGCCTCGGTTCTTTTATATATGAGACTTCGTCCTATTTGTTTTGTTTTGATAAGATTTATCCATTTTTGTGCATAGTCAGAATGTAAATTTCTATTCAAATCATTGTGTTTACTTTAAAAAAAGTTTTTATATCAATATCTCAAATTTTAATTATTTAACCAGCTATGGTATTGGTTAATATTCTTATATTTAGAAAACCTAAGTCATTGCTCTTTTTTATACATATATTTAATTGCATTTCATTGCTTTCAGTTACAACAGGATTTCAATGATAATACGTTAGCGTAATCACAGTAATCGTTAATTGTCTGGCTTTTGCAGGAAACAAGTGGGATTTTTCTTATTTTTATAGAGTCGCACATATTTCTCCGTGCAAAATCGTCGGACATGTCTGTTTCATAGCGAAACAAATTATACCACTAGATAGCCATCGTCTTAATGTATATAAAATAGCGACAACTTGTAAACTAGATATTTTGGACTTGTCTGGTTTTTGAAATAATGCCTTCAATTGTTTGTGCATTCAAATTCAAACAATTGATTTAACAATTTTTGTACATTTCTGTTTCAACCTTCTTTTTTCTTAGCAAATTACTTATAATAAATTTATTTAATTAAAAAAAAATAATAAATTTATTTAATTAAAAAAAAAAACAGCAACAAAATAAACAACAAAATGTGTCTTAAGTATCTATAGCTATCACAAAATCTTTCAAGCGGACACTAAATCGCGCACTATACACTTAACGTTTCGCAGTAATAATAAATAGATAGAAGATATCCACAAAAGAAAAAACTTGTGTGTGGATAGGGTAAAGACAAGTTTTGGGAAACTAAGACTACCCCCAGCCTCCCAGAAGGTTATATTAAGATATGATTTGCCATACACCGATACAAATCTAAAGAGAAATAATAATAATATAAACTACAAATTCAAATACTCAACATAGGCCTTCAGAGGGAAGAGGTATCTCCATATGACTTAACGGTTTAATCGCTATTCAAGTATAGACAAAATCACAGTTTTAGACATACAACGTTGCATAGTCCACATCATATGCAAACATCTAGGCCGGACTTTACAATCACAGCACCAACGTGGAATAACCAATCTGAGGCTAAATTGTGACAGAAACAGTGGTATTCCTTCAGGAATAAGGGTAGTCTTGCGCCTAAAAATTATATGTATTACATATTCGTTTTATTAGTTAATCTTGCGAATTAATAATCAGAATGTATTCAAAATTTTTATGCATGCGCTAGATACCCGAGATATTATAATACAGTCTTTTTCTTTTGGTTTTCCCCTTTTGTCAAATGTGTTTTCGAATTTGTCAAATGACTTTCCAATCTGTTCAAAGTATAGTAGGCCTGCGGATTGGAAAGTCATTTGACAAATTCGGAAACATCATTGACAAAAGGGGAAAACCAAAAGAAAAAGACTGTATGATATTTTTATTATTACAGATTATAAAGTTGCATTACAATAAATTTTTGTTTCCCTGATTACAAAAACAAGCTGCTTTCAGAAGTTTATAACTCAGTTAACATACATTCAGAAGCAAGGTACAGTTGAGGAATCATAAAGCGGGACAAGTCTTATGGCTTTCAACTAATATAGCTTCACTGTTTATTTACTTTTTATTTGTATGATATGAATTTTAAATACAAACAGAATGATTGTATATTATGAACTACGAAGTTTGCTAAGTTACTATACAGTGTGTCCCAGATTGAGTAGGCTACCATGGGTAACTTTCTTATTAGTGAAGATAGAGATTTGGTTAAATGGGCAATATTTTGCAGTTTTATATGTCGATTCAGATTCCGTTGAGAAAATTTGAAAATTCCGAATAGTTCAGATATTATCGCAGAAAACTGAAAATCGCTATTTTCTTTAATGTCCAATAACTTCGCAATTATAAAAAATATGAAAAAATGTTTCGTATAAGAGTTACTATGTTTGATAAAATACAGCTGAAAATATAGTCAAAATAAAATTCAAGATGGCGGCTGTCAAGATATTGATAGCAACTTTCTTATTTTAAATGGACGCCATATTGGATTTTTGTACGATTAAATAGCATTTTTTTTTCTCGTTTCAACCATGTATCACAACCCATATCTAAAAAAAATTTTTTTTTTTTAATTAAAATTTTTTATTTTAAATCAAGTAAGCGGGTTGTATTTACTTATTACTAATCAAGTAAGCGGGTTGCCTTCACTTATCTCTAATAAGTGAAGGCAACCCGCTTACTTGATTTAAACAAAATTTTAATTAAAAAAATTTTTTAGATATGGGTTGTGACACGGTTGAAACGAGAAAAAAAATGCTATTTAATCGTATAAAAATCCAATATGGCGTCCATTTAAAATAAGAAAGTTGCTATCAATATTTTGACAGCCGCCATCTTGAATTTTATTTTGACTGTATTTTCAGCTGTATTTTATCAAACATAGTAACTCTTATACGAAACATTTTTTCATATTTTTTATAATTGCGAAGTTATTGGACATTAAAGAAAATAGCGATTTTCAGTTTTTCTGCGATAAAATCTGAACTATTCGGAATTTTCAAATGTTCTCAACGGAATCTGAATCAGCACATAAAACTGCAAAATATTGCCCATTTAACCAAATCTCTATCTTCACTAATAAAAAAGTTACCCATGGTAGCCTACTCAATCTGGGACATACTGTATAGTTACCAGAATTAAGAAGTAACAATTAAACTAACGACATTATACTGTCCCGCTTTTTGATTCCGCAGCTGTACAAAAGTATTATTTGCAATTTAAATTACTTCAATAAAGTACATATTTTTAAAATGAAATCCTCGAAACTATTTGTTGTATTTAAACGCATATAAAATATTACGTCGCGTCGCTATCAATGTCGCGAATATTTCGGTTCGTTGTTAGATATGTTGAAACTAAGGGGGGCGTATTTTGAGGTCTGTCTCTTTTCACACTACTAAAGGGTGATTATCTATTCTTTCCGCACTTTAGTCCTCTACGGTCGTATTAGTGGTAGATACGTGTTACAAAAGAATTAATTTTTGAGCGTTTACAGTAAGAGTTTATAAAATATTGGAAGTAAATAAATTTTATTACCTTTAAGAAACGAAAAATTAAAACAGAAAGAGGAATCATAAATAAATCTTACAGTCAGAGACCTAAATGATCAGGTCGCTCTGTTCTGGTCAGAAAGAAATGGAATTGTATAACAAAAAAGTACGTACAGAATCGTTTTCTCCAAATAAATATATTATGTATTTATTAAAACAACTGGCAAATATGAAGGTAGATCATGTAAAATATTTCATTTCTGATTAGATTTGTAACACATGTAAAGACCGCTTTACACGCATGCAACCCAATGCAATGAAAATTGCACACAAACATTACATTTGCTGGCGGCTTTGTATTTAAGCAATTTCTGAGTATTTACAATGAAAGGTATCAACTTCTAAATGTAAATATTTACGGTGTCTTATATTTGAGAGGTCTTATCGAGATTAATTAACAATTTTTGTTCATACACAATTGCCGATGAGCATACGCACAATAAAAATTGCGACTTGCTGCAACAAAATTGCCTCATGTAAAGCAGCCTTAAGTGATATTGAAATTTTGCTAACAGCCTTAAAACCTCAAGAATATGTTTGCTAATTCTTGTTCTAATTCTCATTCTGAGGTAGCTTATATGTTAGAAATAGAATTTGACGAGTAATTCTTTTGACTGCTAATTGTAAATAAAATACTACTACATTTCAGCTCTTTCATCCAATTGAATAGCTCTATTGCGAATGCTTTGGTTTAGAGCCAATAATAAAATAAAAATGTTTACTTTTAAGAGATCTATCGAAATATGTAATAAAAAATTGTACATTCCATTTAAGAAAGTATGTTTGGTGGATAACTCACTTATGGAACATGTTGTGTATGTGAAAATAATTTACTAATATAGGACTCATTATAAGGCATTTACGAAAATTAACCCGGTGGATACACCGTACTCTATTTTTCTCACTCTTATATGCACTAAATCTCTTAATGTTCTCTCTCACACTTCTAACCCGGTCATCAACCGGGTGAATTTTCGTAAACACCCATAGTGACCAATGATGCACGCTTTATATAATAACTAAGTATTGTTTCAAATGGCAATAAAACATTAAATACGTAAAGAAACATTTATTTGTTGTTTAACATTCGATATTTGAGACGTCAATTTAATAATACGAAGTAAAAATAGACATTTATGTTAGATTCCACAGCCACCCAGGACTACAAAATTGTTCCACACATGTTATAATCCACATGCCGTACAGAAACAACAGGCTTAAGATTTTTGTCCCTAATAGCACCGCCCACGAGGTAATCCGATTTTTATAAAAACAAAGCGGCTGCTATGTAAATATAAATTATGTGCCGCCTCTTCGATACTGCAAGCAAAGACCTACTGCGCCATCTCTTACTTGCGAATTAAAAATAATACTACAAGACCATGGCCAACTCCATTAACATTCACTGACGTGTATGTATGGCCGTTTCAATTCGCCTAAAATTCGATTCGAGAAAGCATGCCGTGGAGTACTCCACTCAGCGCTCCCTATTAAAGATACTACAGAACTACTGATAGTAACGTAATGGCAACTGCAGTTACTTAAAAACTCACAAGAGGCGCTGAGAGGAGTACCGTCAAAATTTTTAAAAGTCAAATTGAAACGGCCATACATACACGTCAGTGAATGTTAATGTTGCTGGCCATGACAAGACACCCCTTAATGTGCTTTTGCTTTTCATTAATTTCTTCCTCTTGCAAGTAATTATATTCTCCTCCTTTAAAATGATATATTAGTTAACTTAAGTCACCGGAATCACCTACCTATTTAAAATGTTTAAGTTCATAGTGCACGCAGCGCCACCTCTTGTCAATTTAGGCTTTTCGGTTTGAAGCGATAGATTTTATTTGTTTTGGTATTTATAAGCCTACTAGAAATAGTGATTTTATAAAAAAATATCCGATATTTAATAAAACAAGTTTCTTGTCATCAGCTTAAAAATAGACGAAGACAATTAAAAACTGACAACGTGATTGGATGTATAATTAAAATTCCTTTAAAATGATATGTCACTTAAGCCACCACGCTATTTAAAACTTTAAAGTAAAATTCATAGTTCACACAGCGCCACCTAACGAATGTTTTACAGTAATTACATGTCAAGAATTAGTATTTTTTATGTACAGTTGTGTTCAAAAAGGTGTTGTACAGCTACGTTTTAATATCCTTGCTTTTGAGCGGCAGTTGGTTTTTCTATTTGCGTTTAATGATATTATTATTGCCAGAAACCGTACATGTAACAAAACAACTTGTACAACAATTTTTTGACTTCATGAATGCACATACAAGTTTATATAGTACAAATTGTGTACAACACTGTTTTGAACACAACTGTACTTTGATTTGGTTTTGTCTGAACTTTCTATCTTATTTGGTTCCAAAATTAATAGGGGAGGAAAGGGCTTTAGAATAGTACTATATAGTTTTTCTAAGTGAAGAAAAACAAATATTAACTAATAAATGAAGAAAGAAAAAAGAGAAATTGCAACTTAATTTATTAAATAAAACCGATCGACAATTTATTAATGAAAAAATAAAACGAAGGATAAAACGCAAGATGTTTCATCAGAAAACTATTCCAGTTCTTCATTTTCTTCCAATAAACAAGGGTTAGGTCTATCGGCCATCCCCTTGTTGCCCCCCACAGAGAAAGAATTCTAAGAAAGCGCTTCGCGCTTTAAGGGCCGTTCGCCTTGAAGTGGCTTGCGGCAGCTAGTGATTTTATTAATTTTTGGTCCGGTCCTTTTTTTCCAACAAATTATCTTGCATTTTTTTTCTTTAAATGAACGTTCATTTAATTCCTTTTTAAAATTTGGCGCGTTTTATATTGTTAGCTCTGTGCATTTTCTTTCGAACGCAGCGACGTCTACTACTTTCTTATCTTGAATAGACAATAGTTTGCGTACTTATTGCGAAATAAAATGGAGGCACTTTCTTCCTATTTTTATTATCGGTCAGTTTGGTAATATTTGTTTTGTGTCTCTTATTCTATGTCTATGTCCCATCAATATGGTTTACGGTGGTTTGTGTTGTCTTCATATCTATCTAGGGACTCCAGAGTTGCGCCATGAGTACATTCTTTTATATGATTGTTGTGCTCTTCTAAACTATCAAAGTTTTAGCTTCTAGTTTTTGGTCTAACCTGGTTTTGTACTCTCTTCGTGAATTGTACAATTGTATATCCTTTATTATAGTTTGTTCACTTTGTTCCTTTCGGATTACTTCATCTGTACTCTTTCTTCCGCGAAAGAGTGCTGTTGTTCCGATTAACACATACTTATGTACATTTTACCGTTTTCCGGAATATTTGTGGAATTTTTGTAAGGATTCAGTTCCAGTCTCAGAAATGAGACCTCCCAACAAGTTTTAAAAATCACCTTGTAGGTAAATTCAATCTCCCTATACATGTAATTCATAATTTGCTCTTGTCCTTGTTCAAGAGACCTCCCAAAAAGTTTTATGTTCGATCACGCTATATAATTCTTAATTTGGTTTTATCCTTAACATTAACATAACGGCATTTTTACAATATGAGGTAGGTCTACGTAAAATGTATTCTGCTTTAATGTAAATATTACACATCTATTGTCTTAATTACAAACTAACATTCTGCTTTAATTACATAAACGATGTAATTACTGCGAAGAAATTTTCTCAACGTTCATCCAGATGCCCCCCACCAATGTATTTATGAAGTTTCTGGGATCCTTTTTCACGGGTAGTTCCGTCTTGGTGCTCAAATTAAATCTGTGATGTTGCAAGAGAATTACGAGTCCAACTTTGGTTAACATCTGTCCGAAACGCATTCCTAAAAAAAAAACGTTTCTATACATGCTGCGTTCGAAAATTATACGTCGGATGTATCTGAAGCGTATGATCTCATCTTTTTCACTCACGATTTTTAATCTATTTTGTATTTCGCTCATCCGTTTAAAAAATCTTGTATTATATTATTTCCATGACAACAGACGATCTTTTGACACCCTACTTAAATGTGGGATGTGAAAGATTGCCTGTTGTCATAGAAATACTATAAACACAAGATATTTTTAAACGGATGAGCGAGATACAAAAAAGGTTAAAAATCGTGATTGAGAAGGATGAGATCATACGCTCCAGATGCATCCGACGTATAATTTTCGAGCGCAACTACAATATCACGGGATTTTGTTTATTAAAAAAAAATTATAACACAGGATTACTTGAATCATTTGTACTTCAGAATGCTTTATTCTTACCAATACAAAGACGTGGTCCTTCTCCGAATGGCAAATATGTGAAAGGTTTTATATTTTGTTTATTTTCGTCTGCGAATCGGGATGGATCGAAAACTTCGGGATTTTCAAAATATTCCGGATCGTAATGCAAACCCTGAGCAGGAATGAATATCCTCGTGCCTTTTTTGAGGACGATGTCTGTGTCTGGTATCGTGTAATCTTTCGTGCACATGCGAGTTAGAACCCCAACAGTTGGGTACTTCCTCAAGGTTTCTACAAATCAATTGTTGAAAAACAAGACTACCAAAAAGAAATTAATAAACTTACCATTAATTGCCATATCCATGTAACGCATTTCCATCATTGCTTCGTATGTAAACTCGCCTTGGTATTTCTCTAAGACACTATTGATTTCGTCACGTAATTTTTCTTGTACATCCTGATTCAAGGACAATTCCAGTAAACACAAAGCCATAGTGGTGGAGGACGCTTCGAAACCCGCAGCATAAAAAAAGAAAGCGTGAGCTGCAAGTTCCTCCATTGGATATTTCGGACCCTCCGTTTCGTTTTGCATTTGAATCAACAACTGCAGGAAGTCGTTCCTTTGAACGCCGTTGGTTTGTCTGAAATTGATAGTGTTTCTCACTACGCCTATGAAAAAACTCGACACGTCTTCGGGTATTATTTTCGTTCCAAAGAAACGCATCAGATCTGGACAAGCGAAACCGGCGAACGCCTTCGCTACCTCCTTTCCCGTCAAATCCAAAAACCTTTTTCCATACTTCCGGAATTCGCAGTTAGGATCACGCAGGCTGTTACACTCCAAGCCAAAAGCGCAAGTTCCGATTACATCCGTTGTTAATCGCGCGAGGATGTCCTTCATTTCGACTTCTTGACCTGGAAATTTGGAATCGAGGACGGTTTTGAGCTCACTCGATGCTTTGACCAGGAGAGGGAACATCATCTTCATCTTTCCGGACGTGAAAGTCGGTGTAAGCTTTACCCTAACATTCTTCCACTTAGTCCCTTCTAATGACAAGAGATGTGCGCTGAGTGGGTCGTCCTTTTCATTAAAATAAATACCGTGATCGGTAAAGTGGTCAAAATCGATCTGCATAATCCTTTTAATTAATTCGGGATCGAGAGGCAAGTAGATTGGCATGTGAAAAAAGTACATGCCTGCATGTTTTGCTCCTTTCTGCTTCATTTCGGCGTAGATTTCCGTAGTTATTTCCGATAAGCTTTTGGTCTGTTTGACACCATCAAGAAAATTGCCGAACGGAATCGTTGGTTCACGATAGAATACACCCTGTCTTTTCCAGTAAGTAAAGCTCCATTTCAGGTAGCTAAAAACGATCAAGGCGGTGGTAATAAATGCAGCGATAATGTAGAATAGGGTGTCGCTAGTCAATGACATTCTGCCCAAATCTGTTTGAAGAAAATACGATGAATAAATAAATCACGTAAGTAATGTATTAAATTATAATCTAGTGATTATAAAGCAAACGCTAGTCGTACTTACCCCGCAAACTGTAGTAAACAGAATGTTATGTATTAGTAGTACAGAGTCTTGTGCGTCGGCTCTTTTGTATATGAGACTTCGTCCTATTTGTTTTGTTTTGATAAGATAGATCCATTTTTGTGCATAGTCAGATCGTAAATTTCTATCCAAATCAATGTTTACTTCAAGAAAAAGTTTTTATATTAATATCTCAAATTTTAATTAGTTAACCAGCTATGGTATTGGTTAATATTCTTATATTTAGAAAGCCCCAAGTCACTGCTCGTTTTTATACATATATTTAATTGCATTTCTTTGTTTTCAGTTCATGATTTCGATAATAATACGAAATCACAGCAATCTTTATCTAGTAATGCGCAGAAATCTTCATGAAAACAATTTTTGTTTTCTTCTTTTATGCCACTTTGTTTATTTATTTTTTCTGAAACAGTGATATGCTACGTTTAAAAAGCGATCGAGTTAGAGTATGTTATAAATAAAATATAAGTCGTATGAAGATGGAAATGAAGTTGTTGTTTTATTTACTATTAGAAATGTTATTGAACCAGGACTTCTGGGATCTTTCTACCTTTTGATGAAAGATGAGTTAAGAGTGTATTAGTTTCTTAATTCAAATTTTCGTCTACTCCTCTATCTTCAGGAGATTAAAATATCTTCCAATCTACTTCGTTCTTTGCTTCTTTTCTTTTTCCGTCTTTGCGCTATTTTTTACCTTTTCCCGTGTTCTATGAATTCTTATTATTCTTTAATTTGTTCAATCAATTGCTTGAATAGCTTCTCTACTTATTTTGTCTCTTTTCGTTTACTTTAGCTTTTTGTCTTCCGAGAAGCAATTATTTGTGTAGAGGGGATCATCTACAAAACTCCAAGGAAACATCGAGTAAAAAGGTCCTCTACTGATGAGTCTCATCCTTCTAAAAGGTAGGATTGTTCTATACCCCAGTGTATATATTTCCTAATTAATATACTAGATTATTGTCCTCAATATAGCTGATTAATAAATCACAATCAATAAATCACCAACTGTAAAGAGAATTTTAAATTTATCAAAAAGTAAAATGTTCACTTTCGTAAAAAGTTTTTATTTTTATCATAGTGTATATTAATATACTGTGGCGCTAACATATACATCAAGATAAGCAATTTATTTGGCGGAAATTTTCTCTATATTCATCCAAATTCCGCCAAGCGCCGCATTCAACAGACTTTCAGTATCCATCACTAAAGGAACAGGAGTGCGAGAATTCAATTGAAACTTGTAATGCTTCAATAAAACCGTTAGGCCTACTTTCGTTTGCATCATCCCAAATCGTAAACCTAAAAACAAAAATGATATGTTCCATATTCTTCAAGTTTACCTTCTGGATTACCAATACAAACTCTTGGACCTTCCCCGAACGGAAAGAATGCGAAGGGATTTCTTTCTCGTTTGTTTTCTTCTGTGAATCTCGTCGGGTCAAAGACCATTGGGTCGGGATAGTATTCCGGGTCATGTTGTATGGCCTGACAGGGTATGAAGACTCGAATGCCTTTCTTGAGGATTGCGTCTGTTCCGGGTATTTTGTAATCCTTCGTGCAGATCCGATTGATGATAGCTAGTGGAGGGTATTTCCTCAATGTTTCTGTAATTATTCAGATATTCACGCTTGAAGTAGTTTTAAGAAATAAGATTTTATTCGTATTTTTTTGTCAAATGTTTACTTCCAAATGTAAAAGTAAAAGATTCAGTCACAAATTTATATAAAAATGCCATCTATCAGTTCATTTCGTTTGACAATTGGTAAAGAGTTCTTTGTTCTTTATTCAAAGCCAATAATTTCTTTTTTTTTGTAAAGTAAACTGAGTAGTATCTGGTGATTCCACTTAGATCATTTAAGCAAAGAATAGAATTTCAAATAAAAAGGCACACATACCATTGATTACGCTTTCCATGTAATGCATTTCCAGCATTGCCTCGTATGTAAACTGTCCACCGTGTTTAGCCAGAACTAAATTAATTTCATCACGCATCTTTTCCTGTATACTTTGATTCTGGGCTATCTCGTATAAACAAAACGACATTGTCGTGGAGGATGTTTCAAATCCGGCTATGAAGAAGACGAATGCCTGAGCTGCTAACTCACCCATGGTAAGTTTTGATGCCGGCATAGTTTCGTCCTCAATTTTTTCGCTGTTCTTCATTTGAATTAATAGTTGCATGAAATCGTTCCTTTTAATACCATTTTCTTCTCTGTACTTGACCGTGTCATGGACGACACCCATGAAGAAATTCGATAAACTCTTAGGTATCAATTTCATCTGCATGCTTCTCATCATATTGGGGAACAAAAAACACAGAAACTGTACCAATCTTGCCCAGCCGACGTTTTGAAAGAATTTTTTCCCGTACACCCTGAACTCAGTGTCAGGATCACGCAAGCTATTGCAGTCTAACCCAAACGCACAAGTTCCTATAATATCGGTTGTGAGGCGTGCCAGGACGTCTTTGAATTCGACAGCTTCGTTTGAAGAGTATCCATCCAGAACAGGAATTATTTCGTCCGTTGTTTTGACAACCAGCGGGAACATCATCTTCATTTTTCCAGACGTGAACGTCGGCGTGAGTTTCGCGCGTAAGTTTCTCCACTTCGTACCTTCCAAAGAAAACAAGTGGGCACTTAGCGGATCCGCTTTCTCGTTGTGGTAAACGCCACGATCCACGAAGAAGTTAAAATCGGTTTGCATGATGTGCTTGACCAAGTCAAGATCTATGGGTATGAGTGCGGGTATGTGGAAAAAATACACTCCGACTTGTTTCGAGCCTTTCGCCTTCATTTGATTGTATAACTGTTCAAGCTCTTCTCCGACGGTGATTTTTTGTGTTGCGGTGTCCCAGAAGTTACCGAAAGGAAAAGTGGGTTCCAAATAATCTACACCTACTCTGGACCAATAAGAATATCTCCATTTTACGAAAGCAATCAAAAGTGCAACAGCAGTGACAATCAGAGCAAGGAGATCTATCAATAAGTTATCGGAAATAATCATTTTGTCTCTGTACTCTAGGAAGTATTCTGTAAAAAAAAAGAAAGAAATTCGAAAACATAATGATTAAATTAAGATCTACTTTAGAATAAATTTTATTAGATAATAGTGAAGTCTCAATGAAAGCATGAGTAAGCAAATGATAACAAATCAGATGTAAAATCTAGTTTGTATTTTCAATCAACTGCGCAGGCCTGGATTCAAATAAATATTTAATGTCCAACTATTAATTTGTAAAATTTAACAAAATATAAAAGATTTAACACAGAGAAGAAAGTAATGAGTTGCTCTCCACGTTAAGTGGATAGGTTTCAGCAGTGACGGCCGGTGCACATGAATTTGGAGGTGCTGCCGATGTGCGTTGCGCATTATTTGCTCTTTGTTCGTCTGTGTTGACAGAGCTAGCGCTGAGCGAGTATGTCTGCAGCACTCCCAATTTCACTGCACCAGCCGCCGCTGGGTTTCAGCAAGCTAAGAACCCCTGTAAATATTACTTAACTTCTTCCTTGAAATTTGCACGGAATCTAGACGGCATAACTTAGCTTTACAATAACAAAGCTATGGCCCGATAGGCCTGCTCATGCTTACTTATATATCTTAGCTTTAAAGTAAAATAACCTCAAGGAGTGCAATCACTTATTTTATAGTTAAGCTAAGAGGAAGTTTCATGGTGAAACTTGATAAAAAAGTTTTAAAAATCACCGGGTATAGACTTCTATCTTTTATTCAAAATGCCAAAAAGAAGCCAAAGAAAATAGAACAGAAAAGACACCAATGACCACACCGGTATGTGTGAAACGACCATCGATGTCCGTCCTTGACGTTCAACGTGTTAGTTTACTGTTACTCTGCCATATAAATTGTTATCTTATCAATAGCTTAAATAAAACGTATTTTCTTACCTTCATTCGGTTCAGAATAAAACGAGTCCTCTTCTGTTTTATTGCGCAATGAACACTTGTTACATCATACTCACGCCTCGACAAATTAATGAAACCTTGACGTCAGAACTCTTTATATTGAATTCGTTGTAGAATTTTCGTGGTCTCTCGCGGATGACCTACACAAAATGGAGAAATCATCGAAATCTCACCTGTGTGATAATAAGCAAAATAATCTACAACGATAAGCAACGCTCTGGCTCTCAATTTTATATACTGGTATACATGTAATACATGAAACAATTGATATGATGGTAAATGTATAAGGTGTCCATGAAAGTTCGTCCATAAGGTATGCAGACATATGCCTCAATAAATTAGATAAAAATAATTTTGCGATGTTCCGTTCTTCAGCAATGGCTTCGCAAACATTGATTTCGGCGTTAACTTTTTTTTAAGAAATATTGCTTACTGCATCGCATCAAAAACGAGGTAATATTAATAAAACACCGTCAATTTTATTTTTTTACGGTTTTGTTATAACTTTGGAAAACCACTAATAAGAAACAAATACACATTATTATACAGGTGTCTCATACTACAATGTCCTAATGTCCGAAAGAGATTAAAAGGGTTGCTAGAAGAGATCAAAGAAAACCTTATCCTCTTTTAATTTCCTCCATACGTTATGAGACACCCTGTATAATATAAGAAAACATTCGAAACAATTATAGTAGAAATCTTATATACTTAAATTGAAAAGTTGTTAATGTGAATAGTTAAAAAACAAGATTTCTCTATTATTTCTTAATGGTGTAATAATCAGATAAAACGGGGTCACTAAATTAACAGTGCCTACCTCCCTCGCCCTTCTTTTTATTTACTTTCATTTTCATCCTTTTTTGTTTCATAAAGTTTTAGGTTTTATTTTATACATCATATATGTATTATGTAAACCGTTAAGTATAACATAGCAGTCCACGCAGTTGTCAAGACAAAGAAAGAAAAATATTAAAGTATATGTATATGATAAACACAATTATTGCAACAACCAGTTCTAGAATATCTACAGGGTGAGTGACAATTGTTCTACAAAAAGAAACAGCGTATAGGACAAATGTTAAAAATACTGCAGTGTCTTTCAAAAAGCAAATGGGATTTTTCTTGAGTATCGATTTTTATTAAATTTTATTAACGTTGAAAGCTTCTGCATTCCTTCAAATCAAATTGGGAAACGCCAGGTGAAATTTATCATTTACGATATACATGGTGGATACCGAAAAATGAAGACAACTTAAGAGTAAAGTGCCCTTATTTTAAAAGATAGAGGACAATGTCATAAGTAAATGTTGAGAATTAAAAGCTATATTCAATTCCTTTTAATTTAGAAGTTACTGTAAATTATATCGTGTAAAAGAAACATAATTCAGATTTTCGCTTCCAGCTGTTAAATATGTAGGCAATGACGCGAAATTCAGATGTGTCTCAAGGTCACATTGTGCTGTAGTTAATAAAATAATAATCATAAAAATGTCTATGCTGTATTTATAGGAATGTGGCGTTTTATTTTATACACAGTGCCGCAGTATGCGTCTAAGATAAATTTTTAATTAATTATAAACTGGCCTGTAGAATGTTTAAAACATTTTTCCCATAAGCTATAACGTTCATTCTCTTACGCTTTTTTTTTTCTTTTGGCAGAACAATTGTCGGTCGCCCTGTATTCCCCTTGTTTTACCAATTACACTGGTAAGCACATTATTAAAACGTTGCGTTGTAAGAAATTTTTTGTAATATATCAACATTCTCAATGTGTCTAATAAATTAGTGTACATTAAACATGGTCACTGTCTGAGTCATTTTTTGTTCCATTTCGTTCTCATATTGTTTCACATGAAGACCTGAGACCTGAGACTGTATACGCTTTTGTGATTCAATATAAAATTCTTTTTTTATTTATGTATCATTCGTATAGATTTGAGTTAAGAAAATGTACGACCAAATGGCACGGCATGACAAAAGCTGCAAAGCCGTTTTACGAGAGTTAGAAGGAGATAGCTAAATAAAATTTCTTTGACTTATCGATCGATCAGCATATAATATGTATTAAAAAAATGATCTGACAAGTTAATGAGAGAATGATAACAGAGATGATTTCAACATACGTGACCAATTTGAATTAGGATTTGTTTTCTTAGAAGTGGCAACACTGATAAAACTGAGGCGAGGCCGTTGTATCAATTTGTCCTTGACGTTCATGGCTGTAGTTGTTCTAACTTATTTGATTTTACTTTGCTTATTTTTGCGTGCGTGTTTCATCCGTTTATTTAAAATCAGTTCTTTTGAGAATTAATTTGAAATTTGAAATCTTACTGAGATAAGTTCACAGTAAAAATTTTTAATACAGAAATTTAATTTTCAGGTTAAAACAATGCCGTTCACTCAAAGACAAGACCACAGACAACTATAAATGTTGATTGTGACAAGACGCATTTATCTTGATAGTCCACTTTCAAAGTGGAACTTAAAGTGCAGATGGTCCCTGGACATATTCATTGCAACTTGCAATCATAGGTTCTTCGTTTGTTCTGCACTTTCTACACTTTTAACTCCTTTATTCTATTTTTCTCACTCCTACTTACATTATATTATATACAACTTACTCTCTCAGGAGCAGTTGGTACAAAAAGTGCAACAAACGAAAGATCTCATGTATCCAGTAATTTAACGAAAGATCCGTTCCATTCGTCAGGATTTCGAGTTCTGAACCGTTTAAAATCGTACTGAGCATGAGCAGTACACAAAATTGGATATAAATTTCATACTGCGCATGATTTGAACGGTTCAGAACTTGAAATTCTGTCAAATGGAACAGACCTAAAGCATTTCCAGATGCTGATGTAGATTACGATGCCTTTGTAAATCCTCCAATGGTTTAACATAAAGCACTGCATTGTCGCGAAGAGAGTACAATGTGCTGCCTACACAACAGTTACGTGAATTCAAATCATTCTGATGTCCCTGATACTATTAACACATGTTTCATTATTATTATGGTAATTTGAAAATAATTTAACAGCTGCATCTTCAAAACTACTGGAAACAATAACAATGTTCACTTTTTTTATAACGTCTGCCATCTCCATCAGCTATATTCTCATGAAGTCAATTCCAGAGACAGTGTGGTCACTGAATGGCCATATCAATCCATCTTGGACATGTATAAAGGAGTCTTGCATTGCATTGAGAACAGATTTTTTCATCTTATTTATTAAAAACGATCTCAAAAACCAAATAACTTTAAAAGTTAATTTAATACATCTGTCCAATAATAGGTCTGTTCCTGCAACGTTCTGGACTAGTTTGAAACTGTCAATTATATTCGCCCATCGAATTAATCACCGCTTTCAAGAACTGCCTTAAATGTGAAACTTTGATCGGCGCATGCTTCTGACGGTTTCGAACCAGTCAGGGACTGCTGTAGGAACAGACCTAATACGTATCTTTGCGTTTTGCGCAAATAGTTGAGCCCCGCGTCAAAGAAATACCTACAATTAAGTTTTCAGTCACCATGTTTCTTCTTCCTATTTAATTTTTACAATTTGTTTAAAGCTAAGACTTTGATGTCTAAAAAAACACGAATTTTTAACCTTGGCTCCCGATTGCGATAACTTCAACAAATTGCAATAAAATTTAATGATTCATTAATGATATAAAGAGACATCATTACACACATAAATAAGAATAAAGTTGACATACATTTTCTGCATCAATTTTTTCCATGGCATCCTGGACTTTTTTTATTTAAAACCCGTTAGCTACTGCAATGTGATAATTGATATTACGTTTAGGCCCGGTCTTTTCATCTCCAATTAACTTTATCTAGCGATTAATTTCCATGATAACGATTGTGATGATAATTGTTACTATGGGAATAAATCATCAGATAAAGTTAACTGGAGATGAAAAGACCAGGCCTTAATGTAATAAGTTAATTCTTGGCAACCACTAAAAGAAAATCTACTTTACAAGCAACCCTAATCCCTCCACGTTCTAAGATTTTCATATTCTTAAAAATCACTCTTATGGAAAATACGATATTTTTGGAAGACATGGACGTGGGGCTGATAAAAATTTATAATGTAATTGTTACCACCACATAATCATCATAATTTTCTGTGTAAATTTCAAACGAATCTATTTTAATGATCACATTTTATTAACAGAAAATAAAATTTCCATCACAGTTTTCTAGTCTAACATTTTCGAACGACGGACACCTCGACGAAAAGTATAAATATTATACATTTGATTAAAAATATTGAAATTGTGGGGAGAATTCATATTTGACCTTCATATTATTTCTTTATGACTTTAAACGAAGAGTATTATATTAAAAGGTAAATAACTATTATGCAAAGTAACTCAAATAAAATGCAGGCCAAATTTAAAAGCTCCTCCTGTACATATATACACATATGTCTGTGATTACTTGAACCGCAGATAATAGAGAGATCTATTACCTGTGCTTTAACCACCATAAGCTTATTTATTTTCCTGTGGTATTTTCTCCAAATTCAACCAAACTCCTCCAGTAGCAGAATTCATCAGCGCTTTGGTGTCGAAAACCAACGGAACCATTGTCCGGGAATTCATTGTAATCTTGTAATTTTTGAGCAAAATCATCAGTCCAACTTTCGTCTGCATCATTCCGAAACGCATACCTAATACATAATTGTTATTAAAATTTAAAATTGCTTACTTGACGAAAGAGTTACAATTTTAAAAGTTTCCGGAGAAATAAGATTCTTTAAGTCAATATTTTTTATTACCAATGCAGATTCGTGGTCCCTCCCCGAAAGGCAAGAAAGTGAATTGATGCCTCGTCCGCTTGTTTTCCTCTGTGAATCTGTCTGGATCAAACTTCTCCGGATCCGGGTAATATTCTGGATCATGTTGAATTGCTTGTGCCGGAATGAATACCTTGTCGCCTTCCTCAAGAAATATGTCAGTGCCTGGGATTTTATATCTCTTGATGCATTTGCGAGTAAGGACAGACAATGGAGGATATTTCCTCAAGGTTTCTGCGGAAATTGTTTAAAACACAAAATTAATTCAAATTCGAAAAATAAAAACATAAAATCTATTACAGAACCAATTTTGTAATTGTTAAAAGAATCTACTCGTCATTAAATAACTTGAACCGAAATAAATGTTACAATCTTTTCAATAGAAGAAACACAATGAAATAATTACCATTAATAACATTTTCCATGTAGGTCATCTCCAACATAGCCTCGTAAGAAAATTCCCCCTTATGTTTTGATAACACTGAATTAATTTCATCCCGCATTTTCTGTTGTATCGTTTGATTTAGAGCAATTTCATACAAACAAAACGACATCGTCGTCGATGAGGTCTCGAAACCCGCAAGGAAGAAGACGAAAGCCTGAGCTGCGACTTCATCATCTGTAAGTATAAATTTCTTCGACGCTACGTTCGCTTCTTCTTCTGACGCGGCTCCGATGTTCTTCAGATTAATCAACAATTGCATGAAATCTTTCCTTTTCACGTTTTTTTCTTCCCTATATTTTACAGTATCTCGCACCACACCCATGAAGAAGTCTTCTATGCTTTTAGGTGTAAACCTGACTCCCAGGAATTTCATCATGTCGGGGTATATGAAAGTCAACAACATCACAAATTTTTGCCAACCGGTGGCTTGAAAGAATTTTCGCCCTTGGTTCCTAAATTCTGCATCGGGATCTCTTAAACTATTACATTCCAATCCGAATGCACAGGTTCCTATAATATCGGTCGTAAGACGAGCTAGGATGTCTTTGAATTCCACAGGGTCTTCCGAGGGATAACTATTCAGAACTCCAACCAACTCTTCAGATGTTTTCCTAACGAGCGGAAACATCATTTTCATTTTGCCTGAGGTGAATGTGGGCGAGAGCTTCGTCCGAAGATTCCTCCATTTCGTTCCGCCCAAAGAAACTAAGTGTGCACTCAACGGATCCACCTTCTCGTTATGGTAAATGACTCGATCTGTAAAATGGGCGAAGTCCACTTGCAGTATGCGTTTTACCATGTCTGGCTCGAAGGGCACGTAAACGGGGGAATGGAAAAAGTACAAGCCGGCCTGTTTGATGCCCTTCGATTTCAAATCGAAGTAATACTTTTCTAATTCCTCTCCGAACGTAATCTTTTCTCTTGCGGTTTCCCAGAAATTACCAAACGGAAAACTCGGTTCTATGTAATCCAAGCCGGCTCTCGCCCAACGTGAGTAGGTCCATTTTATGTATGCAATTAAAGTCAGCACTACCGTGGACACCAAAACGAGGGCGTCTATTAGCAAGCTACTTGTAAGCAACATCCTGAAACACGCCCGAAAAGAAAACATATAATAGAAAGCAGGCTAATTAAAAATTCATACCTCTTTTAAAGTTACTATAAAAACGTTCACAGTTTAAAATCACTTCCCAAAAGAATTGTTTAACCAGCAACATCAGAACATCACACTTCCGATGTCCGAACTTAACCTGGCCTCGTTATCGTGGCTTCGAAGATAAATATGGGCGTTTAATTGCGAGCTGAACAAGCATGAGATAACACTTTCGCGACTCTCTTATCATGGGAGCCCGAAATCAAACATAATCGAAATATAATAAATAAATAAATAAAAACACCTGATCTATTGTAACGGTGATAGCGCAAATTAAATTTATCGTTAACGATTTGATTTAAGGTCGAGCGAAATTCCCAAACATCATCACGTGTATGTTTACATTTGCAAACTCTGAATTCTTGAGATGCTTTCGAGATACAAATCAAATGCATGACTTACATTCTATCAGACAAACAAGATTTTATTTTAGGATAAATAAAATTTACAGATGAAACTGCTATCAGAAATTTACCATATCTAAATATAAATTGAAAATTAGAAGGTAATTTTTTATACAACATTGAGCCAAGATTTCAACATAAGGTACGAAAAAGAATTCTTGAACAGATCTGGCGTGAAGATTTCTTGGATGAATCAGTCACCCTGTTCCAGTTATAAGTACTTGAATACCCAAACAACAGCAAAATAATCATCAAGCAACCATGGATCAATTTTGCCACCTCATCTTCTCTTAACAATAACAGATTTATCCACACAGCTTGCTTTGAGCGTAGTGGTATACCTCGCAGCCTATATTGAACATTCATTCACACCTTTCTGTCCTTTGAATTTCAACAGGAATGTTTTCAAATGATTGTGAAAATCTCGGAAGATTTTGTTAAACATCATCTCTACCCATTGCTAAATGACTACACAGAATTCCCTAAATATTTCCTGAAATACAACCAAAACATCTTACATTGGGAACCTTTACACAAATTGCATTAGTACGACGACGGGTATTCTGACGTTGATCAGGGATATGTTCCAGAAAAAATGAGAAAACAGTGCTTAACACTTCTTACCATTAAGCAAGTTAGCAAGACCTCAAAATGATTTTTTTTAATCTCTGAAGCATCCAATGTCGAAGGAACTCGAAAATAATACAGAAAATACAAGAAGCAGTATACAGATTCACCTCTAAAGTAATATCCATTGTAGAGATCCACCACCTCATCTCCTATTCATGATCAGGAAACAAGTGTTCAAGAAATTCTGTAAGCTGAGAACATAATACGCAACAAAGCGACCTGTAATTTTCAATAACCATTTGTAAGCAGGTATATTAGGAACATCAACACTTCCCGGTGATCAGTGCCTCCTTTCACAACGGCACCAAGCAGGGCAGTAAGTTAATTGCTGACATTCTTCA
Organism: Dorcus hopei; assembly: GCA_033060865.1. Classification (NCBI taxonomy): domain Eukaryota; kingdom Metazoa; phylum Arthropoda; class Insecta; order Coleoptera; family Lucanidae; genus Dorcus; species Dorcus hopei. Next base: position 28,215,468 of record CM065423.1, on the reverse strand, counting down.
CATCATCTCCACTTTTACCTATCTAAGTACTGAATCAATTTCTTCAGGCCATGTCAGGCATTCGCTTCAACTTACACCAAATTCCACAAGTTTGTTCATCTGCTTTAGTCTTGGTTGGAAAATCAGCAAAAGCATCAAAAATGTTCAAGGTACGCATTGTGTACCAGTTCTCTCACATCAGCTTTTACAACCAGAATTAAAGATACTTCGACAGTCTTAAAGTCTAAATGTATAACAGAGTGTTTTTCAAAATATTCTTTAACAGCGTTTTCTTCATTCCGTACTATCTGACATATGGTGTATGTCCATATCTGCAAAGTGCTTTAAAATTTTCGAATTCGAACTTGCCAAAACGTTTTTGTGCGAAAAGTATCCTGTCTCGTTGGTTTCTGATAGTAATCCTTTGACAAGCAAGGATTTATTGACAAATCCAATCCATTTCAGAGCTTTCCGATTGAGACTGATTGACTAATTCGTATTAAATACTATTTTTTCTTCCTGCAAGACAAACAGGGCGTTAAAAAATTAAGTTGAACAATAACTTAAACTGATCTGACTTTCTTATCGGCTGGAGATCCACTTGCTCCTGCTGCTTCCTGAAAATACGACCAATATGAAGAACAAAATTGTTGCAGAATATTATACGAGGTAACTGTTAATTAACCCGACAAAATGAAACCACGATAAGAAGCGATGTCCAAGAGTATGGGAAAAATGTTAAAACATTCCTTCTACTTTAGTTTTCGAGAAATAATTAATCAAAAATTAGCCCCAAAACGCCGATGCACTCCTGGTTAAAAGTCAAGGAGCAGATGTTTTTTTTGTAGTTTTATGATACTGCAGCGTGGCTTCGTGAACTTGACCTTTAAGTGGAATTTCTCAACTCCGTTTTCAGTTCAACTCGAAAATATTTAGGTACTTGACAAATAATGCATGCAGCAAATTACCTGAAATAGACTTTTCCACGCAAAGAATAACAACGCGCACACTTTGAACAACTGGTAAACAAATAAATCAGTAGATAAACTCGTATTCTGTTGCGAATGTTAATTATTATAATTTAGTTTTGTGTATGAGGAATACACAAATCTATTAAAACTTTAACAAATTCAAGACACATTTACAACTCCACATCCTGTGCTTTTGGCGCACTGGTTGTAAATCGTTTCTCGTTGTATGATTTATGAATTTTTTAATTGGTATATTGCAATATTATTTTATGTTTAACTCATATAGAGTATTAATATTATTGTTTTCCCATAATAGCTCCCTTTTATTATAAATTTAAATACAAAAAATGCCATAATATACCAAAGAATTAATTTATCTTAATATGTAAATCGATTTAATATTTCATCGTGTGACGCTTATGAAATCTACCGTGCTCATTTCCTTTTTGTGCCGAGATTTAAAACAATCGCACTGCAATATGTTACCTATATTTCCATTGATTGGGAGCATCACTTACATTGGTCTGCATTAGTCATTTTTTTCTTGTAATCGTTATCAGGTAATTGATACTAGTATTTTTAAAAGTTGGCAAAAATTCAACCGCAAACGTGTATTTTGTTAGATTTAACGTGTGCACTCGATTGCCGCATATCTTCGCAGAAAATCAAATACTTTTTTGCTGTGCAAGCGAAAGTCAATAAAAGAACGTAGTCCTATTATAATGCCGCATTTATAGAACGTGGCCGCCGTATCTCGTACGCAGTGCCGGAACTTGATTTTGGGGTAATTTTTTAATTAATTATAAACTGTCCACAAGAATTTTTTAATTATTTTTCCCGTAATCTGTGACACCATTAAAAATTAAACAACTATCAAAACGCCAACAGCATAAAATAATTACAAGATAAAAAATTTAATATACCAAAGCATATCAATGAAGTAACTCAAAGAGAAATAATAATTTTGCAAATGAATATCTCAATTCAATTGTTAATAAGAGACTAACCAAGACAGATTTCTGCAAGTGTGACTCATAGTATGTGTACGGCTAACAGTACGTCACATTCCAACTGTTAGATAAATTAACCGTAGGTTAAATATGGTGAAGAAATCAGCCATTAAAAAACAAAACAGTGGGTTATTCCATCAAAGTTACCACTCTACTGCCGCAATTTACATATTTCTTGTAACTCCTATTTGTAGTACCCAGAACGATTAGTGTTTTGCAATATATGGTTTTTAGTCGTTAATCTGGCCTCACTAGAATAAATTAATTACAATAATGATTTTTGGAACTTTGTCCGAGGGCGGCTGCACTGTGCTAAGGTTTCATGGATGATGACAAAATTCCTGTTTTTAAATTACTTTAGCACTATTTTTAGGATTCATAATAAAAAAAAATTTAGCACATATAATGTTGACGACCCTCAGGTTTGCGGTTTATACATTGTTGAATTTTTGATACAATTAATAATTACATCTAAGATTATAATTATTAATTATATTGAAAAGTGGAAAGTAATGAAAATAATAAAATGCAAAATAAAACAATTCTTTATCAGAATGATTATCAATTCATTATCAGAATGATTATTCTGTAAGCTTACCGCTCAAATGTGCCAATCAAATTTCCACATAGAAACATGACTTGAAACTTGAGGGCATGAATTACAACCGCACCATCCTCTTAAGCAAACTTTTACAATCGTGAAATAAGGACAGAATAAGTATTCGCCGAATATCCTTTAACATCGTTGCATATCTATGTTACGTTATTCCAAGAATGGTGTTATACTCAGTTTATCCGACGATTGTAAAAGCGGGCCTAAGAGTTATGAGTAAAGCCCGGATTTTTAGGCAATTGCCTAAAATTTTATTTGACAAAAAACATGGGCAATTAAGTTTTAAACATTTAGATTACAATTTTAATTAGAATGAGATGTACATTTATTTGTAAGTGCCTATTTTTACACTATTTGAAGTATTTGCCTAGTTTTATAGCTTAAGCGCCTACAAATTTTTACTGTATAATTAATTTTTATGAATTGTTTTCTTTGTGTGTGGAAATACGTATTGGCTTGCTAAAACATTTTAAAGATACTGTACGTGTTCAGCTAAACAGCTGAAAATTGAAATTCAAAGTTATTAAATTTAAATAAAATTACTTCAGGATTATTCCCGAAAGAATTTCACGCTTTAATTGTTAGTATAAACAATCTTAGGCGATAAGGGGCCCAAGCGACAAACTTTAGCCAAAACATTGACTCTTCTTACGACAAGTGGCCATTAGGATACGTTAAAATAAATAGGCTATGCGATAAAGACCTAGAGCGAGTGAGAACTTCACCCACGCAAGGTGGCGGAGCCGGTCCAAATCACCTCGAAATCCCCTGAGGCAACTTAAGTCACTCTAGTGACTTAAATGAGTGGGACCAAAAGGGGGACTCGCACATATGTCGAAACCTCGCAGTCGCAAATTACAAAAAGGGCTCAGTCTTTGATAATGTAAACAATACGATTCCGCAAGAAGAGAAGATTCGAAAAATTAATTGATGTTCACCGAATCATTTTCGCGAACGGTTGCATTTCCAATTTTCACATTAATGTAATTTTTATAAAATGTTCGCCGAATCCTTTTTGTGAACAGAAGTTATTATTTTATTTTTATATCTTTGTTCAAATTTAAAAATTGTAATTTTTTGCTTCTTCTTTAATTTTATCATCGACCTCTTTTTGCGAGTGGGTATTTCAATTTAAATATTCCTGGTGTGGATGATTTGATAGTTACGAAAAGAAGACCCTTCGCTATAGAAAAATAGAAAAGCCCTGAAAGGGAAAGCTGTAAAGTGGTCCTCTGTTACTGAGTCCTCGAACTACTCTATTAGGAAGGAAACCATCTTAGCTACTGTCTGGATCTTTGACTTAAACACCGATTTATGGTCTCTATTTAAAGCGTGTTTTTATAATACACTTGTACAGTTCCATAAGCCCCTAAGAGCCTCTCTCCGATTTCTTAATAAATGACCAAGTAACTAGAATAAGCGTTAATTTATTTTTTTTATTATAAAACGACGAAAGAGGAGTAATTATAAAAAGCCTAAATTTTTTTGGGCTGCCTAAAAGTGCGCCTATTTCTTAGACATTAACTGCCTATTTGCCTGCCTAATTCAGTCTTTTTAAGTGCCCAAAAATCCGGGCTTTAGTTATGAGTTTTATGTCACGTCCGAAAAGGGTGAAAAGTTAAATTGCCGTCTGTATTGTATTTAAAAAAAATGTCAAGTAAACTTTCTGGGAAACAGTTTAACGCCTATATTAGTTGGTAACTGCAAATAGGTACCGTTCCTTGTGGAATAAAATAGGAAATTAATCGATTTGTTCTTCAGTTAAGATTGTTACTGAAAAAATGTTGTTATTTGCGGTTACACGGAAAATAGGTGTGGACAGCAAATACACCGGTTTTTCAGCAGTGTGCGTAGGTGTCAATGTCACATTAAAATTTCTTGCTAAAACTAAGCAAGTAGAATATTAATAAGTCAGCGAGAGAAGTATATCAATTAGTTTATTTATTAAACATGAACATATTTATGTAAGTACAATGGCGAGGTCAGAAAACAGGACACTATTTTTTTGTAAGATTGTAACCATATTGTAACTATGTTTCCGTCAATCACATAATAATGACATTTCAACGGTGACTACAGTTTTCTGAAATCGGAAAGTTTGACCATACACATAAATATGGCCTAAGGTCTTGAAAGTTGCAATATGTTCAGTGTTATCCTATTATCCTTTCCATAGTGGATTTCTTACACCCGTATTTGTTCCCAGTTCATCGGTAATAAGTTACCTCCTTTTATTACTGCCACATCTGCTTCCTCTATACCACAAGAGGTTGCTGTTCATTTTTGTCTTTCTTGGAGGTCGGCTACGTATTCACTTGTCTTCTGTTTCCATTATGTTGCGTTAACAGTCGTAAATGTTGATGGCATTTGTGAAATATTTATTGATAATTTTATTAATGTTTTCACTTTTTTTTAATTCAACCTCTTACCATTAATTGTAGAAATTGTTCACAACATGCTCCTGAATTTTTGCAAGACGTTTTTCCTAATAATTCAAGTTGATGGTTTTTAAAATATCAGCACAGTTTTTCAAAAATTGATTCAAATCACCTAATTTTGGCAACTCATTGTTAAATCTTTGTTGTCTTAACATTGTCGAAATGTGGTTGTGGAAGTGCAGATAGAAAATCGTAAAAATGTAGGGGTACAAGAGAAAAGAAAAATTTGAGAATTTTGAACTTGATATTGTTACGGTATTTTCCGTAAAGGGTTGGCGTAGACTAAAGTGATGGTAGAACTAAAGTATTTATTAGAATCAGGGCCGGCGCAAACTTTTGCGAGGCCGGGTTCAAAAATTGCGCGGGCCAAGAAAAAACAGTTCTAAATAAATTATTTATATTATAAATTGAATATTATACATATTATTGTTAGATATTCATTTTTAAGCAAAAATATAATGCGTTTAGAATTAAAGAATTATAAACGTATGCCTGCAATGCATTGAGTTTTGTTTACGGTCTCGGTGGAATGCTTGGTCCTCTTGACATTATATAAACAATAAACGGTTTCGGGGAGGAAAGGTTTGCTTTGGGAATCGGGACAGTCGAGTTTATGATACGCAATCGATAGGCGCATTAATAAGAGTTTGCGGTGTTAATACGATAGAAAGGTGCGGAATGTAATTAATTAAAGTTGGCCAACTTGCAACTTATAACTCGCGCTTGCAACTCGCAACTCGCGTTAATTGTATATCCGCGAGTATTATATACGTGGCGTGCGTATACAGGGTGTGTTCGGAAAGTATTGTGCGCTACGCTGGTAGAAGCAGGAAAGCGGTATCTAGAGATAAGTTATTAATTGTAGCTAATGCATGATAAGTAGAGAATTAGCTTGAAGTATTTCCTGTATGGTGTATGAATGAAGCGATTTCCCCGGGTGAGGCTCGGTTGTCGTGGCAGGTGCTGCATCACCTAACCGTTGGCTAGTAGGTCGACTGGGGTAACCACGGTGGCGTAGGGATTGTGACGTCACTTGCATGATTAGTGGTTACTTCGTAAGGGAAATCGTACTAACAAGGTGGAAAGCGCTACCGAGAGTGAACGACGTACTGTTCACGGTCCCATGGTGACCCCTTAGGGACCCGATGCAGCGGATTGGGAGCCCTAAGGTTGTTAAATTGTCACCACCCCTACGTGCCAGGTGGAGGGGACGTAACCTGGTGGGATGCCACGTTGACGTTGATTTGTGCCACCTGGCGGAAGAGTGGATTGGTGGTAGAGGATCCACGGGTCGGAGATGACAAAGACGTAGGGTAGAGTATGTTTGCATGTCATTGAGGCTATCTGTGCTGCATGTGGCGTGTGTTTCTGGAAATAACATTTCAGAGCAATAGTTTATGAAAGAGCAACAGATATTATACTGAAGGCCCAAGGTTGGACATCATCAGGAGAGATGGTGAAGGCACTAGATTGAGTTGTGAATTGACCAAGGGGTTCAGACCGTTGGAGCCAGGGGACTGGGGTCCCCGGTGAGTAAATAACTGTTGTCTCTTACAAATGATTGTAAACACATGTTATTGTTGCATGAACGCACCATGTCAATGGGAGGTGATGGTAGCGAACGGTGCCCGGTAGTCAAAGGAAATGGTGAGCGTTTTGATTACTTACATTTATGTAAACGCGTTACCACATTTTAATACTACTGAAAAAAAAATATGTTTTGCTTAAAAATGAATATCTAACAGTCGCGAAAATAGCCTAAACAATAATGAAATACCCGTCGCTATAAACGTAGCGACATAAAATTATAGTAGGGGGGTCGCGAAATATTAATTTTATTTATATTTACTATTTGGGTGCTAAAAAGGTTGAGAATCGCTGCATTAAGGCATGAGTTTAGATGTTTATGAACAAAGCGAGGAAGGAGCCGAGTTCGGAATTTCTAAACGAATACTTTCATAATCACTTCAAGTTTATGTATCACATATTTTAAACACCTTATCTAAATTAATCCTTAAGTGACACCATCTTCATGTTGCATAATTTCGCGAGTAGGTGTGTATTTTGTTTATTAATTTATTTATTTGTTAAAATGGAGGCATATTTAGGACCTCATCAGGAGATGTTGCGACCTAAACTGTTGCTTAAAACAAAATAGTGAACATATTTACGCATAATTTCGAGAAACATCTCTAGATATGAATTAAGTACTCTAATGGCGGATTTCACAAACGTTACTTAAATTTAATCATCTGTTAAAAGTAAACGTTGCCATGGCTACATGTGTTGAAGGTATAGGAATGATTATTCTTAATCGATGATTAAAGTTAAGTGACGTTTGTGAAATCCAGCGTAAGAAATTAAAAAAAAATTCTAAAATTAGGCAAGCAAACATCTACCCCAAATTAATACAAACTATTAAATTTAAAGAAAGCTAAAATATCCCTAAATCACAAAATGTAAGGATTTTCAAAACAAGAAAATACAATTACTATAATAAAACTTAAATATACAAGGTGTAAATAAAATTTGAGACAAAAAGTATAAGGCACTAATTTTTTTGTTAATTTTTTTTGTTATTAATCATTTTTCCGCGCTAGTTTCTCTACGTCTATCAAAATTTCACCAAGGGGGGAATTAAACATCTCCTTGGGATCTAACACCAACGGAACTCGTGTCTTGGGATTCAGTTTGAACTTGTAATCCTTGAACAAAGTTATTAATCCGACCTTAACCTGCATCATTCCTAAGCGATATGCTATAAATAAAAAAGAAAACTACAATGCAATCATTTTCCTAAGAAACTTGCTGTCTTTACTTACCAACGCAAATTCGAGGTCCTTCGCCGAAGGGCATAAACGTAAACGGTGGCCTCGTCCTCTTGTTTTCTTCGTTGAATCTATCAGGATCGAATACATTCGGATCAGGATAATATTCAGAATCGTGCTGGATGGGCTCGATCGGAATAAAAATTAGGTCCCCTTTTTTGAGGATCAAGTTGGTATTGGGGATTTTGGAATCTCCGGTACATTTGCGTGAAACAAAAGGTATTGGAGGATATTTCCTTAGGGATTCTAAAAATTTAATTAAGATGTATTTTAGTGAGTAAACCAAATTAATATCATACCACAAATTACGTTATCCACATAGTTCATCTCCATTGCAGCTTCATAAGTTAATTCACCGTTATGTCTGGACAAGACCGTATGAATTTCATTCCGCATTTTCTTTTGAATGGTTTCATTTTGGGCTACTTCATACAAACAGAAGGTTAAGGCGGCCGACGAAGTCTCATATCCTGCGAGATAATGACCAAAACACACACCTGCTATTTCAGCTTCAGTAATTTTTTCAGTAGTTTCCATTTTTGATGACTTTATTTTCTCTGTATTATCTTCCGGTAATGCAGTGCCTGTGTTCTTCAGATTAATTAACAACTGCATGAGATCTTTCCTCGCCACGTTGTTTTCTTCCCTGTATTTGATTATGTCGTGAATGGCACCCATGAAGAAAGTTTCTGTACTTCTCGGAGTTATTCTTGTTCCAAAGAATCTCCCTGCATTGGGATGTAACAAACCAAAAATGATTTTGAATTTCCGCCAAATTGTATGGTGAAAATACTTTTTCCCGTGAATTCCAAACTCGGTTTCCGGTCCGCATATGCTATTTAGATCAATTCCAAAGGAGCAAGTAATTACCATATCGACAGTAAGACGCTGAAAGAGGTTCTTAAAATCTACAGGTTCATTCCGTATTCGACTATCCAAGAAGTTGGTCATTTGCTCGGATATTTTCACTACAAGCGAAAAAATCATTTTCATTTTACTTGGCGTATACGTCGTGGATATTTTCGATCGCAAGTTCCTCCATTTCATTCCTTGCATGGAAACTAAATGCTCACTGAGCGGATCAGATTTTACGTTGTCGTAAGTTGCTCGATCTTCAAAATTATTAAAGTCTGCTTGCAATATATGATTGATTATCTCTAGATCTATTGGTACGTAAACTGGGGCGTGGAACAAGAACAGACCCATGTGTTTGGCCCCCTTTGATTTCATTTCCAAATAATGCCGCCGCATTTCTTCTCCCAAAGTCATTTTGAAGCTAACTGCGTTCTGGAAGTTACCAAACGGAAATGTTGGTTCCACATATTCTAAGCCGACTCTCGACCAATGTTTGTAGGTCCATTTCATGAACACAGTCAATGCTAGTATTAAGACAGCGAACAGTATTGCGACATCTTCCAATAAACTACTCGTAATTATCATAATGAAATTCTCCTCTGGTGTGTGAACACTCTAAATAGAAAATGAGGACATTATAATAATACAAGAAATAATAATAATAGAAATTTAAATCTATTTAATTGCTTCATTTAATTTTAGTTGAATTGGAAAATTTAAATTGATTGAATCTTAGTTTATGGGTATTGCGGTTTTTATACAAGAATGTAATAAAATTATTTTACTTTAAAATTGTATAATGAAATTTAATTTTTGGAAACAATTTTAAGTTAAATGCACCCGCTTAAAATTTTTATTAAAAAATAAAATGATAATGGAAGAATTAGTTATTAGTATTATTAATCAAGGTAAAGAGAAAAACTTACTCGTCTATAAATGATTCAAATACAAAATTGTTGGTTGCAAGTCGGCAGGATTGCAATGAGGCCCCCGAGCATATTCTGTATAGCCCTAATTGGGGTCTCATCAGCAGAACAGTAGTCGAGAACTCCATTGCAACCCGGACGACCAACAAGACAAACATGTCAAATGATTCAAATACATATAAGTAATTTTTTCTTTAACTTATAAGATAATTTCTTTCTTTACAGTAAATTGACTTACCTCTTCCTTTTTATTTTTTTGTATTTTTAAATTTTGTCACTTACAATAATAAACGTTTGATGTACCGTACCATATGCGTTCGACACAGGTAAGCAAAATTATCTACTGACTATAAGGAGGTAGGTAAGTTACTATTGATTCACTATTGATTTATGTTTTCAAGTAAACACCTAATGACTCTTTGATAACTAATTCGAGCGCATAAGAACGAAATGCAATATAAAAACCGGATTTTGCGTTTGCATGCTGAGAATTGTGGCAACAGCGCATCAGCCGAGCAGTACTAACAGTAGCATAGATAAGGCGAGGAGACGGGGAGACCGAGCCCCCCCCCCCCCGAATTTTTTCTAAAATGTAACGTTCCGCGGAATTCATAAGTACAAAAGAAGTTTTTCGTATGGCGTTATTTTTTGTTCGCTGTATTACATTTCGTAAATAAAATGTTAAGTTGAGTCCGTACTCGTTATATTTTTTCTTGTTCGCCCCCCCCCCCTCCGAAATAAGTTTCTATTTACGCCACTGAGTACTAATTATGTGTATCCAAACCAAAACAAACGCACGTGAACCGTAATTTTGTCAGAACCGCATTAAGGAATTGTGTAGTACTTTATAGAAGTTACAGGAAAGTTTATGCTGCCAATAGCAGTCATAGCACGCTTTATATTTATATCTACCTCTACAGGGTGAGTCATAATGGGCGGAACAAATTTTACCAGTATGTAGAAAAGACTTTTTTAAGTCAAAAAGTTCCTATAAACCTATGTCCTAATCCGCACAGTTGAGGAACTACAAGGAGTCAAAGTTTTGTAATAAACAAATATTTAATAATAACGGCAACTATGAAACCCGTAAAAAAAATGGATAAACTGTATAAAAAATGTTCAATTAAATCACAGTATTACTAAAACTGTGTTCAAACTGTACTCCTTGAGCTCTAATATAAGCACGAGCTCTACGAATAACTTTTTTACTTAAAAAAGTCTTTTCTACATACTGGTGAAATTTGTTCAGCCCATTATGATTCGCTCAACTTTGACTTCTTGTAGTTCCTCAACTGTGCGGATTAAGACATAGGTTTACAGGAATTGTTTTACTTAAAAAAGTGTTTGTATATTGTATACTGTATATTGTACTGCATGAGGTGAGGATCATATGTTCTGTAATATTTGCCTCTAATTCGAAATATTGTCCAACACAAGCAAATGTCTCGTATAGCATCTCTCTTTGATACTAGCAACAAACTTATTGCCATCTCTCCCAGTCAGTCTCAGTTTCTCGATCTCGATTCTCCAGCTAAATGCCGAAGTCGAGAGCGTTCAAAGCACAGTTTAAACGAAAGCCTTTAAACTGTGCTCGAACAGTGATGTGAGAACTTACAAATAATACTACTAAATTATCTCTAAATATAGTGATCCGAGTACTTACAAATAATACTACTAAATTATCTCGAAATATTTTGAAATTAATCGAAATAATTCGATTCGTCTGATCATCGAATTATTCGAATTATTTAATTCGATTCTTCCCATCACTAAATGAAATGGAATATTATTATATTTCAGTGCTCTGGCAGCGTGTGCGCCGAATTTTTATGATTACTACTGAATTTAATGATCTATTATCTAGCAATACTGAAAAATTGAAAAAAAAAATACATATTTTATTACATATCATGCATGTAAGAGGTAGTAATGTACCGATTTAGGGCCTGTCTTTCCATCTATCCGTTAAAGTTATTTAGCAAATAACTTGATTTTTCTGCGTGGTTGATTGATTTTTATGAATTGTTTCCGTGGTACCTAGTAGTTACACGTCCATGGAGTTGCAGTTTCATCTTTGACAAATTGAAATAATACGGCTAATTTCCACACCACTTAAGAGGTAGTGTCAAGGAGCGTTACTTTTTTTAATGGGTAGTTCGCCTATAGCCCAAATAGCCAAAGCCCTATTTTCCCGGAGAAATAAAATTATTCAAAATATAAATAGTATATAAATATAAATTCAAAACAAAAACTTAAACATAATAAACTATAAATAATATTAATTTCTGATATTATATTGCACTTAGAAAATGTATGTACGTTTGCTATAACTTGCTGATTATATTTGGTTTTTACTACTATCTAATATTTACTTTAAAAAAATTGAAAACAAAAAACAACAAACAAGATTTTTTTGAAATGTATTTGTTGGATATCCCGAAATATTTTATGCATTTTTAAATTAATATTCTAATAGATATTTAAAACTCGGTGACTTTCCCAAACATTTAAATTCAATAACAAGACTTATCAGTTTTGGCTACGTATTTATTTTTCGCAGAAATCATTATCAGTCCCCGAAAGGCTTCTGTTTAACTTTAAAAACGCTTTCACGCCTAATTATTATCAAATGACCGTTGCATTCTTTCGATAATTGTGTGTATAAAAGAGGTGTAAACCAAAATAATTCAATTCATTTCTTAGATAGCAAGCTAGTTAGTCGTACTGCTTCACGTAAACTTATTTTGCCAAATTTAATATTCTGCATATTATGTTTTTTCTATAACAAGTAGTGTACAATAAAGTTATTTGAAAACTTCCTACTGATTGAGAATACAACATATTCAATTTTCGTTTTTTCGAATGAGAAATGGCAGTACAGGCTTGCTTGCTGCAAGCTAGCGACTTTGCCAAGTCGAGAATTATTGCACAGTTTCACATAATCATTCAAAAGCACATTAGCAAATATTGAAAGTAACTTGTGTAATATAATATCCTAATATAATTTTGACCACATATACAGTTTGGAGAAAATTCAGTGTATACTAGGTCGTATTTAATAATTTAATACTCTGTAAAGTTAAATTGCGTAAAATATGTTTTTGATTTTCATGTCTTAAAAACTCTGTCTTTAAGCTATTATCATTGATTATGCTATCTAATATTGCACACATGTGGAAAAGAAAAACTATACTAACAGAGGTAATGGGAACAGAAAGACCCCCTTTTTGTAAATTATCAAAGTACTTATTTCCTATGGAAATTCTTTTATCCTCTACAAGAATACATTTACAAAATTGACAATTTAACTTTTTTGAAATCGAATGAGAAGCATATCCAGAAATATAAATGTTAATTGATTCATCTACATTACAATCAGCCTAGTAAAATGTGTTCATTATTTCTATAAACTTACTAATATCAACAAATGAGTCGTCTAAGTTATATGTTTCTGTAACGAGAGAATTTCGAATTTTTTTTTGTACCTCAACAAAAGAAAAAGAATTTTCATTTTTTTCAAAAATTAATATTATAATAATTAAAATGCCTTATTATATATTTATAATTAAGTAAAAGAAGTAAATAACAGCTTAGCTGGCAAGGAAAAGTAACTGTCGACGTACGTTTCGGTCTCTGGTCTGTTGCTTCATTTGTTGATTTCTATCTCCAAGTATCAACACCTTACACCTTGGTTATACTGTCCTGATGAGGTCTAATAAGACCGAAACGTACGTCGACTGTTACTTTTCCTTGCCAGCTAAGCCGTTATTTACTTCTTTTATTTATTGTATTTTCCTGGCGTTAACCGTTCCGTTATATTTATAATTAAGTTTATAAGCCTTTTTCACAACTGAATATTTCTTTGAATCATATATGTCACGTACTATCGGGGCCTTAAAATTTCGCACGACTTTTTATCAAGTAGCCAAAATTTCTCTAAATTATAGTTTTGTAGAACAGGCTCTTTCCTCAATTTTGACACTAAAGACATTCAACCAAAAGTCAGATTGTTTGGTTATATTTTAAGAACAGCAAGACAGTAAAGTATTAGAACTGAAATAACAGAATAAAAGTAGCGACCAACCATCTTCTAATTTTGCGATTGCAAAACCCTTCTCTCCTTCAGTGATTAGGCATTGCGATGCTACAACTTTAGCATTACACTTGAAATCTGACGTTTAAAATTATTATTTTTGACAAGCCGTTAAAGAAAGCCATATTTACAGCGGGAAATTGAATCGTGCGAAATTTTAAGGCCGCGATGGTACATCTTTGAAGCGTGTAATTTTTACTTACTCTGCGTGGATAAAATGCTATCTAAAACACTTATAGAATAAATAACTATAAAAAATGTGTGATGTTTTATGTTATGTTATGAGTTGGCTGTACCCAAAACAGTTATGTAATTTTGTCAATAAAAAATTAACTTTATTCACCCGAAGTCTACGTGTCTACATTACATGGCGCAGTCAAGAGCAAAGTGAACAAGTAAATCGCTCCAGATAAGCTTCTATCAGCTGAATTTTATCCTACTGTGAGATGGAAGAACAGGCCATTGCAGTAAATCAGTATGTAAACCTTAATTTAAAACCACCAACACCGTTATCGTTTGATGGGAACGTCTCGGAAAATTGGACAAAATGGTACAAAAGATTCCAAATTCACATGCTAGCTACAGAAAGCAATAACAAACCAAAGGCGGTAAAAGTCGCCATATTGCTACATGCATTGGCTGAGGACACTCAAGAAAAAATCGATACCTTTGAACTTGCGGAACAACAGCAACAAAATTATGAAGTTGTTGTCAATGCTTTTAGAAATTTGTGCGTCCCGAAGAAAAACGAAAGTGTAAGTCGACACGTATTTTTTCTAAGAAATCAAAAACCTGATGAAAGTTTCGACGATTTCTTTACTGACCTAAAACAGTTAAGCTTAGCTTGTGCCTTTGGTTCACTAAAGGAAAGTCTTATTAAAGACAGAATAGTTAGCGGTATTCATAACAGTCATCTAAAGGGTCGCTTATTGCGAAAAGAAGACTAATGTGTTGATTCTGCTCGCATCTGTAGCAGCCGTAAGATCTGTAAATCTGTAACTCAGTTATTGAAATATGGAATTTTGAAGTTCTGTGGAAGGTACGATTTCTCTTAGGCCCCTAGGATTACTCGTAAGTCTCTGTAGTATTATCTTATAGACTTTCAAGAAAACGTATCATACTGAGAACTTCAAAATTCCACCTTTTAATAATTGACTTACAGGTTTACAGATCTTACGGTTGCTACAGATATGAGCAGAATCACTCCATTAAATTTGGATAAATGCACACGAAATTGTGAAGCAGCTGAAATGACCAATCAACAGATCCAGAGATCCAGACGTTGAAGAATACAGAGTCAGTGGACACGATAAAATAAGAAGAACCTAACTCCCTACGACCCAAGGAAGCAGCAGAGAAACAGACTGTCGACAGGAACAGCAGTTCAAGATGAGGTCAGAACACAACAACAGTACAAGCAACAACTACATCGATCTCAGACATCTACAGAAGCAAGATGTTCAAGATGCGGTTATATTCATGGTCTTCGGACCTGTCCAGCTTTTAAGAAAGTATGTAATAGCTATCTGTAAAAAGCCTAATCACTTTGCGAAGGTATGTAGAAGTCGCAAAAATATTAATGCGGTAAGCACCAATAGCAATGAGTCAACTTACATGTTAGGTAATATTGATGTAAATCACGAATTAGACAACAGTTGGAATGAAACTGTAGAGATAAAAGATTCAGGGAAGTCACTGATTTTCAAGCTTGATACATGTGCAGGATGCAACGTTATTAATAAATTTGATTTTATCAAGTTAGGTGTTAATATAAAACCTGTTAAATCACATATTAAATTATCTAATTACGTGATAATGGCTCAGATATACCAGTCATAGGTACAATTACACTAGCTTGTAAAGTAAAAAATAATTACGAAAATATAGAATTTCATATGTAAGAATTGTAACAATATAATTCCTGTACTGGGATTAAAGACAATTCAACAAACTTGGACTAATTCAAAAAGTTAATAATGTAATTTGTACAGATAGTTCTATTAAGACACTTTTAGATAATTACAGAGAAATATTTCAAGGATTAGGGAAATTCTCAAAGCCTTATGAATTTAAATTAAAACCACATTACGTAGACCAATGTAGGAAAATTCCTCTTAAATTAGAGGATGCGTACAAAACAGAAATTTTAGATATGGAAAAAAAACGGTATCATAAAACGAGTTAACGAGCCAACAGAATTCGTGAACTCAGTTGTTATTGTAAAAATACCAAATAATAAGCTTTATTAAGAGAACATTACAAATATCCAACTTTTGACGAAATATCATCCAGAATGGCAAATGCCAAAATTTTCTGCATATTAGCTGCAACCACAGCTTTTTGGCAGGTTGAATTAACCGAAAAAAGTTCATTATTAACAATATTTCAGACGCCATTTGGACGTTATTGTTTTTTACGTATGCCATACAGAATCAAGACAGCACCAGAATGTTGAAGTTTACATTGACGACATTATAATTTGAGCTAAAAACAAAAAAGAACGTAATCTCATTTTGAGACAAGTATTTGAAAGAGCTAAAATTAGCGGATTAAATTTAATATTGAAAATGCAAATTTGCTTTTAAAACAGTCAAATTCTTAGGTCATACTTTCAGTTCTGAAGGCACGCAAGTTGATAATGACAAAATTAGAGCAATAACAGACATAGAGAAACCTCGTGATGTGAACGGTGTGGAAAGATTACTTGGTATGGTTACGTACATATCTAAATTTATACCAGAGTTAGCTGACATTACTGCTCCTTTACGTCAATTAATCAAAAGAGATAGTGAATTCATTTGGGATAATTGTCATGATGATGCCTTTAAAAAATTAAAACATTATTAAGAAAAAATCCTGTCTTAAAATTGATATAAATAAAAAAAAACACCATTAGTGTCGATGCTAGTAGTTCAGGTGTGGGACCAGTCCTACTTCAAAATAATCTACCAGTAGCATATGCTGCAAAATCTTTTACTACAAGTCAAAAATCTTGAGCTCGAGTTTTTGTGCGAAAATTATCATGTCTTTTTGGTTTCTGATACCTAGTAATTCTTTGATAAACAAGGATTTAACAACGAATCCAACCCATTTAACGACTTTCCTAAAGTCAGACTGATTCGAAATAAATACTATTTTTTCTTCCTGCGAGACAGACAGGGCGATAAAATATTAATATGAACAATGACTTAAACTACTGATCTTATTTTCTTATCGCTTGGAGATCCACTTGCGCCTACTACTTGCGAAAAATACCACCATTATGAAGGAGAACAAAATTGTTGCACCATTAAAAATTAAACAACAATCAAAACTTCGACAATATAAAATAATTACAAGTTAGTTAAAACTAAATATACCAAAGAGTATCAATGAAGTAGCTCAAATGAGTTAATAATTTTGCAAATGAATACCTCAATTCAATTATTGTTAAGAAACTAACCAAGACAGATTTCTGCAAGTCGAAATGTATTTCCAGAAATTCCTTAAATATAGGGCTAAATTCAGTTGCATTAAGATTGCATGTAAATAGAGGAACAATCCGGGCCAAAAGAGAACAAAGTAGAACAATCCGGAACAAAAAAGAACAAAATAATAAAAAACTATTTGCTAATGCAGAACATAAAGCAGGCGGTCGTAGTAACATAAATGTAGATGATCGAGCAGATGAATTAATTAATAAACCTTCAGAAACTTTTCAGTCACAACAGGATAAACTAGTTTCGTACAAAACATATTGTAATGATGCGTCGACACCAGGCGGCGCCAAATTGTCTCTTGCGTCACAGCCGTCTAGTCGATGCGCCTTAGGCGACAGTCTAGAGAATTCTGACGGCGGAATAAACTAGACCAGACAGTCCGTCGCCTCCAGAATGTTCGCGAAAACAACCCCGGCATATAAAAATGCACGCGGCCGGGAGTGGGACAGTTCGAATGGAATTGAACGTTAGACAGTTCGGAATTAAAGTCGCGCTATAAACTTTCGCTCGGCTGTTAAAATAAATTAGGATTAAGTTTGTAAATTATCTAGTGTTAAATGTTAGTGTTAATTAGTTTGCTTCTAAATAAATTAGTTTATTAACTATTTCGTGTTTTTATTTTAAAATAAAAATTAATAGAACGTTTGAAATCGTTACAATATCTATGAAGTAGACAGTTCAGAAGGTGGAACAAAAATAGTCGCTAATTTATTTCTAGAAACAACTGATTATGACTGATTGTGAACTCGAGTCTACCAATAACAAATTAAATATAAATTAGATAACTAATAATTATGATTCTAAGAAATTAGCAGAATTAAGAAACAAAACAGTGGGTTATTCCATCAAAGTTACCACTCTACTGCCGCAATTTACATGTTTCTTGTAATACCCATTTGTAGTAAATCAAATATCCATATACATACTCTGTACCCGGAACGATTAGTATATTGCAATATATGGTATTTTATCTCTCATTAGAATAAATTAATTACGGTAATAATTTTGTCCAAGGGCGCTACGGTTTCATGGGTGGCGACAAAATTCCTGTTTTTAAATTACTTTAGCACTATTTTTAGGATTTATAATTAAAAAAAAAAAACTAGCTGACGACCCTCATTTAGGGTTTATGGTTTAAGCAAAGTTAAATCTTTGATACAAGTAATAATTACATCAAAAGTTAATAATTTTATTAATAGTATAATTAATAAATAATTTGTGAAGTGTAATGAAAGTAATATAGCCGTACTTCTTTTGTTTTTTATCAGATTTGGGTTGGTACTTTAATATTTGGTTTATTCCCACAGAAAGAATTATCTTTATAATAAAATTGTAGTCATGGAAATAAATCAAAATAAACCTTAAATACAAAAGTTGTAGTTTTTTTTACGTATTTTGGGTGTCATCACGAGAAACAAATGCGCATCGAAAAGTGAAGAAGAAAAAATAAAACTTTCTGTAACGCTATTAAAAAAAATTACTGTGAACCCATGGAGAATATTGAACAATTAAAAATCACCCCGTCCCCTGATCAATCTTTAAATCCAACAAATTCGGCGTGATTCTCGAAAACTTGGAATACAGTATGAAACACATAAACTGAAGACACATTCACCTTTCAAGTTTTAGATGAATACTATTCTTCTCTCCTGAAATGCGTTTTGGGATCACGTAAAATATTACAGTCTAGTTCAAACGCACAAATCTCAACGATTTCAGTAAAATAATTTGAAATTTTATGGGTACCTTATGTGAATTTGCAAATTTTCTTTTATTTAGGGTAAGATGTACATAAACTGGGAATGGAAGGACAAGCTCGAATGTTTTAAACTTGACTTCAAGTCAGATTAATCGGTTTCTGTTTCTGTTCCCAACGTACTAATATACTCGTACGGGAAACTGTGGTTTAAGAAATAATTTAAAAATAATCTCTACCTACAATTACTTTTATATCCAATGATACGTATTTCAGCAGCTAAACTGCCATCTTCAGTACACACACTAACAAGTTAAAACCACTTCATGAAATCTAAACAACCACCTAATCATATTAATAATTACAAAAACGACCTATTTCCGCGTTATTTGATCTGTTCTAAGTGCTTTTAACTTGTTAGTGTGTGTATTGAAGTTGACAATTTAGTTGCCGAAATACGTATTTGTTGACCTATTTTCGTGTTATTTGATCTGTTCTAATTTGTAGGTCTTTTTCTAATTATTAATATGATTATGATTGAACGCCTCAACGGTCCAGTGGTAAGAGGACCGGCATTGCAATCGCATGGTCGTCGGTTCGAACCGCACTCGAGATTTTTCTCGGGGGTGGTCGGTATCAACTTCAGGCACCCTTCAGTGTTGGGGATAAAATTCGACACTGCTTCCCCTAAAACGGCGAGAAGGTTGGAAGTAACAAAGCCATGGAACACTTTCCACACACTCAAATTCACTCCCGCTCCTGAGGCCCTGACAAGTCTTCGACTTAGGACCCCGTTGGGCAACCACCACAGATAAAAAAAAAATAGATGGTTGTTAGATTTCATGAAGTGCTTTGAACTTGCTAGTGTGCGTACTGAAGATGACAGCTTAGCTGCTGAAATATGCATCTACACATATAAAAGTAATTGTGGACAGAAATTATTTTTTGATTACTCTCCCAAAGTATTTTTTAAATTGTTTGATGGCCCTGGAATCAGCTAACCTAAAACTCGGTTCTGTGCGTTTAGAAACGATCCTCGCCCTTCAAAAATAACTTTGTTTTATACATTGAACATTGTGTTTAAAAGAAAAATAATGTACCTCTCCAAAGTCATATAAAAATTGAAAATTGGTTAAAAAATAGAAGAGTTCCACATATAAATATTTGGAATTTTTACCATTTTTCATATTTTTCCACACTTATCGACCATTATGTGAAAAATTTTGCTTTATTGGATTTTTGCTGTTATTTTTATCTAAAATTATGCACAATTGTACTTACGTTCAACGAGCCTAAAGCCTAGTCTACAATTGCCCGGGAACGAGACCGAGAACGGGAACGGGAACGTTAAAAAAGTTAAATCATTTCATAATCGTACAAGTGTCCACAATGCATCGGTAAATACGGTAACGCTAATAAAGCTCCGCAACGGAAACGTAAAAGTTGATACGTTCGGAAAATGGAAATGTCTTCGAACAAATGCTGTGATTTTTTTTCTCTATTCTATTTCTGTACATTCTTTTGGAGTTTCAAATGTATCATTTTGAATGAAATTGTTATCAAATTTGAAAAAATACCTAATATGTACTTGGTTGAATTATCTTCGGGTAGGTTTCTAAATACCACTAAGCACTTATAGTGGAATTTTTGTGGCAAATAAAAAATGCGCAACATATCACGTTTTTCTTCATTTGAATATGCGATTCTGTATTTAATGACAGACCAATTAAACAAAGGTATACGTATCCTTGGATACGCGGCATACAATTGAACCTAAGCTAAGTTAATGTGTGTACACGAATCTAATTTCAGTTTTTTGAAAATTTCTCAATGAAAATTAAAATAAAATAGCAATGAATTCAGAAGGAAAGATGCTATCTGTCTAAACAACAAAAATCGCGCCTATAAGAAAACGAACCGCTCTAGAAATATAGTACGTTCGGCATTCAATCAAGCGTAAAAAGTTGCTTCAGGAATGTGTCCACAGATTTTGAAAAAAATCATAAATAAAGAAGTTACGTCCGATTTTCGAAAATCGTATTTTTTCGTTTTTCTTCGATTGTGAAGAAACCGTTCGAGA
This sequence comes from Dorcus hopei, assembly GCA_033060865.1. Lineage (NCBI taxonomy): Eukaryota > Metazoa > Arthropoda > Insecta > Coleoptera > Lucanidae > Dorcus > Dorcus hopei. Next base: position 28,194,500 of record CM065423.1, on the reverse strand, counting down.
TATTTCAAATTTCTTAACAGATTATTAATCACCATGAAATTTGGCAACTTTGCCTCCATTTAATCGATTCTCTTGCTACCTACCTGTAGGTTTGCAAATTTTGTGCGAAGTGTCTTAAGTCTCCACACCGCTCGGCGTAGCTCGTGGAGAAGGGAGGGTTCGACGAAACCCCAATGCAAAAGGTGGGCAAAAATGATTTAAAATAAAATGCACCAGCTGAGCACACTTGTTTATATTTCGCTTGCTCAAACTTTAAATAACAATAACTCAAACACGAACAATAACCATCGATAAACAAATAACACGTTAAATTAAATCCGTATCACAGATCTGTGCTTCGGTTACACATACGGTTTAGACGAACAACGCAATTAGTGATACTCAGACTCGGGTAACAATAAACGAACCCCGCAAATACAGAAAAATAAAAGGGCTATTCCAACCTTGGCCTCCTAAGATCCAGCGTCAATGTCAGTCAGCTGTTCAACGTCAACAGATCGAAGCGTCCTCTCGCGGTGGTTAGCGAAGTGGGCCAATGTTGCGGTAAGCGGGAAAACCGCCAGAAATGACGTCGTCTTGCAGGGCGAGCCTATTCTCAACGGCGGGGAAGGCCAGGTGGCGTGGCTCAATTCGTTGACGAAAGCCAACTCCGGGCTTCTACACCCAAGGGGACGACGATATTTCTCACCCAAATAGAACTACCTCCGCCAGCTGAATTGAACTGAGGCTAATGTCTCCAACTTAAACTTCAACAGAAAGCCTCTACTCGTACTAAAACTCGTACTAAAAGCCTAATGGAAGAAAATATGCGTTACGTTCCTTCGCAGGCAGAACAAAGTCGCAAGACATACCTGTTTCGTATTTCGACGACAGGCTTGGAAAGCTGTTTGGCAAGCTCAAAATTCTCTCCTCGTACGATAACAGATCTCGGAATAATCCGGTACCACTTCCTCCACAAAAGCCTGTGAAAAAGAAGCACAAAGGAGCTGTACTCACTCACGCACAAAATGAACGATGCGAACGGGAGAGCATGCGATATGAGACTAGCTGCGGATGCATGCCGCGTTCTTCCCCTAACGCCGGTTCAGACAGAAGTCGTTACGATCGAGACAGATTTAGGTACCCCGGAAACTAAGTGAGATGGAGCTATGTAGAATGCCTGAAGTAACATCGGATAGTTAACATCACGCCACATTGTGAAATATGATGGCATTTGAATTTAGACGTAGGCCGTGTGAACGTTAAAATTTCCCACGATGATACAGGGTGTACGGAAAATTATTATGAATAACTTGAATGGATTTTTCAACCGTAACACTCTATTTTTTATAATAAGCGAGATCCTCATGCTGGCCCTCGAATTTCAATCACCCTGTATATGCGAACAAAGATGTAATATGTATCTAGCAATATCAACATCGAACAATCATGGTCATGCGCAAAAATCAAATTTTAGCACCAGTTGGCAAATTCATTTCAGAATACAGCTCAGTAAGGGACATGAGGTAACATATTAATATCAAAACTCCAAAGCGATAAGGTTTTTAATTCAAAACAAAAAACTGTTAACTCATTATCAGAATGATTATCTTGTAAGCTTACCAATCTAATATGTATCAAATTTCTACATTAAAACATGACATGAACTTGAGAGACATGAATTACAACGGCACCCCGCACCATCCTCTTAGGCACAGTTTTACAATCGTGGAATAAGGACAGAATAAGTATTCGCCGAATATCTTTTAACGTTATTACATATCTACGTCACGTTATTCCAATACTAGTGTTATACTCAGTTTATCCGACGATTGTAAAATCTGTAAAAACTGCCGTATGTATTTTATTTAAAAAAAATTATGTCAATTGAACTTTTTTAGAAACAGTTTAACGCCCATATTGGTAGGTAATCGCAAAAAGGACAAATACTTATCGTTTCTTTTGGAATAAAATAGGAATTAAATCGATTTGTTGTTCAGTTAAAATTGTTATGTCGAGATACCTACATTGCTGAAAAAACTTTCTTATTTGCGGTGCCTTGGGTTTTACTGTATAAATTATTCACATAGTCATACGGAAACCCCGTTAGCTTTCACACGAAAAGTAGGTGTGGACGGCAAATACACCGGTTTTTCAGCAATGTGCGTAGATGTCAATGTCGCATTAAAATTTCTTGATAAAACTAAGTAGATTTCTTAAAAAATATAAAGTTAGCGAGAGAAGTATATAAATTAGTTTATTTATTAAAAGAGAACATTTGAACACATTTATGTACCATTGCTATCATAAAAAATTAGGACAAGGCTTTTTAAGCTGTGTAAACTGCTACCAACTATAAATTTAAAATTATTTGAAATTGTCACTCACTATCAATAGTACAATGGTGAGCTTGGAAAACAGGACACTATTTTTTTGTATCCACCTTTAAATGACAGTTCTAAAATTGTAACCATGTTTCCGTCAATGACATAATAATGATATTTCAACGGTGACTAGTTTTTTGAAATCGAAAACTATGACCATATACGTATGGCCTAAGGTTTGGACATTTTAACTTTAAGACGTGCCCTATTTTCCACACTCGCCAATGTACTTATGTGTAACTTGAAAATGCTTCTCTAGAACAAAACTTATTCCAACATACATATTTTTTTCCTAAATTTTCTTAAATTAAACAACGTCTATATACCACAAAAATAAAACTTCATAAATTTAAAGAAAGGTAAATTATCCTTAAAACACAAGCTATTGACTTAGAAAACATTTAAAATAAAATATAAAAATATAAAAAATTATTAATTACCTACTCTGATGAAATTGAACTATATACAGCACTAGACTATTTAATTTTCATTCGAACATTTGGTACCTACATTAAACATCTTCCTGCGTTAATTTGTCTACGTCTATTAAAATTTCACCTACAGCGGAATTAAATAACTCCTTGGGATCTAACACCAACGGGACTCGTGTCTTGGGATTCAGTTTGAACTTGTAATCCTTGAACAGAGTTATTAAACCGACCTTAATCTCCATCATTCCGAAGCGATATGCTACAAATAAACAAGAAAACTACAATGCAATCACTTTCCTAAGAAACTTTGTATCCTTACTTACCAACGCAAATTCGAGGTCCTTCGCCGAAAGGTATATACGATAACGGTGGCCTCGTTCGCTTGTTCTCTTCAGTAAATCTATCAGGATCGAATACATTCGGATCAGGGTAATATTCAGGATCGTTTAGGACGCACTCGATCGGAATTACAATAATATGCCCTTTTTTGAGAATAAAGTTGGTATTGGGGATTTTGGAATCTCCAGTACATTTGCGTGTAATAAAGGGTACTGGAGGATATTTCCTCAGAGATTCTAAAGTGTTTAATTAAGATATATTTTAGTGAGTAAAACAAATTAATATCATACCACAAATTACGTTATCCAGATATTTCATCTCCGTCATGGCTTCATAAGTAATTTCACCGTTATGTCTGGATAAGACTGAATGAATTTCATTCCGCATTTTCTTTTGAATAGTTTCATTTTGGGCCACTTCATACAAACAGAAGGTTAAGGCTGCCGAAGAGGTCTCATATCCAGCGGCAAAATAACCAAAACATACCCCCGCTATTTCACTTTCAGTAATTTTTCCAATGGTGGACGTTTTTTGTAACTTTTTCTCTGCATCATATTCTGGTAATGCGACGCCCACGTTTTTCAGATTAATTAACATTTGCATAAGATCATTCCTAGTTACGTTGTTTTCTTCCCTGTATTTGATTACATCATGAATCGCATTCATGAAATAAGTTTCGGTACTTTTCGGCGTGAATCTCGTTCCAAAGAACCTCATCGCATTGGGATGTAACATACACAAGATAACCATCAATTTTTGCCAAATTGAGCGGTGGAAATATTTTTTCCCTTGAATTCCAAACTCGGTTTCAGGTCCACATACGCTATTCAGGTCAATTCCAAAGGCGCAGTTGATTACTACATCGACCGTGAGACGCTGAAAAAGATTCTTAAAATCCACAGGTTCGTTCTTTAAGCGACCATCCAAAAAGCTGGTCATTTGCTCGCATATTTTCACTATGAGCGGAAAAACCATTTTCATTTTACTTGGCGTAAACGTCGTGGATACTTTCGATCGCAAATTTCTCCATTTCATTCCTTCCATGCTAACTAAATGCTCGCTGAGCGGATCAGATTTTGCATTGTGGTAAACTCCTCGATCTTCAAAATTATTAAAGTCTACTTTCAATATGTGTTTGAGTATCTCTTGATCTATTGGTAAGTAAACTGGGGCGAAGGACAAATATAGACCCACGTGTTTGGCCCCCTTTGATTTCATCTCTAAGTAATACTGTTGCAATTCTTTTCCCAAAGTCATTTTGTATCTAACTGCGTTCGAGAAGTTACCAAACGGAAATGTTGGCTCCACATATTCCAAGCCAACTCTTGACCAATGTGTATAGGACCATTTTATGAATGCAGTTAACGTTAAGATTATGACAGCGAACAGTATTGCAACATCTTCCAACAAACTACTCGTAATTATCATAACGAAATTCTCCTCTGGTATATGAACAGGAGGTAAGCGGATTTCACTCTAAATAGAAAAAGAAGACTTTACCAATGGAACAAAAAAATAATAATAAAGGTACATATATTTAAGCGTTTAATTTAATTTTAGTTGAATGACAAAATTAAATTGATTGAAATTGAAGTTCATGGACCATTGCAAATTTTATTTATCCAAGAACGTTGTAAAACTATTATTTCTCCTACCCCTATACCCAAAATTCTTTTTTAATCCTTTCAATTTTCTTTTTTATAATTATTTAATGAATTTTAATTTTATCTTTTACCTAACAGTTCAAAAATTAAAGGCAATTTTTATTTAAAATTAAATTTAAAATTAAAGTGTTGCTTAATAATATTTTCCATCAAGGCAAAGAGAAAAAGTGCTTGACTGTAAATGATTTAAAAATAAATCCCTTAATTAATAAAGCTTCTCAGTGTGGCTTCTTTCTGTACAATAAACTGACTTACCTTTTCTTTACTAATATTGCCACTTACAATAATAAAGAAAGCATCTATATGTTATATGTGTTCCACACAGGTAAGAAAAAATATCTACTGACTGTAAGAAGAAGGCAAGTTATTTTATAGCAGTATAAATAGTAACATCGTGTCTTTCACCGCTAATTTGAGTTTTCAATTAAACTGACGATTATTATTTTCTAAGTAATGCCACTGCATAGAAATGAGAAGGAGTATAGAAAACCGGATTTTGCAATCACTACGCAAGCCACGCAAAGCCTGGAGACAGAAGCTCGACATAATTGCGAAAAGCGATCATCATTGCATTACAAACAATACAACGAAAAAAATAAAGACTGGAAAATTTTTAAGGTGTTACATCGTCCGTAAAACTTTTAAAAAAGGTATTTCTTCGAAAGGAACAATGATTTATTAGTTTGTTTGTTTTTTTGTCTTCCAATATCTTAATTTATATTCAAAAATTTCCAACTTTAGTTTTGAGTCTTGAGTTTTAAAGTGAATATCTAAAAATAAAAGAAGTTTCCTTATTTACATCACGCAGGCTTAAGTATATAAATATTTTATTAATATCCTTCGCAGATGATTTAAACAGTAATTTCTTTTGGCCTTTAATGATATTAATTTATTCGCTTCTTGCTAAACTATCATATAATTGTTTTTAGAACTGAAAGATTAAAAAAAGATATTCTCCGGAAAAAGTGACGATAAAAGCAAATTGATGTTGTTGGTGTTATTACTGATTTTAATTAATAATCTACGTATCACTACGCATAATGTAAAAAGTTTAATTTCAGCTTTTCTAAAAATCTCAGAATTTGTTTTGTTGTTTTTCTGGTTCAAATTCAATATTGTTAGGCCCGATTTATTCACCTTTTATTCCTTTTATTCACCATTTATTCATTGTGATCACAATAGTTACTATGGGAATAAATCACCAGATAAATTTACTTGGAGGTGAATAAATCGGGCCTAAGTCGAATAGCTTACTTATGAAAACAAGAACAATAAACTTAAAATACAGCCTTGACCATATGTTTTAAACGCCCCTAGGAAAATCCAGTATTTTTTTTTTAATCTGTGGTGGTTGCCCAACGAGGTCCTAAGTCAAAGACTTGTCAGGACCTCAGGAGCGGGAGTGTATTTGATTTGAGTGTGTGTAAAGTATTCCATGGCTTTGTTACTTCCAACCTCCTTGCCTCCTTGCCTCCTTGCCTCCTTGTTTAAGGGGAAGCAGTGTCGAATTTTATCCCCGACACTGAAGGGTGCCTGAAGTCGATACCGACACGACCCCCGAGAAAAATCCCGAGTGCGGTTCGAACCGACGACCATGCGATTGCAAGGCCGGTCCTCTTACCACTGGACCGTTCAGGCGTTATTAACGATTTGTCTTAAATTTTGTGGATACTCGAATAAACCAATATTTTTACAAAATTTATTCATAGTATTCTTTTCTCTTTGCTAACAACAAGGAACTTTACAAGTTCATATCTTAATTAAGGCCAACTAATGTTTATTAATCATATTGTACAGAACATTCTTCAACGTGCAGTGCCCCCCACTTTGAAATAATCCCTCTCTTTAAAATAATCCCTTTCAGTGGGGAAAATTATCGTCAACTTCTATAATAGTAATTTGATTATTCCGGTTTAAGTCTTGAAAGTAACAATATGTAATACTACTAAATACTACCTCCTTCCTTACTGCCATATCTGCTTCCTCTATACCACAAGAGGTTGCTGTCCATTCTTGTCGTCCTTGAAGGTCAGCTACGTATTCACTTGCCTTCCGTTTCCATTACATTGCGTTAACATTCGTAAATATTGATGGTGTTTGCGAAGTATTTGTTGATATAATTTTTTTAATTCGAACTTTTACAATTATTGCAGAAAATGTTTGGCATTCTGAATAGGCACAGTGAACATCCTTAAAATAAGGACATTGGTTTCTTGTTGAAATAAATGATTTGCCTTCAATATGTTCCTTTTGCAATACGTTTTTCCTAAGAATTCAAGTTGATGATTTCTAAACATTAGCACGTGAATGTTGCAAATAGTAGGAGGATACTTTATATTAGTTTAGCAGTAATTTGCAATAAATTAAAGCTATTTTCAGAAGTGGACTGTATTTCTATGTTGTTTACATAACAACTCAAATTGTCTTTTCTATGCATACTGTGTTTTATAGCATATTTAACATCAAACAGTAACTGCAGTACATTACAGTAACAGCACGATTTTTCAAAAATTGATTCAAATCATCTAATGTTGGCAATTTATAGTTAAATCTAAGAGCTTCTCATTCTTTTAATGTTATGTTACCTAATTTTGTTGTTATTAAGTAATCACAGAGAACCCCATTTTCTTAACTTTGCTGCTAATTCCTTGCCGATTGGTTCTAAATTGAAAATTGTGTATTATAACAAGCTGCGTCGTAACGCCAAAATGTGATTATGCAGGTGCAGATAGAAAATCATAAAAATGTAGGGATATAAAAGGAAAAAAAGATTTGCGAAGAGGTAGACGTTTTTCTAAGTAAAATCTTGTGAGGCAATGATTTTTAACCCTGTTTAAAGCAACTCTTGATTCCTCATTGCTTCGTAACTTGACTATGATAAAGGACCTTGCCTCTTATGTCTAGTCACTTTGACGATTATTTTCCTTTTAACTTGATATTGTTACTTTATTTTCCGTAAGGGGTTGTCGTAGACTAAAGTCGGATGGTAGAACTAAAGAATTTATTAGAATTAAAGTATAATTACATAGTGATTTGTGGTTACACTATTAAACACCACGTGTGCAGATCTATTTACATGGTATTACTATTACTCAGTATTGTTTTTTTTTATCGGACTTTATAAATGATCAATGAAAATTACGTAATAAAATCGTTCATTGGAAACGTCAACTCTGCTACTTAAGAAGCATTAAATCGCCTTTATGGAAATTAAACTAGTGTAGATTTTTGTAGGGAAAATAGTTGTGTAACAATGTTAAGATGCTTGGTGCATTACAATCAATTTAATTCTAGCAACCGTCTCCGAGGAAGATGCTCAAATAAACCAATATATCTTTCCAAAGTTTATTCAATGTTTTTCTCATTGCTAATAACATACAGTAATTTACGTTACAAGTCCATTAAGTGACTTATTAAGGCATGAGTTTAGATGTTTACGAGCAAAGTAAGGAAGAAGCCGAGTTCAGAATTTCTAAACGAATACTTTCATAATCACTTCACGTTTATGTATCATACATATTTTAAACACCTTAAGACATTTATTTTTTCTAAATTAATCGTTAACTCACACCATCTTCAATTTGTTGCATAATTTCGCGCGTAGGTGTGTATTTTTTTTTGTTAATTTATTTACTTGTCAAAATGGAGGCATATTTAGGACCTCATCAGGAGAAGAGTAGCTCGCAAGATGTCGCGACCTAAACTGTTGGTTAAAAGAAAACAGTTGAACAACATGAACATATTTATGCATCATTTGGAAAAACATTTCTATATCTGAACTAACGTATTCTAACAAATTTAAAAAAATTATAAAATTAAGCAAACAAATATCTACCCCCAATTTAATTTAAATAAATTACATTTAAATTTAAAGAAAGCTAAAATATTCCTAGAACACAATGATTTTCAAAACACGAAAATGTAATTGCCATCATTTAAACTTAAATATACAGGGTGTAAATGAAATGTAAGACAAAAAGTGTATGACACTAATCTTTTGGTTACACAACAGGAAAATCTCTAGTTAGAAAAATTCTTATCTACTGCTTTTTCCTTGAATGGGAAGTAATTTGAAAATTTTAAATCATGACAACACTATGTCTTCATTTATAATTCGCATCTCACACGAGATTTAATTAACAACGTTGTTACTTAGGTAACATCATTACTACGAAAGCAAAGTTGGCACGATTGTCAAAGCTCGTCAAACCTGACCGACATCGGTTAATTACTTATGGTTCTTATCTTAAAAATAAAGATGAGCAATACTCTCTTTTTCGTAACAAGATTACGACAAACCAAGATATATTATTACGTAAAAAGAAGCGAACAATAACGTACTTTTTGCCCGACTTTTCATTTACATCCTGTATACAAAATTGTATTATTTAGTTTTGGTAATATATTTAATGTACATTAATCATTTTTCCTCATTAGTTTTTCTACGTCTATCAAAATTTCGCCAAGAGGGCTATTAAACATCTCCTTGGGATCTAACACCAACGGAACTTGTGTCTTGGGATTTAATTTGAACTTGTAATCCTTGAATAAAGTTATTAATCCGATCTTAACCTGCATCATTCCTAAGCGATATGCTATAAATAAAAAAGAAAACTACAATGCAATCATTCTCCTAAGAAACTTTCTGTGCTTCCTTACCAACGCAAATTCGTGGTCCTTCACCAAAGGGTATAAACGTAAGCGGTGGCCTCGTTCTCTTGTTTCCTTCGTTGAATCTATCAGGATCGAATACATTCGGATCAGGATAATATTCAGAATCGTGCTGGATGGCCTCGATCGGAATTAAAATTAGATGCCCTTTTTTGAGGATCAAGTTGGTATTGGGGATTTTAGAATCTCCGTTACATTTGCGTGTACTAAAGGCTATTGGAGGATATTTCCTTAGAGATTCTAAAATATTTAATTAATATATATTTTAGGAAGTAAACCAAATTAATATCATACCATAAATTACGTTATCCACATAGTTCATCTCCATTGCAGCTTCATAAGTTAATTCACCGTTATATCTCGACAAAACTGTATGAATTTCATTCCGCATTTTCTTTTGAATAGTTTCATTTTGGGCTACTTCATACAAACAGAAGGTTAAGGCCGCCGCCGAAGTCTCATATCCTGCGAGGTAATAACCAAAACACACACCTGCTATTTCAGCTTCAGTAATTTTTTCAGTAGTTTTCGTTTTTGATGACTTTATTTTCTCTGTATCACCTTCCGGTAATGCAATGCCCGTGTTCTTAAGATTAATTAACAACTGCATGAGATCTTTCCTCGCCACGTTGTTTTCTTCCCTGTATTTGATTATGTCGTGAATGGCACCCATGAAGAAAGTTTCTGTACTTCTCGGCGTGACTCTCGCTCCAAAGAATCTCAGTGCATTGGGATGTAATGCACCAAAAATGAGTTTGAATTTCTGCCAAATTGTATGGTGAAAAAACTTTTTCCCTTGAATTCCAAATTCGGTTTCCGGTCCGCATATGCTATTTAGATCAATTCCAAATGTGCAATTAATTATTATATCGACAGTAAGACGCTGAAAGAGGTTTTTAAAATCTACAGGTTCGTTCCGTAGTCGACTATCCAAAAATTCGGTCATTTGCTCGGATATTTTCACTACAAGCGGAAAAATCATTTTCATTTTACTAGGCGTAAACGTTGTGGATATTTTCGATCGCAAATTTCTCCATTTCATTCCTTCCATGGTAACTAAATGCTCGCTGAGCGGATCATATTTTACGTTGTGGTAAGTTCCTCGATCTTCAAAATTATTAAAGTCTACTTGCAATATGTGATTGATTATCTCTAGATCTATTGGTACGTAAATTGGGGCGTGGAATAAGAACAGACCCATATGTTTGGCCCCCTTTGATTTCATTTCCAAATAATGTCGCCGCATTTCTTCTCCCAAAGTCATTTTGAACCTGACTGCGTTCTGGAAGTTACCAAACGGAAATGTTGGTTCTACATATTCTAAGCCGACTCTGGACCAATGTTTATAGGCCCATTTCATGAACACAGTCAATGCTAGTATTAAGACAGCGAACAGTATTGCGATATCTTCCAATAAACTACTCGTAATTATCATAATGAAATTCTCTTCTGGTGTGTGAACAGGAGATAAGCAAATTTCACTCTAAAAGAAAACGATGACATTACAATAATACAAGAAATAATAATAATAACAATAATGATTTAATTTTAGTTGAATTGCTAAATTAAAATTGATTGAAACTGAAGATCCTTGTTATAATTTCTTTTTTTACAGTAAATTGACTTACTTCTTCCTTTTTACTTTTCTGTATTTTTATTTTGTCACATAATAATAAAAAGGAAAACGTTTGGTGTACCGTACCGTATGCGTTCAACACAAGTAAGCAAAATTATCTACTGACTATAAGAAGAAGGTAGGTAAAGTTATTTTATAGCGATATAAATAGTAACGTCGGTCGTGTTGTTTCACTCTTGATTTAAGTTTTCAGTTAAACACCTAATTGCTTTTTCATAATAATTCAAGCGCATGAGAACGAGATGCAATATAAAAAACCGGATTTTGAGTTTGCGACGCAAGACAAGAACAACAAATGAACGTAGGCTCAACATAATATGAAAAGCGATCAAATAAAAATAACAACAACAACAAAAAAAATAAGGATTGGAAAATTTGAATCGTTCGTAAAACATTTAAAAAAAGATATTTGTTCTGTCATTTGTAGATTCAAACTTTTCCAAAATAATTTACAATTTTAATTCTGAATCTCAATTAGAGCACCTGTTTAATTGGGGGTGCAATTTTATTTATTTACTTCATGTACTACGCGTAGCATATAAATAAGACAAATTAGACGTAATGATGTTCGGAAAATTAAAGTATTAAATTTCCTTCTTTCAGCATTACTCTGACTAGTAATTCTTTTAACCTTTTAAAAATGTTAATTTCCTAACAATTCCGAAAGTTAAAAATTCTCAAAGTTCTCTCAAATTTTTTAACATTACCCATGAATTATTTTTATTTAAATATAAATTATATGAAAAGACTCCGCGTTATTTATGCAATAAAATAAGTTTTAGAACCAATGTTCATAATATCAACATTAGACATAAACATGTAATATTACTTAGCTGTTGTAATTTTTGTTACATATCTTACATTGCAAGCCATTTTGAATATGAGTATTTTGTTTAAAATTATGTATACAGTGAATTTTTTTTAAGTGTGGCCATAGGAATTTACATGTTAAAAATTTGACCTCATGTTAATGTATGTTATGGCACAAATTTGAAGCAAATTTTTATTTTTATTAATAAATCAAACATTTTTCTACGAAATACACATTGCTAGAATGACAATAACATGTTCTATTTAATTATTGCCCGGGTAGAAGTTGAAATTCATGATAAGCATAGAATTAACCGAAGTCAAAAATCAAGGTAGCTGAAATGTCCTTAAGAGAAAAGTTCCGTTAATGTGTGTTTATTGCAAATTTATAAAGAAAATGTCCGTTATTATTAAGGAAGCATTAAAATTATCAATTATGTATGTTATTACAAGTTCCACTCATTTTTCAATGGTATGAAGAAGTAGTTTTTACAAGTGGTAATAAATTAATGTTGCAATAATTGGTTTATCAGTAATCACAGTGACAAATTATTAATAACGTCAGCCTACATGGATTATATTCGTTCAATAATTTGTGTCTACTTTCCTTTCTTCAACTTTTCACAGTAAAATAAAATTAAGGAAAACGTGTTAGGATATTCTAGCAAAGTTCATCTTATAGTAAATCGTTTAATTTACGACTAAATACAAAAATTTACTTAAAGTTTGTCCCATAACATACATTAACATAAGGTCAAATTTTTAGCATATAAATCCCTATGGCCACACTTAAAAAAAATTCACTGTATAGAAATTGCTTAAATGTTCTAACTGTGTTCAATTTTCATTGAATTGCATTTGGTCTATTGTATTGCTTTCCTTTAACATTCGTTTAGCTCAGTAATAAACACTTCTAAAATGTACCCGTATTTAATTTGATCACAATAAATTGGATGCAGAAGAATGGAAATAGACACAATTGCTTCTCTAATTTATTTATTTGTATGCGTAAAGCTGTAAACAAATATTAGTCAGAATAATGTACACATAATTGATTACACGTGGTATTTGCATCCATTACGGAAAAAAGAAGTCAATTGCAATACTCTTTAATTAACATTAAACGTTACCTCTTATTTCACCTTGAATATTTTACAATCAAGTAAGTTTACCTCATAATGAGTACCTGCTTACGTAAAATTCCTAGTTTTAAAATTTAAATTGAATGAAAGTACAATTTTGAACTGAAATTAATTAATTAATTTCTTGTCACGTGCAAAATGAGTAAAAAAAAACTTTAGTGTAGCATCAATGAAAGTGAATAAGGAGACACTATCACGTGACCAAAGGCGACTTTAAGGGTGGGTTTACAGAAAGCAAATCAAATATTTAATTTCGAATTAAACTAATTACGATTAAGTTGCCATAAGAATTACATTGCGAACTGTCAAATTAACAACGTCATCAAAATTTGATTGCAATTAAATTTTCTGTAAACTGGCCCTAGATGTTCCATATTGGTAGTTCACTCCTGTCAAATTGAGCTGACATTTTAGCTTCTTTAAATAAACACTGACCCAGTTTTACAATACCAGCTTAAACTTAAGCTGAAGCTTAAACCCATAGCAACGATTATTTTAACAATTATTGTTGTTAAGAGTTCAAGCTTCGGCTTAAATTTAAGCTGGCATTGTAAAACTAGGTCTAACAGTAATACGATTATTTGTTTATATTTAGAATATTCTTTTCATCAAGTTTATTAACTAATAGCGATAGATTTCCTCATGCAAGAACATTTTCGCAATAGAAATTGGACAATGTGTCACTTCCTTTTATACTATCTCAGTCACAGAGAGTAACAACGAATATAATTTTAAACAGGCTTCTGATATTTTATAATAAAGAAACATAACCGTAATAAATTGAATTGTTGAATAAAATACAAACTTTCTCTTGTTTTCAAACTGCAAATGATGACAAAGAAGAATGTCATTCTTGTTGTGGAGAAATCTGGAACTTGAAATACTAATGAAATATACAGTGACCGCCAGATAAGTTGGGCCATATGGTTTTTTTTATTAGTAGCAATAGGAAGATTTTGGTATTCTATAAATACGTGGCAACTTTCATAGTGTAATTTTAGTTTGAGATGATGCCACGTATTTATAGAATACCAAAATCTTCCTACTGCTACCAATTAAAAAAAAAACATATGGCCCGGCTTATCTGGCGGTCACTGTATGTATTTCTCTTGTAAGTCTTGCAGTTTCTGGTCAGTCGTATGACAGCAGTTATTATTTTTTTTTGACCAATCACATGCATTCTGGGCGGATAGTTGGAGTATCAACAACGAATGATAATCTCTGGTTCTTTATCGTAGATAACAGAACTGTAACAAATTGTTTATTTTTAATCTTGTTTTCTTTTTATAGATGAAGATAAATGACTGTGTCTTTCGTTGTAATGGAGATATCTCAAACTTGAAAATACAATGATATTGTATTTTTTTAACTGTTATCAACTGACTGAAGGTTTGCGTCTGGAATATTTTCGATATTATTATCGGCTTCTACACAGCATCATAAAATTAATATAAAGTGGCAAATTCAATTATTATTCGTTTCGATTTTTATAAATAAATTCAAAGGAAATTGCTGACGAAATTCTTTTATTTATTTGTTGTTCGTGCGCATAATCCTTGTTATAATTATGCACGACTTGTAAATAAATTGCGATACAATAATTATCATAAGTAGACACGAGAATGCATTTTTAATTGCTATTTACATAATAAAATAGCTTTACTATGAATATATAACTAACTATAACATAGACAATTACATTAGGTTATGAATTCTTGATACAACACAATTAATAATATATTTATGCAGTTTTTCATAACATTACAAAAAAATTGCATTGCAAATTTGTTTTAGTATTAAAAATTAACAGCCGAAAAATGTCAACAGCTAATCAAAACATAATTATAACTAAAGCAAAACGACGACGACTATTTACAATAAAGTAAATAAATCAAAGTAACACTTTATTTGCTTGTGGTATTTTCTCAATGTTCATCCAAACGCCTCCGGTCATAGAATTTACCAAAGCCTTGGGATCCAACACCACCGGAACTAGGGTGCGCGAATTCATTTTGAACTTGTAATTCCTGAGCAAAATCGCCAGGCCCACTTTGGTCTGCATCACACCGAAACGCAAACCTGGAAAACGAAAAAATATAATAACTTGTACGAACCTACTTGACTTATTTATAATACCGATGCAAATTCGTGGTCCTTCTCCGAAAGGAAGGAACGTAAATGGATGTCTTGTCCTCTTATTTTCTTCAGTGAATCTGTCAGGATCAAACACCTCCGGATTTGGATAGTGATCCGGATCGTGTTGTATGGCCTGAACCGGGATGAAAATGCGATCACCCTTATGAAGAACTACGTCAGAGTCTGGAATTTTATAATCTTTGATGCACTTGCGAGGGAGGTTAGGCACTGGAGGATACTTCCTGAGAGTTTCTATGAAAAATTTAATTATTTAGAATAGATTACTTAGAAGAGTAAAAACGAATTACGTACCATTAATTGCATTCTCCAAATAAGTCATTTCTAACATAGCTTCATAAGTAAATTTACCACCATGCTTAGCTACAACTGAATTAATTTCATCCCTCATTTTCTGTTGCATTTTTTCATTTTGTGACACTTCATATAGGCAGAAGGACATGGTCGTTGAGGATGTTTCAAATCCAGCAATGAAAAAGAGGAATGCTTGGGCAGCAAGTTCGTTGTCCGTAAGTGACACTTTCGTCGATGTAACTTTTGCTTCTTCTTCTGAAACTGCACCGATGTTCTTGAGGTTAATCAACAGTTGCAAAAAATCCTTTCGTTTCACGTTATTTTTTTCACGGTAACTCACAGTATCACGCACCACACCCATAAAGAAGTCTTCCATTATTTTAGGAGTAACCCTTGCTTGGAAGCGTTTCATTATGTCCGGATAAATGAAGCACAAAAATCGCATCAACCTATCTCGACCACTAGTTAGAAAGAATTTTTTTCCCTGGATCCGGAATTCTGCATCTGGATCGTGCAAACTATTGCAGTCTAATCCAAATGCGCAAGTTCCAATGATATCGGTGGTGAGGCGAGCTAAAATATCTTTAAACTCCACTGGTTCGTCCGGACCGTATTTATCCAAAACTCCAGTTAGTTCTTCGGTAGATTTCAGAACGAGCGGGAACATCATTTTCATTTTACCCGAGGTAAACGTGGGCGAGAGTTTGGCCCGTAGGTTCCTCCACTTCGTTCCTTCTAAAGAAAACAAGTGGGCGCTGAGCGGATCAGACTTTTCGTTGTAATAGGATCCGCGATCTACAAAATTGCTAAAATCAACTTGCATTATGTGCTTCACTATTTCCGGGTCGAAAGGCACGTAAATCGGCGAATGGAAGAAGAAAAATCCCGCATGTTTTACCACTCCTTTCGACTTCAACTGAAAATAGTGGCGTTCCAGTTCTTCGCCGAAAGTGGTTTTTTGTAAAGCAGTCCCCCAGAAGTTACCAAAAGGAAATCGTGGTTCTACGTAGTCCAATCCCATTCTCGCCCAACGCGTGTAACTCCATTTTACGTAAGCGAGAATTGTTAGCAAGGCGCTGGTGATTAAGATAATTGCATCTAGTAATAAACTGTTAGTAATCTGCATGCTGGAAATATTAAATTATGACAATAAATGGCTCTGAATACCATAAGTAGTGTATTCTTCTTACCTTTCTTTTTCGATACTACCAAGTAATTATTAACGACCTTACACAAACGTGATCACTCAGATCACACGTCTGTTCTAATCTGTTTGATTTGTTATCATCGACTGCCAAACTGGTATTGATGTGGATGTACTCAGGCAGCAAAATTTATAGTGTAAATGAAACGAAAGTGAGGTGTCATCTTTGTCAGATACTTATATGATCCTATGTAATCAAAATATCAAGGAAAAATGAGTCATTATCATCATGATAAACAACAAAACTTGCAGGTAATTATTTCGTTGTAATTCCTGATTAAAAATAGTATCTAGGCTACGTTGACTTTTTAGGAATACAGTTGCACTAACTGCTAGGCCTTTGATTAGACGTCTTCATAAGATAAGAACGACTGTACCTACTTAAATGTTAAATTAGCTTTAAATTGTGAATAATTAAATACAAAATAATATTCTTGAGTTTTTATTTATCACGCATTTAATTTTTTATAAACAAAATATTTTAAATTACATGACAGCAGTAGAAAGATTTATAAGTGTTAGTTAATTACTGCTCCCGTCTAAAAGCTTTTTGGTTTTCACACAGAAAAAAAGAATGGTAAAAAGTAACAAATTGTAGAAACAAATTTTGTGAGATATTCACACAGTTGTTTGGCATTTCAGTATTCTTGAACCTACTAAAATTACAAACACTGAATTGAAATTTTACCACAAGAATATTTTATGTCAACAGCTGTGTGAATATCTCATACAATTTGTTTCTGGAGCTATTTGAACTGCAATTGTGTTACTTTTTACTATTATTTTTTCTCTGTGTACATACTAACAATCGCACGTAGTCATTGATTCAACATTCAAAAAATGTTAAACGTTTTAGATTGACAAGGAAGAGTATCTTTTCTCTTCCTACCTGTCATGTCGGACTCAAAAAGTTGTAATTAATAATTGTAGCTCGGTGTCTGTCAATATCTCCTCCGGCGTACCCCAAGGATCTATTTTGGGTCCAATTCTATTTATTATTTTCATGAATGATCTGGGGATTTTCCTGCGAGGCAGCAACTGTACTTTAGTTTGCTACGCGGATGACACAAACATAATGGTGACCGGTGATAATATTGTAGACGCTGAGGATGCTTCGAGACGTATTTATGATAGGGTAGCAATGTGGATGTCAAGAAATAAGCTTTCCATAAATAACGACAAAACTTCAATAATAATCTTCAAAAACATTAGATCGGGTGCCATCAATAATAACTTAAAATTAGTAACTTTGCAAGGAACGGACATGTCACCAGCGAACGATATTAAACTGCTTGGCTTAATTTTAGATCGCCATTTACAATGGACTGCGCATATAAATTCACTTTGTCCGAAACTAAGTAGCTCCTGCTATGCCTTAAAAACTTTAGCTCAGTACTGCAATCAGGCCACTTTGCGTACACTCTATTTTGCCAATTTTCACTGTTATATCAGATTCGGTGTTATACATTGGGGTCTGAGCAGTGGCTGGAAAAGAGTGTTCATAATACAAAAAATGCTCTTTGTGCGATAGCTGGTCTTACGCGTCGTGATTCATGTAGAAATGCCTTTAGAGACTTACGAATATTGACACTACCGTCGGTTTATATTTGCGAAATTTGTTGCTTTGTATATAAACATAATAATCTTTTTACTCAAAATAAGGTTAATCATATACACAGTCGGTCTAACCAAGACTAGGTATACGGTTAATTGTGAGTAAATGAAGGAGAGGCTCATTGAAACTTGTGTGGAAGTGAAATAGAGATATTACAATGTTGCGTGCGAAGGTAGGAACGCGACCGGCGCCAGCAGCCGGAGCGTAGCCCGTGTTATCAATCGGCAACGTCGATTGATGTAGTTATTTCGTTTACTCATGCGCTTTCTACTATTCTATCCTTCATTTACTCACGGTAAATGCATAGCCAGTGGTGATTAGGCCAACGCGATATATTCTACGCGATTTAAGCTTCACCTTCAACTTGATTTGCACACTACCTCTTTATATCAAAGAGGCGCATTATTTAACGGCTGCAAATTTTTCAACGTTTTACCATTACAAATAAAGAATGCCCAAAATATCAATATATTCAAAAAAGAACTTAAATCGCTCCTACTCCAGAGAAATTGTTACTCCGTTGATGATTTCTTTCTGTAATTGTGTTAACTTACTTTTTATTATATATGTATATTTCTGACAAAGGTCTATTTACACCTACTAATTCTCTGTTTTAAATTATCTTTTACTTAAGAACGGTACTCTCCACAGATGGACAAGCTGACTTGAACCAACTTGTGCGTGTACATGTCTCTTTGTTTTAATTTATCTGTACCTTACAAGGTGGCCCAATAAATTATTATTATTATTATTATTATTATTATCCAAGTTCCCTTCCGGCTTTGATTAAACTTCGTATGTTTGTAGACTGTATGCAACCATATTTAATGGTACTTTCCGCTCTTGCCCAAATTTATTTAAAAAATGTGTAATGGCCATCCCAAAGTTAGTGAGTTATAAAATATTTCTAAATAATATTATAAGAATAAAAAGTCTGCTCAAACTTAAGTCGGTACTATTGCTAACTTTGTTATTATAATAGCTACGAATTCAGTTAAGTCAACAAACTAGTACATAGTACTTTTCACACTGTTTACGATGATGTAGAACACTTTTTAATGGAATATCTTGTATATTATTTTACGAATCTATAGAGAATAAAATTCTTAATTAAAATTGTCCTTTGTAATTTTTTCGTAAATTAATAAATAAAGAAGGTATTTTCATTTTTACAAAATCATCAAAGATGCCTGTACAGGGTGTCCCATTTTCGATGGTATTCCATAGGTATCTTCGTATAATGGAAATAGAAAAAAACCGAGCACGCAGTATTGGGTCAACTTTTTATGCTAATTTGAATGGCCAACTTAAAAATTTGCTGTTCCTTGCCATTTTCGCGGTACAGTTGAAAAACGAAAAATTCATCAAATTTTCAAATGCGCATATTATTTTTAAAGATATCGAAAAATGATAAGGCATTTTTTATTCGACTTTTAACGTAGATCTTGATTCTTTAATCAAATCGCACCAAACGTTCATAATAACCGAGATATAACCACAACTAATGCTTTTTTAAATAGAGGTCATAGTTGGTTTTGACATCATCAAAAAGGGTATTTTTTCTACTTTTCGAAAATATGTAGTTCATTGATATTATCTTTTAAAATAACTGAAATACAGACAATTAATTTTATTCATGTCAAATTTAGTAGGCCATGATAAAAAAAAGCAAGAAAAAAAATGAAAGACGTTCTAAATGCTTATACCATAACTATCAGAAACTGTTAATTACCTTCAAATAAGTATTTCGTGAATTGGAAAAATAGGAAAATTATGAGAAGTATGATTTAATAAAATCTTTCATTCAATGTGAAGAAAATTCTCTGCGGAGAAATTTCGGGTCATTTAATCAACCTAGACCAAAATCATATAATAAAAGGAATTTAGACGCAAATACCATCGATGTTTTAAGTTGCATCGAAGTTAATCCAAACATTTCTACTCTAGTATAAGAAATGTTTTGATTAAGAGAAATAGAACGAAAAATTGGTGTTTCAAAGTCAAGAGCTTCAAAAATTAGACGTCTTTCATTTTTTTTCTTGTTTTTTTTTTTAATTATGGCCTACTAAATTTGACATGAATAATATTAATTTTCTGTAATCCAGTTATTTTAAAAGATAATATCAATGAACTACATATTTTCGAAAAGCAGAAAAAATACCCTTTTTAACGATGTCAAAGCAAACTATGACTTCCATTTAAAAAAACATTAGTTGTGGTTATATCTCGGTTATTATGAACGTTTGGTGCGATTTGATTAAAGAATCAAGATCTACGTTAAAAGTCGAATAAAAAATGCTTTTAATCATTTTTCGATATCTTTAAAAATAAAAAAAATATGCGCGTTTGAAAATTTGAGGAATTTTTCGTTTTTCAACTAATGGCAGGGAACAGCAAATTTTTAAGTTGGCCATTCAAATTAGCATAAAAAGTTGACCCAATATTGCGTGCTCGGTTTTTTTCTGTTTCCATTATTAACGAAGATACCTATGGAATACCATCGAAAATGGGACACCCTGCACTTTGAATACAAAACGTTTGCAAATCGTCATAATCAACTTATTCTGTTGACAGACTATTATTTTTGAAGTTTATGGTTTATTTCTTGCTAAAAAATTGTTTTTGTTTAAATGCATCTAGAAAAGTGAACAAAAATTATGACAACTTTTCTGATTCTGATTAACCAAATGCTTCAAGTAAAGATTTACCTCTGCACATAGAGGGGTTCCTAGGGTCCAGTGTTCCACGGTCCACACACTGAGGGGATTGCAGTACCGACTGCGATAGCGATGGCGGTCACAAATGTTCACAAGACGAGCAATCGCCTAAAGTAGTGGTTCGATTAGAGTTTCTGACCAGAGAAATCTCGATCTCGATTTCCCGGAAAATTTGCTAAGTTTAAGCCTGGGAAAAACCTGTTGAAAAATCAAGAAATTTCCGAGTTCTGCTTCTCCCCTCTCTGCTCAAGAGAGCTGCCCGTTACCGTTCACGATGGAGTATGTATATACAGATTCAAGACCTTCACTTTAAGCAATAATGATTTCATGAAGAACTACAAAGAGAATGCAACCCGCAATGTGTTAAATTTTTAACGTAAGTAGTAAGCCCGGACAGAATGTAGTGAGCATTGTAATATTTTCAAAAGCAGCAACAAATAAATTGCTTGTACATACAGAATTTATATTGTAATATCATTTAATAATTTGAATTATGCCAGCGGTTTTAAGCAAAGATTGTTATTGTTAATAATCATCTGTGGCTTGGATGCGACTGCATCAGCGCCTCCTCACTTTTTTTTATACAGGTTTGGAGAATCTTCATAGACATCTTTCGCGATAATCCAAGCGTAAGACGTGTTAGATTCACCCTCGCTGTCGCCTTCATCACTTTTCAACAGGGGCACCTACCAACTAAACTCCTTATCCTCTTTTCAAGCTACTGATTTCTGGCATCAGAAATTTCGTACTATCTCTTTTCTCCCCCAATTGTTCTGATTTTTATCGGCTCAATAAATCTTTTTCTTCTGTAGCTTTAGTTCTTATAGTGTTCCTTAACATGCTCATCACATTGTTCCATTGCGTTTCGTTCTGTAGTAGTAGTAGTACTGTCACGTTTTCTATTGTAATATTTGTTCCACTTTTCTGTCTGGCTTCCTGTCTGTACTCTTCCTAACTCACACAGTCGAAGACTGTATATTCTAGGGTGCCTGTCAAGCCACAATGCCATCAAGAATCGTTCTGAGTTTTTCCTATTTTGTGCAGATAGCTGGCGAAAACACCATGTCCCGTCATCGCCTGGGTGGTGAAGTGATCTACGTCCCCGAATTTTCTGCCACACCATTTGTGAAGATCTTTAATGAACGTTTTGGTCCAACCTCGATAGCAGTCCCAGAATGATTGCCATTTGTCCATTATTTCTTCTTCGGTGTCCGCAGTGGACATTCCCAGATGATATCGTTTCCACCTTGCCTCTGCTACTAGCTTTATGGGTGGAACAACTGCGATCGCCAGGATATCGCCTCAGTGGCGACGGTTCTATAAGCAGAGGTTACTCTGATGGCCATTTTTCTGTTAATGGATTACAGCAGACCCTCATAGTGTTTGAACTTCAGTGCATTTGTCCAGATGGGGACTGAGTAAAAGATCGTGGATCTCACGGTTCCTGCTAGCACCCGCAATTTTTTTGATCTGGAGTCTCCAATGTTTGGCTTTAATCTTGCCAGCTTTATTAGCATTTTGTTGTACGTTGCCATCCTGAAACCTTGATTGAGGTCTTAGCTACTTCAGCTCGTTCTTATTTTGCATTGCATTGTCCTCTATTTGTGGCGTCATGTATTTTTTAATTTTCTAGATCCTGCCAGAACGATGAGCTCTGATTTTGCGGTAGCTAATTTCAAGTTGTAGCTATGTAGCCAGTTTTGTACTCTGCTCATGGTATTTAGGGCTTTCTCTTCTAGGACAGTACCTGTTTTTGCCGTTGTAATTATTACCAGGTCATCGGCGTATGCGATCGTAGTTATCCCCTGACCCAGTTTCATGTATAGTATGTTCCACAAGGTCAGTCTTAAGACTGAACCCTGCGGAACCCCATATGTAGTTTGTTTTTTCTCACTCAGTTGTGTGATGACTTTCCGTTCCGTAAGGTAGGACTATATCATCCTGGTTTGTGTGCGCTGATGTTCGCGTTTCTCAGAGCGCCTACAATATGCATTCAAGATGCTGAGTTGAACGCAATTTCAACGTCCAATGCCAGTATTAGGCAGAATTATCGGTGTTGATAGGCGACCTTTCTGGTTTCACTAACTACTTCAGTCATCTTGTCCAGGGCACCTACAGTAGATCTACCAAATTTGAAACCGTACTGGTGTTTGTTTAGGATGCACTTTTCTTCTAGTTCTTCGACCAGGCGTTGCTTGATTAGGGTCTCCAGCATTTTTGAGGCCACATCTAGAAGACAAATGGTTTATATATTAGCTGATCGTTGGGAGACTTTTTAGGTTTTTCCACCAGTACCAGCGTCGTCTTTTTCCAGGCAAGTCATTCATTACCTGCAGTAACGTAGCTATGTTTTGTTTGGCTATAACTTTAATAGCTTCTGAGGGTATCTTGTCAGGTTCAGGGGATTTCTTGTCTTTAATCCTATCAATCGCGTATTCCATTTCGGATGTGGTAAATGGTATTTCCGTTTTGGGTCAGCTGGTGATGGATTTGTTTGGAAACAGCTTTTCACATTACGTATCCAACTCGTTCTTACCCAACGTGACCGGTGGTCTTAGTCTTAGTTTTTTCGTAACTATTTGGTTGCCTTTTCCCCACGTGTCGCTGTTTAGTTCTTCGCATAGCTCGGCCCACATTTTGGCCTTCTGCTTCTTAATGGCTTGCTTAAGGTTTTTCTTCGCAGCTTTATGGGATTGCAGGAACATGGCGGTGTTTCTCCTGTCCGATTGCTTCCTGTTCGCGCGAGTCAGAGCTCTACGCTTCCTTGTGCAGTCTCTGCGCTTCTCCGCAATGAGCTCGCTTTTCTGTAGTGGGCTCCGAACACTGGGCGATGGCGATGTTTCGATGTTCTACGAGTCAGATCTTTATCGCAAAGTATTGTGATGCTATTTATCAGCTCGGAAGGAGTGAAACCCTGTTGAGTGGGAAGTTTGCAGTCTTTAGCTAGGGGGGCAAGCTTTGCTTCGCTGGCGTGCCACCCAGTTGTGATGGCTTCTTCTTCTTCTGTAGTTGGATTCTTCAGAGCGTGAAGGAAATGAGCCGGTGATTGCTCCTCCTTCACTTTCCAGTTTGTGATGTACCTGTCCAGTCCGGGTGTGGTCATCGTCACATCGATGACAGAGCTGCCCAGGCTGTTTTGAAAAGTGGGGGTATTTATGCGATTTCGAGTTAAAATCGCCACCGATTAGACATTCCATTCCCTGAGTTCTTATATCGGTATCCCAGTCGTTTAGGAAGTGCTTGAAGACCTATTTGGGGAGAAATAACATGAATCAAAGCTTCCTAGAAGATATAGGCTCTGTTATAAATAAGAGTGGGAGTCGTAGTCCACTACATAGCGGCCGACAACTGACAACTCTCTGTCAGGGTTCTACCAGAAACCCTATTAATTAACTATGTATTTTAAAAATAAATTTATTCAAATTCGTTTAAGATTTTCCCTAACTTTATAACTGCATTAGTTGTCAATAAAATATCAATGTTAATAAATCTGTATCATTTCATTTTATCATTTTATACTATAGGGTCATGGCGCCAGTAAAGGAACCCTTAAGAACAGTTGCATTTTCAAAAATTATACACAAATAATAGGCAGTCGTTTTGTTATCTAGTTTTCTGTAGTATATAGGATATAATGTTCTCTTTCTGTCACCGAGTTGCGTTGTTTAGGCCCTT
Organism: Dorcus hopei; assembly: GCA_033060865.1. Lineage (NCBI taxonomy): Eukaryota > Metazoa > Arthropoda > Insecta > Coleoptera > Lucanidae > Dorcus > Dorcus hopei. Next base: position 28,169,785 of record CM065423.1, on the reverse strand, counting down.
TACTCATAAAAATATAAAGAGAAGTTATTCTTAAAATTGTCAAAAACACCAGCAAAGGAACACTTATACCTAATAAAGAAACATTGGAAAGCCAGTAAAGAAACAGAGTGTACAACAAAATTTATTAACTAGGTATGTAGGTAGTGCTATTACAATAATAAAACCTCTTCTACTGCTTTTCCAAAGAGTTTTGAGAATAATTGAAGCATTTGAGTTTTAGTGTAGGCTCCATTGTCTACAACCAAAAAAATAAATAAATTGCCACCCAATGAAGACACACATTCAAACCAATAAAGGAATAACTTAAAAGGGTATTTCTTTATAGCATATTCTAACTGTATGAAGCTAAAATTTGCAGTAAATCTTCTAAACGCTACAATTGTACATTAAAGAGGTAAAATATAGTAAGAATGTGAAAATTTTTTGAAATGCTAGTAAGGGAACATTTGTTTCTCCTCTACAATTATATTTTTCACAAGATCCCAAAACCCAAAAAATATAAGAATTTTTACAAATTGAGGTTATTTAACATTAAAAAACATTTAATTTTAACTATTGTGATTAACTGATTATTATAATACCATCGAAACTCGGTAAATATTGAAGGGAACTAAACTATTCCATTTTAAAAAGTAGCTTACCTACTTACTTACCTTACCATTTTCATGCACAGATCACATCTCAATCAACACTCTTACAAAGGAGAGTGAAAACCGTAAAAAGAAAATTGAAATAGCGCTTGTAAACTTGTGACTGGAAAGAAGAATATCCAATCAAGTGAGAAAAAATTGGCGGTACGTTTAAAATTATTTAGTTTTCTCAATGTATTTCACAATGTATGCATTGTTCCTTTACTGGGGTTAGGTTTTTTTTACTGGTGCCATGACCCTATCATAAAACATATTCTTTCCGGATGATCTTTGTTACTCTTCATGAAATCCTTTTGGTTAAAAGTGAAAGTTTTCCATCGGTACTGTATAATATATTTTCCCAAGTCAGAAACCGCACTCTTTTTTGAACTATTTTAAGAAATTTAAAAATTTGGTGCTAGTCGTTTTTGTTTGCAATGACATTTTAGGTCAAAAATTGGCCGTGCATTGTCTCGAATTAAACTTTTATTATTTTAAGAATTTTTAATTTTATTTCGTGCATTAGCCACTGTTTTTCAGAAGAAATTTGATTTTTTGTTTTTTGGTTTTTCTATTTTAATTACTTTTGTTGGCTCTTTAATGTCTATTATTAGTATTATTGTTTTGTTAAATCACCAGAAATATTCCATTTAAAAGATAAAATTAAAAGGTTTTTTTTGAAGAATATTTTCATGTTAACCAAAGTCAAAGACTAAGGGTTGCGTTGCATAAAAGATTTAAACCAGGATTAAATTTAAGCCTAATGTAACGTATGACACATTCTAACTGGTTTCATTTGTAAACTGAAATGTACAGTTAGCATACAAATACAAAATGATTGTTGTTTGCTTTTGAATTTCTTTTGTTTTGTATATATAATTTGTGAAATTCATAAAAGAACCAGGTATTTCTGAAATAATTCTTAATTAAAAAAAAACTCGTCGTACAAAGACTTAAAGGTTAATGTTTTTTAATAAATTGTTATTAAAAGTTCATGGTTAAAAAAGTTGTGAATCGTACATTACTTTTGCTTGGAAACCTGTTCGATACTACATATTTACTTATATTTTTTTTTATTTTACTGGAATTTAAAACCAATATCAATCAACACGATTTAATATAAAATGATAATCAGGTACGGCCTATCGTCCTGGGGAAATGCATCCTCTTATGGTTGAAACAGATCGAGTTCCTGCAGCTTAGGATGCTAAGTTTTATTTGTGACAACAATTTGCCAAGCGTAGACCAGTTAAAAACTAATATTCTTCCAGTGAATACGTTAATACTTGTGGACAGTTATTTCTCAAAACATTACAAATTGATGTTGGGACGTGAGCGACAGCCAAGGGTGAAATTGAGCTGCTACTTTCAGGTGCCCATAACTATAAACAAATAGGTGATACGGTTGATAGAACCAGGGAAGTGTATGTACCTAAGGTATTTAACATGTTATTACCCCATCTGTCTGACGTGAAAAACCGTATTAAAAAGTGGTTGCTCGGCATTATTAATTAATTGTTAACTTTTGTATTGCTATATTGTTTGTATACTATTGTTGTTTGGTTTATTTTTACTTGTTAGATATTTTCGTTTGATGTATTATTACTTCTTTTTTTGACATCAACTTGCTGATTGCTTGGCACTGACAAGGCCATGACTTAGGCCCAGTATTTCAGTTACAGTTTAACTTCAATCTTCAGTTTATTGCCATAGGAACAACAGTTCTTATAATTGTTACTATGGGAATAAATTAAAGATTAAAGTTAAATTGAGCGTGATAACGGAGCATTATGATTAGGTATTGTTATGATTAGGCCTTAATCTTTTGGTATTTCAATTATTATATTATTACTATTTGTAATCAATTTTTATATTTACAGGAAAAGCTTGTAAGTTACTTTTGCAATTTTCTAATTTCGGTTATTCTGTTTTTAGTCGCAGAGATTATATTTAAAAAGAATGAAGACTACAATCAAAATTTGATTCTTACAGTACATATTAAGCATATTGTTTTAACAGCCATTCATCAAGTTTAGTAACCATGGAATTTTAGATAAGAACTGATCTTAACAGTATTTAGGATAGGTCATTAATTTAATTAATTCATTATTTAATAATTCTAATACCTAATTAAGAGAGGTGTTACGCTGTTACTTATCTTGTAACACTATAAATTAGTTGCATTGCAAATTTGTTTTATTGTTAACCGATTAATTAACCGATTATTACTCACCATCGAAAAAATTCAACGAAATTTTAATTAAATCATAGTTACAACTAAAGCAGAATGTCGTCAACTACAATAGAGCAAATAAATGAAAATAATACATTATTCATTTGCTTGTGGTATTTTCTCTATGTTCATCCAAATTCCTCCGGTCGCTGAATTTAACAAAGCCTCAGGATCCAACACCAGTGGAACTATGGTACGCGAATTCATTTTGATCTTATAATTCCTGAGCAAAATCGTCAAACCGACTTTGGTCTGCATCACACCGAAACGCAAACCTGAAAAGCGAAAAAATATATTAACTTTGTTTGCACGAAATTACCTAGCTTATTTATGGTACCAATGCAAATTCGTGGTCCTTCTCCGAAAGGAAGGAACGTAAACGGATGTCTAGTTCTTTTGATTTCTTCAGTGAACCTGTCAGGATCAAACACCTCCGGATTTGGGTAGTGGTCAGGATCATGTTGTAGGGCCTGAACCGGAATGAAAATGCGATCACCCTTATGAAGAACTATGTCAGAGTCTGGAATTTTATAATCCTTGTTGCATTTTCGGATGAGATTAGGCACCGGAGGATATTTCCTGAGAGTTTCTGAAATATAATTAATTAATTACTTAGAATAGTTTATTTAGAAGAGTAAGCTTGCAAGACTCACCGTTAATCACATTCTCCATGTATGTCAATTCTAACATAGCTTCGTAAGTAAATTTACCACCATGCTTGCTTATAACTGAATTAATTTCATCCCTCATTTTCTGCTGGATTTTTTCATTTTGTGCCACTTCATCTAGACAGAACGACATGGTCGTCGAGGAAGTTTCAAATCCTGCAAGGTAAAAGAGGAATGCTTGGGCAGCAACTTCGTTGTCAGTAAGTGACACTTTCATCGATGTAACTTTTGCATCTTCTTCCGAAACTGCCCCGATGTTCTTCAGGTTAATCAACAGTTGCATGAAGTCCTTTCGCTTCACGTTATTCTTTTCACGGTAGCTCACAGTATCACGAACCACACCCGTAAAGAAATCTTCCATGATTTTTGGAGTAGTCCTTGCGTTGAAGTGTTTCATTGTGTCTGGATAAATGAAGCACAAAAATTGCACGAATCTACGCCAACCTGTGCTTTGAAAAAATTTTCTTCCTTGGCTCCTGAATTCTGTATCTGGATCGCGCAAACTGTTGCAGTCCAATCCAAACGCGCAAGTTCCTATGATATCGGTGGTGAGGCGAGCTAAAATATCTTTAAATTCCGCTGGTTCGTCCGGGCCATATTTATCCAAGACTGCATTTAGTTCTTCGGTCGTTCTCAGAACGAGCGGAAACATCATTTTCATTTTACCTGAGGTAAACGTGGGCGAGAGCTTTGCCCGCAGATTCCTCCATTTTGTTCCTTCCAATGAAAATAAGTGGGCGCTGAGGGGGTCAGATTTTTCGTTGTAATAGGATCCGCGATCTACAAAGTTGCTAAAGTCAACTTGCATTATGTGCTTTATTATTTCCGGGTCGAAAGGCACGTAAACCGGCGAATGGAAGAAGAAAACTCCCGCATGTTTTACCGCTCCTTTCGATTTCAACTTAAAATAGTGGCGGTCCAATTCTTCGCCGAAAGTAGTTTTTTGTAAAGCAGTTCCCCAAAAATTACCAAAAGGAAATCGTGGTTCTATGTAGTCCAAACCTACTCTCGCCCAGTGCATGTATCGCCATTTCATATAAGCGATAAATGTTAGTAAAGCAGTGGTGATTAAGATAATCGCATCTATTAACAAACTGTTAGTAATCTGCATGCTGGAAATATTATAAGATATGACATTAAATGGCAATAAGTAGCACATTCTTCTTACCTTTCTTTTTCGATACAACAAAGTAATTTTTAACAATGGTCCACACCTTACAACAACATGATCAATCAGATCGCACCACACCTGTTTTGATTTGTTTGATTTGTTATCATCGATTGCCAAATTTGTATTGGTGTAGAAGTAGTCAGGCAACATAATTTATACTGTAGGAAACGAGACGAAAATGAGCTGTCATCTTTGTCAGGTACTTATGTGATCCTTTGTAATAAAAATATCAAGGAGGAATGGGTCATCATCATGATAAACAACAAAATTTGCCGGTAATTATTTTGTTCTGATTCCTGATTAAAAATAATAATCAATGTCGACTTTTTAGGAATACAGTTAAGGTGAGCGACCACTGCGCGCGAAGTGAAGCTAAGCTGAGCGAAACTAAGTTTTTTGAAAATTAGCTGCCTAACTTCGCTTCACTTAGCTTTAGTTGCCACGTCCGCGTAAGATTACGATCGAGCTAATTTTCAAAAAAACTTAGTTTCGCTCAACTTAGCTTCGCCTTTACGCTTGCTGAAGATGCCTTTGATTAAACAACCTCAGTAGACAAGGACGACTGCACTTAAATGTTAAAAATTTTCAATTAAATGCATAAAAATATTTTCGTACACGTTTTCATGCATTTAATTTTCTCTAAAAATAAGTTGCATAACAACAGCAAATAGGTTTATATGTGCTAGTTAATTAATACTTCCTTCCATTAGGATTGTTATTTACAATAATATTTCAATCCTTCAATATTTTCAAATTTACACTTTTTATCTAATCTGAAATATGTAAAAATTAAAAGATAAAAATTCTATCGGAAAATTTGGAAGTATTAACAAGCCTGTAGTCGGATCTAAACAATAGCCGCTTTCGTTTCATAAGTGATCCGCAACTGATCTGAACTTGAACTTGATATGGAACTTGAACTTCCATATGATCCCATGGTGGTATGAAAACAACACTTTTGTATGGATCAGATCTATTCTACTCAGTGAGGGACCACACAGTTAATTTTTATTGATATTATTAAGTTCTTCTTCTCGTTGTTCAGTTTTTCCTATTGCTGTTGAGATTTTGATATAGTTTTCGAGATATTGCCAGTTGTTGAGTATTTTCTGTTATTTTGTTATGCTACTATTATTGCTTCTTTTACGAGTCCCCAGCATCTTCAACACCAAAACATACTTTTATAATAGCCGGGATAATAAGAGCCACCTGTGGATAATAATAACTTGACTCTCATTACTTCAGATAGCATTAATATTTTATGTATGAACATTAGAGAAAAAGCATAGATAAACGAAAAACAAATTATTAGAAACATAAAATATACGAACAACCTAGTAATATGAAATCAAAACATTGTGCAAAAAATAGTATCTGACTACTTACTTTCTCGATTAAAAATTACGAAAAATAACAACACAAGTCTTAATTTGAAACAAGTGCTCACTGTTATTATTACGCACTGTTTTTTTGCGATAAATTGATATTCCATGCGTCCTGGACAGGAAGCGGAAGTACTTCAATAAATTTCAATTTTTTTCGTTCCTTAGTTATACCTAAACCAAGCTGGCACTTATTACCCGCAGGCTCTTATTACCCCACACTCCCCTACATAAATTTAAGTAGAAATCAAATTTTGAATTAATGATAATATTAAGTACCTCATTTTCTTCCATTTTAAAAATCGAATCTTTTGCAGTATCCTTAATTTCTTGCTGCTATTTAATATATTTAAAAAGAAAACGAAATTCTTATCGTATTATAAACCATAGCATTCTCGATGAAGAAATTTGTCTTGGAGGGGGCTTAAAAATAATAATTGCAAGAATATACAAGGATACATTAAATAGGTAATAAAACTACGTAATATGAATTTATAGTGAACTAACATTACAAAACAAAATTAAATTAACGTGCTCCTTTTTTTGCAAAAACTGAAATTATAACATTAAATTTTAGTAACAAATAGCTGACTCTGGGGGGGGCTTCAGCACTCTTAGCCCGCGCCACCCCGTGGGTACACCATTGAAAGGAGAATGTTTATTGTAAAATATAACAAAATCAGACTGTTTTAAAAGCAACATAAACTTTTAAAAATTAAAAAAAGGTTGGCCAGGACACGATAGTAAACAATGCAAAAGTAAAAAAAATGTGCTCAGCGAAATAAACTGTTCAGTCAACAAAACAAACATGTTCAGTAAACAAATTTTACGATTATATATTAACAATTGCACGCAGTTATTGAATCAACATTCAAAAAGTGTTAAACGTTTTAGATTGACAAGAAAGGGTACCCAAGTTCCCCTCCCGATTTTAATGAAACTTTGTAGAACCTATGCAATCATATATATATATATTTTTATCTGTGGTGGTTGCCCAACGGGGTCCTAAGTCAAAGACTTGTCAGGACCTCAGGAGCGGGAGTGTATTTGAGTGTGTGTAAAGTGTTCCATGGCTTTGTTACTTCCAACCTTATCGCCGTTTAAGGGGAAGCATTGTCGAATTTTATCCCCAACACTGAAGGGTGCCTGAAGTCGATACCGACCACCCCCAAGAAAAATCCCGAGTGTGGTTCGAACCGACGACCATGCGATTGCAAGGCCGGTCCTCTTACCACTGGACCGTTCAGGCGTTTCAAAAGTACTTTCCGTTGTTGCCCAAATTTATTTTAAAAATATATAATGGCTGTCCCAAAATTAGTTAGTTATAAGATATTTGTAAATAACTCCGTAATTATAAGAATAAAAAGATATTCTTATATATGAAGATACATTACATCAAAAGGTTTACTAACTGCGGTATTAATAATAACTTTCCAGGGCACGGAGAAATGAACGAGTGCTCATCCCCTTTTCTTGTAAATGCCTGAAAATCGATTTTTAAAAAATAGCAGATTTTTCATGTACTTAAAATTTTTTTTTATTGAAGCGTTGATGGTCATGTTAGCTATACGGACACCATTTTCAGTAATTTTTCAATTTTAACATTGGGACTTTTAGTCAGCAAACATAGTCATAACTGTTACACCAACGACATCCTCTATAAGTGCTAATTATTACACTTAGGGTAGGTTTACAGAAAGGAAATCAAATATTTAATTACGATTAATTATTTGATTGAGCTTAAAATTCGTGTTGCCATAGAAATCAAATTGTTATACTAAGGCAACGCTAATTTTAATCTCAATCAAATAGTTAATCGTAATTAAATACTTGATTTCCTTTCTGTAAACCCACCCCTAGTGTGTTTTGATATGTGGCAGTTAAAATTAAATAGAAATATGATTCTGATTAATAAAATGCTTTAAGTAAAGGCTTACCTTGATCAATCCAAGGCCCTTAGAGTAAAGCATTCCACACACTGAAAGGAGTGCGGTAACGATTGCGATTACTGTAAAATAGAAAGTGCTTCAACGGTTGACAGTTGTAGTTTATCTCATCACACCGCCATGCCATTGAATCGCAATCGTTACCGTGACTGCCTCAATGTGTGGATCGCTTAACGGAACTCTATAACTACTTCTTAATTACCGTAACAATATATTATATATCAGAAATTGTGTTATTAAAATATCATTGTTAAAAAAGTTATGAGTCGTACATTACTTCTGCATGCAATCTGTTCAGCTCTATTTCCTTATATTTTTTATTTTTTAAATGTAATTTTAATTCAAAACAGTTATCAAAACGATTTAATCTAATCTGTATCACAAAATCTTTTAAGATTTTAAATCTTAATCTTTTAAGATTTTGTGATACAAATTTCATCGGACAAGAACCAACTGTAATTATGGATTTAATCTAAAATAATGACGACTGCATTCAAAATTTGACTCCTTGCGATTAACAGTAGGTATTAAGCATAACTTAACTGCCACTCATCAAGTTTAATAACCAACTAACTTTAGATATGAACTGACCCTGACAACAAGTCATTAGTTTAGTTAATGCTTTATTTAATAATAATTTTTAATAGGATTTTGCACATCTAATTAAGAGAAGTACTATGCTATTACTTACCTTCTAACCCTATAAAGTAGTTGCGTTGCAAATTTGTTTTATTATTAAAAAGTAAGCGACAATTATTAACCATCGAAAAAATTCAACAAAATATTAATCATAGTTATTATAACTAAAGCGCAAAATGTCGTCAACTACAATAAAGTAATGAAAAATAACACTTTATTTATTTGCTTGTGGTATTTTCTCGATGTTCATCCAAATTCCTCCGGTCGCTGAATTTAACAAAGCCTTAGGATCCAACACCAGTGGTACTATGGTACGCAAATTTATTTTGAACTTGTAATTCCTGAGCAAAATCGTCAAACCGACTTTGGTCTGCATCATACCGAAGCGCAAACCTGAAAAATGGATAAATATAGTAGCTTGTACGAAAGTACTTGACTTATTTATGGTACCGATGCAAATTCGTGGTCCTTCTCCGAAAGGAAGCAACGTAAACGAATGTCTAGTTCTTTTGATTTCTTCAGTGAACCTGTCAGGATCAAACACCTCCGGATTTGGGTAGTGTTTCGGATCGTGTTGTACGGCCTGAACCGGAATGAAAACGCGATCGCCCTTGTGAAGAACTATGTCAGAGTCTGGAATTTTGTATTCCTTGGTACATTTGCGTGAGAGATTAGGCACCGGAGGATATTTCCTGAGAGTTTCTATTAGAAATATAATTACTTAAAACAGTTTATTTAGAAGAATGTACAGGCAATACTTACCGTTAATCACATTTTCCATGTAAGTCATTTCTAACATACCTTCGTAAGTAAATTTACCACCATGCTTGGCTATAACTGAATTAATTTCATCCCTCATTTTCTGTTGAATTTTTCTATTTTGTGATACTTCATATAGGCAAAACGACATGGTCGTCGAGGAAGTTTCAAATCCAGCAAGGAAAAAGAGGAATGCTTGAGCAGCAAGTTCGTTTTCCGTAAGTGACACTTTCATCGATGTGACTTTTGCTTCTTCATCCGAAACTGCACCGATGTTCTTTAGGTTAATCAACAGTTGCATAAAGTCTTTTCGCTCCACGTTATTTTTTTCACGATAGCTCACAGTATCACGCACCACGCCCGTAAAGAAATCTTCCATGATTTTAGGAGTAACCCTCGCTTTGAAGCATCTCATTATGTCCGGATAAATGGAGCACATAAATAGCACGAACCTACGCCAACCCGTGCTTTTAAAGAATTTTTTTCCTTGGCTCCTAAATTCAGTATTTGGATCGCGCAAACTGTTGCAGTCCAATCCAAATGCGCAAGTTCCTATGATATCGATGGTAAGACGAGCTAAAATATCTTTAAACTCCACTGGTTCGTCGGGACCATATTTATCCAAGACTGCATTTAGTTCCTCGGTCGTTTTCAGAACGAGGGGAAACATCATTCTCATTTTACCTGAGGTAAACGTGGGCGAGAGTTTTGCCCGGAGATTCCTTCACTTTATTCCTTCCAATGTAAACAAGTGGGCGCTGAGCGGGTCAGTTTTTTAATTGTAATAGTTTCCGCGATCTACAAAGTTGTTAAAGTCAACTTGCATTATGTGCTTTATTATTTCCGGGTCGAAAGGCACGTAAATCGGCGAATGGAAGAAGAAAAATCCCGCATGTTTTACCACTCCTTTGGATTTTAATTGAAAATAATGCCGTTCCAGTTCTTCGCCGAAGTAGTTTTCTGTAAAGCAGTCCCCCAGATATTACCAAAAGGAAATCGTGGTTCTACATAGTCCAAACCGATTCTCGCCCAGCGCATATATCTCCATTTCACATATACGGTAAATGTTAGTAAAGCGCTGGTGATTAAGATAATCGCATCTATTAGAAAACTGTTAGTAATCTGCATACTGGAAATACATATAATATATGAAAATAAATGGCTGTGAATACCATAAGTAGTGTATTATTCTTACCTTTCTTTTTCGATACTGCCAAGTAATTATTAAAGAAGTTACATACCTTACAAAGACATGATTATGCACATCGCATAAAAATTGTTTTAATCTGTTTGATTTGTTATCATCGATTGGCAAATTTGTATTGATGTGGAAGCGGTCAGGCGACTTAATTTATAGCGTAAACGAATCGAAATTGAGGTGTCATCTTTGGCAGGTACTTAAGTGATCCTTTTTGTATAATCAAAATATCAAGAAAGAATGAGTCATTGTCGAGATGATAAACAATAAATTTACAGTCAATTATTTCGTTCTAATTCCTGATTGAAAATAGTAATCAACATAGACTTTTTACGGTTTCAATGTATAAGAACGAGTGCACTTAAACTAATTAAATGTACAACGCAAGTACTCAGATTTAATTATCGTAACAATTTATCTTCAAACTGTAAGTCGGACGCCACACCTGCGACTTCGCCGCGCGGTCACGCCGCAAGTTTTGTTTTCTAGTTCTCTTATGTGACATATCAAACCAGCGGCTTAACCACTACTATGACATGACACATAAGAGACCATAGAAAACAAAACTTGCGGCGTTCGCCTAAGATATTCTTTCATAAAATCAAAGTCAAAAATAATAATCACGCTATCAAAATAAAGCCCTATATGTCTGTACCTCAGAGGTAAAGAATCGTATCTCCATTTTCATAGATTTAGAGAAAACGAAGTTTAAAGTTTTAGAATGCAGTACAATAATGAAATAAAATAGCAATGCAACTTCTGGATTATTTTATTAAGTACCTAATTTAACTTACATGTTTTACATTACAACTAGCAGTAACATGTTCTACCGGATAAGAAATATGTAAACGCATTTAACCAAAAACTGGAGATACGATTCTTTACCTCTAAGGTACAGATGTATATTTCTAGTCGTAATAATTAAAATGAGAAGAACTAATATTTGCATAATCTTATTTATCAAATTATCGTGCTTCTGATTTTTGTAATGTCATGCAATTGAAGATGTGTTTAAATCTCAGTTTAGCATCTAGTGTTACTTCAAGGTTTCTTGCCTCATTAAATGATATCATGCAATTTGACTTTAATTTCAGTGACAATCTTATTCTTCTCGTTTATAATAAATTAACATCGCAGTTGAATTTCTAAGACTTCACACATACCATCGATATTAATTACGTTGGCAGCTTGAAGCAATTAATTCTGTGGAAAAAAACACGAAAATTGCATAATGGCAGCAAACTAATTATAATTATAGATTTCATTGTTAAGAAATGTAAATTAAATATTATAATATTTATAATAGTCCATTGATACATCCTTCTGTTAGGGCATTTTATTTACAATGTGTTAGAACCACACGTTTAACTAGAAGCGCAATTAAAATAATTATATCCCAGAACACAACTTTATTCTTCCACGGAATACAGAAGAGTGTACTAAAATACTCACACAAGTTCTTTGTCATAGTACTTACATTAACTTATTTTATTTAAATACATGATTCATAGATTAACGTTATTCTAGTTAGTGACATAACACATCATTGCCTAAATTCCACAACATTATAAATATAACAGGCCCTTAATTATTATAATTATAATTATTATAATTTTTTGTTCTTGCCTTCTAACAGGCCCTTAATTATTATTATTTTTTTGTTCTTGCCTTCTAACAGGCCATTAATTATTATAATTTTTTTGTTCTTGCCTTCTAACAGGCCCTTAATTATTATTATTTTTTTGTTCTTGCCTTCTAACAGGCCCTCAATTATTTTTGCTTTTTGCTTTCTAACAGACCCTTAGTTATTTTTGCATTTTGCCTTCTAATAGGCCCTCAGTTATTTTTGCTTCTAAAGTATTTCGGAACGTGTCCAACATTAATTTTTGAAAAGTCCAGGGTTAATACTTTTTTAACTCCGTCATGGTAAATATATTTGCCTGGTACTTCAATTCCCCTAGTAAGTAAGACACCCTTAGAAAATTTTAAATTTTCGTTGATAAGATTAATAACATTCACTACTAACGAATCCTTTTTTAATATAGATGTAGGTATCATGTAGCTTTTGCTCATTTTTGCTGGAATAATTAGATCTTTATTAAACCTACCCGTTACTAGCACTAATGCGACATTTTTAGGTGGTACAAGAATATTATCTATTAAAGCTGATGTCTCTTGCACAATTGCAATAATTATTTGACGATTCGGTGTGCGACGCTGGGGATACCGCCGCCGCGCCGCTCTCTACGCTCTGCAGCACGTGCATTGCACCTACATTCTCCGTACGTTAGAATTTCGTTATTTGTGTAAGCTGACCCTGACCTGCACACTCCGAAAACTGTTAAGACACTGAACGTGCGTTGGTTGCTTGTCGTAAAACAATAAACCATCTGGGAATTTATGGCAAGGGATCGCCCGCCCGAATGACGTTCGGTACGAGGGTGTAATAGTAGATAAGAAAATCAGTGGCCTCGAAACAATTTTAATTGATTTTTGTTTGAATTTTTTCCTGGAAAACGAAAGCCGTAGCACCCTCGAATGTAGGCTTTTTTACTCTACAGAGTGTTCTCAATACGTGGTTTGAAGGTGTCAGTTACCTAACATCCTGTATAATGATTGAGTTGCGATGAACTTTTTAGGTAATTACCTTCTGCATTCATATTGCTCCAGATTTGTTAATCCTAGATTATTTCCTATAGAATTAATAAAGTAATTTTACTTCTAAATAAAAATATCACATAATCTCTTTATTGGCCAATTAAGAGTTACAATCTGTACATATATTTATATGTATTGAAACAAATAAGAAGAAGAAATAGATTATCACCTTAAATTTATGTCAGTAATGTTTAAAAACAACTCCAATAACAATTTTAATTTTCCCGTAATAATCTCTCTTAAATCAAGCAATCATTATGTTTTTGTATCCTAAACAAAAATGTTGACAAGGTGATAAACATCTTGTGAATCATGTTTTCAGTGATAAAATAGCTATTGAAAAATGCGCACACGTAAGATAGCAACTTTTAATTACATAAGTTATAAATAACAGCATAACTTCAAATTCTGTAAAAATTAGATCTAAAATTGTAGGTATTTAATAAATAAAACTGATAAAACGACATTTACAGTTATTAGTATACGAACTGATAAATTTACCATAGCATAGATGATTATCCCTACGTTAGTCGCGCGGTCTACGATCGTAGACCATGTTTTTTTAAATTGTGATATTTTTGACGAGGTAACGAGCGTCTAAATAAAAACCTGGTCAAGTAGGTTGTGATCGAGAATTTATCCATTGCATTTACATAGCAGAATTACTAAATGTAGCCTACTTGACCAGGTTTTTATTTAGACACTTGTTATTATTTGCCCATGCGTGCCTTTCAGTAGCTATTTGTTATATACTGTTTTATCGAATTGGTAACTTCATTGTGTTCTGTGAGATTCTCAGTGCAAGTTTTTCCAGTAAAAAGTACGCTTGGTCTACAGGTGTAGACCGCGCGCCTATCTGTGTTACATATTTTGTGTTTAATCAGTTTTAAAGTTTTGTGAGTAAATAAACTGTTTTTAGAATCTTTTATTTATTCTTTTGTGCATACGTTGTTTTCTTCTTTCAATAATTCAGGTATAAATATGTCAGCTTTGAAGAAACGACGCATTGATAGGTCCTCCAACCCAAATGTTGGATGCAGTGGTATAACGAATTATCAAGCGAGGATGAAATGCATAATTCAGTTCATTGTTCTCCCACCACAACAAGTACAAATCTATTCATTTAAAATCAATTTAGTCCTTTTATATGGAACCCAAAAAATTATTTCCGAATACATTAAAAAAAAGCACACTTATATTAACAATTATAAACAATTTTTAAAATGGTCTACACCTGCTGTAGACCGCGCGTCTAAACTCGTTACAGAAACTAGCGCGCCTAACGTAGGGTTATACAGACAGGTAGGTTCGGAATTTCTTGTTCAGAATTAAACTCAAAAACAAATAAATTATTATAAGTAACTACATTTCTAAATTTTTATTTTTATAATCAAAAGTTTTGCATTTATAAATTCGAAACCTTGACCGAGTTCTTGTAAAGGTTGTGTAGTTACAGTAAATAAAATTTCAATATGTATATAGTATGTGGCATTTTATTGAATAAGAATTGTTTAAAATTAAGCAGAGATTTTAACACAAAGTGATCGTCTTATGAGTTTTTCATTTTTGACTTGAGACTACAGAGATTTGGAGAATAGATAATAGAAAACCTACAAAATTATTAAAAGCACAAGTAACATAATACCCTATAGACTATTACAAATAAATATTTTCCCCTGGTAGTTTAATATCAATAATTATATACATGCACTTTATACAGTGACTTTCATAAAGTTCGTAACAAATGGGGAAAATTTTTATTATTGTTTTTTGTGAAAAAATTTTAGTACAGTTAGTTCGTGCACCAATCAAAATGAAAGACAACACAATGCCATCCAACCACTCGTTTAAAATGTGGCTGAAAACTTGAAAAACAGAAAGTCTCGAAAATGAAAAATTGCGATAATTCAAAAGTTATCAATCTTTTTGTTCTAGAATCGATGTACTCAGATAAAATTAAGTGTAACGAACAACCTACAGTGTTTAAATACAATAATTTGCTAGAATTATGACCAAAAGTCCATTTTCTTGGAATTTTATTTTATGTGATCTTAAAATTAAAATGCTGTTTTGAATCCTTCAAAAACAAATATAATCTCGTTCCTTGATCTGTGTATACTAAGATAAATATCACTAATCTGAAAATATTACTTTAGATAGGACGCTTTTTACAAAAAATAGAAATTTCGCTTTAAAAAACACGTTTTTGTTACATTGCGTTTTTAAGAAATAAGAATAAATTGTTTTAATTTATTTTTTGCATAATAGAAAGCTAAGATGTAAATATGCTCTTTTTATAGAAAAAATGTTCTTTACAGCATATTAAATGCATACTTCTGGCCTTTTGAAAAGTATTGTACATTTTAAGCGAAAACTCGTAAAATAGTGTTAGCCATGACGTGAACTTAACGTCAACAAGCGAAAACATCAGTTGGTTCGTTGATATTTCTTGTTCATAGCAAAGTTAATCTTTATACATGTTCCGTTAAAGACAAAGTTGACTCAACGAGAAATATGAACGAACCAACTGATGTTTTCGCTTGACGTTAATTTCACGGCTAATATTATTTTACGGATTATCGCTGAAAATTCACAATATTTTTCAAAATACCAGAAGTATACATTTAATATGCTGTAAATGACATTTTTTGTACAAAAGAGCATACTTACATCTTGCCTTTCTATTACGCAAAAAAGAAACGGAAACAATTTATTCTTATTTGTTAAAAATGCAATGTAACAAAGACGTGATTTTAATAGCGAAATTTCTATTTTTTGTAAAAGGCGTCCGATTTGAAGTAGTACTTTCATATTAGTGGTATTTATCTTAGTAAACACAGATCAAAGAAAGAGATGATATTTGTTTTTGAAGGATTTAAAGCAGTATTTTAATTTTAAAACCACATAAAATGAAATTCTAAAAAATTTGATTTTTGGTCAAAATTTTAGCAAAATATTATATTTAGACGCTGTAGGTTGTTGATTACACTTAATTTTATCTGAGTGCATCGATTCTAGTAGGAAAAGATTAATAACTTTTGAATTATCGCAATTTTTCATTTTCGCGAATTTCTATTTTTCAAAATTTCAGCCATATTTTAAATGACTGGTTAGATGGAATTATGTTGTTTTTTATTTTGATTGATGCACGAACCAACGGTAGTAAAATTTTTTGGCAAAAGTCAATAATAAAAATTTTTCCCATTTGTTACGAACTTTATGAAAGTCACTGTATAAAATTGTAAGACAAATGATTAGCTAGTTTCCTTATTATTTATTTATTCTCCTGCGAATGTATTTTCTGAATGTTCATCCAGATACCACCAAGCGGACTGTTCAAAAAATTGGTGGGATCCAACTTGAGGGGGACAGGAGTCTTTGGATCTAAAGTGAAGTTGTAATTCTTCAGTAATACTGAAAGACCAATTTTAACTTGCATCATTCCAAAACGTAGACCTGTAAAAAACGATTGCCCATTATGACAGAAACACAATCAGCACACTAAATGCATAAGACAGGATACACAAATTATATCCAGAAATTTGGAATTAAGGACAGGAAAAAGCAAAATGAAGAGAAAAATCTGGAGTACTCTATTTAATCAATTTCAAAATAAAAACGCCATACCGATGCAGACGCGTGGCCCTTCCCCAAAAGGTATGTATGTATACGGCCGTCTCTTGTTCTTATTTTCCTCTGTAAACCTTTCCGGGTTAAAAGAATCCGGATCTGGATAATATTCCGGATCATGGTGCAAACCACCTACGGGTATTAAAACTTTAGTGCCCTTCTTTAAAGTTACATCAGATCCCGGAATGGTGTAGTCCTTGGTGCAAACTCTATTCAAAACTGGCAACGTGGGATATTTTCTCATTGTCTCTAAAACAAAAAATAAATGTTTGCTTTAGACTTAAAATAAAAAATGGAAAAAGCGTACCATCAACTGCCATTTCCATGTAGCGCAACTCTGACAATGCTTCATAAGACATTTCTCCTCCAAATCTGTCTAGTACTTCATTAATTTCGTTTCTAATTTTTTGTTGAATTTCCTGATGCAAAGACAGTTCATACAAGCAAAAGGCCATCGTCGACGATGACGTTTCAAAACCGGCCAAAAAAAAAATGAACGCTTGGGCAACCATCTCATTGAAAGTTATTTTATCACTCGCGTTTCCCACTTTCTCGTCATCATCGTTCACTGTTCCTGTGTTCTTTAGTTTCAACAGTAATCGCATGAAGTCCTTCCTGTAAACATTAGTTTTCTCTCTATAGTCGACGGTGTCTTTCACCATCTTCATGAAAAAATTCTCAACTTCCGGAGTAGTTACGTTATATTTAAAACATGCCATAAAGCCGGGCCAAATGAAGCTAAGAAGGTCCGTGACGTTTTTCCAAAGTTTGTCATTTTTAAATACTTGCTTCCCAACTTTCCTGAACTCTGTGTCAGGATCTTTGAGACTATTGCACTCGATGCCGAACGCGCACGAACCAATAATATCAGTGGTCAAGCGTGCCAAAACGTCTTTCATCTCGAGTGATTCGTCTGGCTTGGTTTCGTCCAAAATAGAGATGAGTTCTTTAGCCGCTGTTACCACTGTAGGAAACATCATCTTCATTTTGTTAGACGTAAATGTAGGTGTCAGTTTCACCCGCAAATTTCTCCATTTTTGACCCTCTAAAGAAAAGATGTGCGCGCTCAGAGGGTCAGTTTCCTCGTTAACATAGATGCCTCTATCCATAAAATGATGGAAATCTTTTTGCATGACGAGCTTTATGATTTCTGGATCCACTGGAATATACGTTGGTGCTGTTAAAAAATATATTCCGAAATGTTTCTGACCTTTCGCCTTCATTATGTTGTACCACTCTGTTACTTTCCCGCCGAAGGAGACCCTCTGGGTGAAGATGTCATAGGTATTCCCCAGAAGAAGAGTCGGTTTTGGACTTTCCAAGCCTAGTCTCTCCCAGTACGTATAGTGCCATTTTAGAAGGAGATAAACAATAATTATTATTATTCCGATGATGATTGTGATATCCATAGAGCTTCCCGTTTACCAACAAAACAACGCAACAAACCAATATACAGTACGCTACTTACTAATACGTAATATTAAAACTTCAACCTCAGATTAGATTAAAAAAATGCTTTATCGTAGATAAAAAAATATTTTTGCCTTTAGTAATAAGCGAATGAAATGAATGCGAATAAAAATAAGATTACATTACATTATTTTGGCAATTAAATCTGTAAGAATTTGAAAATTACCTACGGCCACACAAGAAAGCACTTTTAAGTTTGCTCACCACAGACCTTGCGTGCGTATTTCAACCTTCGGTGAAAATTACGTAGTTACAGCATGAGGTCATTCAATAATAAACAATTGTTGAAGTTTGCAAAAGTGTGCCGAAATTAAATAGGATACTCATGCGTTACACGATCTCCATCTTCCGGGCACAACTTCAAATGACAAACTTTCGCGCAGGTAAGATTTCTGTTACTAAAGTGATTACCTATATATTTTTCTAATTATTTATAAATTTAATCCAATCATATTTTGAAAAAGAAATAATAAGGGACTGAAGTTTGCCGAGCAAATTTCATTGTAGTTTCATCCACATAACTAGTATTTACAGTTGGTTCTTGTTCAAATTATTTTTAGATTAAAAAAATCAAGTTACTTTTCAGTTTCCGTTGACAACCTTGTTTATTTTGACAACGTGTTTATATTTTTCACTTCTGACGAAGCTGTCGAACGACTGCGAAACGTTAAGTGTATAGTGCGCGATTTAGTGTCCGCTTAAAAGATTTTGTATCACATAACTAGTGATTCAAAATTTTATTTTATTTATTACAGACGTTTGTATTTATTAAGTACACATTTCAGTTTTTTGTCCGTAATTAATCAATTTATTATGAAGGTCTTCTTGCACTACTTTAGTAATAGAAGTCTTCTTAAAATGAATAGTATGACAGAAGTTTATTTCAAAAATTAAAAATAGTGTAGACTGAACCATAATAATCAGTGTATCTAGCACGACATAGCACGTACCTACAATTTGTATTATAATGCAAGATAATATCATCCTAGATACGCTTATTGTTATGATGACTCTTTGTGTGCAATTGTGAAAGTCAAAGTAAATATACAGGGTGTTAAAAAGTGTTACAATCCTGGAACGGAGGGGGTTAGTAAGGCCCAAAATATGCAGAAAAGTCTTAATGAACATGGGTCTGCAAATGGACGGTTTCGGAGATACGAAACATTTTGCGTTTATACAATTTTGTTTAAATTTATGTACAAACAAATAAACTAACAATATTTAAGAACAAATAACAATTGCAGAAAGTCAAATGAGATGTTCAAAATGCGGCAGAGAGACGTCTTGGCTGCTGTGAAATGGAGGGAGGGCACTATCCAAAAAAACATTTCTTCAGAGAAATAGAGAAATGAGTTTAAAAATTGTTATTTTATATTAGTTTTACTTTTCTTCTTCATTTGTGCATAATAAGGGTTCAACTGATTTAGATCATTTGATTAAAATCACGTTTAAAGTCACTAATTTTAATTAAACAATTTTTATTTAATAAGAGAAACATGATTTTTAAAAATTTGTTTAAAGTTATTAATAAAATAAAAAACTTTAATGAAATTTAACATTGTTTGAATTGGCTTCCGATTGGAACTGCGTCACGTTGGCTTCTTCTACTGCCGACGTTTCGTTCTCCTTTGCAGAAGTGGCTGTTTTATTCCCTTGGGCAAAAAAACTTGGCCAATTTAATGTTCCGTTTAACCTCCATCAAAACCGTTCGCAAAATAAAAATGTCATGTTGACAGTTAAGAATAATTTAAAAATTTTAAGCTTTTTTCAGTTAAAATAGTTGGGTCGTGCAAGAAATAGTATGTATGATATCTATTCACTCTTTATCCTCGTCTCAGTAGGCCGTGTTCTCGTTTCGTTAAGTTGCTGGCCTAAATTTTGATAGATGCCAGAGTCTGACATGAAAAATATTAATGACAATTTCACACCACTAATCTGACTATGTTGCCAAATATTATACAAAGGAGTACTGACTGTGGCACCGTGATTAAATTAAAAAAACAATTTATGACACAATTAATTACACGATATTTTGTGTATTGTCAATCGTCAATATGCCTAAAATAATTGCCCGGGAAATAAAACTAGCTCTTTAAAAGTTTTTAAGCATTACAAAAAAGGATAGGCCTGACTTCAACGATCAGCAAATTATAAATAGATTGTCAGATATATACGGAGTAAGTGCTTGAATATGTAATTAGATAGATTCACAATTTCTAATTTATATTTTAGGTTTTGAAATGGACAATTCGGCAAATTTTGAAAGACGGACTCGACAATTTGAAAATTTCTGTACCTGGCAAACCCAAAAAGAAGGACGTTTTCACAAATTACGTATTTCGAAAAGATTTACAACGACTAATTTGGCAATATAATTTAAAAAATGAATATATCACTTTGGACAAATTACTCACAGACACTCGCGATTCTTTGGAATTTAAAGGAGGGAGAACAACGTTATTCAAAATTATGAAATCTATGGGTTACAAACACAAAATGGTTAACGGACGCAAAATTTTATGTGAACAAAAACAAGCCAAAATTTCTTTTTTTGAGAAAATTCTTATAGTTTCAAAATTCTAGTGAAAATATAATATTCCTTGACAAAACCTGGTTCTACCAAAATGGGTCTGCGGTTCGCCGATGGATATACGAAACTGATTTGAAAAGTAACCCGGCCAAAATTAAAAGTGAAAGGAAACGTTTTACAATTTTGCACGCGGGATCAAAACTGGGCTTTTTGGAAGGGTGTGACTTGTTACTCGACACGACGAACAATGACTACCACAAAAATATGAATGCGGAAATTTTTCAAAATTGGGTGGTTAATCAGCTTATTCCTGCATTAGTTAAATAGCAGAGTAAATGTGTGGTGGTGATGGACAACGCACCGTACCGTTCGATGCAGTTGGACAAACCACCCGCGTTTTCCTGTAAAAAAAGCGAAATGCAGGAGTGGTTGGTTAAGCGCAACGTCAAAATTAATCGAAATTTAAAAAAAGGGAGTTGTGGAAACTAATTAAACCTTTTAGAACAAAAAATACAAAACGCTACGTACCTAACTGACGAAATTTTGAAAGAGCACGGGTATGAAGTTCTTCGATTGCCTCCATATCATTGTCAGTATAATCCTATTGAGATGGCATGGGGGCAATGCAAAGGCTTTTATAACAAACAAATAAATTCGCAACCAGTATCGAAAGATAAGGTTCCAAATTTTTTATTATATATATCAACGACATAATTCACACCTCTAACACATTAAATTTTAATACTAATCTAACTCTCTATGCAGATGACATATCATTAATTGTCTCAGATAAATCTCAGGATACTTTAACCAACAACTGTTGCACGCTACTTCAAACAGTATCAAATTGGTGTACGACCAATGATTTGCTATTGAATTTAAATAAAACACATAGTATTACGTTCCATAATAGACAAAAACCAATTAATATCACAAATTTAAATGTAAATGGACAAACCTTATCTAATAAAGAAACTATAAAATTTTTAGGAATCACCTTAGATAAAAATGTTAGCTGGAAAATACACTGTGAAAATTTGTGCTCGAAACTAAATTCAATTTTTTATCTTTTCAAATGTCTAAGAACAGTTCTCAGAACGGCCCAACTAACCAACCTTTACTATGCTCATGTGCAAAGCAGGTTAAATTATACCATCTGTCTGTGGGGGGAAGTAGTTCTTCTAAGAATGTTTTTATTTGCCAAAAAAAGATACTTAGATGTATATTCAGTATTAAGAGAACTGAATCTTGCAGAAATGTGTTTAAAAATTCTAATATTTTAACGCTTACATGTCTTTTCATTTACAACTTGTGCATCCACATCCATCAAAATAAAGCCAAATACATTTTAAATAACACAATCCATCACCATAATACACGAATAAGTTCAAGCTTTCATGCACCCTCCTACAGATTGAATGTAAGTAAGCTTAGCACTAATGTTCTGGGTTTGAAATTGTATAATATGTTACCCGTCAGTATTAAGGATCTCAATTCAATCCAGTTATTCAAGAAACATTTAAAAAAATTTCTGGTAGAACGTTCTGTTTATTCAATTGATGAATTTTTCCTCTTAAGGTAATTATAGTTATATATGTTTATGTAATATTACCTATTTTGAACTTGTATGTATGCATATGTATGTTAAACAGGTGTATTCTATGACTTGTAATATCTGACAACCACCTCAGATGGTGTACTTGTAGCTATCTCACTACTGTACTGACGATGCCAATTTACATTTTGTAAGTGTACCATGGGCTTAATAAACTTATTATTATTATTATGTATTGAAATTTATTTTACATAAATAATCTATAATAATAATTAAAATGCGTGATGAGCAATTTCCAATAGCAATGGAATTCTTAACAAGTTACAACCGAATTAAAATCACGTCACATTTTGCTTTATTACGATTTTAATGTACTAGTGCTGGGTTTCATAAAAGCCAATTAAATTTAATCATTGGTTAAGAATAATCATTCCTATACGTTCAGCACATGTAACCATAGTAACGTTTACTTTTAACGTATGATTAAATTTAAGTAACGTTTATGAAATCCACCATAGGACTTTTAAACTAAATTTTAAAGTACTAGGACATTAAAGATGTATCTTTTACCTACTATAAATGGTCCGAAAAACGTCATTTTAGAAACCAGTATGAAATGAACTTAATTAATTAATTCGTTATTCACGCTAATTTATTTTGAGATTTGTCAGTAAAGATCTTTGTGTGTGTTAGAATTATTAATAACATAATTTAGAGCCGTTTTTTGGTGGTGCACTATTTTGAAATTATTTGGTATGTTTCGAAATGTGCATTTTTTAGCGATTAAACAATGACGTCATGTTTTGAAACAGCTGCATATATTTCAAAACGCTGTAAAATTATTTTTTGAAATTATTTCAAGATGGAGTGGGGGTTAAAAGTAACAAGTTCAGTGCTACTCATAACCCGCAAACCGATTGTGTTTTGAAACGGTAGCGGGATCATCATAATGACGTCAAAATTAAGATAGTTTTGAACTAGGTTACTAAAGAGACAAGGTTGCCTGGTAACTTTCAACGTCATCACAACGTCACTCAGTAGGCCCATTTAAATGCATTTACACAAATAGATGGCCTACTGCATGATGCGTCACTCCACGAGTTACCAGGTAACCTTCTCTCTTTAGTAACCTTGAGTTTTGAAACAGCACCCTTCAGTTTTGAAACAGTTTTTGTACGCCAAAAAGCGGCTTTGATTATTAATAATTATAGAAATCTTCCTTCCCAAAGTGTTAAATCGTAAACAATAGGTAGAGATGGCACGAATTGTACAAGATTGCACCGTCAATAATAATTTTATTTACTCTTGTGAACGTACCTCCCTGAATAGGGTGCAATATTTAAGTAGCAATTAAAAAGATAGGAGTAATAATTTAATCCAAATTAGACCCCAACAAATAAAATTTTAAATTTTAACTAATGTTTTAAAGTGAAGTCAATAGATGGCACAACTAGGCAAAATTATGTAAGAAAACATAATTTTTAAATTCAGACTTTATTCAGTACATATTTATACATCATTTGGACGTATTTCACTGATTGTATATAAATAAATAATTGTTCAAAAAGAAATTTTAAGATTTTCTTGATAATAAAATTAAACATATCTACAGGAACCTGTAGACGGTGGCAATGTTTGCGTTCAGATTGCCGCAACACGTGCTGGTAGCTTGCGCAAATAAATTTTTTGTCGATTTAGGCGGCTGCCGTTTTGTTTCAAAGCCACCGTCGCAGTTCCTTGTCGGCATTGGGATGGCTTATAGTACGATCGAACGTGGTGCTCCTAACTCGACCGATTACAGAGTTTACATAAGTAAGTAGTACTCGGAGATGAACTTCAACTCGTAACCTTAACCTTCGCACTCGTTTTTCATACCGCAGATAAATCTTCTCATGTAACAAATTCAATTTTTTCTTTCTTTTTAAATTAGGAGATAAAAATGGCCCCATCTCACCTCTACACGATGTTCCTCTGGTAGCCGATGCCAGCAAGAAAATTTACAATATGGTGGTTGAAGTGCCTCGATGGACCAACGCAAAAATGGAGGTAAAATTCACCCCAAACAATTGCTCGATGTGAATCTGGTTAACTCTTCTCACCCTCAGATTACCATGAAAGAAACCCTGAACCCGATTAAGCAAGACGTGAAAAAAGGAAAGCCGCGATACGTGGCTAACTGCTTCCCTCACCACGGGTACATCTGGAATTATGGGGCTCTACCTCAAACTTGGGAAAACCCCGAGCATTTAGATGATGGGACTGGCTGTAAAGGAGATAATGATCCCATTGATGTCATTGAAATTGGATATCGAGTAGCAAAACGTGGGGAAATACTCCATGTTAAGATTCTGGGGACCATCGCGTTGATAGATGAAGGTTGGTTGTTCTTTATTATTCAGGAAGTCACCTTGCATGTGTAGATGAAAGTGAAAGGTCACTTGATTGACATTAATGTTATTAGAAAGTTAGATTGCATGCTGGAAGTTATTTTTGTGAATTTTCAATTATGATGCCTGGAGTTAATTCATGCTTTATTGTGTACTGTTGATTTTAGTTGACCTACTTAAAGAAAATCAATAGACTCTGATAAATGTTTTCAGATAAACATGTGTTCAGCTTAAAATGGTTTTAAATTTGTTACATTGTTACATTTTTCTTTTTGGTTGAGGAAGTAAAGGGATTTTATCATTAAGTACATCATCATTTGCTGATAATATGTTTGTAATTATCGCACAATTCTTTGAATGCACAGATAAGCCATAAGTGTTTACTGTTCAAATTGTTGTAACATTAAAACTAAGTCTCTGAATTTTCCAAAAAATAATACTACTATAAATTTTCAATGTGTGAACTAACATTGTGGAAAAGAAATCTGGAACATCTCAAGTATTTTCTTTTTGCAAAAACGCTTGGACAAGTCAATTGTTATTATAAATTTGCCATAATTTGAAATAAGAAGTGATCAAATGAAAAACGAATGGCGATGCAACCAAACAAGCACACATGCATTTAGTTCAACCACACGGACATTCGTTCAGTCACTTTTGACGCTTCTATTCGAACTTAACTTTAATTTGAAATTAAAACATCCAAGGCAAGAAAAATGTTTTATTAAAAAAAAAATTAAAGAAAAATGTGCACCAAGATACTTTTTAAGTACTTATACAGCTGGCGTGTTATTCATGTCACAATTGATTGACAATTAGTATTAAGATAACTTTATCCAAGACATGCATTTAAATTCCAACGCCTATTCTAATTCGTTTTTAATATTGATCACTTCTGACGAAGCTGTCGAACGACGGTGAAACGTAAAGTGTTATAGTGCGCGATTTAGTGTCCGCTTAAAAGATTTTGTGATACAAATTTCATCGGACAAGAACCAACTGTAAATATGAAAATTATTAACTTAATCAAATCTTTTGACCCTTAAAATACGGACTCTGTATAACTATGTAATTGATTTTACTATAATAAGAAAATCATAGAAGAAAGAATTCTTTGAATAGGTGCAAATTATTGTAATCATGCGACTATTTTTAGTAAATTTTAAGCACGTTTTTTTAAATCATAGGTGAAACCGATTGGAAACTCATAGCTATTGACGTAAATGACCCTCTCGCTGATCAAGTTAACGACGTCCCTGACGTCGAAAAACATTTCCCAGGTCTTTTAAAAGCGTCGGTAGAGTGGTTCAAAATTTACAAAATTCCCGACGGAAAACCCGAAAACCAGTTCGCTTTTAATGGCGAAGCGAAACCGGCCGCTTTCGCCCATAACATTGTAGACGAGGTACACAACATCTGCTACTTCAGCTCTGAATAAAAATGTTGATTCGCTATAAATGAATTGCAGGTTCATAAATTTTGGAAAGCACTTGTAAATAAGGAGGTTGATGCGAAAGGAATTTCTTGGTAAAATCTGAGCATCGTCGGTTCTTAGACCTCAAATTAAAAATGATATTGTTTTCAGCGTGAATACAAGCATTGAAGGCAGTCCCTTCAAAGTTACCTCTGCTGAAGCTGCTGAAGTAGTGAATAAAACTCCAGCTCTTGGAACACCTCATCCGATAGAACCAATAGGTACAAAGCGTTTTAACACTAATTGTTATTCTATTTTTCTAATTACTTTCAGTTAACAAAATGCATTTCATCAGACCATGTGGTTATAAAAGCAGGCTGTAAATAAGCTAATGTAAATAACTTTTATTTTCGTTTAGTTTAATCGCTATTTCAAGTATTATTTTGCTAATAATGTTTTTCTTTGTTGTTTTTCAGTGGACAAATGGCATTACGTTCATCTAAAGTAAGAACAAAAAGGCTAACTTAATGTTCTATGTTCCGCTACCTTATTAGTTATAAGATATTATTTGTGATGTTGTAGCATTTAATTTTATACACAGGACACAATAGGAAAGCAGTTTTGTACAATGGTTGTAAGAGGAAAATAAACACGCACGTGGATTTTAGAGTGTCTTAATTCTCTAATTTATTTTAAATTTGCCCTGTTCATTTTTGTTGTAAAAAGTAGAGCTGGCAACGGTTAACCGATTTTGGATATTTTGGATATTCGCGGTGTACAGCATGTCACTCATGCAAATAGAGTTGCATGAAAAAAAATTTTTTGACTTAGATTCACATTCAAGTTATGCAACTCTATTTGCATAAATGACATGCTGTACACCCCGAATATCCAAAATCGGTTAACCGTTGCCAGCTCTAGTAAAAAGCGTTAAATTTTTTGTGAAGTTTTAATTACATAATTTTAATTTATAATATAGTATTTGTATTTGTCTTTGAAATGTTTTATATATTGTACTTTATACAGTGTGGAAGAAAAGTCTGGAATACCTTATATATTTTCTTTTTGCAAGAACGCTCGCCACGCCAATTATTATAAATTTGCCTTATTGTGGAGTGGTTAACTTATTTGTACAGTTGCTTGACGTTGGAGTACAAAAATGATTTTAATTTTTAAAGGAAAGCCCCATTTCTTTATTACTAGCTATATAAAAAAATTTTAAGGTACATTTTTTGAAATTAGCAAAGTCTAGAAAATATTTTAATAAATTACTTATTTTTAATTGAAACAAAAAAAAATGTTTCCCATTTCCAGTGTCATTAGACACTGACCTAGGTGTAAAACGATTTTCGACATTGTTTCTTGTCAAACATTTTATTAGACACAGTGCATCTGCATTGATAATCCATAATTAGTATTTCTCAACTGTTTGGTTTGTCGTCATTCATTTATCGTTTGCCGAACAGGCTCGGAATTAAATATTCCAAAAAAGTTACTTGCTTTTCATTCCAAATATTGAGCAAAATCAACCAAAATTGTCGATTTTAAAAATTAGGTAAAAGCGCAACTTTCATGAGTTTCGCGAGTAAATATATTTTAAAATTTACAAAAACAAACAACTTTTCTAATCTTACTAAAAAATGTAAATTAAAACAAAATTGATTTGATAATATAATTATAGGAAAATATAACTAAACTATTTTTCTAGGACGCAAATCTTCAATCATTGTCGATCACAGTGTATCATAGACTACTCTAATAAAGTTTTCTATCGTTTCTAATAGAATAGAACCCGCAGACACCCGCTATCAGGAAAAACACTGGAAATGCTCGGTTTGCGGAAACGTGGAAAGGGTGGAAAGTCACTTCTATTACACCTATCTTTAGAGGGGGGGGGGGCAGTAGCCCCTCTGCCCCCTCTGATTAAACCCTTGTATATGGTGAGGAATGATTTTAAATTTTACACGTGTTGCACAGAATGTTCGCTAGATGTCACGACATGTCTTAACTTTGAATCATAACCGGCTGAATTCATATTAGCTCATTTCATGGATGGCTCAGTTGAAATCAATTCATTTTATCAGTAGATCAACTTAGGAAGAAGTGATTTGCATCAGTTTCATTTAACGGATCCTAATTAGAGGTGGGCGATACGGGAAATTGTGTATCGAATTTCGATACGATTTCTGTATCGATACGTATCGATATATCGAATGTCGATACGTATCGAGTATCGGGTACCGATACGTATCGATATATCGATACGTATCGAGTGTCAACTACCGATACGTATCGATATGTATCGAGTATCGACTACCGATACGTATCGATATGTATCGACATATCGGATCGATATGTATCGATATATCGATACGTTTCGAAATATAAGTTTGAAATATTGAACAGAGGCTTAAAAAATACGAGATGAAAAATAGAGCTGGAATAAGTTTAAATAATAACGCCGAATATTCGACCATATAAATATAAATAAATAAATAAAATGTTTAGATAGTCTGTAATTCGATATTTTAATACGTGTCGGTATATCGATATTCGATATTTCGATAAGTATCGACATCCGATATTTCGATACGTATCGATATTCGATACGTCGATACAGCTGAAAATGTGTATCGATACAGCTGGCGTATCGATATATCGATACATCGACCCAGCCCTAATCCTAATTACGCGAAACGAATACGTAAATTCTTTTTGAATCGATTTAAATCGATCCGAATCGAATGCAAATCGACCGTACTAAAGAGCTTCAAAAATATTTTTATAATTAATTGAAAAGCGTTCTACAAATGATGTCCTCAAATTAAAGAAAAATATACACGGTGCTGATGAAGTCCCGCAACAAGCTCATAATTTGTTTATTTAATGTTTTTTCGTAAAATCCTGAAACGGGTAAATTTTTAATTTTAAAAAGACACCTTTTAGTGCAAAAATCTTTTCTCGATCGGCATTTGTTTTTCTGCTGTGACGTCATCATTAATTTTTTAAAATGGCAACCCTAATTTTTTTATGCAGATTTTGATAGACCTTCTTGTCAGCAAAACGATGACGTAAAAAAGTTAGTACTTTCCACAACAAATTTTTCTAAAAAAATAGACATTA
This sequence comes from Dorcus hopei, assembly GCA_033060865.1. Taxonomy (NCBI): domain Eukaryota; kingdom Metazoa; phylum Arthropoda; class Insecta; order Coleoptera; family Lucanidae; genus Dorcus; species Dorcus hopei. The sequence continues at coordinate 28,140,393 of CM065423.1, read as the reverse complement.
TTTTATTTTAATCATTATCTTCAAATTGAAAACAAAAACAAGTAAAAATTAACGAAAATATTGAAGCTGTTCTCTAGGAACCTATTGTTGAGATTTTCATTGCAGCAAAACATAAATTTTTCAAAAAAGTTGTTACGTCAGGTACTTCTATCACCATTTTGTTGACAAGAAGGACTACCAAAATCTGCACAAAAAAGTTAGGGTTGCCATTTAAAAAAATTAATGATGACGTCACAGCGGAGAAACAAATGTCGATCGAGAAAAGATTTTTGCACTAAAAGGTGTCTTTTTAAAATTAAAAATTTACCTGTTTCAGGATTTTGCGAAAAAACATTAAATAAACAAATTATGAGCTTGTTGCGGGACTTTATCAGCACCCTATATAATGAAATGTGTAAATTATTATAATCGTTGGGCGGATTTACTTTAACCTTTAGTTTATTCCCATTCCTACAAAAAGTTGTAAAGACAATTGTTTCTATGGGAATAAATAAAAGATTAAACTTAACCAGTGACTAAAGTACCACACTACAAATGTTTTGTTTTATCAGAAATATCACTAGGTTGCGTTCAATATATTAAAAAATAAATGCGAAATATTAACCGTAAAGTTTAAAAAATTTAATAGTAAAATATAAAAGCATGGTTTACATTGTAGAAATGACGTGTCCGGGTTTTATTGTCCGTTACCGTACTTTTATTTTCACATAAAGTAACAGGAACGAAGAAAACTAATAAGCTAACGAAAAATAAACACTTTTTCAAGGGAGCAAAAAATATTAAAATATCTGTATTTGCCATTTTGATATAAGTGCAAAAACATCTCTGAAGACGAACCTGTATTCGTACGTAACAAGAAAACAAAAATAACTTTGACATTTAATAAATTGTCAAAAGGAGTGTCGGTGTCGTAACCACAGTAACATCTAATTAAAGAATTGATGTTAGTGATTATATAAAATTTATTTAATTGTTGAAATTAATTCCTTAATTTAGTGATAAGGCAAATACTTCAACAATTAAATACATTTTATATAATCACTAACATCATACTTCAAATACTTCAACAATTAAATTAATTAAAGAATATTAGATGGCGCTACTTGTAGTCTCGCAAGGTTATTACTCGAGTTCGGCACGAAAATGTCACGCTTGCGCGATAGTCATTGCATTAAGGCAGATAAAGGCCAGTACACAATGGATTTGCATAAAACATAAGACATAAGCTGTAACAGTAATTCGACCTATGTAAAGAAGTGCGCTGTAACACAATGGCTCCGTAACAAGAACAAAGCAAATGTGTTTCTTACGGCTTATGTTTTATGCAAATCCATTGTGTTCTAGGCTTTACGGGTGCCATGCCAGCGGCGTCGTTAAAACAACACTTATTTCGTTTTCGGTTTTTAGTATTCCATTTTTATTTTATTTTTAGCGTACAGTTATCTTTTTTGCAGAATTATTTTAACACTCAATTGAATTTCTTTTTAATGACATAAATTTAATTTATTATTATTTATGTAATTCATCCGTTTCTGTGCCTGATGCTGGAAGTGATGCCTATGGTTACGGCTGACTGATAACACGCTCTGCGCTTACCTTTCGTTGACCTTTTGACATCACTTTGCTTGTCTCTGGTTATTACTAAGAGCCGGATACGACAGAGCGATGACTGACAGTCCACGAGCGTACTGCTTAAAACCGTCAACATATAAGGACACTGTGTCGTATATGTAGGTAGAATTTCTAATTTTATTTCTATAAACCGGGCACAGGTGGGTGGTAAAAGTAATAAAACGCTGATAAACAGGAACTTAAGAACTAACATTATGAAAAAAAAAACATTACACAATGCACATTACTCCATTACTCGCCGCCTATACAACATTGCCTTTCAAGAAAAATATCCTGCGCAAATAGATCGACAGCAACCTGTAAAACACATGTGTAGCCAGCCAATTGAATAATTGGCAATAACTACGTGACATTATAGATCATTTATGTTGAGATGCTTGACTCTTCGCTCGGTCTCCTCCGTTGATTGGTTATTACTATAGAGCGGAAGAATTATATTTTCCAAGATAATCGGCTACCGAAATGCTTGCAAAGTGTAATGTATCGATTCGGTTAGCGGCATCGTAAAAATTAGTAGTTAGCATGCGAGTAAAAAGTAAATAATTTGTAGGTAATGGAAATGGTATGCGCTTCTCCTATTGCGCGCAATCCAGTACGCTTCTGACCGATAACCTTGAAAAATATAATTTTTCCGCCCATTAGTTATTACAGTTGTTACCAAGTGGAAAAAATAAATTCTTGAAAGAACTGCTAGGAAATCATGAGATTGCGGTTAACTTAGCGTTTCAAATATAATTTGTTTTTCTTTAATTTAATTTAAACATTAGATTTCTGCAACTATTTAATACAGTTATATCTTTCGAAATATGATCTTTTCAAATTAATTGCCTTGAATATTAATGCTGATCTTTTCTTACTTCTCTTTGTTCTTCTTTCTTAAATTACTAAACTCAGCTTCCAATGAGTTGATTTTAAAACGTTGTACGTTGCTATACATACCCGGTTTTCACTGTCTACATTGTTTCAATTAAAGAATAATATTTTAATAGGATCTATAGATTTGATAGGGCCTTTATATGTTTTTTATATTTTAATTTTCACAAAATTTCTGTTTATATCTTTAAAAATTACATTTATGTATGTGATCATGTAACTACAAAATGTTCATTGAATCATCCACTTTTTTTTAATAAAATATTGCAAAACATCTTTAGAAAATAGTTTTGGATTAAGTACACATAAAACGTACTCAAACTTTGATCTTACTGTTTTTGAACTATTGAAAACTAACAATATTAATTTCTTAATATTTTGTTAATCTGTCGGGAAAGTTTTTCTTTTTTTTCCTGTTACTGATGTATGTAGATATGATTTTAATCTTTTGCAGGCAAATTATTTCATTATTACTGTAATGCTGTATTAATGATATTCTGCATTTCATTAGTGTTTATAACTTACTTTCACTTACGTTATGAAGTTTTTTCGCGTCTGATGTGTGTATCATCGAGGTTAATCAAATACAAATGTGAATTCCGTTGAGGTGCTTAAATAAAATCCTTTGTTTTTAATAATTGCCTTTAATAATATTAATTATCGAAATTACTTTTCCTCTACAGACGGTACGTATTATGTACTGCGTTTCTTGTAAGAGATGTAAGATATTTAGTAACTCTACCTCTAAATCATAAAAAGATGTTTCTGTGGATATTATTTCCCCATGAACATGTTCTTTTCAGAACAGCACTGTTTTTTGAATAACGCTACACATTCAAACACCCGCATCATTATTACATAAATAACAAGTACAGTTCATTTCTTTACTGTATGCCGATCGATCGATCGATAAGTCAAAAAACTTTTATGTAGTTATCTCCTTCTAACTTTCGTGATACAGCTTGCGGCTTTTGTCATATCATATCATTTCGTCGTATATTCTCTTGACTCAGATTTATACGATCGGCATATAGTAAAACAATTATCTGTACCTAATAAGTAATAAGTAATCATTTTTGTTCTGTAGTGATAAAATAGTATATTATTATACAAGTTAATTAAGAAGGAGCGCTCTAAACGCATTCATGATACAATGCCTTTTATTCAACGAGAATAATATATTATTTTTGCTATTTTGCGTCATTTATTTAATATTAATACAAAAATTAGTTTTAATGAAATCGTCGAAAATATGAATGGGAAAAGAAAAGTGTAAAGGAGAAACAACTGCGCAATTACTAAAAAGGTAACCATCCTCAAGAATTTTTCTCTGCTCCAATGCTGTTGCAAGTTTTCTCACAAGTGAAATAAAACACAGTTATTATTTTAAAATTTCTAAACTCTAATTTTTAAAAGCACGTCTGCACCATGTTGAATCCGGGGTGTTAATGACACAATGTTTGGGGTTGTTGCTTAAGTTTAGCACGTAAACAAATCAAGGGATTACATTAGAGCAGGCTGACTGCATGAAAAGAGGGAGACAAGCGATTTTGCGTTTCAGACTGTATTTTGTTGAACCGTCGCGCCTTTCATGGTTACATACAGGATGAACCAATTTGAATTTATGAATTTGCGTAATATTCATTAATACAAAATTAATCTATAATAAAGGGCTGTTTCTTTCATGTGTACGAGTATAATACGACTTTTATTCAAATTCTGCTGCTGAAGCTATCGACGAGTGTGAACTTTGTAGACATCGTTCTGCAGATATTGGACACTTTTTACTCTAACAACAATAAATTCTAACAATATTTCTATTAAAAACGTCATATTGTCAGAAAAACAAATAAACAAAGAAAAATGTTAACGTAATAGCATAAAAATTACAACAGATTCTTTTGTTTTCCAGTTTATAACGTACATTATTCAAAACAATGTCACCTTTTAACTTGTAAACAATTTAAGCCAGCTGAGGCTACATATTTAATATTTTTCGGTGATATATTGTCGAATGTGATGGATTTAAATTTGGTATTGTCATCAAGTTTCTAGTTACATTTTTCTTTGTTTAATTACAGTTGTACATTAGTAAACAGCAATCACTGATAAAAGGTACAATTTTAGTTATAATTGATACTTAAATATTCATGTGTGATCCTCTTAACAGAGCGTGATTTCAAACAAATTACAAGCCATTTCCTTATCGATCCAAACATTATAAATAATGAAAAGCCAAAATTATAATTAGTTTATTCAATTAAAAAAAAACGCATTACTATTGGCAACTAATCTTTGAATAGTAGTAACTTTTCTGTCCACTTTGGCCTCGTAAATATTTTTGTTTAAATAGGATTTCACAAAAAGAAATTTAAAGGTTTCAGTTTGGAATATTGATGTAGTCAATCAATAAAACCACTTGTTTTACCTTAAGTTTTATATCTGTTTATCCCCAAATACTAATATCACTAATATTTCTTTTCGTCAATGATTCCATTAGTAAATATGTATAAAGTATCAATCTTTCTAGGGTCCCACTAACTATTACAACTCTTGTGAGATTTAATTTTTAATAATAGAGATAAAATATGTTTCAATTAGTAAATATGTGCATAAAGTATCAAAACTTTCTAGAGTTTCATTAACAATTACAGGTCTTGTGAGACTTAATTTTTAATAATACAGATAAAAAATGTTTCAAATCGATGAGTGAAAATCACGCCAGAATTTTTGAATCAGTAAAGTTACCCCATCTAGTAAAGTTACCTCTGTCAAATACAAAGGTGTCCCTAAATTCCGTGGACATGGCTTAACCACAGATGCCTGGGCTCAAAATAAGACGATTTAACCCAACTTGTCTATACCCAAAAGTGCTTCGTTAAGTCAGTATTTTGATTCAAAGCTTTTGAAAAAAATATGATCATATAAATTGGACGCTTTTACGCAGAAACGGACCAATTCTCAAAAGATATGAAAACAAGTTAGTGTCGCCACTGAGAAGAGAAAGATCGATTTTATTTATGCAGAATCAGCCTATACTTCTGGATACGTCAGTCTTTGGGATAAACAAGGAAAGAATCAAACTAAAAGTAAATTTTGGATTGTTACTATTTTTTAGAAATGATCCAAAACTCATGATCTCTTGCATAATTCAATTTGTCTGCAGCCATATTTTGTTTTACTTTCTTACTTCAGTTTAGTCCGTGAAATGTATCGATGATTTTTATAATTTGGTGATAAAGTTGTACCTAGTTGACGATCTAAATGACTTTGGCATTTCAGAGTTTGGTATAGAAGGTATGAGTGAGATTTTGTAATTATTTCACGTTATTTTGAATAAAAGTTCATGTTTTTCTTCATCATTACTGATGTGGATCTTTCCTGCATATTCTAATACCCTCGAAAACCCGTTTCTCACAGCTACTATTTTTATTTAGGTTAAAATTATATTATATTTTTTTAAATACTATGTTTAAAAAAATTAATAAACAGAGTTTTTGAATAAAAAACTACCTAGTATTATTGTTTCAAAAGAATTCGAAGGCAAGGATGGTTGGACAAAAAAACTAAATGATGAGAAGTTTCGACCATTTTTCAATCGACGCGACGCAATGATTTCTATTAGTCGACAAAACTCTACTATTTGATGATTATCCCACAGAACCTTGTCCCTGACGTATTGCATAAACTTGACAGCGGCCATCCAGGCATGAGAAGAATGAAGCAACTGGCACGGGAATGGGTTTTCTGGCCCAATATGAGAAGAGATATTGAAGAAAAGGTACGAAGATGCAACAAGTGTACTTTTCATCAGAAGATACCAGTAGAGCAACCACTAGAACCTTGGCCAATCACAACAAAACCATTGGAGAGAGTACATATGGATTTTGCTGGACCCATCGACGGTAAGTACATATTACTTATGGTGGATGCATACTCGAAATTTTTTTATGTTAAGATTACAGGTACAATAAGTGCACGTCAAACGGTGCAATAGTGCCGTAAATTTTTTAGTAGATATGGCTCTCCAGAAATACTTGTAACTGATCATGGTACCAGGTTCACATCAGAACTGTTTAACAATTTCTGTACTGAATTGGTAATCTATCATGTTTTCTCTCCAGTTAATCACCCCCAGTCAAACGGTCAAGCAGAAAGATTTGTAGATACAATTAAACAGTTTATCGAGAAAGCTGGAGACAATTGGCGCGAGATAATTTAGAATTTTTTGTATAGTTTTCGATACACTCCTTGTTCAGCTGTTCCTGAAGGGAAAACACCTGCTGAAATTTGTTTAGGACGACCAATACGAACACCTTTGTCTGTGCTATTGCCAAATCAACATGTTGAAAGTTCGCACTCACCATATGAGTCGTCTAATTTCAAAACCGGCCATCTCCAAGTAGCATTTTTTTCAGGAGAAGAAAAACACGTTTACCGCAAAGGCCGTTGAACGAGCAAATTTTAGATTAGGCAAAAATAAAAGTACTTAGTAAGTAGAATTCGATAACCTAAATTTTGATTGCATCGATTTTAATCCAAACCACCTGCAAATTTTTTAATTTTGGATTTGGCCTGTTTTGGAACGAACTTTGGATTAGACCGGTTTTGGAACCAACTGGAACGGAGATGGACGGTTATGGAACAAAATATCGTTTAGAATTCATTTGTTTTGACTGCCTATCAATAGTGAAAAGAAGTAAATAAGTGCAAGATATAGATTTTCGGCTAAATATGTATTAAACAAAACATAACAAAAAACAAAAATGGATCAGAAACCTGTTTAATTTTACAATCCACTTTTACTAACCGACAGATCAGTGGCGCACTCACGGGGGGAGGGGCTAAAGCTCCCCCCAGAGGCAGTTATGTAGTACTAGAATTTAATAAATAATTTCAGTTTTGCAAGAAAAAGAGCACGCCGACTTAATTTCATTTGGTAATGTTAGTTCGGTATAAGTTCATATTATGTATCTTTATTATTTAATATATCCTTGTATACTCTTACGTGATTCTTACAATTATTATTATTTTTAAGCCCCCTCCAAGAGAAATTTCTGGGTGCGCCACTGCGACAGATTAGAAGCGTACAAACTCGTAACCTCTAAAAACGTGGATCAGAGTTACTGTAGCACCACCTTCACCATCTAGGGGCATTTCTGGTACGAACACCTGCGAAGATAACCGCTTTTGGAACAAACATCTGTAGAGATAGCCGCTTTTGGAACGAATTGACGTTTCTGATGCTTAAATAACATGTGTTATAGCCGGTCTAGGTTCAAATCTTTTGAATGCAAAGTGTAAAAGTGTCGGAAGAATATTTATTTGACATAAAAACAATTTCATGAAATTTTGAAGATGGCCGGTTTTAGAACTAGACGACTCATATCAGAAAAACACGAAACAACAATTTGACCGTCATCACGGTGCGGCGTTCAGTCAAGAAAATTTAATGTTGGAGAAAATATAGTTATTTTGATCTGGAGAGGATTAAAATCATTTGGAAAATTCATTAAGGACATCGGAAATTTATGTACAGTAAATTTACCGTCTGGACAAATCATTCAGAGGCATCGTAATCATGTTTGGAAAGCTGGTTCCTCACATGAACATCTCAATATTAGCAGGGAGCACAGTCCAGGTCCGATGATTACATCAACACCATCAAGTCTGACACCAAATGAACCCTCCACATCAAATGAACCTGTCTCTCCAGTCCGAAATCTAATCAGCAGTCGGAAGAAACTGTTTTGCTGTCAAGACCTGAACCTTAATTTATTCTTAATAATTGTTTTCATTTTTCAAAAATAAACGAAAAATGTTTAACATTTAAATTGCTATAAAAGTTGTGCATAATTGTTCAACTTCAACTTCAATTTATTTCAGCAAAAAGATACATTTATAGTATAAATGGTACGTCAATCAAAATGTATACGGGACACAATACCTACACACAGAAAGCACAATAATACAATGCTATATGTTTTCCATTAAGTAGGAGTGGACGCTATAGTAACATTTTTCCATCAGGAACTTTCTTAAATCCTTTTTAAATAAATTAATATTATCAAGATATTTTATATATCTAGATAAGTTGTTATACAACTATATGCTAATACACATACTATCGATATCATAAAAAACTAGGACAACTTTTAAATCCAGTAGCCATGCGTTTCCATTATTTTATTATATTGAATCTTACTTTGCTGTCAAGTCAGTAACTGCATTTTTGTTAACGCTGAAATTCTGTGCAATTTATCTAATTGTGACACCCTTTTCTATGCAAGCAGCTATCCTAGCTTTTAAAACAATATTTATTGTAGGTATGATTGATAATGAGTGACCATTTCAAATAATTTTAAATTTATGGTCGGTAGCACTTTTACACAGCTTAAAAAGTCTTGTCCTAGTTTTTTATGATAGCAATACATAGTACATCTTGGACTTTTGTTATACAATTTTAAGTTTTTAACAGGGACATTTAGTTGATCGTTGAATCTTGTGTTATATTCATGGACTGCAGAATTTTTAACAAAATCATTAAGGTTTAGTAAAAATACAGCAAATGTAAATGTATAAACTAGGTAAAGACAAAATCTGCATGTTCTTAAAGACTGGTTTACAGTGATCGTTATAGCTACTTCTTGTCATTATCCGTATTGCACGTTTCTGCAGAATGAAGATTTCTTCAGCGTATGGTGAATTTCCCCAGAACATGAGTCCATACCGCATGATACTTTCAAAGTACCCATAGTACACACTCCGTAATGTAATGTCAGACACGTAATTTCGGAGGCGGCTAAGTAGGTAGCAAACACTAGAAAGTTTACCACTAATTAATGTAACGTGATTCATCCATGAAAGATTATCCCAGCAATTTTACACTATTGACAGGTACCAAGCTGGTTTTTCCACATTTCACTAAGGCCGTTTCAAATTTATAGGTGCTTTTGTTTTTTGTTTTAAAACACATCACTTATGTTTTACTGCTATTGAGCACCAAATTGTTTGTCGCACACCAGTTGGGGATTTTGAGATTTGCTTCATTTGCTTTAGTTACTGTAGTTTGAAGTGTCTTGTTTTTAATTAATAAGCTGCAGTCATCAGCAGCTCCTTCGTTAACACCCACCACTAGGTCGTTAACATACAACAGGAAAAGAGTTGGTCCAAGGGTAGAGCCCTGAGGGACTCCATAGGCTGTATTTTTTTCTGTGGAGACTGCATGTCTTAAATATCCATTTTCTTTATGGGGAATATTGGTTTTCTGCTTCCGTCCTGTTAAATATGATCACAGCCAATTATTAGCAACTCCTCTAATTCCGTACCCCTCAACTTTCGTTAAGAGCAGTTCTACATATACTGACGCAGTCGAATGCCTTAGTCAAATCGTAGAATATGCCCATCGGCAGGTCACCATTATTTAAGGCACTTCAAATAGACAACCAGCACGGAACCGTTTCTCTCCAAGACGATTAAAAAAGGATTGGAAATCTAAGACGTACGTTTCGCAGTCCTCGTCTTCGTGAAGGAGGTGTTAGGGTTTTAGTAGTTTAAAAGTATATTATCTATTTAAATAGACAGAGTTTTTGAATGCAAAACTAGTATTACTGTTTCAAAAGAATTCGAAGGCATTCACCGTGTAAGCGAACATATTAGACTCAACGGTATCGTTTATTGTCGCAATTTTAGAGAGTGTTAATGTATTTTTTTTCTTTAACTTGAATGTAACCAGCGTCTAAATAAAAACCTGGTCAAGTAGGTTGCGATCGAGAATTTATCCATTACATTTCCATAACAGAATTACTAAATGTAGCCTACTTGACCAGGTTTTTATTTAGACACTTGTTATGTATGTATAAATATTGTCTAAAAGTACCTACAATATTTTATTGAAATTCAAAGTAGAATTATTAGGACCCCTTTAATTTAAAAAGTAGGAGAAAGAGAGAGAGAGAGAGAAGAATAGCAGGAAAAATTCAACAATTCCAAGTTGATAAAGTAAGGGTATGAGAAAAAGGGCCAAAATTCATACCATGTTTGAAGGGCACTGAGGGTGGTTCCTGGCTATCTACAGACTAATTCCATACACGCTCAAACAAAGGAACTGCGACTTGCGTCTCTTTTGGTTTGCCAAAATTTTGGGTCTGGAAAAGTGAGACATTTAATAAAGGTATTTGCCTTCAAAGTTCTGTCCGAAGTCAGAGATTTTAGAATTTCTATCTCTTAAACAACCCCTTCTCTTTACAATCCCTTCCCGTAGAACCCTCACACTGGGAACGCGAACGTTATCTTGGACGCGTTATATAAAATTCCCATATCGTTTCTAAAAAAACAAAAACAGAATTCTAAAAGCCTATTTTTTATAGAAAATAAGACGGAACACATTGAAAGTTGCGTCTCAGAGGACCAATAACTGAAAAAAAGGGGACGAGTTTTTATTTAAAACGTGGAAGACGAAGTGTATTACGTGTAAGTATTTTGACATAAATAGGAAATACATTTTAAAGCGGCACGAGTGAATGTAACGACGCAGCGTTCGTTTTTATGCACGTGATAAAATAAAACAAAATGCGGGATTATCTTTTATTCAGGCAGGGCAAGGAGGGGGGGGGGAGAGCGTAATTCCGGTAGATTTTTCCGGTCGCGCTTTCGTATTGTCCCTTCGTGTGTACTATTGTGAAATGCCGATGTAAAAGTAACACAAACGAGCGTCGTCGTTGGGAAAAACGGCCCCAGTTTTTTTGCCGTCGAACTCAAAAAGGGACGGACCCCACGACGACGGCATATTCTCCGCATTAAGCATCGATTCCGTGTACTCCCACTATCCCCACCAAATCATCCCGCACAAGAAAAGCTTTCTTGATGGCGCCGCGCAATCTCCGACAGAAAGAGAGAAGCGTAGTAGAATCGAATAATCAAAAAGTTGTCGTGTCTGCTCGAGGCCGGTCGCTCCGACGTATACACGGTCACTCACTTGTGTTTACAGTGTCCACCAGAAAAGTGAACTAAATTTCAAAATCCATCACCGATAGAGACGTTTTTGGCATCTGCCAAAATGAGGTTGCTCGTAATTGTGGTGGCGGGCGTGCTGCTCGCGTCTTCGTGCGACGCCAAGCGGAAACGAAAATTCGACGGCGATTTTGAGTTCGCCGAAGAGGTGAGTGCCTTCTCGATGCCTTCGATTACACTTGTTTTTTTTTTCCACCGGAAAAATGTCCGTCGTTAAACGACTATGATTCTTTGTATACATACAATGGAGTTCGCTCCGGGGCAGGACAGGTGCCTGGATAGAGTGCGGTCTGCGACTCCCCGTTTGTTACCTGTCAAGCAGGTTTTTACCGGACCACTACCGAAAACATCTCGTCTGTCCTTAATATTAATGTTAATATTAATGCACTTTTACTTACTTACACAGCTGGGCCAAGAATACGCACGCACGCACGCATAACACACACACACACCCATTCTCATAATTAAAATTACTCTTACTTAATGAGGACAAGACCAAAGTATATACCTAATAATAACAATAACGGAAGTGCGATTTACTTCTTTGATAGCTGTTTAGTTTTCTAATAAAATGTTTTTTTTTTTCGTCTGTAATTAAACGCAAAAATTAATACATAAGTTGAATTAAATATATCTTGTACATGCATATAAATTTGCTTGGACACTCAAGATATGCGTAAATCATTAGATTAGACATACCTTCTATGTTATGTAATCGTATATGAAAAACTATTACATATATTTACAAATAAGTATTTATAAGCTGGGGGGATTTTATAAGTGAATGTATGGTCTCTCTCATTTTTAATGCGCTTTGTAAAATGGAAATTTGTATGTAATTCAAAACCGATTTATTCCTTTTTGGTCAAATATATTTTGCTAAATCTCCTACATACTACTACGTTGTTCGTTATTGACATATTTATTTGTTTATTTTTCAATAACGTACATATTTGTCTATACTTACCTATACGTGAAATTCTTTTAGGTACAAGGAGTAACCTTTTACTTTTGTTTTAAATTAATAAAAATCTGTGAACGCTTTTGGGTCCTTCGCGCGTCCGTAGATTATTACTTGTGCTCATTAAAAAAATAAAATAAATTCTGCTCAAATTAAAATTCTTCATAAACAATTTCTTTTATTGCAACAATAGTGACTGTTTGTTTATTTAGTTGAATTTAATATAAATTAAGTTCCTGCAATGGATATTTATTTAAATACGTATATTTACAGTTGGTTCTTGTCCGATGAAATTTGTATCACAAAATCTTTTAAGCGGACACTAAATCGCGCACTATACACTTAACGTTTCGCAGTTGTTCGACAGCTTCGTCAGAATTGAAAAATATAAACATGTTGTCAAAATAAACAAGGTTGTCAACGTATATCACAAAACAGATGAAAACAATTGAATGTGTAATTATAATTGTTATTTAAGAGCAAGTTCTAAAATTGTTTATTTACAAAATTAATAATTTATTCAGTTCCTTACGGTTTTTTACATTAAACTAATGTTTATTATCACTTCACCTTGCGTAATTTAATTGATTCGCGTTCATTAATTTATATTGTCAATAGATATCTTCAAATCCGTGTATTTTGCTTGAGTCTGATACATTCAACTTCGCGGCTTTTATTAGACTCTACCCCAATTTAACGTTGCTCGTATTTATAAACTGTTTTAAAAAAAATGAAACGCTTCATACAATGATGAATATGGAGAAACAACTTTTGGTGTAAAACGCGAATTAAATTCTGATACAAAAAATAGCTTTGTATTTATTTATCCCACATGCATATTCGTGCTGGATCTTAATTGAATCGCTATGTAATTCTGATTTTAATTGTCAAGCAAAAATGAAACCGCACATATTATTAAATCGGCTAAATTGAACTTGCTCCTTTACACAAAAACTCATCGTGGACATTTTATTTGTGGTTTCTAACAAAAAAATAATTTACGACACCTCGGATCACTTTTAAACAGTAAGATTTTTATGCATTCGACGTTCATAGTTTTTAAGGAGATGAGTACGATGTCCTCTGCTGTAAGTTTTCTTGTACGCGTCATGATTAAGTATTGTGATTGTACATATTTCAATAAATTATATACGTAGGCCTGGTTTATCAATAACAAGTTAAGTTTAACCTTTAGTTAATTATCATCATAGTTGTTACTATGGAAACAAAATGAAAGTTAACGTTAACTTGTAATTGATAAATCGGGCCTTAGTACATTACCTTCTAAAAGTATGAAAGCATCAAATTTCTGAAAATATTTCTAAGTGTTTAATATTTAGTTTCCATAATTATGTCATATCGTCGTATTCAGATTTTATTTTTGCATCACATGGTATGAATATCTAAGATCTGCAATATTTCTTCTGATTGCATTAGATTGTTCATCGAATTTGATATAAAATTACCAAATTTTGTGACTCTGTCTTAACCAATAAACAAAATATTAATTAATTTTCAGTTTTTTGAAGATATATCAGAAATTAATGAAAATAGAATTTTTTTTTGAAAAATAGTGCAACTTTTTATAATTTAACCGTCTTTGTATCTTTTATAGTTTACGAGATCCCCGTAGTAGTGTTCCTTTAATTAGTTGTGATTTGTGACCCTAGCCTGTATATTCATAATTTAATCCTGAAGTGGTTTTTAAAAACAATTTTGTGTATTTAGAAACATTATTTTAAACATTTGATTTCACATTTAAATTCTCTTTAAGCTACGGATTTTCGTGAATGTTTGTAACGTAATTTGCGTAGAAGGTAATATTTAATTTTCTAATTTTAATCTTCTCGAATAAATAACATATTATGATTCAGAAATATCAAATATTGGGGGACGGTGAAAAAAGAACTATTAAGATAAAAAAACGTCTAATCTGATACAACCTAGAAATTTAAAAAAAACACGTGTATGCAAAAATATAATTAGAATGATTAATTTACCTACAATATCATAGATTTACAACAAATGTTATCATGTAATTAAACTAGATTTTTTCCGATGAATTTTCGATGAATTTTTTTAATAACGTAGTAAGTAACTTCAACGTTTCGTTAACGGTTGACGGCTTCTTCAAGGTTGAAGAATATACTAACAGGTTCTTAGCAGGAACTAAAAAAAGAAACGTAAAGGTAATTTGATCGTTTGCGTTATTCTAACGATTTTTTATATATTTTTTGATAGAAAATAAATGAAATTGTTACTTTACGTCTTTTAAGTTCCTTAAGAATGAGATTATTTATTTTTTAATTTCGAAGAAACTGTCAACCAATGTATAGCGACACATTAAAGGTTATTGGGATTTTCGAACTGTCCATGGAAAATTATAACAATATTCTTAAACACATATTTAATTAATTAATAACGCATTGTTTAGATAAATTGCGAAATGTGACCCAATCCAGTCTTATCTGCATAATCATAAAATCTTTATTGATATTTAATAAAAACAAAAAAAAAATTGTCGCCCTTTATTGAAACAAGCCTACTAAGAATCGAATGCACCCAAGTATGATAAAAAAGGCGTTTTATTCTATTAATTTTAAGAAATAAACCCAACAAAGTTTCTTTTATATTTTTGAAAGGAGAAAAAAATCTCTATTTAATGATGACATTGCCTATTATGATTTCCAATTAAAAAAAACTTTATGTGATAACTTGTAAATTTTATTAAATATCAAGAAACCAACTACACCACTGAATTATATTCAAAAAAGTGTTCTAATAATGCCAAAACAGTTTTTTAATATCTGTAAAAATAAACGAGATATGAGTGATTGACGATAAGTCGAAAATGTCAATTTTTGCTTATAACTCTAAAATACAAGGAGATGCTCAATTTTTATTTACACTATTGACTTTATTTGTAAAAAAAAAGATCAAGAGTTGGCCACTAGTTTTTTCTATCTCTTATAGTTACAGACCTGCCCATAAGAGACATGGAAATTGATTCAGCCTGTACAAATATTATCCGTTCACTCGGTTTACTCAGCAGAGCAGGCCGTGTTCCCTTCCGTTAAGTTTCTGGCATGAATTTTGATGGATGCCAGAATCTGACATGAAAAATTTTATGACAATTTCACACAATTGATCTGACTATGTTGCCAAATACGAAGGAGGCTGTTTCGATATGTTTGTTTTACCTCTATGCATTACAGTCGAGCTGACAACAATGTACAGTGTACTAAAATCATAACCATGACATAAAAAATAAACATCTGACATCTATATTTCATTTCACCAACAAAAATGTCACCCTAATTCGCCTACTCTGACGAGAAAACCGAATGAACGGATAATGCACTCAAAACTATGATTTTTTTCCAAATTTTCACACTGGCAGTGCGAATGTCAAGTAATCGGCCTGTAGATTTAATTCCCAAAAACCAAAGAAAGTATAAAGACAAGGAACAATTTATTAAGTTACCTAGTATAGAATTTATTTAAATATGAAAATGGGTAGTTTATTATGGGGGACCCTGTATTATTAAAATCGAGGGTTAGCATCGAATGATTCTAGTTATTAATTGGATATGATATTTATGTCATATGAAAAAGAAAACAGCTCTAGATCCAGCAAATGTAGGTATATAAAAGTACTTACTTAATTGTTTAATTATAGTCATTCACTTTTGATAGCGAAACGTAAGAAAGTACTTTAATATATCGATACCTTTCCGCCAAAGTTTCGTAACACAGAGAAAAAGAATAGTGAAAAGTAACACAATTGTACCTCAAATAGCTCCGGAAACAAATTGTATGAGATATTCACACAATTGTTTGGCATAACAATATCATTGTAGTAAAATTTGAATTCAATATTTGTAATTTTACTACAAGGACATTTAAATGCCAAGCTGAGTGAATATCTTATACAATTTGTTTCTGGAGCTATTTGAGCTACAATTGTGTTGCTTTTGACTATTCGTTTTTCTCTGTGAAGGCACATTTAATAAATTTTACATAAGAAGGCTTTCTGTACAGATGAATTACATTACCGCTTATGTATTACGATAACGTAAACTCGGTCATATCACACTTTTAACAAAAGGAAGACTTATAATATTCGGGCAGAACGTTCCTACACATACATATGGTGCTTACGACATACCCAAAATCTCATTTTTTCAAAAAAAAATGTCAGTTACGATACTTTGGCAAATATGTATCGATATTTGCTCGATCTAATATTGTTTTCTTTTCCATAATGCAATATCAAAATTTAAGATTAAATTTTTTATTTTGACAAAATTAAAATAAATCGGGTTTGGAAAGGGTTATGATGCTTATGATGCACACGTCTTGCCTCGAATGACTATAAAGAACTTGATTAAAACTGGTAGAAAGGCAGAATGCGTAAGAACACAGATATCTAATTTCAGTTACTCTTTGTAACATTTCAAAAGTACTTGATCGATATAAATTGGGACAGGTAATGTCGCCACCAGTAAGTATTTTAATCCTTTGACCTGTTTCTCTGATCTTAATCCTACGGGTAATTTCGCCACCAATATTTTCCATGTACTTTAACGAGGGTGCTAATGATTCAGGGGTAAACATACGGGTTCTTTACTTTCGTTGATTATTATTTCAGTCAGTACTAAATCATTTATTAGTAATGAGCATTCCAGTATGGATGTTAGAATTATTACAAGTATTCGTGGCAACTCTACGTTAGTGGTTGTGTACAGTGTCCATTTTTATTTCACTACCTCGAGTTCTATCTAAGTATATTTCATATAAATATAACAGGTGGCGCAAAAGTCATCAAAATTATAGCTTTTTTCTTTTTTTCTATTGTTTTGAAAACTAAGTGTTTATTGCAACACATCATTGAACGCAGAAAAAAAGTTCTTTCGAAATTTATTACAGTAATTATACCATTGCATTTAAAAAACAAAAGCTGACAGCTGTCATGCCAACTCTACTCGCGTAAGGCGCTTTTTTGGACCCGGCCTGTATATTAACTCTCCAGCCGACCATCCTGTACTGCGGTCTCAGCAGTAGAGATCAGATCAAGAAGTGCAGTGGCGAAATTACCGGTAGAATTACCATGCCTTTAAACGTTGGTGGCGAATTTACCTGTAGGTTTATTGCATTGATGAGGTTTGGTGGCGAAATTATCAACACCTATATAAATATATTTCGTTTTCGGTGAAAATTGCTCGTAATTGTTCATTTATCGATTTTTGCTGCTAGTATCGACTTCATTTTATTTTATTTCCATTCATTATTGTGCTGCAAGTTTTAAACATGCAGTTGTCATAAGGATGTAAGGGAATTAGGTTCAGTTTCGCACAGTTTTATTGCTTTTCGGTCGAATACCTTTAGAAGGCAGTATACAATTAAATTATTCATTATAACAATCGTAAAACTCCGGTTTGGAATAGTAATAGATTGTTAGCAATGAAAATTTTGTTTTCTATTTTTACTACCGCAATGATTTTACTATGTGGAAAATTATAAAACCTACTGTGGCTATAAAAAAGCAATAAACTGCTCGACATTTTCATTAATTTCAGAGAATTTTTTAATGTATTTATTTAGTTATAAAATATTATTAATAATAAAAAATAAAAAACATTCTACATTGCAATTTAAAAAAGCGTCATAAAAAGTGACTCGAAGAATACACATCTGCACATTTTTTATGGTCAGTCTTCTAAATAGCAATGGAGGTTTCAACTTTTTAAAACCATGACAAGTTGAGAGATCTAGCAGGATAGCAGTCAAAAGGGGGCAATTAAAAGTTTACTCTTGTTTGATTGCCAAGCTTTCGGAAAGTATTTATTTCCTTCATCAGGGCGGCTATAATATTAATATGAAAGTGTTACACAATTGAAAAGGATGAGTTTTAAAATTCTACTTACATCTAAATGAGGTTAAGAAAGCTAAAGTTGCACATTATGAACAAGCCAGGAATAATTTCTTACGTTCCTGGAAAGGAAATAAATACTTTCCGAAAGCTTGGCAATCAAACAAGAGTAAACTTTTAATTGCCCCCTTTTGACTGCTATCCTGCTAGATCTCTCAACTTTTCCTTAAGTTCGCAGTCGCGATCAGAAGCCGTTTTAAAACTATGACATATAAAAGAAAATCGTATACAGGAGTTGAGATGTCGCATTAAATAGTGACTCATAAAATGGTAGTTTAGTTAGAATTGTCTAATTGATTGACAAAAATCTTACATACATATTTTGAATTTTTTAAACGTCACTGTACCACATTCCAAACGACACATTACAAAGCAATTAATTATACAAATAAATCTAAGTATTTGAATTTCTAAAAGAATGTGTGTTTTTTATGTCATCAAATCCTTTAAGTTAATGACTTCCACTTCATGTAAAAAATGAATCTGCTCTAAATTCCTCACAAAGGAAGCAAAACACAATATAAACCAGAATCCTTTAATCTATTAGATTAGATAACCTCTTGGCAAGGCATGAAATTAACAGGGCCCAAACTAAAGTCTTGAGGCACCCCACAAAATACCATAGAAGGTTGTGAAAATGTTCATCATTGATATAAAATAGGAGATAAGAAAATTTAATGCATTTCAGGAAAGCTATAACTGTTTACTGTGCAACAGAAAAATTACTGTAATTATGAAGTGATTTTATAGTTTATGTTCGCATTTTCTTCGAAAACTTATTTCTGCAGGTAGTAAATAATAAAAAAATCCCCGGTGCAGGGTACTAACTTACTTTTTAAAAATAATTTTCATAATCGTGCCATGTTTTATTCATAGCCGTTTGCAAATAAATCTGATGCCGCTGGACGAAGGTAAATTTGCCCGTCGACGTTTAAAAAGTGGCGGTCGTTACTTTCACGCTTCATTACGTCGGTTTCCTCTCTTTAATAATAATGGTTTATAAATAGGAAGCAGAAAGGCTTTATGCAACGGTGATTTATGTAAATGTCCAGGTGTGCTATTTTTACTTTCAATTCAATTGCAAAAAAAAGCTAATTACCTATCCGAAGTCGAGTGCTGTTTGTCAGTCGCATAATTATCTGGTTTCATTGTTGATTTACATTGTTGAGTGAAGACATTTTTCGAAATAACTAAGTCATAATTTTAACAATTAGTATAATTAAACTTATTGAAAGCAGTATTATGAGTAAGAAAAAATAAAAATCAATGTGATACCAGAGTAAAAAGCTCTAACTTACACGTGCACGCAACTAAAGCAAAAGCACAGACGTTGTCGTCGGTGCAAATCAAATTAACACTTTCAAAAATGCTTATGTTGTAATAAATAATAACACAACGACAAGCAACGTACTTAACAGTACTATTAATTTTCAACTGCAACCGACAAAGTAATTATTATGATAACATATTTCTAGACGTTATCAGACTCCCGTCGCCAAGCTGGCTAGTTCACAACTTCATTATCACCGTCGATGTTTTAAATGCTGATGGCTTCGTCGGAAGAACGCCAAAGATTTTTTCCCCAATGTCAAAGCATTTGCCCGAGCGAAACATTTGTCGTGTGACAATCGAGGACCTTGTTTGTGCATTTCGCAGTTTACATTACAATTAACAATGAAGCAATAAATATCCACGCTGCATGGAAACGTAACACTCGCCATTAAAAATAGTACACAGCAGCAGCGCTGTGATGTAAGTCTCGTAATGGTTTCAGCTTCAAATTCACAACCTTGACGCTCCTAATTTAATTTAATAATAAAAATACTGCATTATGCAAGCCGTCTATTTTAAAACGCTTTTGTAATCGACGTGCTGCTCGTGCGTGTGTATTAGCCAAGAATCTAGATGAATGCGAAATAATATTGCAAAAGTAAATGTATCTTACTTCGAAAGTTAGAGTAATGGCTCAAATACGACGTAGACTAAACACCAATAAGGTGCAAAGTCCTCTCTTCTAAACAAGTAAGTATGTTGGGTATAGTCATGGACAGCTTAAAGAGAACAAAATTCGATCTTTCCGTATTTTATAACAGTGCCAAGCAAAGTTTTCAGGTAACCATTAAGTTGTCCAGGTTGTTAACACGTGCATTAAGAAATTAAATTGAAGCTTGAAAAAAAATCATAAATGGAACGTCTCCAACTTTTTTGGCACTTCTTTCAAAGAATTTAATATATTTACATGTTTCGAATTCTTTCAGTACTCCTAGTGCCAGGGGTGGTACATCTCCTTCGTGTGTTCTTCTCTATTTTTCGCTTCTTATTTTGAATTCACTTGAGCCACCCTTTCTTCTCTGCTAAATTAAAATAAGTCTTTTCTTGTTTATTGAAAATCTGTGAAATGGACTTCCAAAATTATTATCTGAACACTTTTTGCTGTACATTGAGAAAGATGTCCACTGCAAAAGGTGTACCAATAATTTTCAGAAACTTCTTTTCATTTCATTTGTAATTGCGTTCTACGGACGACGCTCTGAAACCTACTTTGGTCCATCTTTTGTTCCTTTTTATGTTATTTCCGATAAGTCTTCTTTAACTTGGTTTTCTTCATTCACTTCGAATCTTCTTATTGTTGTATGATCTTTATCCTATTACCTTCCACATCTAATCTTTATCTGATTTTCGCACTTCTTGTTCTTTCAAACCTTTCCAATTTCAAACCTAATTATTATCATCATGTAAACCACACTCTTAACACATTTTTTTATAATATATCTTTTATTAGTTAATGTTTTTTTAAACGCAGCTTACTTACGTACACAGAAAAATTATATTTACAGTTGGTTCTTGTCCGATGAAATTTGTATCACAAAATCTTCTAAGCGGACACTAAATCGCGCAAATATACACTTTACGTTTCGCAGTCGTTCGACTGCTTCGTCAGAAGTGAAAATTATGTTGTCAAAATAAACAAGGTTGTCAACGGAAACTGAAAAAGTAACTTGATTTTTTTTTTATGTATATTATATTTATTTTTAATCTAAAAATAATTTGAACATTACAAATGTTAAAAAATTGACAGATCTATGTTCTATTTAAGGAATCGAGAAAACTACAAAATGTATCGTTTAAATTTGCAAAATCAGTACGTTTATTAATAGAATTCGACGACATTTTAATTTTAAACATTTCAAAAAAACTTATATTGAAAATATAAGACTCGTAATATAAAATGTTAGTATTAACAAAATCAAAATTAATGTAATATTCTAATGAATGTTCTACAAGCATTGAATGATTTTGATTATTTTTTGGATATGATATTTATGTTGGTCTAGACGTTTTTTTTAAATTTTGGCTTGTTTTCTCCAATATAACATGAATTACAATTGAAACATTTAATTTATAAACTACGTTTGGCTGTTTAATTTTTGGTGTTTTGGTTTTAAATTTGAGAAAATACTATTTAAATTATTTACAGATTTGCTAGCTAAAATTAAATTGTGTTTTTGAATATGTGTTTAAATGTGTCATATAATTGGTTCAATGTAGGGTAATGATATGTATTTTTGTTTTGAAGTTTGTTTATTGTGTGTGGATTTTTTGAATTTTGTAAATATTTAACACGATTTTTTATTACTGATTCTATAAGATTTATTGGATAAGAATTTTGAACAAGAGTCTTTTTTATTAAATTTAAATTATCATAAATGAAAAGTTTATCTGAAAGTAAAACAGCTCGATCTGTTAAAGAAATAATTGTTGCAATTTTATAGTTTTTAGAAGTATACGAATGAAAATTAATATATCTACCTGACCACGTAGGTTTATGAAACCAATTTGTTATTAATTTGTTATTACGTCTGATGATATTTACATCTAGAAAACTTAGTGAATTGTTAATTTCTTTTTCTACTGTAAATTGTAATCTATTATGAAAAGAGTTAAATCTACTTAAAACAAAGTCTACTTTATCTGAAGGCAAAATCAATAAAATATCATCGACGTAAACTTTTCATTTATGATAATTTAAATTTAATAAAAAAGACTCTTGTTCAAAATTCTTATCCAATAAATCTTATAGAATCAGTAATAAAAAATCGTGTTAAATATTTACAAAATTCAAAAATCCACAATAACAATAAACAAACTTCAAACAAAAAATACATATCATTACCCTACATTGAACCACTATATGACACATTTAAACACATATTCAAAAAACACAATTTAATTTTAGCTAGCAAATCTGTAAATAATTTAAATAGTATTTTCTCAAATTTAAAAACCAAAACACCAAAATTAAAACAGCCAAACGTAGTTTATGAAATTAAATGTTTCAATTGTAATTCATGTTATATTGGAGAAACAAGCCAAAATTTAAAAAAAACGTCTGACCAACATAAATATCATATCCAAAAAAATAATCAAAATCATTCAATGCTTGTAGAACATTCATTAGAAAATGACCATAATTTTGATTTTGAAAATACTAACATTTTATATTACGAGTCTAATATTTTCAAAAGACGTTTTATTGAAATGTGTAAAATAAAAATGTCGTCGAATTCTATTAATAAACGTACTGATTTTGCAAATTTAAACGATACATTTTGTAGTTTTCTCGATTCCTTAAATAGAACATAGATCTGTCAATTTTTTTAACATTTGTAATGTTCAAATTATTTTTAGATTAAAAATAAATATAATATACATAAAAAAAAAATCAAGTTACTTTTTCAGTTTCCGTTGACAACCTTGTTTATTTTGACAACATAATTTTCACTTCTGACGAAGCAGTCGAACGACTGCGAAACGCAAAGTGTATATTTGCGCGATTTAGTGTCCGCTTAGAAGATTTTGTGATAGAAAAATTATAGTAAATTTTTTTCGAAGGTGCATAGAATATTCATATTTGGAGCGAAGCTAATCACAAGTCATATGTCAAACAGGAAGCAGTAGAATGCAGCTTATATAGTCTATTTTTCAAAACGTCAGGGAGTGAAAAAGAACACGTAAGTTGATTGTGCGCAAGCGGATGGAAATTCCAAATATGCCGATACGAGAAATCAGTATCAGTATCGAGTATCAGATGTTTTAAAACGATTTTTGAAACATCAAATAATTGATCGAAGGCCTAGATCCGGAAGAAAAAGCCACCCTGCATGTCTAGAAACAGAAAGAAAGATCAGCTCTTTAGAAGAAACGCCAATTTGTCTCCGCGTGATGTTGCGAAAAAAGTAGGAGTATCGCAGACTTGTGTGCAGAATGCAAAAAGAAGATGTGGACTAAAGACTAAGAAACTAAAAAAAGCTCCTCATCGTACCGACAAGCAGAATGAAACCGCAAAAAGCCGAGCCCGTAAATTGTATGACAACCTCCTTCGAAAATTCGACTGTATTGTTATGGACGACGAGACATACGTCAAATCGGACTTCAAGTAACTGCCTGGTGAAGAATATTATACGACTGCTCCATCGTGGAAGGTAGACGAGAAGTTTAAAAACCGAAAACATGCCAAATTCGCCGAAAAATATTTAGTATGACAGGCCATCTGCAGTTGCGGAGATCGCAGTGCCTTTTTCATCACTAAGAGAACAATAATCCAGCAGATTTATAAGGAAGAGTGCTTACAAAAGAGGCTTTTACCTTTCTTACAAAAGCATACTAAGTCAACGCTTTTTTGGCCGGATTTAGCATCATCGGATTACGCGAAAAGCGTCCTGAAATGGTGTACGAGAGCAATAATGTTCATTTTGTTCCGAAGGAGTGTAATCCTCCAAACTGTCCGGAATTAAGACCGAATTAGAGAAATATTGGGCCATCACCAAGCAACAACTTAAAAAAAAAACTCTCGGAGAAGGTACTTCATTTGAAAATTTCAAAGTAAAATAGAAGAAGATCTCCAGTATCATCACAAAAGACACAGTCCGAGCTCTTATGCAAGGAGTCAGAGGAACAGTTAGAAATTTTACCGACGTTTTATTAATTCTAAATAAAAATTGTTGATGTTTTTTGAACATAACTTTCTTGAACATAATCTCTTTCGATTAGTGTACGGATTTTTTCGAATTCATGCTTTACGTACATATTTTATTATTCCATTCCATTAATATTTTTTCTGCCTTCCCCATGTGTACTTTAGTTCTTGCTCTCATATCGTCTGTTTACTTGCAGTCTTAGTCATTTCTGTTAGTTCTATTTCCTCTTCAGCTTCCTATGATGAATTTCATTCTGCTGTTTTATTTCAAGAAGTATTTGCAGCTTTTGCTTTTCCATCCCTGGTTTCAACTTGTCAAAATCATTCCATACAAAATAATCGAATACATTTTTGGCCGAGTAAAGAGAGGAGTTTATATGTCGCATTAATTGTGACTCATAAAATAATAGTTTAGTTAAAACTGTTGGGCCAAAATTTTACATATTTTAAATTTTTTAAACGTCACTGTACCATGTTCCAAATGACACTCTACAAAGGAATTAAACAGATAGAAGCATCTGTATTTCTGAAGAAAAAAAAACTTCCACTACATGTAAAAAATGATTCAGCTCTGATTTCCAAAACATGAACCAAAACACAATATAAACCTGAAATCTATAATCTTGTCACGCTCGCTCTGAAGGGTAGCGGCGATTTGCTTAAATAGGGGTAGGTAGCTCAGTGCGGAAGCTAACGCCGTTTCGTTTTCTGGGCTGAAGATCACGGTTAGGAAAAACGTGATGGACTTATCTCCTCCTTGATTTTCTCCGATGCTGGAAAAGGATTGGGTCGAAGGGAAACGCCACCGTCTTTTCCCAAAACCTTATTAGGCACACTTCACCGGGGAACTGCTGAGGCACACGTTCCTGAGTCGCCACCACCCAGGCAATTCCCAACTCGATCGACTCCCGGTCAATCACTCACCTATATCGTCGACTCAGCAAGATGTTCCACGAAATATTTAAAAATTGCTATGTACAGCTATCCCGTTACAAGTAACCTTCGTGACATTAGTTTTGATCGAGATTTCCTCATTTTCTTGTTTAACTGACAATCTATAAAATAGAAAACCTACGTTTCAATTTTTTCTTTAGATAAGCGAAGCCTGAAATTAATAAAAACTGTCAAGGACCTTAAACTTAGGTCCTGAGGCACCCCAGGAAACCATAGAAGGTTGTGAAAATATTCATCATAGGTAAAATGGGAGATAAGAAAATTTAATGCATTTTTAGGGAAGCTATAATTGTTTAAATTGTTGTGTATCATTTTTATTTTTAATACATATTTTATTTTTCTTTTCTCAGAAACATACATACATAATGTGTTTGGCATTTCTTTGCGTTCCTACCCGCATCTTCTCTCCAAGTAAATTCCAAGCTTTGGCTTTCCTTATTGATACACATTTTGTAGTTCTTTTTCTCTACATTCTATATTAATGTTAATAAATGTATTTATTTATTTTTGTACTAAATATAATTTATATCATTTGCTTCTTTTAGAATCCAGTTACAATGGTTATTTCAACAATTGAGGACCTTGCTGCAGACTTTTGCGAAAAACGCAAAAAACATTATACAAGTTTGGTATATCTTTGAAACATACGCATCTCCTATTTCACTAACTTAAGGTACATGCAGTGATAGGATCTGCGTCGTTCTTACACTAAACGATAGTACATGTTTCGTATAATCTTACTAGTATAAACCCTCAATTAGGTTAAAATTGGAGCTGCGTCGTTCTTGCTGCAAACTCTTCAATTGTTGTTAAGAGTTTAAGCTTCGGCTAAAAGTTAAACTGCAATTGCACAACTGGGCCTTAATTGTTTCAGAACAATTTTCTCTCCGGCTCATTATGTCTTGACAGTTAGTAGATCTTGCTCGTTTAAATTGTATGTCTTCATACTGACATAAGTTTCGTACCTATTTTTTAAGCTCGAATTTATTTTTCTTATTTTTCTCTACTTTAGACATATTTACTTTCTCCTTCTCCCATAGTAGTGGTTACTGTTTCGTTTCCTCTTTTTATTCTTCTCTATCGCAAATTCCTTTTCCTCATTTTGATGATCAAATGCCTGTATAAATAACTTTAAGGTTTAGTTATAGTTACAATGATAGTTTAAATTTAAGCTGAAGCTTAAATCCTTAACAATGATTGTTTCATCAATTGTTGAGCTACAATTATACAGCTGGACCTAATTAGCTTATAGTATAATATTCAGAAGCCATAAATCTTTAAAATCTACCACGCAATTAATGAGTGTTTTTTATAATTATTAAAACAATATATCAAGCTTTAACTTGGGATGTAATATTTGAAAAAAGTATGCTACAAAATTTTAAGAATATTAAGAATAATTTGGTCTTCTTGAAAATGATTCACTTATACCACGAATAGATTTGTTAAATCCCAGGAGTAACTATTATTATTGCTATTTTAATTATGATTTCATTTTTTGACATCTTCCTTAAGCAATAAATGTTTAAATATTAACAGCTTCATATATTATTACATACTCAATTAATTCCTTGTCTTGAACTAACAATAAGTTAAAAAAATGCAAATGTCTCCAGTATGTTGATTTTCAATTCATGAATTTTACTATCGTTCCGATAAAATACAATATGTTGTAAATTTCAAACTTACAGGAATAATAATTTTATGATCCAACAATTGGTAATACTGTTTGTCGAATTTAATAACAGTGACATTTTAATTGTTTCGATCTGAAACAATTAAACATTTTTTCAGATATTGCCTACTCTGAATCATTTTATTTTCGATCGCGTGGTATATTAAATCCAAGTATGTATTGGTCAACCTTGTAATACATATAGAAAAAAGAAACAGCACAAAGTGGAAAAGTAATAAAAAAATATCGCTCATCTTTCACTTTTTCATTGCGAATGCGGTCGGTTCAATAAACCAAAAATTTATTACCCTCTTCCGGGGGGTTCCCAAAAAAAATAAGCAAAAGGAAACAATTTCCATTCGCTTGAGGCTGCAGACTTCGGAAAAATTATTTCCCTGCGCTCACCATAAAGCATCTCTTCGCATCTGCATACTTTCAGAACCCGACGCAAATTTTTTCCGCCTCAGCGAAGATAATTTCGTGGGATCTCCTTTGGCGTAAACAAAAACCAAAAAGACGGTTTCGCTTCGAGAACGGACGCTGAACAGTTGAAGATTTAAATTGCTGAACAAAGACATTGGGTATTGCGGTGAGAGTTTTTACGGACTGAATTATTTTCGCCTTTGCGGTTCGTCTTTTCCATTGGAAACTTCTGCGAGATCTCATTTAATTTATCATTGAAAAAAATAGAGAATTGAATGAAGCGCAAAGAATATGTTTTATGAAGTAGTGTAAAGTGATAAAATTAAATGATACAGATTGATATTTTATTGGCAACTAATGCAGTTATAAAGTTCGGGATGAAAGTTAATCTTTAAAAAAAGCTTAAACGAATTTGAATTTATTTATTTTTAAAATACATAGTTATTTAATATTTAGAATGAACAATATTAGTGAATGCATTTGTGATCTAAGAAATAGGAATTGTCAATAATTTTTTGATGCTATACGCTAGCATGAATGTATTCGAAATGTAAATTGAATAAATAAAGTTTTTTTTGCTTTCACCATATATCCCTCGAATGTTGCTTTTTAATATGAAATCACAAATTGAAATATTGTAAACCGCATTTGATTTTCATTTAACAAAAACGTAGATTTTTTTAAATACTGACACGTGCAGAAATATCGGTCACATCAATATCGCAACCCTCGCGAATCGTTGTTTTCGTTCTAACCCTATTTGAGCGTTCGTTTAATTTGCCGAATGAGTATATAATCCTTTGTTTCTGCGTCAATCGATGAAACGAGTTTTCCACATCAAATGAAACTTCCCATTGAAGTAAAAGAATATTCGGCGAATTTAATTAATATGGTGATCACAAAAACGTGAATTCGTTTTTAAAATCAGTTTTAGAATTGCTGGTAGTATATTTTTATCGATGAGTAAAATTCCTGTCACTTGCTAATTCGCTAACGTTTCAGTGTCATTCAATGACTGACTACGAAACAAATAATTAATAGACACATTTGCATACAAATTCTTCTCTCGTGTCGGCGGCTGCGCTTATTCAATTTGTGCCCTTATTCATTGTCAGCGTTAATTAATCTAAGTATTTTGTTTTGTTGTGGGGGCCTTTCATGGAACGGCGACTCACACTATAAAATAAATCCTTGCTCGCTCTATTTGGATAACAAATATCCCATACTTGATACCTTTCGGAAACGCTTCGTTGCATTAACATAAAATTCATGCGCTCTGCGCAATTGCTGCATCGACCGTTCTAATGTCACATGTTACATGTTAAATTGCAAAACTCGAACGAACAAAATGGACTATCTCTACGCCCTATCCCCCATAAAATATATTTCACCCATCTTTTTGGGTTATCCTCTCGGCTACTTGAGGAGAAGAAGGGCAACGACGACGCCTAGGATTTTTCTTTCTGGAAAGGACTTATCAGGCACTAGGCAAACAACACGCACTTGCTATTGTAAACTTTGCGGGGAGATTTGCTTCTTGTCGTCGAAACCACGGAGGATAGATCGGTAGCCATAGCAACGGTTACTAGTGTCTCACATTTAGATGCGAATCGGTAATGGAGTCGACCCAAAAGCGGCCAGATATTCTTATTTCGATTCGATGCCCTTCTATGGAATCTCTTTATTTCTGCTTTTTATTGCAAATATTTTTACTGTCGTAAAACGAGATCAAACGTAAGCCTTAAATGACTGATCGAATCTGAACTGATTATATTTATATTTTATATGAAGTAAAATCAAGTTTTCTGAACGATTAAGATGCAAGATAACATACGAAAGGTCGATATGACTTTAATCTTGCCTTGTACAATCGATTTCGGACAGTTTGGTTTTATATCCGAACGCCAGTGGTATTTTGTAGAGTAAGTTGTGGATTTCTAACTGGAAAATTAGAAACAATGAAACAAAACACTGGGAAAAAGTTACGTTCTTGAAAGACTAACTGAAGATTAAATTACTTTTTATAAAATATTTTCGCTAAAGGCTTAGTATAAATTCGCTTTCGCTTTAGTATAAACTCGTATACACCAAGGGAAACCATGAAACAAAAATAAATGCTCGAGAGTGTAGCTAAAGGTGTATCATAGCCTCTGAAATAGTTTCTTGGGAAAGAAGGAAGTCTCAAGCAAAACAAGGAACGAAGTAACGAAAACACTCAAGAGCAAGATGGAAATGAAATATTTAGGAAGAATGCTGGGAATCACAAGAAGACAATTAGAAATGACACCATCGGAGAACTACTGAAGGTACAACCAGTAATAACAAGGATAGAAAATGGGGAATTACTTTAGGCGAATGAACGAGGAGAGATCAGTTAAAAGAGCGTGGAAAGCCAAAGGGCAGGAAAAGAATAAAGAGAAGAAGACCAAAGACAACGTGGAACCAAAACATGGAAAGACAAAGGGCTTATGGTGGTCCAGACATCAACCATGGCCGAAGATATGAAGGAATGGTCTGGAATGGATTGGATTTTTTTTAAAATAAAATTTAAGATTCCTTAAAAAATATCTTGATTAAAAATGCATTTATGTAAATTAATGCATGTTGATTACAAGTGTTAATTACACGTACATCGCACGTGTCTCTTTGCCAGTTGTATTTAATTAATTCCGCGCACGATATTGATTTTACGTAATTACTATTGTTGTTGCTGTTAATCTCTCAAGTCAGAATTATTTATAACGTGAAGATTTCCGTCCTCAGTTCCTTGACAGCTGGCCGATGAACATATTTATAAGAGCGTTTTACTTATGTCCACATGTATCATCAAGAAGTGATTAAAACTGATGGCAATAAATCACCAGCGATTCCCGATTAACATGCCGAGAACAGTATCACATCTGCACATACACACAAAGAGTTGTAACCCCTGTGTTATGCTCGTAATGCGAGTTCAAATATTTAGATAAGATTACGGTGTGCTTGCTGCACGAGTAACTGGGTGGTCCTCGGATAAAAACCCGCAGTTACTACAAGAAGCTCTGGCTATACTAATTCTACGTCTTTGTCTAGCGATAAATCAACTACAGCAATATAATTGTCTCGAACCATTTATAATGTTGTTTACTGTGTGGCTACGAGTATATACTTCACGAACGCAAGTTTGTAAATCACTTGGAGCGCGAATTGCTTCTGAAAGCAACTCCAAAATATGTGGAAACCAAATTTATATTACAACTTTGCACCATTACGATAAACAACCCCATTACATCCATTAAAAAAATAATAAACAATATTTTGTAACTAATGACCAGCATTATGATAACCCCCGGAAATCACCGAAAGGGGAGGGCTTTCCGCAAGTCTTTGCATGCCATAATAAATTACTAAATTTTATTGCTTTACTTCGGAGATGACAGTAGCAGGATCATCACCTTTAAGATAAGGTTCTTGAAGATAACATCTTTGACTTTAGACCAATGTAATAATAGATTATTTTTTGCAGATATATGCTTTGTGTTCTGATTTATGGTTATCTTTTAATCGTCTGAAATAGAACACTGCTAAGAGGATGCAGCTGTCAAAGATTTTACATTTGACTTTTGAGGAGCCAGCTTTTTGCAAGTATTGCTTCAGTCTTCATTCCCCGTACATGGAAAACTGGGAAATTGCTCTTCGTCTGATCATCTGCCTCTCTGCCTGAGACCTGTTGAATAAAGAACACCTTACCATTACTACCATTACTGGGAAATTTCTTTACGTGTGATCCTTTTCTTTGTCCTTTCGAATAAAGAACAAACTTTGCCGTTATTGGGAAATTTCTTTTCGTCTGATCCGTTTTCTTGGACCTTTCAATAAAAGAACACCTTACCATTACTACCTACCATTTGATGAAACTTTGGTATTCGAAAACGAATACCAGCTTATACCTAAGCAACAGAGTTTGATCAGAATTGGTGTTAGACAACGGAGAAAAGATTGAGTATTGAAAGAACAGCACTTGTCAAATTGTTTCAAAGCATCTACTCTCTGCTGTCCGATCCAACATTGACCTCACAGATTCAGATGCTTAGGCTTAAATAAGTTGATATACTTCAAATAGGAACAAACGAATAGAAGAAGAATAGAAACTATCGAAATAGATACTGACCGTTGTTCTTTCATTTGATTTGGTTTAGTGATTTTGGAATACCACAGAAATTAATTACAATTGTGGCTATAAGAAAAAAAAGAAAAGAG
The DNA here is from genome assembly GCA_033060865.1 of Dorcus hopei. Lineage (NCBI taxonomy): Eukaryota > Metazoa > Arthropoda > Insecta > Coleoptera > Lucanidae > Dorcus > Dorcus hopei. The sequence goes on along the minus strand of CM065423.1, from coordinate 28,108,715 downwards.
GTAAATCAAAGAAGACCTAAGATGAAGTTGATATAATTGAGAGGAAGAAAGATTTAACTGAGAAACAAGCATCCAATAGGTTAGGATGGAGGTAAAAGTCGAAACTTGCTTACCTCATATTTGGCTAAACGAGTCAAAGAGCGGATACACCAAGCAATCTATACTTGACGATCCAAACATATACAGAGTTATTATACCGCGCACTTAGTTAATTATAACGGTACACTTTAAAACATACTTACAATAATAATCATTATATTATATACAATGTAAAAGGTAATTACGCATTTCTCATCGGGCGATCTACGTCTTATAAACGTCAGATCATTTTCTGCAAACTATAAAAATTACATAGAAATTTTAATCGTTTAAATAATTACCCGGAAATATTCCGGGAGACGCTACTCACCGGTGATAAACTTAATCACGAATTCCTCTTTTTAATGTCAACTTGACTACAACAATATTAAATTACGAGCAAGGTGAACACGAGGTGCTTTCCAGAATTAAAAACGTGAAATCTGCAAGTTCGTGATTATTTGCTTGAGCTGGAGGTAGAGAGAGTAACATTGCAGCGTTCCCGGAAGGTATAAGATCAAGTCAATTTTACATACACACAAACGTTTTCCTTCCACGGATAAGAAAAACAAAAAATTCGATATAACTGTTCTAATCGACACAAATTTAATTTAACTTAATTAGAGTTAACTCTTACTTCTGTGTTTCTTAAATTTTACACCTGTCGTATGATTAATTAACATGCCATTGACGCAAGTCATTAAATTTGTATCGTAAGCAGTTTACAAACTGATGATGCCCCGTTTTGTTACACGCTCTGTTTCTTTGGGTAAAGTGAAAAATCCGAACGAAAACAAAAGGTCTGGCGTAATTTGAAACGCTCTCGAGAACTAACGATCCGCGTAACTTACACACAACAAGAAGTAAATCGGGAGAGACGGAGAACTCCAAGACTAAATCAAAGGAAGAAGTGACGTCCTAATGCAGCAACACAAAGGAGAGCCTCCTCAGCAAATGACCCGCACGATATTATGAGGGGACGTCAAGTGTCATAACGCGGCGCTCGACGTCGTACACCGGTGCTCTTAATGCAATTATGTCCGCGTCGAGTTTACACTCGGAACGACGTTCCGCCGCGGCGAACAGCAACAGCGTCTGGAAGTTTCACTTAATTGTATTTGAATTTCGTGTTACCGTGTTTGTGAGTTTAACTCACTTAGACCCGAATTCAGATATCATTTCCGTGGCCACCACTACACAATGCATTAGTGTTGCAGGGCGATTCAATTGAATTTCCTTTTGCCTTCTATTGCAATCTTGATGTCAGATGGCAAATATGAAGAGAATGTTTGGAATATGATCTCAATAAGTATCTTATTTCTAACATTCAGTCTATTTGTAAGGAGATGCTGGTTGTGATGATTAAAGAACCGTAGACTAATCGTTGATCCACCTTTGAAGCTGAATAGAAATACATCGTTCTGAAACGCATACATATTGCTATGTTATTTTAATTTTGAAATTTGAACAATATTATTTGTATTTATGATTTTGATGTATTAATTGTAATTTAGTTCGTCAATATACATTATGAAGAAAGAAATATAAGAAGGTTGTGACGTTAAAACCTCTTTTTTTTAATAATTGCCATTTTTTACACGTGTTTTGGTACACGGCGAGACAATTGGAGAAAAGGACGCACCGACTGATTATGAAGTGTCCTGTCTAAGAAAAAGTCACAAATTAAATGGAGTAACCTTTCCGAACGTATCAGATTTAGTTTCTGTAAATAAATCAAACACTGTTCAACTCCTACCGCCACCATGTCCCATGTAAACTAAAAGATTGAGTGGTTTTTTGTGTTTTTTTTTTGTTCCTCTTAAAAATTTTAATGTTCATTAAATGTTAACAATAAATATTTAATAACTAAATGAAAATTTTGTTTTAATTATTGTTATTTACAATAAAAAATATAATGTCTCGCTGTGTACTACCAGTAATGCACAGTGAGACAGTTAGCACCTTTTTTTAAACAATTACTCTTAGGCCTGGTTTATCAAACACAAGAGACTTTTATAACTTTAACTTAAAGTTAACCTTCAGTTAATTACTATAACAACAATTGTCTTCATAGCAGTTACTATGGGAACAAACTTAAAGTTAGAGCTAACTTGTGATTGATAAACCGAGCCTTAGTTAATTAATACTAGTTGTTGCCGCCATATATTGCTAGTTAAAAAACCAAAGGGCTATATTAAGGCATGTTATGTTTATATTTTGTGCTGAGATTATATTTGAATATTAATCGATAAAAACAAAAAAAAATGTCTCACTGCGTACTACATTCCCCTACATATAGACAAATATCTACGTTATTGAAAAATAAACAAATAAATTTCTAAATAACGAATAACGTAGCAATGTATATTTGTCTCGTTCACTTCTCGTCTGGCTTTTGAGCTTAAACCGTGTTGATTTTCTTCTGCCGAACCAGGACAAAAAGAAAAGAAGATCAATGCGATTTTACTTCGCAGGAAAAGACGATCAATGCGATTTTACTTCGGAAGCCAAGAAGTACCATTTGTATCGTGTTTTATTTATATTTACAGTTGGTTCTTGTCCGATGAAATTTGTATCACAAAATCTTTTAAGCGGACACTAAATCGCGCACTATACACTTTACGTTTCGCAGTCGTTCGACAGCTTTGTCAGAAGTGAAAAATATGTTGTCAAAAAAAAATTAAAAAAAAAATTAAAATAAAAAAATAGTTCTTCAAGTATCACCACGACCATGTCTGTGCGTAGGAATCCAACCTTATATCGCCCAAAGTAGCTCATCCCTCGCTTCGGCGTGATAATAATAATTTATTGACCGTTATTAAACATTATAATACCGACGTGCTTGCTGTCCGCTTGCTTTTATTATGTCGTTTATCGTCGGTAGACCCGCGTGTGTACAGTAATATGCAAAATTACTGTCTCTCTCAATAAAATGTTAAATTACAGTCTAAGCACTTTAGAAAAAAGTTTTAAAAAAATAATTTTATTAAGCGGAATCCTATTTGGCTATGCACACAGAACACGGAAAAATACAAAACAAAATAACAAACAGGAAATTACTTTATCTGCTCCTCATGCGGCGCAGGAGATAAAGAAAGGTCCAGTATTTTGAGAAGATACTAAATTAAGAAGAAGGAACAGAAGATGAGCAAGGACACGAATCGAAGGAGGAACAAGGAAATGTAGATGACAGAGTGACCGTGGAAATTCGAACAAAAAACAACTTAAGAAATATAAAAGTGCTGGAGGAAACCATATACCGGCGAAAACCTTAAAAAAGGGCGATGAAGTAGTAACTTGAAGGAAACCCAGAAGAATGCCTTTTTCTACCTCTACATAAAAAAGGGACCAAAGAAGATTGTAATAACTATCGAGGGACGTAACGTACTATCTAAGATTATCAGAAGCCAGCTAAATAAATATCACAATGAACTTGTAGAAGAATATCAGGGAGGATTTAAGGGAGGGAGATCAAATTTTTACCATGAAACATCTCCAAAAAATACATTCGAACAGAATATAGGTTTTTATCTGATATTCATAGATTACAAATAGGTATATGACTCACATAAAAGAGGAAATTGGTGATACCGAGTAAGTTGAGGAAGTTGATGCGGACAACGCTTGAAGACGCGGAAAATAAAAAACACTGAAAGGAAGGATAGAAAAATTCACAGTAAAAAAGGGATTGAGACAAGTAGATCCACTGTCCGCAGTGCTCTTCAACCTGGTGCAAGAGGAGAACCTAAGAGAAAGTGACATAAGAACAAGAGGTTTAATTTACAGAAGCGTATATCAATGCCCCTGGCCTATGCCGACGTCATGGTGTTGATGGCTAGATCAAAGGAGACATTTATGGTGCTGGAACGAAAAGCAAAAGACTTCGGGTTAACAATTAACCAGAGCTAAACAAAATACATGGTGATGAAAGATCATGAAAGACGAAGAAGTAGATAATATACAAATCGATACCTAAGCTGTAACATTCTGCATGTAACGGAAGCAAAGGCGGGAGAGCTTCACTAAAATTTTAAGAGAGAATAATCTGCAAAAATAAGACTGTACCAAACAATAATAAAACCCACTGTTACCTAAATTCTGCGAAACTTGGATAATAAACAAAAAGGAAGAAATGAAGCTTGAAGTATGTGAACGAAGAATGTTAAGAAAGGTTTATGGAGGTAATTCCTCCATAAATGGATGGACAAGTGGATGAAGAGTTTAGAAGAAGGACAAATAAGGATTTGGAAGAACTCTATAAAAAAGCCGAGCATCACCCAAACAATGAGGGCACAAAGAGCCAGGTGGCTGGGACACAGCCAGAATGCCTGACGACAGGTGAGTGAAGAAAGTTTTATTGGGAGGAAGGAAAAGAAGAGGACGCGCTATAAAGAGATGGCTGGGGGGATGATCACTATACCATACGCTCAAATTCACTGTTACAGTCGCTTCCGCTCCGTCCTTGCTATTTTGTGGTCCTCGTGGTTGAATGCTTTGATTGTTCCGGTCGGTGGTGGATGTTTTCGCGCTGAGTCGATGTGGCGCATTGGTTTTAAGTCTGAAAACGCGTGGAATTCCGGGGGACCGGCGCATTGGAAAAATGCACAAACAGCAAGGGCGCGGCTCTCCGACATTTTTCTGGTCTGGTCTTTGGCGTGTGCGTGCGAGTGTTCCCTTAGGTCTCTCTGCGGATTTTGGTATACGAAATTTTGGTATTTCCGCACCCTGTTGTGGTTCTGTGAGTTACACCCAAGAAATCACGGTTTGGTAGAGGTGTTTGACCAGATTTTCACCGGTATTTTTGGATCTTCTTGGACCACCGCACGCGCCGCGTCGGATTTCTTTCATCGGGCGCTCGGCTTTCCCAGGCCGGGGCAAGTCGTTTATATGTTCCTTCTTCGTTGATTTTAATTTGTTTGTGTCGTTTTTGAAATTGTAGCGACGAGTTACGGGTGGCATTCGAGTTTTGAGGGTGGTTAATCTCCCCCCTCCCCCACCCCCGTCTGGAAGTTGAACGAGCGTGTGATATAGGATTGCTTCCGTGGGCGAATTTTCTTCGGACTCTCGTCACCTATTCCTGAAGACAATTTAACCGTAACCTCGTTGGGGCGAATTTTTGCAGCGGAAAAGTTCGCAAACATGAGGTGGACCTACGGACTCCGTTCACCAAGGTGCTGTAAGCCGGGGTGCTTTGGAAGTCTCCTGGGTATCGTATTTTTTTTTGAACTTTCATTTTCGTGCTGTACACCGTCCGACACGCTCATTGCCTTAATTGCGCGGACGCCCTTTTGTGTAGTGACGACAGATTGACGTTAATTTGATTTCGGATTTCTCTCGGCGTTTAGATTTAAGTGTTGATTTTGATTGTCTTTTTGTAATGCTAGTTTACTTTAAATGTTTCTTTTTTTTAAATACGTATTTTTGACTGCTTCACAGTCTTGTCCTGTAAACGGACGTGTGGGATCCCTATCGTTTGAGTTTGTGTAACGCGCCTTTTGCGTGATTAATGTTGCCCATTTTGGGCTTTAACGATTTATTTGATATAAGCATTTTTTCCCCTTCTTTTGGCCCAGAGGGAGCTTACTGCGGAACTATATCTTTTTTTTGTCTGCACGACTTATTTTGTGTCGCACTGACCCTCATTAAAGCCTGTTTAACGTGGCGTTTGTGTTTTTGGTTTTTTTTTTGTTGATGATATTTTGCGAATTTTTCCCTTTTTTTGCTGTTCCCTTCTGGGACGGATAATATTTTCGGAGCTGAATCGACTTGGTGAGTGGGGATTTCTCTCCTGTTGGGGGAATTCCGCGATTGCAAGTTGTTGCGATCTTCAACAGATGATAACATAACATAATATAATTTATTTGCCTTGTGATTATACAAAGTATAACATAGACTCGTCATAAAAATCATCATCATAAGAACACAAAAATATTACACATATAAATCATATAAAAAAGAAAAAGAAGAAAAAATATCGCCATACTATCTGGGTGAGTGCATTTAGACAATTTCGTTAACAGAATAATAACATTGATTCACTAGGAATAGTCTCAGCTGCTGTTTAAATTTATTGACACTCCTGATGCATTTAATTTCATCTGGTAAATTATTAAACATTTTAATCGCAAAGTAAGATGGCGCCCCTTTCTCGATCTACAGTTACCTGTGCGAAACTGTTTGCCCACGATCTTCTCCACTGACACGGGATTTTAGTCGCAACAACACCCCAACCAACGGGTAATCCAGGTAGGTTCGTTTGTATCCGTCTCGGGATTGTATTTTCTTATTATTCGCTATAAGGTAACCTGCCGTCACACTCGATTGTGGGATTCAGTGCGAATCGACATCTTTCTTGTTCGTTGTTTAGTTTACCTTTTTGGGAAAGAGTGTGCGCGACATCACGTTCATCACATTTTCCTGGAAAATGTTTGTCTAGTCAAGTTCTACCAGAATATTACTGTATGTTGAAACCCCATGGTGGTTTATGCATAAACCACTAATTATGAAAAATAATAACTGCACGCATTGTTTAGCTCAAACGAATATCTCAACCACTCTTCAAATACTAAATGTTGTTAGCAAATAATACAGAGCAATAAATTCCGACATCAAAACAAATGCCTTTATTTTCTTGTGAACTTGGAAAAAGTCACCCCAATCCGATTCAGAGAGCTGTAAAAACTTGATTGCAGTGCGGTTTTTTATTTCAACAGATGTTTTACCAATACGACTGCCGCAATAAATACTTCCTTCTTCTTGACCTACTTTAATTCATAGATGCACTATTCATTCTTGTCCGATTTTCAACAGCGCTTTTCTCAGCTATAAATTCGAATTGCTTCTGGAAAATTTAGCATTGCACTCTAAACATCATGACCACTTATGGCCTCAAATTTCTGTACTTTTTTTAAAAAAACACCCGGTATTATATGTATACCTGCTTGGCGGCCTATTTGTGGTTTGAAGGGATTAGACTGCAATTTTATTGGGAAGACATTAATTTTGTACATCACTGTACGGTGAGTTGGGAAATAATACCCGCCCTTATTTTATATATTAATTTCAGCCGGTAAATTCCCGTCGTTGTATCACAGGACCTCGTAAAAGCGCCACCGTCGTTCTCCGGAAAACATCAAAAACACGCGCAGATTAAAAGAGAGCAACGAGAGAGTTGATAACACGATTCGAACGGCATTTAATTCCGGGTTAAATTCACGGGGGACGACGAAAATGCAGCGAGAAATTTATTGAAATATGCGCGGCCCTTTGTGCTCGCCGGTAAATTTCAGATATCTATTTAAAAAATGTGACACGAGTGACCAACTCATAAAACATGTAAACATTTTCGGCGCTGAATATAAATCGTACTTTAATAAAATTCTTTGGTATTTTAATTCGTTTTTATAACACTTTTTATAGTTTTGATTAAAATGCATGGAAATAAATAACTGTTAAGTTTGTGGTGGCGGGTTCCGTCGTTTACGAACGAATAACTACGAATCAGTCCAAAATTAAAAGTCGAATAGCCTTTGACAAAATACATACATAGTGCGTCTATACATAGACGAACTTAAGTGAAATGCGCTATTTATTGATTTATATGAATAATGTTATGGAATGCCTTCCGAATACTTTCTGTATTTTTGTATAGAACGTTTCAGAATATTTGAAATTCATAAAACCGATTGTAAAGTTATTAAGATTTTTTTTATAGTTTAAAAAAGGATCATTTCCTTAGAGAATCTTCTGTCGGGCTTTCATCTCAAATAAAATTTTGACTTTGCCCTCCATCTATACAGGGTGTCTCAAAACCTATGTCTTTAATTAAAACTGTAAGTTCCTCATTATAAAAGAGATTGATTACCCAAATATGAACGGTATTGCTCAAAAATGAAAAACTGACCTACCACAAGCGCGTGCAGTTCCTTTGTTTTGAAACCTTTGCCTAGTTTATGACTTGTTGAGGCAAGTCCGCTTTCAATAAAAAGCAATAAACTGCAATAAATTTTTTTATTTACGTTTGAAAGAACTAGGCCAAGGTCTCGCGCGCGTCTTCGGCATAAATCCATCTGTGTTTCACCGACACTAGCATAGCGAAATGCGTTTTTCGAAATAAATTGCATTTATGCGAAATAAAAAAATGTACAATACAGCACAAAATGCATATCGAACGTGTTGTCATACCTGTGCATTCATTATAACTTTAGAATTTTACTAAAGTTCGCTTCTTGTTCCTGGCGCTGATATTTTTAATTACAATAAATGTTCAAAATGTTGTCCTGCGGTATTAACACATAATTCGCCATAACAGAGCACTATGTCTATCAATTCCTCATTGGAATACACATTTACACTTAAATTAAGTTATGTACAGAGATATTAAACTAACACAAAACAAACTACACACTACGTAAATTTGTTAAATTCTTTCATTCTAACCTCCTCCCTAATGTAAGCATCTGTGAAGTTATGACAGCATGATAATAAAAACAAACAATAAAAGAACGAAAGAACGAATTTTATTTTATGACAGTGCAATTGTAACCAATAAATCGCCAAGACGAATGTAGGTAAACGTTTCTGAAAATTCAGAATTATTTTAAACCAGAACCAAATTTTCATCACGAAAACTAATTAAGGCACTCGTTTCTTGGATTTAATTAATATTTATCAACATTTTTAGTAGACATTTATTTTCGTGTTAGTAATGAACATAAACATAACATTGTGTAGTTTACAATGTTAAGATCGATGTACTGTCTGTCATGAAAATGAAACAAATAAAACTGAAATGCATTATTGTGCTATGAATTCAGTTTGCTTTTAAATTGTACTTTAAATAAATAAGCATGAATAAAATAGTAATAAGTAATTGCAATAAGAAACGCCCCGTGAAGACGTTTTTATTTAGAATCCTGACGAAAATTTTTTGCGATGGACAAACATGACCTATCCCAACAAATACGTTTCGGTATTTATTCGTTTATGGTCACAAAAAACACTAATTCTGCGCAGCTGGGACATTTAAATCCATTTAAATCGTCAACCAACGTTACTCAAACAATTTCTTTGAAAACGAAAACTGATTTTTCCCGGAGTTAGTATTTACTTTTTCCCTATAGTTGTTGTATAACAAATTTTGCTTCTTTTTTTGACTACTATCTGTGGTTTCAATTAAAGACAGAAGTTTAGAGACACGCAGTGTTTATAAATCTGCGCTTTATGATTGTAGCACGCGCCATGGTTCGTCACTTCGCTTTGTGAAGCACCGTACTTCTATAAGTCCCTGCTATAGCAATCTACGATATTGTGAAACCATTACTAGTTTTAAAAATCAGCTCAAATGTTTTTTAATTGATTGATTCCACGGCTGAATATTACTCAGCATTGTAGATTGGCGTCTCTTGTTCTTGCCTGTTTAAGATTCTTATGTTAGTGTCTCATTTACATTGTATGTTATTAATGGTACTAATGTTTATATATTCTCTGACATGTCCTATCTGTCACCATGGCAAAAGTTATTATTATTAATATTTTGTAGTGTTCTGATGAAGCTAATAAATATTAACACTGCCGTCAGTTTAGACTTTGATGGACAAATTTGATAGTAATTTTGAATCGTCCTTTTGAATTAGTTGGGTTCGATACTTTATTTTTTATTTCAAAAGAATATCTAAGGGCCGATTTCATAAACAAATTTAATGCTCCATTAAAATTTAATGTAGGCATTAAAATAAAAATCAATTTCTAGAATTTTTCCAAAGGTTTCGTATAAGTAAAAATACTTTTCGCGTTCTTCTTGCCAAAATTGCCAAAGACCGTATTAAAAATCCAACGATACAGGTTTGGAATGTGGTCGTTAAATCTGCAGTTAAAGAAAATGTGATTTATGTCTTCGATTTCTCCGCATGCACATTATTGATTGGGAATCACCCCAATTCTGGACAGGTGCCTTTTGCAGGAACAATGCCTCAATCTCAATCTTGTAATAGTTGAATAAAAAGATCTTGACCTACCAGAAAAAAGAGAAAACCATGTGGTTATAGAAATCGTTGGCCTTATGTTACGATACCATTTTCCTTTATTTTTACAGGATTCATCCCAATATTCTTTCCAATATCTGAGTGTAGAGTTTCTGATCAATCTTCTTATATCCATAAAAAACACTTTCGTTTTATTTAAAGGACATTTGTTGCCATGTTTGGCTAGTGTATCAGCTATTTCATTACCCAAGAGACCCTTATGGGATGGAATCCATCATAGGGATATTTTTTTCCTTTAATGCTACTATACAATATAGATTGTTTGATTTCGAAAATAAGATGATTTGTTTTGGCATTTGTATAAGGATTATCAAGGGGTTTTAACGCACTCATTGGGTCTGAGGAAATGACTACCTGAGGAGCATTGGATTGGTCAGTGAGCTTTATTGCGACAAGAATGCCGTATGGTTCCGTGCTATATATGGAACAAAGGCCATTTATTTGGCCAGCAAAGTGTAAGCCTAGTTCTTTGGAAAATATCCCAAAGGTTGAAGATGGAGGATCTGTATACACAGACCCGTCAGTGAAGATAGGAATGAAAGAGGCCCTTTGTCTCTGAAAACCGTCTAAGAAAACACGGTTGAGATCTACCGAGTCAATGTTTAATCTGGCTAACATTTCTCCAAAAAGGAAATTTATGTCGTTCTCATCATAGGTTAGAAATCGTTTTGATTACTAACAAAACGTCGAAAAACAGCAGAAATTCAATACCAACATAATATTATTTTTCTTAATGGGGCATTAGTTAAAAAGGCTTCACAATAGTATTATGAAACTGATTTGGTTAAAAGGCCATTTAAACCTACCATTAACTTAAATGCATCATTAGTTAATGGGCCGTTAACACCTAGATTATGAAATCGGCCCTTAGGGCCAGTTTCATAATGGAATTTAAAGGAGACTTTAATATTAATGTCACTTTCAGACGTCAAAGCAAATATGAAAATACGTTTGTTTGTGACTTTAATTTTAAAGTTTCCTTTAAGTTCCATTATGAAATTGGCCCTTATTCTTTTTAATTTTCCCTTAAATCAATATAATAATATAATTTCTGTATGCAATGTTCAATTTTAAAATTTCCTTTAAAAAATATTTGCATTAATTAATTACATTTTATTGTAAACATAACTTTGCACGTAGTAATTGAATAAACCAAACTGCGAAAAACGATTGAAAAAACAAACAAATTATTTTTAACTAGCCATAATCCAGTAATAATAAAATATTAATAACAACTAATTTCGATGAAATACAGCAGGGAAAGCAAATGCCATATTAATTATTGGAATAATACGCCCGATTAATAATTAAATTATGATATAATGCGCGAGCGACCTTTATTACTAGTGGTTCCGCAATTTATTGCAATTTTAAGTTTGTTTTGCGATGATTTATTCAAATCGACGTATTATGTTTGCCATGACACCGCCGGGATTAATGATGTGCACACCTTGTTGCGGTTTCCGAACAGACTGTACAAGCATTTAAACAAATTGCAAATTATAAACTAATGGACGGATAACTTTATTTGATATCGTGCGTTTCGAACGACGATTACATTTGAACCGACGACGAGCAAAATTCCATCATGAAACGTGAAACTTTGTTGAATGACTCAAACTTTGTCATATAAAATTTACGTCTAGGTGGAGAGCTGAACTGTGGGATAATATTACCAGCCTTGGATGTCAATAATTAATATTACAGCATCAAAATCTACTTCTGGGTAATTATATACGGGTTATTTTGATATTATTAATAACTGAATATGATGCTCTCTAAATACTTGTTATGTTAGTTATATTAATGCGATTACCTAATCTCTTTTTCTCGATTAGTGAATATAAATCGTCTAGAACTACCCTTAAAGTTACCCTATTCACCGTTTCAAATTAAGAGCGTTAAGTGTGTCTGAAAAGCTTAATTGAGTTTGCGCATCTCGCAGAGCAAAAGAGACATTAAATTTTTAAGACGAGCTTTTCTCTTTCAAGAAAATAAGTATACACCCCCGGGCGCGCAGCAATATTAAAGCGGCATGAAATTTTGATGCGTTCACAAATGAAGTGCGGTCCCGGCCGATATTTGCTTTCATATGTAAATATTTTATTTGCTATTTGCATAACGAGCTGGCGAAAATGCGCTGGCAAATAATGCCATGCGAAATTGAACTAACCGGAAATGATTCGACGGCGACGTTTCGATGATTCTCTGCGGTAATGCACTGAGGATTTTTTGCATTGTTACAACCAAATTACTCTTTGCTGCTCTTAATTCCACTTGGTTTTACTGAAATTTGTAACATTGTTATTATAACATAATGTATTTGTTGAATCAAAGCACATATCTGCTACTCTTTCTTAACCAGGGACGTATCATCGTTTCGGAGCTAATTATTATTTCTGGAAAACTAAAATACATAAAATTTTTCTAACATTTTTCCTATTTTATTTATCGGTCTATTCAAGATCACCCTGTATTTATATTCTTCCTCGTATTACCAATTACACTAAGGTTATACATAGGTATACTTATCACAAATCAGTTACATACGATATGTAATTACTGATGTGGTCTTACAAAACAAGAGATAAAATAAAAGTTATCTTGCAGATACACACAAGTATAAAATTCCTATCTCTTGTAAATAATGCTTGAACAAAATTATTGTATGTTGCAGTATAGTTTGACAGTAACATTAATTCTGACATCCAGACTTATTTTAAACTCATTAAATATTTTTTTTGTTTTGATTTATACTTTTATATTGTGTTTAAATTGATTGTCTCTATCTGTCAAATTGCACTATTATCTATATTATGTAAACGTCATTTTATTTATTATATGCTGTTGTGATCAATTTGAATTAAGAAGACATCGACCTTCGACTACGAAAGGCAAAACTGTTTCACAAAAGCTAAAAGGAGATAGCTATATACATAAATGTTCTTAAAATTGTCAATTGATCGATCGGCATATCTTTAAAACAATCACGTAATTTTTATCACCAGTAGCGCATTCTAATGCCAAATCTGAAACTGTATTTGTTGTCAATTTAGGTCGTTTTCTTGATTGGTTTTGTCGCTCATGGTGGGCCCTTCGTGGTCTCTGGATTAAACCGGTTCGGAGGGTTGAATCCACGTCAGTGGACTTTCTTGACAATTTTTGGACAAATTTGTACAAATTTATTTTCAAAACAAACACAGAAAATTCGGAGCAAAATATAAAGTAACACCACCAGATTACTTTTTCATATTTTGCTTTCTTTGTTGTTTTTAGCAACTAATCAAAAAATGAAAAACACGGTCGGATTTTTCATCAATTTTTGTAAGTAGCAGTGACGAAACAAACGAAGAAAACTCCAACGGTCTCTTGTTTTTCTTTACAACTTCATTTTACGAGGAAGTTAGAATTCATCATAAAATCGATCGTCTTTTGTATTGGTTTTCCACAAAAGATGAAAGAAGTAAGAAAGAAACAAATTCAACTTTAGTCCGTTTTTCTTACGACGAAAGAATGAAAGCAGAGAAGAAAAGACACGTGATCGTCTTTTGTTGTCTTCATCTTTAGTCTTGCGAAGATAAAAAAGAAAATATGTTCTACATAAAATACAAGAAAAAGCGAAGTACACAAAGACGATCACTAACTTGACGTGAAACCGGAGGAAGAAAGACAATCGACCATTTTTTGGTTTCTTTTCCTTTTGTCTCTCGACGAATAAAAGAAGAAAATAAGAAATATAGAACAAACGAAAGTGCACACATAAAAATCTGGAGTTAATTCTAACACTTTTTCAACTCCTTTTCGGTGTTCCCTCGCGTTCATCCGTTTCTGGTTCCCACGGCTTTAGGTATTCAATGCAGCGTTAACTATGCAAGAAATTCGTTTGTGCAACATTTGAATAAAAAGTTATGTGCATTTATAGTTGACGTTCTCTTGAATATCTGAAGTGTGGGAGCGTCCGTTTTCAATCGATAATTAATCAGTAAAATCGATCGACCAAAACTCAGAAATAGCATAAATCGATAGATTTGAATGTTCTCTTTCGTATTTTGCCAGAATTTCCTTTGTACAGCATATACTAGTCATAACTTCCCTCATACAGCAAAATTTACCAATAGACGAGAAGTAAATAAGTGTGAACTGACACCCATAGTATAACACTTACTTTTTTGGATTAAATGCGGTGATGACTTCCACTAATGCAGATAGAATATTTCAGTGTAACTTATTTCTTACTTAATGAATTAACGAATTATGGATAATGTCTTTACTGTACGGTGTTAAACAGGTGTTGAGTTTATCCTTGTTGGAGGAAAATTGTTTCACCTTTTTTTAACACTTAGCATTATAATCGGGAAAAGATAAACAATATCACTAAATTTGATAAGCTTTACAACTTTTCAGGTAAAACTCTATCCATATTTTAACACCGATTAGGAGGATAACAATTTATCCCAAAAATGTTAATGTGTGTGAAATACAAAAGACAATCGATAGCTTGAGGAGAAAAGACAGTCGATCGTCTTTTGTGTGCGTTTCCTCTTGTCTTTTGACAAATAAAAGAAAAAAATAAGGACTATAAAATGCAAAAAATGTGAAATACGAAATCGACTATCTTTTGTGTGTTTTTTTTTACTCCAAGTCATTTTTTATTCTGTCGCACGTTATTTTCCTTATTCAACGTTTCAGAAGAGATTAAAAGAACTTCCTTAGATTTGCAGCACAACACAGAAGATGCATAATCATCTTAAAGGAAGTTATCATGAAGTTTGTTAATACGAAATGAAACCCTGGCAGTTTCGTCGCGGCGGGGGGGTGTACCTGCTAGCTGCTGGCAAGTTCGCGCATCGCACAATAAGGATTAAGAGGACGATAAAAGTGTTTCGATGTAACGCCGCTTTACGACGTTAAGTTTTAATCCGGCGTTTAACCCAAATTCTGACCGTCCCTCCCCCCCTTGCAATAAAAAACGCCTCGAACAGATTAGTCTTAATTGAAAACTTCACTGCTGCGCTTAGCGCGCGGCGTCGTTACGCCTTGAAAAGCGCGTCGAATTTACGACGGCAGCGGCTTCGCGTAATGACGTAATTGCCAGGTGGCTAATTTGCCTTTAAACGTCCAAGTGGGATAATGAGAAAAGTGTTGAGCGCTTTGTTTTAATTCTGAATGCGAAGAAACCCCCGTGAAAAACGACGGCGACGGTGGCCGTAAAATTTCTTTTTTGGCCAGGGGAATTTATTTAGTTCCGGGGGCGGTAAATTTAAATTTAAAATTCTAGCAACCGTACCACACATATTGCTATAATATCCACCTGAAAAGAGAAGGAAAGAAAAGCAGATAAGCTTAGTATGAAATAGCAATTCATCTGTACCAAGGCCAGTATATGTGATTCAAACATTACACACAACTAATGCCGTTTAATTTTGATTGACAAGGTGCTTCTGGAGGTAGCACAAATCAGTTATCCAGCGACAACGAGGTACCAACCCATGGAGCCAGAACGGGGTCCGCAGGACGTGAAATAAGTGCTCGGTGAAGTGTAAGGTGCGGTTTTAAAGTGTTGTTACGCAACTACAGTGCGGGACAAAATTATAACCGCACTAAAATTATTGTCATAATTTGCCTTATGTTGGGAGAATTTAGCTGTGAATTTTTTGTTGAAAAAAAGTTTTAAGAGAGCTTATCATTTCAACGTTAACAAACACAACTACAAAAATAAATGAAAAATGGAGAGAAAATTTGAAAAGTGTACTTGTTTCGGTGGGACTAAGTGCGGTTATAATTTTGTCCCGCAGTGTAGTTGGACATACACATTCTAAAAATGATTAGAAAGGAGTTAAAAGTCATCGGTTAAGTTAATTTATACTAAACTTTTAGTTGTAAAACGAAGAAAATTAGTTTAGTTAAGCAGGATGAATTTTAGGTAATTAGATGATGAAGTAGCATTGATAAGTTAACAAAAACCAGAAGAGATTTTTAGTTATGACCACAGCTTAATTTAACAATTTCTTTGAAATATCAAAAGAATTTAAGTTAATTTTGAGGATACGAAGTTAGAAAGTCAGGTTAGGCGAAGAAAGATTCGTCAGAGTCAACAGATGCATAACAAGTGATCAACCATACTAAACTACTATGTGTTTTTTTAAAAATGCCATAAGGGGTGGCTGTGGAAAAGAAAATTCATGTCTTAGCTCCATTCATTTACTTTAAATTTTCAGATTTGGCATGTGTTAGATGCCAAGCTACGACATGAGTTTTAATTTTCATGGCCAACTTTTATGGCATTTTTAAAAAAACACATGTTACAACAAATTACCATTTAATCATCAAAAAATTATGTTTACTCAACCACCTGACCTATTAGTACCTTTGGCGTCAATTACAGCTTGGCATTTTGTAGGCATAAACTCGAATAAGAATACGGTGGTGCTCTGGATGATGTTTCGCCGAACCTGCTCCCACTGCTTGAATTTTTCGATCACATTTGTGGCTCTCTGACCCAACAAACGTTTCTCAAGCTCTTCCCAGAGCGGCTGGATGAAGTCGGGAGATTGGCTTGGCCATTCACGACGAATCAGGCACCGCTGTGCCGGTCATACCAAAACTTCACGTCTTTCGACCGCTGTTTGGGATCACTATCCTCTTGATAGATTAATAATAATCCTCGATCGAGATTTCAGTTTTCCAAGATGTCCAGATACACGTTCCTGTCTATATGCACCAGAGGACCCATACTGTGCGTTGAGAAACAACCCCAAACCATACATGATTCTCCACCGTGCTTGATAGTGGGGACTTGGCACTTTGAGTTGTATCTACTCGTAATATCAGTCGGACGCCGATTGTAGGTACTTAGTTCCATCAGATCTGAACAGTACTACTACTTTCATCCGACCACGGGACGTCGGACCACCCGTTCGCAGTCAAGAGCAAATGATCCTTCGCCCAGATCACACAGCCTTTTTGTTCTTCTCGGAAATGAACGGTTTTTTGACCGGGCGTCTTCCATGTAGTTCACCAGCTTGTAGGCGATGAAAATTCCCTGTGCATATCAACCGCAGTCAGACGAGGATTGCGAAGAATGTTCCTATCGACAAGAGAATTTGTGCAACGGAGACGACCACTATTCTTTTTCTTCACAATACCCCCATTAAACCTACACCGCTTCAGAAGCTTCCAAACAGTGCTCTTAGGAATTCCAAACTGACGTGCGAATTCAACCTGATTTCTTTCTTACCGTTAACCTTCCAGAAGAGCTCTCTGGAGACGTTCATCGAGGTCCTTGGGTCTTACCCAACGACATTACGAAAGAAAAAAGGGGAACTCAAACATAAAATTACGTTGTAATAAATGAAACAAATGTGCAGGCGAAAATGATCCAAGGCGACACGAAAAAATATCGCAGAGTTCCGAAACTATATGAAACCAGCGTCCGGTAGATACAGTTCGTTGCATTGCGATACGCGTACCCTGATTAGGCTCGATTTTACAATCGTTGGATAAGAATTATTCTTAGAATAACGTGATGTAGGTATGGAAGAACGTTAAAGGATATTCGGCGAATAGTTATTCGACGATTGTAAAACTGGGCCTTAGTGATCTATTCATTCATTCAACATCTAAAAAATCTAAAGTTGATACAATTTTGTCCACTACTGTAGATACATTCAATTCTGATAGACGGAAATCTGAAAATTGGAAAAAATTCTGGAAATGCTTGTTCAAGGTTAGGGCTAGAGGTAATGTAGCCTACAGCAATTGGACGGTGGTTGCACCGTTATTCTAAACGGCTGCAGTCGGGGTTGCTTCACATATTAGAGCCAGTGAGCAGCGCGCAAAATCAAGCGGAAAATTCAATTGTTTTTCCGTATAAATACCGGTACAAAGCGTGTCCGCGCCACTTTTTAGTTCAACTTTAGTTTTTTTTTAATAATTTGTTTAAAAAGCTATTAATTGGAACTGGGTTTTCTTTATTAACCAACTCTCGTCTGAAGGTAACAAGGTATAATTTTTATTTGCAAATCGAAGAGTGCGCTTCTCTAAACAATACCTTACATTACTTTTAATCCATATTTGATTGTGCCTTCTTATAATGAATAACCAAAAGCGAAGGATTCTTGATCTGATGTTATACGAGATTAGGAAGGAGAGCACCGTTTACTATTAACCCAGTAGGGAGTTCTATTTCAACCATTTGGTGTCACTTAAGAAGGTATTGTAAGTTTAATTTGAAGGATTCCGCGGCCGACGTCCATGTTTGAATTGGCTTCCGGTTGGAACCGCGTCACGTTAGCTTCTTTTGCTATCGACCTTTCGTTCTCTATTACAGAAGAACTTCTTCAGGGCTTAGGATACTCTGTGTATCGCAAACTGATCCATACTGATCGCGATCTGAATGCACATTCACACCATCATTCTTCTCAAAAACTCATTAGTCAGCCGCGCCTTTACCCTATTAGAACACTCTTCACTTCAAACTGAATTGAACCACGTAACCAAAATCAATAACAACTACAAAAAACACGACAACCAAAGATCCATTTCTCATCATCTCACCCAAATTCCACCACGCACGCTCTGAACCTGATACATCCCCAGTCGCTACAGCTTACCTACTTTACATCCATAACAGATCGAATCGACAAAATTTTCGAACAACAGAACATCAAATCCATTTACTTTACCCATGACGAAACTTTCAGACTGCCTACCCTCGACAAAATATCACATTCCCTTACAATCCGAGGGTGTGTACCGAATTTCATGTTCCTGTGGGCGTGTATACGTCGGTGAAACAAAACGATCTGTTAGCACTGAACATGAAAGCTGTACTAGATTACTACAAGCAACTGGCTCGGCCCTAGCTGAACACAAACTAGAAACCGGTCACCAAATCCTATTTTCCGACACCAAAACTTCTAAACCGCTCATCTCATTTTTTCAATCGTAAAATCCGTTAATCCATAGAAATCCTCAAACACACCCCAATACCAGAACCGTGATACTGGCTTTTACCTCCACAATACCTGGAAACATCTCATTAACGATCCGTTACGCCCAGAGCTGTGCGGTACTCGAGTACAGTGTACTAGTTTAGTGTACTCGGTACTCAGTCCCGAATACATTGTTTTAAATGTACTTGTACTTATACTTGATCCATTTTAAAACGCAAAAATATACCCGAGTACTTTTCATTGTACACGAGTACATTTTCGTGGACATTACCTTATGCAACGAGTACAGTTTTATGCGAGTCTCGACATGCGTGGAACGGTATTACTGTGCATGTATATACTCGGTGCTTTGTACTTGTACTCGGTACTCAAGTACTTATCATATGTACTTATACTCGGTACTTGAGTATATTTTACACGGAGTACTTGTACTCAGTACTCGAGTGCTTTTTACTTGTACTCGAAACAGCTCTGGTTTCGCCCCAATAGACCAATCCCCGCTCACCGTTCCGACCCACTACCCACACCGACCACTATAAATACCACGATAACAGACATATCTACTTAGTCTCAATATCTAACGAGAAGCAGTAGCAACACCACCAGCAGCAGTAGCCCTGAGGAAGTTGTTCTGCAATGGAGAACGAAACTTCGGCAGTATAGAAGAAGTCATCGTGACGCGGTTCTAACCGGAAGCCAATTCAAACAAGGTATGGTAAGATTATAAGGGCCGCCGCATATTGAACCCAGCCCAAGCACATCACACGCACAGCCCAGATCTAGCCCAAGCACACGATATTTGAAAGGTAGCACGTATTGAACACAGCCCAGATCCAAACTAGTTCCATGTTCCAAAATAACTGCAAGCGAGCAACAAAAACTTCTCGATTTAAAATCTGAATCTGAGAACGAAGAAAGATTTAGGTATTTTACCGCATTTAATCAACATAAAAAGAAAGAAATGTAACACAACTGCATATTTACGAAAAAGACAGAGTCATGGAGAGTTTCAAATATGTAGTGAAATTCCAGATAGCGTATTTAATAATTTCAATTAGTTTTTCCATTTCCATTTTCTAAAAAATAAAGTTCCATACAACATAAAAGAAATCCACGAAACTGTGTTTGACTCACAACTCCATCCACACGAAACCACGTTGTCCCTGTAATGGGTTTAATATGCGTCACTCCGTCTTAAACCGTGTAATACAGAATAACCCACGCGTGGACTGTGCGTGTGATGTGTCTGGGCTGGGTTCAATATGCGGCGGCCCTAAGACGTTCTATAAAAATTCCACATGATTCAAATGAACCTCGGGGCCAAAGACGTGTAAACATTGGTCTAGAATTACTCCAAAATCCATCGTTTTCTGCGACGAACCATTGTGATTAAAAAAAAATTCTTTAAAAAAATCCCCAGTATCATAGACAAGCACCAGCTCCAGTCGTTGCGAATATCACTTTGGAAGAAAAGCAATGCTCAGCGTTTGATGTGATCCAATTGGCCGTACGCTTAATGCTGAATTTTATTGTGCTCAACTTGATAGAGTGCATGATGGTATCCTACGTTAGTAAATAGGAATCAATTAATCTACCACCAGGGGCCTATTCCTGAAAGGTACGGAGTAGTAATTGTTAGTTACAAGTTCCTTCTTGTTTTGAAATATGGAGCTTTAAAATTGTTTTCCTCAGAGGAGAAAAGTGCTTCCTAATAATACTAACATTAGTAAGCATTTTTCCTTTGAGGAAAACGATTTTAAAGCTCCATATTTCAAAACAAGAAGGAACTTGTAACTAATAATTATTACTCCATACTTTCCAGGAATAGGCCCCAGGACAACGCAGACCCCATAGTGCAAAAACTGATGGAGCTTGGATGGACTATTCTTCCTCATCCAGCCTATAGGTCGGATGTTGCCCATGCAGAATGCCAGAAATGTTTCTCGTTCAATGGAGCAGCTAGAGACAGAGATTTTAATGAACTTCAAGAAATCGTGAAGAACTTTTTGATTCCGGAGATGTTGGCTGGTATCATCGAGGAATACAATTGCTAGTAGAAAGACAGCAAAAGGTCATATACTTTGTTTAATAAACATTCCAAATTAAAAGGAAAATAGCCTCTCGCCATTAAATAAAAACAAATTGAAAAAAGAGGGAAGGTCATTGCTGTGCAAACGCGTGACTTTCCTTTCTTAAAAAAGTGAGTAGCAGACGATAACAAACAAGGGTGGAAGTGACGTCTTTGTCGTGCTTTGAGGTTTGTATGAGGTATTCATTCGAATAAAACAAAATAAATTAAATTAAAAAAGAGAGACTAGAAAAAATTTGATTATATGAATTACCGCGTACACCATATACCCTGAGAATAAAAGATGGAACAAAAATTTTCTAAACACAATTATTTTAAGATCATCAACAAAACATGGCATTTTTGGTACCCAAAGTAACAGGCTGAGCTAACACAGCACATTTTCTTGATATGTTCACATAATATCAAACTGCTATATTAAACTAATTATCTCATACTAATGCATGTAGTATTCCCCCAATCAATATCAATTAGCAATTAGGAATGCAATCAACGGCGATTGCACACCGGAATCATCGCCTCCCGTGTGTGTTCGAGCGCACGTAATTTCGGGAACTCCAAGCGATAATCGCAACTCCATTCGACGTAAAATGAAGAGGCGCCGCATAAACTCCGAAATCGCGGCGCGCCTTTTGGCTGGAACCCGCGGAACCGCTCGAAAGCGCGGAAGTAATTAGCAACTCGTTTGGCGCACTCGCGGAGTCCTCGTAATTCTTGCATCTGACGGTTGCTGCTTGCTTTACCTTCACCTAATTTAAATTTTATGCCTCGCTTGTTCTTCGCCGACTAACAATGGATTTAAACGATTATTTGCGAAACTGCCGGAGACGTGGTTCGTTCTCGGAAATCTTTACGTGCAAGAAGCGTTTCGGCTTGGCTTTGATTCATGTGGGAGACAAGAAACGCGAGACGGTGTTATCATTTAGTAATGTCTCTCCGAGGAACCGGCAAGTAATATCTTGGATACTTAGAATCACTGAGAACCTATTCTATTACACTATTTTATAGTGAAAAGAGTTTTTAAAGTCTAATCAAAAATGTCCATGGATTACTGAAATGAAATACTATAGTATCGGTAAGTTTTGTTTAAAATACTTTGGCTTGCCGGATAATGTTTGATATTGTTACTTTTGGAAAACAAAACCAGAAAACAATAGAAGCTCGGAAAAAAAAACATTTACCAACGTTGTTGCTTCGCGGAAAAAAAACCGGTAACGTTTACAAAACATTTCGCGGCGCGTTTCTTTCCAATTAATTAATCCAGGAATTCAATCGCATTCGTTTCGCAGCCAACGGGCCCGAAAAGCGAACAAGGCGAAATCGATATTATCAGTTATAATTAGCCGGGCCGAACTTTTCTAATTAAAGCGCCACCTCATCAATCTTCATTTTTGCGATTTTTGTTGGGCCATCGTAAGGCGAATTTTTTCGCCCCGGCTACGTGTAATTAACGGCAAATATTCCTCGTGTAATAAATTGATTTTATGAGCGCGCAGGCCCTTGGATGCTACTTCCACAGCCGACGTACAGACATTTAAGTGTACGCTTGATGGAGCACTTTTGTAAACTTTTTTGTTCCTTTGACGAGGGTGAAGGAGTCAAGCCCTTTTAAAGTGCGACACAATAAGGTTATTGAAACGTTTCCTTGGAGAGGCTCTCGTATTCTGCGGCCTTTATGATAGATTGTTTTTGTATTTTCTTTTAATACTCGGCTAACACTATTGACGACGTTTTCAAAGCTCTTGCTCGTCGGAGCTCAAGTTTAACCGGAATGCCAGAGCTTTGAACGAAGATCCCATCAATGTCCGAACATTATTGCACTTTTATACTTGCAAGAATCCCATATCTAGAAACGCCAGGCAAACAAATTATTTTTCACCATGTTTCATTTTTAAATGCTTTTCTTAACATTTTTAGGCCCACTTGTACATTGAAAGTCTAAATTTAAGCTAAAGCTATAAACCCATAACAACAGTCATTTCAACAATTGTTGTTAAGGGTTTAAGCTTTGGCTTAAAGTTAAGAATCACTTTTCAATATACATGATTTTGAATGAATGAATATATCGAATGCATCTCGCCTGTTTGTGGTTTGAGTTAATTGATATCGAAAACTTTAGTTGCAATAAAAAAAGGAACAACAATAAAAAATATAAGTAAACTAAGAATTTCATAAATACAGTGTGCATCACTGGCATAGATTTCTTCAATGGCTTCTTAACTATTAATAATAAAGGAACATATCTTATACAAACGTTATCGGTTATATTATAATGAATGAATATTAAAAAAAATCTTTCATTTAATACATTTTTAATGATAATGAATTCATTTGTCTTGAAAATAAATTGCCCTTTTTTTTCAAATAGATTAAACCCGAACAAAAACGGCCACCAGCTAATGAAAAACGTATTTGTCGTTGTCGGATACAAGACACGCCGCGCGAATATATCAAGTGAAATTCATTAGGAGAATTTACAACGTAGAGACCGGACAAAAACAAGGACCCCGACGACGCGTTGACCTCTGGCCCTTAAATAACCCCCCCACTTCGTGATAATAATTTCGGTCGGGCCGTAAATAACTGCGAGATAAGAACTAACTGCGAGGCCTTTTTCCGCCGTTTCGTACGGTTTTTGTGCCCTCATTTGAATATTAATGGACGAAAAAGATTAACAAGTACGATGACGCCGCAGACCTCATCAAAGTGGGCACTGAAATAGCGAAAAATTCTACTTTAATCTAAGCACGTTATGGTCTTCAAAGAAAACAACACTTTTATATATACTTTCAAGTATAATCTTAATGTGTTCTATAAGTACGGGATAATGGCCAGATTTTTATGGTAATAAATATTCGATAGGCATATTTTATTTTTTGCAAAAAGTAGCAGCAAATAGCACTATGTCTTCTTTAACATCCAAATAAATCAACTGTGCAGTTTTCATTTCATAGCATTTGTTGTCTTACATCATATTCTCTGCACAGTTATCGTCCTCAGCTATTCTGCTTCTTTATTTTCTTATCCTGATCCTCTTTCTACAATAACGGAACTTCAATTTTAGTTCTACTTTTAGTTCTTTCTTGTTTGTCCTTTTCATTTACCTCGATTTTTTGCTAAAGTTCTGTTCTTTCCTTTGTTTTCTAACATCTCATCAATTCAATACAACTTCCTAGATTTTCCACGCTGCCGTCCTCGAAAGGCAATTTTATCTGTCTGCGATTTCATATTTATGAGGCACCTACACCATCACAGTAGTCTTTTCTCTAATTTTTTATTATTTTTTTCCTTGTCCTACTGTTGGGGCTCACACGTTGTCTAGCGACCAACAAAAACATGTCATGATGACAGATGTCCAGAAATGTCCCAATGACAAACGTCAAGTAATGTCACGATGACGACCGACAAAATAAACAAAATTAAGGCAGCCTCCTAATGAATTAGAGCGTCATCGCATTCGTTTCTGATTGGCCAACAAATAGGACCGCAAACATCAATTTGCTCGATAAGACAACCACTGAACCAAGCACAAAAGAACTGCCCTCTAACAAATAGGACGCAATTGTAGGAATTGAGTTCGGGAGACACGACGCAATCACAGAATACTAAACAATCAGAAGTGTATCTCACGTATGTAAAATAAAAGTCCGCGCTTAGGAACGGCCATTTTCCGGGGCTAGTGTCAAAACCTCAAAACTTCAAATAATTTGACGTTACTTTAATTTAATTTCTGGGGCTCGACAAGTTAGATGGAACAGGGCATTATAAGTGATCAGAAACGTAAAGGCGGTCACGTTTGCGCTGCAAAAGATTCTAAAAACGATCAACTAAATTGTAGAACTAGTTTTTTTAGGTTTCCTAAAGATATTGAAAGGTTAGTGGTTCGTAGTATTTGAATTTAAAAACATATCAGACACATTTGTAGAGCCAAAATTTGAGCAATGGAATGTGGAAGGGAAGACTTACTAATGAATCCTCAACATTTATACAGGAACTATCGAGTGTGCGATTTAAGGAACCGATTGTAAAGACTAGATTATCAGTGGTGGTTATTTTTTTATAATGATTTGAAAATATTTACATTAACAATTAATTCTGTATTTATAACTTTTTTTAATGAAAAATATGAAAATCATTAAATACGTTTCCGATTTTGGGCATTTTAGTTTTAGTCCAGTCCTGCGTTCTAGCCCAAGAAAATGGCCGCCAATTCTAAAAACGGATTTTAGACATCAAAGGTACCGACACTGAGAGTCACTTCTGATTGTTTAGTATTCTGTGACGCAATTTTAAAAAAAAGATTGTGATCTAGTCAGTCAACTGATGATCTAGGAACGTTGTGTTCGTGTAACTATATTTTATTATAGGTAGCTCTATAATTAATTTTAAGAAGTAGTAGGTTGGGGCTTTATTAATTATCTGAGAATTAAGCCTAGACAAACGTAAAAAAGCCTACACAATTGTGCTCAACACTATTCGAGCAAGCAAACTGATCAATGATGCACAGTTACCTAATCCCCGCCAAAACAAGGGTATAAAAGGCAGAACTCGTATCAATACAAACCAGTATTCGCTAGTGCTGCATAGTCAGGCAAACCATACACCTCACCCGCTGGTGCTGTATAGTCCGGCAAACCATACACCACACCTATTCCCGTCTGATCTCTATATTCTCCACATCCTCTAAAGAAAAGGTGCCGAACAGCTTCGCCGATACGAACTGACCTCATTGAGATTGACCCGTAACAGCTGGTACCAAGGATTCTCCCTTTTAGTTTAATTTATATTAACCTTTTTGCTTGTTGTCAAACGTTATGTTTATGTTCATCAAATGAAGTTTACATTTTGTTAAATACGAAGCAGAATCAAATGAAAACCTTAAAAGTGCCCTAAAAAATGCACCAAACGGAACCTTGTCTTACAAATTGGCAGAAAAGTTATTTTTGATATGTAGAATGCCTTGATAATGACATATCGTAGGAACGATTGAAAGTGTTGACACAGTGACAGTTTAAAACAGACTCCAGCCTAGAGCGTTACACTGCATGATTTTTACGAAGTTTTACAGAGGATAAAGGCTGCAGCACCCCAAAATTATTCAGGGTTACTTATTCAATGGAACTGCTTTGTAAGCGCTTATGACCAAAAATAATGGCGCGAAATTTGTTAAATACGTTTTGTGCCAGAGTCTGTTTAGTATCGCATGTTGTGGTGAAGGTTAAATTTACCATACGAGCTGATTTTATTTCTGGTAAAGGACAGCATTTCACTTTGATTTGAGCATTTATTGCTATTTTCGGAAACCTGTTCATATAACAAATGACATAAGGTTAGACTGACATCAGCGTTCACTTAAACCATCTAATACGTTTGCAGTAAATCATTTGGCGCTTGAAGTCACATTGCTGAAACGTTGAACGTGATTGAACCTGTTAGACACAAGCAGTGACAGTTTAAAAATGGCAACTCCACTAGAGCGCTACACTAGGGAGGAACAGCGTTCTGTTATTCGATTCTTGCACAGTGAAGGAGTGAAACCCATTGATATTTATCGTAGAATGAATCTGCAATATGGAAATTCATGCTTGTCACTCCAGCAAGTGTATGAATGGAGCAACAAATTCATAAACGGGGTGATTTCCACGCAGCTCCCGACAGGAAAGGTTACGCTGACCCTTTCTTGGGATGCAAAAGGGATAATTTTGGAAGAATACATGCCTAATGGGGTTACTGTTACTAGTGCCACATGAAGAATCGTCTCAAGCCTGCCATCAGAACCAAAAGGCGAGGATTTCTGAGCAATTGGTATCCTTTTGCAACACGACAATGCGTGGCCACATACTATGCGTGCAACGGCGCCGGCGGTGAACATCCAAGATTTGAAGTTTGAGTGTCTACCACATCC
Source organism: Dorcus hopei (assembly GCA_033060865.1). NCBI lineage: Eukaryota > Metazoa > Arthropoda > Insecta > Coleoptera > Lucanidae > Dorcus > Dorcus hopei. The sequence goes on along the minus strand of CM065423.1, from coordinate 28,081,646 downwards.
TCTTTATTCCCCTGACGTCGCCCCAAGCGATTATCATGTCTTTGGTCCACTTAAAGAGGCATTAGGTGGGAAGAAGTTTCAGAATAATGATGAAGTGATTCAGGCGGTGCATGAGTGGCTGTGCACACGACCAAAGGAATTTTTTTCTTCGGGTATTCAAGCACTTCCAAAACGGTGGAGGAGGTGCATAGAACGTAATGGGGACTACGTCCAAAAAATGACATACTTGTCTTTGCCTTAATAAATTTTGTTTAGCAACGTTTTTATTCTGCATCGCAACTACTACTACTACATTATCCTATTATCATTTCTCACTGAATTTCATTTTGCTTTTGCCGATGTTTTTTTTAGACATTTGTCGTTTCTCACTACATAAATTCAATTTTGTTTTCGTTGCATTTCCTTAAATCATGGCCTTCTAAATGAAAAGAGAGTTCTAACTGGCCTGGGCGTTTTGAAAAATTTACATTGAATTTTTGTGCTCCAGAAAACGCCAAAAGTCGACACTTTGGCGCTGGTTGCGGGGCACTGACTGAAGTGCATTGTCATTACTGTCAATCAAAGTTAGTTCACGCAAAATTAATTAATATTGTAATTACCGTAATACAACGTAATTTATATGGTATAAACTTTATAGATTCATGCACAAATCATTTGATCACGTCGCGTCGGAGTGAAGTACGCTTGCGCAATAGAGAAAGCTTTCGTGTTATGAATAATTACGACAAGTTACATAAAAGGGTTTTGACTTTTGATAATGTAAAACGTGTTAAAAAGGTCGTTGATAATTACGCAAAATGAGAAAAGAAGCTTTATTATACACGTTGTAACTTACCACAGAAATTTTGAATATAGGTATGCAGGTAAGATTTTAATCTAAAACCGTAATAGTTTAATGCTAAATTAAGTTGTCGAAATTGAACATAAATACTCCACCTTATTCCAACATAAATAATATTCAGCATGCTCAAATTTTTACAACAATAACATTAATTGTTCTTACACGAACTCATCCACGATTCACATGTGACAGAACTGTCAAGATTTTAGATTAAGAAAGCGCCCCGTAGCCAGTGCTTGGCGGTGCACGCTTGAACTGCACTTTTGCCCAGGCCAGATAGAACTCGTTATTCATTTAGAAGGCCATGCCTTAAATATTTCAATTCTATTGTTTCAATTTGCTGCCACAAAAGGGTTAATGATAACTACATCGAGATTTTTCTCAAAATGGTTGCCTAAACTTTCCATTGACACAGATTTCTTTATTCTCGTGTTGTTAAACCTAAACAAAATTAAAAACCATTCCGTGGCAATTATCTATCCACTTTTCCCATAATTCTATATTATAATACATATGTCATTTCATTTTTTTTTTCCAGCAATTAATTTATAGGTGTCATCGGCATAGTTAAAAATATTACAAACGTATACTTTTAATGCTAGATTATCTAAATACAGAATAAAAAAAAGCGGTCCCAGTACACGGCTCTGCGGCACCACCAAGAGTAACGTCTTCCAAAGAAGTTTGTGAACTTTGTTAGATACTTAGGTACTTCATGTAACAGCTTTCATAACACTCTTATTTTCTTACTAATTTCTGAATTTGCTGATATCATTGGAATTTAATTTTGGAAACGTATAATCTGTAATCCCATGGCCATCATGGCAAACAAAGTTATTTAGGTGAAATTGTATTACTATTTACGTACCCCTGCCTCGATGAATCTGTGTCGTTTTCGTGCAAACGAGATTAGTATTTTCAATTAGAATAATTCGCTTATGCCTCCCGGCATAAGGATCGACGCTCAGGATTATCCACGTAAATGAATACAATTTCCTTGATACGCACCCAAAAGTTTCATGCGACCCAATAAATTCCGTCGAAAATACGCAGGGGCTAAATCAGGTGAATATTTCAGGATTCAAATCGGGTTTTGGGATCGGACCGCTCACGTCCCCATTTCGAATTCGGCCGTTTTTAACGACGCCCAATAATTAAGAGGGGCGAAGGCCGGAGTTAATTTTCGGGCGCGGGTAATTGTGACTGCGGATTGAAATGGTAAAGCACTGGGGGCTCTTAATAGTTTATGCGTGTGGACCACAGCCAAGCACAACGCGAAATGAAATGTGAATAAGTTAAACGCAACGCGGCGTTCCGGTCCGGATTAATTCCGGGATAAATTCGGTGGATGGCCACGTCGGCAAACGAACGTTTGTGTTTGTGTGTTTATTAATTTAAAGTCATTTGCATCCAAATTAATGAAGGTTCCTTCGTAGTAATGCGGCGTTAGATTAGATCTGATGTCCAATTAATTTCGTTTAAAAATGTCTCTGTTTTCAAAATGGGCACGTGTATGCATTAAGATAACACGTGTCAAAATCATTTGAGAGTCCTAAATAAATGAAAACGTTGATGCTAAGAAGTTATAATTGAATCTTTTAATTGTATTACATCTGAATATATATGAGAATGTTTTTAATAAAAAATGAAAGGGGAATTTGCATTAACATTCCCATTGATTGTGTCATATATAAAAATATTCGCTAAAAAAAGAACAGTAGTCGAATGGAAGGCAGCGTGTATAAGACAGGTTATTTTCGTGAAATGCTAAAGACCGCAGAGATAAAATGACGCGTGACAAATTTCTCTAGAAAAAAGACGACAGTTTAAAACCACCCATGTAGAAAACCAGATAACGCGGAACGTCCCGACTCGCTCAGGTAGTAATTCCGCCTCTCCGGCGGTCTTGATTTTTGTGCATAAAGTGTTTTCATATCGGCCAGATAAAATGCGGTTCGGGTTTACAACTGACAAGTTTCCGGCAACAAGAGAACGAACTCCCGCTGTTTGTTTTGCGGAAGCAGAAGTTCTCCGAGTCGGTATTAGACGGAAAGTTTCTTAGTTAAATAATAAATTGAGCCTTAACTCTTCGTGCGAAGACTTGTTTCGTGCTTGGAAATTCGACGTCTGTTTACTGTCATAAACACAACTTCTTCACGAGGACGACTCCGGCGAAAATATAAAACTCCCCCATGCAGTAAACTTAATATTATATGTAACGCGATTTGCTGTCGATTGCAGCGTGGTCACGTATAGGGAAAAATCAAATCTCGATAAGTTGGATGCCCGTTGAATTTTTCTTTTTCTAAAATAGACATGTCTGTTAAGAATAAAACAATAAACTGGAGGTTTCAACATCCTACCAGTTTAATATAATCACTTGCAAACTAGTCCAAACTTTTTTAAATGAATTTTCAAACAATTTTGCTAAAAAATTCTGGTAATTAAAGCGAGCAGGATATGAGCAAATTTAATTTCAGGTCACTGTAACACAGCAATTTTTATCGGATAATTCGTTGACAATATTTTTTTTTTCATATGCTACCAAATACGTTTGTCGTTTTAATGAGTATCCAGTGCTACTCGCAATTAACAATACATTCGCGCAGATGTTCAAATCGTCAAAAAAAAAAACATCGTCGTTAGTCCCGTCTGTGCAGACATTTTTAATTAAATCGGTGAAATTTGCACACGAGTTATATTTCGTGTGCCATCATTCTTAAATTAAACTAGCGCCTTTCCTAACGAATTAATTAAGGTTTTCGTACGGAAAATCAGAGCCGACGTCGGAAAACGCAGCGCCACATTAAGTTGATTACCTAGAGAAAATCCCGAACTTTACGGGGCGTCTATAAATCAAGTGTAATGCATTAACGTATTACCGCGCCCAATTAACCTAGTTTTGTTCCAGTTAAGGTTACAGGGATTTTTAAGCCTTTCGGAGACGTTCGCCGTGCGTTTTCAGTACGCCTCGACCGACGCCGCGTGACGCCCATCGATCCGGGTAGTTTTCCATTCTCACAACAACGAGCTTTATATTTATATACGTACATATATCGCAGGGAATGAACAGAACTGTGAAAAAGATATCTTCTTATTCATGAATTATGTATCTAAAACAAAATTGTATGTGTACATATGGGTAACAAAAAGAAAACGTTCATTTGTCAACTTACTTGCTAGCAATTATGTTATGGTTATTGAACCTACAGACAAAAATGTTAAATACATAATTTAGATTGATCTAATTAAGACAAGCGCTTTAACATTTTCACTTTTTAACTTAACATGTACACTTTCATTTCAAATTAAAACATAAATATTATGTACGTAAATAACGTCAAAGTTTTGCATTAAAACAAAAACTTTTATTCTGGTCAACATACTAAAAGATGACAAACTTAATTTTCAAAAGTTCCTTTACTTTATACTTTAAGTAAGGAGATTTAATTCTTTATTTTTAGTTAAACGGAGAAATGAAAAAAAAAAATAAACAAAGATGAGAAAAAAGGTACAATGATCACAGATGAAATAAAAGGAGCAATGAAGCAATTAAAAAGGCACATCGAGAAAAACGGAACGTTCATTTTTAATAAATCCCTTAACAGAGTATAAAAATAATAAACGAAAAGGAAAATAAACTCCTGTGTGTATCTGAGCTTCGCCGATTTAAAAACGTTCAATTTCAGTAACAAGTACTACAAGAGAGAGTATACGGAAGTATATTGAAACATATAATCGAATAAAAATGTAATAACCAAGCAAACTTAGAGCAAGAGACCATTCATTGACAAACTTTAGTAAGAAGTGGAGAGCAAACGGAAAGACATTAATTTAATGTAACTGTATTAAAATAAATAACCGAAGGAGAATATGAGAATCAGGAAAAAGAAGTAGGACACTGGCAATTAGTTTTGCGTAGAAACCTTCATGGAAAAGAAAGGGTACCTAAGCTTCTTCGAATTAAAAAAATAGAATGATAGTTATCCAAAATACAATTATGTTTCAACGAAAAACTTACGCAAAAGTAGTAGTAAAAGTGATGATGGTGAATTCACGCCCACCTTGAAAAAATGATAATATGTTATTACCTTTCATAGTGACAAAAGAGTTACTGCATTATCTCATGTATCTATTTACCACATGTTTAAATAATGACAGTTTAAATATAAAGATATGAGAATAGCCAGCGATGTCTTCAAACAACGGACTCTGCTAATCTGCTGAGAATTTTGTGAGAAAATATGGAAACATAACTAAAATCAACCCAATAATACTAGGTCTGTTCGTAGAGCAGTTCTGACTTGTTTGCAACCGTTGAAAATATGCACCAATGAACGTTTGGCATCTACCGCAACTGTCGAAAGTGATCATTACTTCAGGTCTGTTCGTACAGCATTTCTGACTAGTTTGAAACTGTCAAATATATTCGCCCATCGAATTAATCACCGCTTTCAAGAGCGGTGAGAAATGTGAAACTTAGATCGGCGCATGCTTCTGATAGTTTCGGACTTGTCAGAAGCTCCTGTACGAACAAACCTTGGTGACTCGTTCTGGCGGTTCTAAACTAGTTACAATCTGTACTACAAACAAACCTATTAATTGAAATGAACGCACCAAAAATGGAGAGCTTAATACAAGAAACGAAGCAAACAATAACAAATGGAACGACCAAAACAAACGCAGAAGAATAAGAATCAAATATTCTCCTTAGCTACATTTTTTTTGTTTAACCTAAATATAGGTATTTTTCATACTTACCTTGTCTTCCTTGGTAGATAAAGTAGAAATTACTTCCGGAAAAAGCATACAATTCCATCCAGATTTCGTCCAAAAATAATGAAAATATCAAGAGGACAGTTGAGAATACAAGCAATACAAAAATAATGGAAAAAGTAAGTAGCAGGCGTACCAAAGATAGAGTTATTGGTATGCTAGTTTTCCACACGTATGCGAAACTTTTTTTTACAAACTTTAACCTCGGCGGTTCTAAAATTCTTATTACAATCATGCCGTCTTCTCCTCTCTGACCATAATCTTCCTTGTAATATTTTACCTTTTGTATTACCTGTCTTGATAATCCGTTCGTTTCTTTTTCTGCCTCTTACGTCTCTCCTTGGTTTTCTATGAAGTTGTTGTTGCAACTTTGCAACTTTATTGCCTTTTATCTTGTGAAAATTGCACACAGACAACACACGTCCCGCCATTATAGGAAGAACAAATTGTTTAAATACTTGTAGTTATTGAGATTTTTTTCCAGTAACGATGCTAGACAGGAAAGTATGAACTGGATGAAAATAATGCATCAAACAAGTCCGTCACTCCTAATATTTGAAAACTTTGACGGAAGGAAGATTTAAAAAAAGGAAAATGCTGTAAACATTATCGACACCTTAAACCCTCGATGGTAGATGACCATCGAAAATAATAATAATAAAAAAGGATTGACCACTGCTGAAGAAGGTGGTATATGAATATGGAAGTGAGATTTGTTGAAACCAAAAGAGATGTTACAAGTAGAGTTGGATTAAAAGTAAAAAAAACCGGGATGCTAAAATCACAGAGAATAAAAAATGAAGATATAAAAATCGCTTATCACCAACGAAAATATTATGCAAAGAATGGGAAATTAATTAAAAATAATCTCATTAATTATAATTATTATTATTAATTATTTCTTAAGCTACAGTCTCCTTTAGTATTTTTAGTTTAATGGGAAATTGTTTGACCACGTTTTTAGATGGTCTGACGAACATAACCAGGAAAAAGAGCGAGAGAAGTCAAAAATCACACGAAATGAAGATACAGAAAAAAGCGATGACAAAGCGAAGAAGAAGTAACATGTAGCACAGAGTAGAAAGTATGGAAATGAGGATATGGAAAAGAGTTGAGAAAATGAAGAAAAAATGTCACGTAACAAAGTAGAAAGTATGAAGGTTAAGATCGGGAGGACTACACATAATGACGTATTTATTGTATTATAAAAATTGCCATGATGGGAACCTTTCTAATTTATGTATTACAAAATGCAGGCTGTTTCACGACCTTTCCGGCAAATTGCAGGAGGTGATAGTAGAGTTAAAGGGGATAAAAAAAGTCCCCTACCAATTTTGTCTTGGAAGCTTTTATTTTCTAGCGAATCTGACCCAAACGGTTGGGAACTGCAGAAACTGCAAGTAATACATATTTACATGTCATAAGCAAGTGTCGGAGTACGTCCAGTACCGTCTCGTATCGAGTATACGGGGAATTAATGAAAACACACCGGTTTTCAAACGGTGCGGGTCGCTTTTCAAAAAATCTTATCTCGGTAACTGAGACCGAAAAAAAAAATTATTACGTGCCTTTCTTAGTCGGTAGTGTCTCTAATATATTATACTCCGAACTTTGTCGGAAAGGTCGTGAAACACCCGGTATATCATTAAATTACTACGTATCCGCGACGCCGCACGACAATTTTCTGACCAGTGATTGTACTGTGATAGGCAAATTCGCTACCATGCTGCTGCGTCAATAAACTACCACGCACGAGATGGCCAGAGCGGACAATTAGCGTGTCATTGCAAATCGCAGAATTTTGGCTGCAAGTCGGTTGAATTGCAACGGGGCTTCCGAGCTTCCCCTGTATAGCTATTTCAGCCCTAATTGGGACCTAATCAGCAGAACAGTAGCTCGAGAACTCCAACGCAATCCTGTCGACCAATTGGCTATCTCGTGGGTGGTAGCTTATTGGCGCAGCAGGATGGTTGCAAATTTGCCTATTACAGTACAATTAATTACAAGTCAAAAAATGGTTGCGCGGTGTCGCTGCTACGTAGCATGATTGCATTGACGCGCAAATCTTGTTCGTCATCAGGATTGCGATAGAGTTCTCGAACTACTCTTCTGCTGATTAGGTCCCAATTAGGGCCGAAATAGCTATGCAGAGGATGCTCGGGGGCCTCATTGCAATCCAGTCGACTTGCAGACAAAATTTATCATCAAATTGCTTATTGAAATAAGAAGCTACTAATGACAATTAATGAAAGTAAAAAAAAAAAACTTGATGTTAAAGTATGCGACTTTATAATTCGAAAGGATTTGGAACACGTTATGTAACATGTTGAACGTGTGGTGTTTCAGTGGAATGTGTTTATTATACAGTGTAACAAAACAAATCGTCAAATTCCACACGTCGCCTTTTATCACCTTAACGTCCGTCATGTAAATTTTACAACGCTCACGGTAATCCGACCGTTCGGAACAGTTCACCTGCCATTATTTCTTTCTGGCGGATTCCGTTTTCGTCCGCTTTTACGACCGCTGTTATTTAACGCGTTAAATGAAACATCAACATCGCTGTTGTTTCCGCAGACGATTGTTCGTTCTCTTTTTTTTGCCCGTTACCACTGCGACGACTGTAAATTGCACCAGCTCCCGGTTCATGTTTTCGTTTCAATGAACACCTGCGATAATAACAGGAGAAAGACGTAGAGCTTGTTTATGGCGGCGTATAAGCCAGCGTACGATAATCGAAACGGGAGCTCACTTGCAGTGACATTTGTCACGACTGTTATTAAACTGCTGCAATTGGCGTTATTTGCAAGTTTAGATTAGTTTTCAATTGCTCGTCGAAATTCCTTACGCCCCTTTCAATCCGTTAAGTAGGTACCTTCAATTATTAACTTGAAATCCGTTGGGTGAAAGACAACTAACTCCTGAAAGTTCTCAAAACATCACATTTTTTTCTTCGATTTTGAAACTTTCATTTCAGCAAAATAATTCTAAATATAAATGTTTTGTAATGTTATTTTCTTGTTCCAGGTACGTATTGATTTTCACCTGCGTAAACCGATCGAGAACAAATCAACAAACCGTAAGTTTATTAAAACGCCGCATTTTTCGAAAAACATTCCGACATGGGGATTATAAATAAAGTCATCGATATTCCGACCGTGCGTCACTATACCACATTCATTGCCGGGCATTTAGAAATTCATAATTCATAAACGACCTGCATGAGCTCTATTTTTAGGTTCGGATCGAACGACTCACGCGTTCTTGAATCCAACCATCCAAGAATCTCGGAAATGCAGTTTGCGGTACAAATAAGGAGCACTCTTCTACGTTATTAAACGTTGGCTCTACCGGATGAAAAATGTTCTCTCGTTATTGCGAGAACGCCGTACGGTTCGTTCGGTTTCCCGCTTGTAAACGAACGGTTCGCTAATTACACGTGTTTGTCAGTGATTTACATTGTCGTTGATAATTATTAATGGCAGGCATTTAAACGAATTCTGCAAATCAGTCGGAGAGTTTCGTTTAAATCTGGAAAAGATTTTGAACATGAATATTTTTAAAAATAAAATACATCACGCAGACGGGAACTGCAGAATACAAAGCAGAAACAAAAGAACTGAAAATGTATGGAGATAAAATGGAAATTACAGCAGAAAACGAAGTATTTGCAAAGGAGATTTTAATTAAGACAGAAAATAATAGGATTTTATCTCGAAATAGAAAAGGAAAACACTTGGAAAAGCAAAGTCCATAATTGTCTTAAGTTTCTTTCTACTATTTTCTATCATTTTCATTTGCTGTACGACACCAGATACTGCGCAAAGTCGTATCCAGAAAACACTGTGCACTCATAATAACACACATTTCTAAAAGAATTTTAAATTTAACAGGAAGAACAATATTCAGAATTAGAACATATCAACACTGAAGTCCCGCAAGGTAAGGTATTTGGTCCAATAATAGAATACCTTCTACATTGGCAATTCCCAAACATTACAGAAGCAATCTGATTTTGTAAAATTAACGAGGGAAGTAAATTAAAATAGTACACATATAAACTAAGAACCGAATATCCTGACTGTTCCCAAGCCCATGAATTATTTATTGCACCCTGCACACATAAGCAATGAAGCCTTAAGAAACAAAACTTATTTAAAACAAAATATGTAGTTCAAATATGTCTTCAAACTAGAAGACAAAGGGCCGCAATTGTCCAAAAGTACATGACCTTATCGATGATGAAACCATCTCATAGATTTTGATGATAATGTGAGAAGACTCAAATGAAGAAAACGACCTGATATAGTGCTAGAACTTGTCTAAAAAAGAAAATGTCAGAATTGGGCAAGAATTCTAAAAAATTGCAATTAAGTTAGAAATAAACTGCTATATTTTGTTTGCATTTTAATGAAGAGAATTAACAAAAAGTTGAACCTAAAGGAAAATAAATCAAATTTGTAAACGTTATTGTAATAATTTATGAATTTATCAATTTACAAACTCAGATTGCTTATAAATCGAAAGCTTGTGCTCATTCTCAAGGGTATAAGTTGATACATTGTTGAGAGCCAGATCAAGTTCTCAATAATTATGTAAGTCTCAGTTCGCCCACCGTAAAATATTACTTTAGGGAATGCGATTATCTTCGTAATTTGGGAATTCCACTGATCCACTTTCTCGCCACTTGTTTTACGTACTTGTCAGGAAATTAACATTTTCATTTTTATTTGTAATTTTCCTGCTTTAACTGCATTTCTTCTGCGGTCGCCTGTAAAGTTTTTATCTTGAGGAAACTATATATTTTTGTTAAATTGTTCTATTGCGAAATTCTTCCATGTCTAAGCAACCTTACCACCCTTTCGCAAGAACGTTCTCACAATTATTGTTGCCCAACATCGTTCACTTGGGTGGAGTTGTGGACAGTTGGATGAATCCTTTTCAACAAAATCAATATTGTTGGTTGTCAGTAAGCCACTATGCTGGTGCATTGCCGTAATGAAAAAATGCCAAATCCGTCCAAAAACAAAAGGGAAGGGAAGCTGTGGTATAGCAGAAGCCTAAACAGTAACATTTTAAAGTAGAAAGAAAAAGCGGTGCATTTAAAACTAAAATAAAAGCTTTAAGGGAAGCTGGCAGCAGAGGACTAGAAAAGTTTTCAACAAAGTCAATTTTGTCAGTAAGCCACTGTACATACTGGTGCAGTAAAGGATAAATGTCAAATCCATCCAAAAATAAAAGGGAAGTATTGTGCTGTTAGTATAGCAGAAGCCTAAACAGTAAGGTTAAAATAGAAAGAAAAAGCAGGGCATTTGAAACTAAAAGAAAAGCATTAAGGGAAAGGGAAATAAAGATGGCAGCAGAGGATTAGAAAAGTTTTCAAGGACATAAATATTGTTGTCAGTATGCCGCTGTGTTGGTGCAGTGATATAATGGGCAAATGCCAAATCCGTTCAACATCAGAAGGAAAGTATTGTGCAGTACATTTAATTTAAAACTAATTGCACCAACTTTGTAAGCAAAGCTTAAATTTAAGATGTGTTTAGAATATGACGTTTACGTATGGCCAGTGTAATGCTAAACACATTCTGATTGATATCTAAAGTTCAACTTGAATATCAATTAGAATGTGACTAACATTTTGTTAAACCTATAAACAATGTCATAGTCTAAACACCACTTCTGTTTAAAATAGGTTTGGTCCAGCAGGATTCTCTGACTAGTTCGGAACCAGTAAAACAGTTGCCCACCGAAGTAATGAGCGATTTTAACGGCGCGGCGCGGCGTCGCCAAATATATACAATTTTGATGACTGCATGCCTTTGACAGTTTCGAACTAGTTACGAACTGTTGCTGGAACAAACCTTATATTGGTGCAATTGGTCATAAGGAAAGTACTCTAAAGATGGCAGCAGAGGATTAGAAAAGTTTTTAACAAAATCAGTTAGACCGTATACATACGGAGCTACTCAAAAGAAACTGATCACTGACGCGAATCAATAACTGGTTCTCGATGAGTCAGTACCTTTGTAATTGAATGGGACACTGCAGACGGCGCTACTTGTCACTATAACCAGTCAGTAACGCGTTAGTAATCTGTTGGAGGCTACTGTAATGATAATAGTAATATAGTAACATAGATTCATCAATGGAAACATCACTGGAATCATTATCCATGATAGCCCACAATGATTGCGATGAGGACACAGAGGAAACTACTGATTTCGATCACTTCTGAGTAGGCCACGTCTGCGGAACTGCATCGCTACTGCGTTATAGTCTGTTTATTCAACAGATATAGTAATAAAATCAATTAGGAGGAGTTTTATGCGCAGTATCTTATAGCGCAGAAGGTGGTTTTACAAAGTAACACACAATTTCAAGTTGTTCTTCAATATTGGATAAGTATTACCAATACCAATTCGTTATTTAAGTCGAGCGGGTTACTGTGGAAGTCTTTTGAATAAACAGAGTATAGTCACTGGTTAATAATTTCAATCACAAATCAGTTCAGTTTCTTTTGAGTGCACACGGCCTTAGCCACTGTGCTGGTGCAGTGGCGTAATGAGCAAATGCCAAATCCGTCCAAAAACAAAAGGGAAGTATTGTGCTGATGGTATAGGGGAAGCCTAAACAGTAACGTTAAAATAGAGAAAAAAAAACAGTGCATTTAAAACTAAAAGAAAAGCGTATCACAAAATCTTTTAAGCGGACACCGCGCACTATAACACTTTACGTTTCACCGTCGTTCGACAGCTTCGTCAGAAGTGAAAAATATTTTTCACTTCTGACGAAGCTGTCGAACGACGGTGAAACGTAAAGTGTTATAGTGCGCGATTTAGTGTCCGCTTAAAAGATTTTGTGATACAAATTTCATCGGACAAGAACCAACTGTAAATAAAAGAAAAGCATCAAGGAAAGAACTCTAAAGATGGCAGCAGAGGATTAGAAAAGTCGAATTAAATAATTCGACAAATCGATAAATGGTAGACAAAAAGAGGTCAACGAATTCCGTTCACAAACATTCTGGCATCTTTTATTTGAGGCAACGTCGGCGCCGCAACGATTCTATCGAAAATTTCAGCAAAACTGATCAATCAGTTTCCTAGTGACTTTTGTCATTTTTTTTTTCTAAAATAAAATGCTTATGCAGTATAAAAACAGGGTGAAGTCGTTAACACACGCTTCGCCAGCGAATATCGTAAAAAAGCCCCGCGATCGGGATCTTCCCCAACGCGCCTCAAATTTTGCACTTCCCTCGTCGACGATAAAACGGGCGCGAGTTTTTTTTCCATTCGGGACCAGGCATTACACGCGTAGGTGGTTTTTTTTCCTGCGCCAAGCATTTTTCCGTTCTCTCCTTTTTCTAGTCGATGGCCGAAAATGACCGGCCAGAAACAGCGCTCGCCCGCCATTAGTTTTAGTTAACGCCCGGCTTGGCCTATCTCATTCCGTGATTTAGGAACGGCGATTTATTTTCACCTAAAAAAATTCTCGATCACGAAAAACCATTCTCTTAACGATGAGGGTAATATAACATAAAAAAAAATGCGGGAAGAATCAAGTGATTCAAAACTGTCTTCTTAATTAATTAAGTACACTGTGCTTATACAGTTATAAACTCAAGCAGTAAAGTACGAACACGTCGTAAACTAGTTCACAATTATCCTTGTTACGTAAAATCTGCATGCGCCTCAAAACTGACTTCCCCCATATTAGTATCGATCCCCGTTTCGGAAGCAAGTTTCGATGCTGACGTGCGGGACGCTCGGCGTCGCCTGATCGGCCGAATTCCGACGCATTACCGTTAAATTAATTTGGAAAAAAAATCTCGTTAAAAGCCAAATTCGGACGCAAGGACGAGGTGAACTCTATTAACAATGAACTAATTTGATGGGCCTTGACTTAGTTTTAAAGAGCACGTAACGATCGCGGGCAGGTGCAAATCGTTCCACTTAGTTTACAAGGAAATAAGGAAGATGTCGCGTTGACGTGACGCCGTTATTACATTACGGACGTGTGCACGTCGCGACGACAGCTGTCGTCTTGTTCCCGAAGTTTTTCGGCCGGTTATCAGAGCCTGTTGCATAAATCATTTTGTTAGCGTGGTGGTTTCACAATGTTGCTTCAGAAGAAACACAAAATTAAATACGAAAGAAACAAGCTTTTAAATATGTTTTTAAGAAGAAAAAGGCCTGGCTTATAAATATTACCTTTCCATTTAACTTATGAAGTCTTCAAGTCTCACTTCCACGACCTTGACGTTTTCCAAAACCTCATCTATCACTCCTTTCCTAGAGCTTCATCTTACTTAGAAAAGATATTTGCTGTTAAAAGCCGTGGGTACTTTATTCATTTTTAAGTAAAACTCAAGAATTTTGAAGTTACTGAAAGGAGAATTCTTTAACAATGCTGTTTCAGGAGAAACGCAAAGCAACCAGCTTTTTGTTCTTTTTTTTTGAGATACATTTGATTCATCAAAACAATTATTTCAGTAATAAAAAATTCCTCTCTTGACGGTGTAGCATCTCTTCGTGAACCTTGGCTTGCCTCAATACTATTCCGTTTTAATTTATGAAGTCTTGAAGTCGTTGGCCATTTTCATGACCTCGAAGTCTTTCATCTTGCAAAAAAAATTACCTACATGCAAATTTTCAAGCATTCCGTTTTCGGTATCCACGAATGTACCATGAATCGATATTAATCTGCATTAAAGGTTACGACATTTCATGGCATCTCAAAAAAGCTCGAGCGAACTCTAAAGGTTAATCCTTTGTGGGGCTCGCCCTTAAAAAGCTAAAGGCGAACTCCTCTCTAATTTAAAGGAAGCGGCGGGCGAGCTTTTGGATATTTGATTTGCCTATTTTCAACGAAGCCGCACGTAATCCAATATCGAGGCGTGCGAGAACTATTTTTCATTGAAGCGGATGCACGGAATCGTCGCGGCTAAGAGCTTCTCTATTACAACGAGAATTCAGAAAGAAACGGAGGAAAAGGGGTGCCCATCAATTTGTCACCATCACAAAGCGAGGAAAATGCAATTTTCTGATTTCAAATACAGCAACTTAGCCTATAAAGCAATTTAAAATAATTTTTTTAAAGTGAATCACTAAAACAATCAGGGTGCTTTTGAACTGTAAAACTAAAAGCTTTATCAGACTCATAAGTAGCTTCCTATTTAAAATATGTGGCCCACACAGAAGACGTACACATACATAACTCAACGGTCGACCCAAGAACTATTAAAATTTATCGCCAGCAATAAAAGCAAAGAAGATTGCGGTAATACCTGTCCAGCTTTTTCAACCACACGTGCGTTTTGTCATCGAGTAAGCTGCATTCAAAGCGGCGTGAACTCACCGCAATACTATTTTCAGATTAATGGCGCGCCGAGCACCATTTTACTGGAAACAATCAGAAAAATCCTCGTCCGAAGGCTTTGTGGAAATTACACCTCGGCGTGTGCATGTCGTGACCGCCGATGCAAAAAATTCTGCATCAATAACGCGCTGTGATTAAACGCAAGCGCTGAGGCGTACTTATAAATAAACTGTTTACTGCATTTTTACGAGGGATAAGTACGTGTGGGTGTTTCTATCCTTATGTGAAATTTATGAATCACGGACCTTAGCATTTTACACAACCTCGCAGTAAACCAATTCGATTCTTTTTTCTTTCCATTTTTGACTACAAGGCAACTTCAGCTATATTTGGTAAAAATAATAAAATCAAATTAATCTCACTGTATGCATATATTCAAGGTGATTCCTGAATAGACCATTGAAAGAATAGACATCATGGAACTTCCAGAAACAATTAATTAAATATTGTATCCCTTGGCGAACGAATAGTTAGACGACGAACGAAATATATTATAAAAGTTTTATAATCGCATTGTAAAAAAATAAACGCCCTTATCGATGTTCACATGACGTAAGGCGTTTATAAATTTGATGACATACATAGTGGCCTTGCTCTTGCAGGATTCAATCATTAGTTAAAATTTACGTAGCGTTTTCAGAACACTACAAATGTATTTTAAACACAACATTTATTACGCAGACTCATACTAGTTTTAAGTATTCCGACAATCTTATAATAGTTTAGAGTATGAAATAATTTTTCTTTAACTGTAAGAAAAGTCAACTTTAATGTTTAGCACTATTAAGAAACCGTAGTTGTTTCCGACTGTAATGTAATAAAAGAACTTCTCCAACTCTACTGACCCGAAGACAATAAAATTATAAGCAAATTATGCCATCAAATGCACATAAACCCAATAAAATACGACCTCGCATCGCCTTTCCATCCGGGCAATTTGCACTTAAATTTTACGATGTATTAACGTCGCGATTGCGCTCCGGATAGTCGCCCGGAACTCCTGCGAAACTCAATCCAAGATAATGAATATTTGTGCGACGTAAAAATCGAATCGTTAATTCGCATTAGCCCCCGTCCGCGATGATTGGGGCCGAATCGATGTGGGTCGAAAACGGAAGAGGGCCGACGCCGCGGTGGGCTTTCTGTCCGGAAAAACGACCCGGATGAGAGAAGTCCGAGTTAATTGTCAACGGGTTAGCTTTGATGGCGGGTGAAACGCATTTCAACTGGAAATTATTTTCCGTGAAAAAATGAGTAGTCAGGTCTGAACGATGACTGATTTTATAACAGGCTGGACGAATCCAGCCAGACAGAGAAAAAGAGAGAGAGTAGGTTTAATTAACCTAATTCATGAGGCGTTCATTAGGTTAACACTCCATAAATAAGCACCATAAAATTAGAAAACAAAGTTCATTTTTAGCACGTTACATTTTTGTTGGAAAGTATGGGATCACATCACTGCTCAAATTAAAACCAACTCTAAACAAATAGAGTACCTAACCTCCGAAAATAATAAAATAATAAGAAGTTAGAGGTTGAAAATAATTATGAATCTTATTGAATCTCTAAAACCTAAAAAAATCTGTATCTATTAAGAGGGGTACTACAAGGTGACTCACTATCACCTATGCATTTTAATTGGAGTTAGATGTTTTATAAAGTCAAATGAAAAGGTTCCCATTTCTTAACAAGCTCTTAGTTTGAACTCGGACGAAACAAATTCTCTTCGTGCGTTAATTTAAATTACAGGACAAAATAAATGCATTACCCCAGAACGAGGAGAAGGCAAAGAGAAGCGTTTGCTCCGGGCGAAACCATCACAATTATTTCCCTTCTGCGTACGCACTCCGCAGATCGATGACTTCACCTTGCCCGTTGATTCATCACCGACCTCTGCCGGCCTCTGCAAAGACAAAGTGCACTCACTTCGAACCGCATACATGCGTTTCCGAGGTCGAACTCGGAAAGGCGGCCTTGTTTGCGGATTTATTACATCGCCAAATTCACCATACACACTTCGACATGCCTGCGAACATGCTCGTGAATCTTTAATGAAAGATCAAAACCGTTCGTGTCTCTTTCTTTAAAGACAACTCGTCTTTCAAACCGCACTTGAAAGTAAATCAGTTGAAGTTATGCCAATATATCTGCAGCAAGCATGTTTGTGTGTGTATGGGGGCTTCGATGACCGCCACGTTTTAGAATCTGCACATAAAGGCGGCGTGGTGTGCGAGAAGGCCCAGTATTTTTCCACATAATGCTAACTCCGATGTAGGTCGAATATATTAGCAGTAAGTTACAACCCTCCGAGGAGCTCCTAGCCAACAACACGTTACCCCTGATCGATTAAACTCAACCTAAAAATACGCTCGCACAAACGCCGGAGGAGCAATGGAACCTCCTTTCCGCATATTTAATGTTGTAGTTCAGTTCTTTCTCGAACGGGTTATTTTCTATTTACGTACCTAGTTATAGTCCTTTTCAGACTTTTTATTAAATTTTGTACTCAGGGGCACTATACGTATATAACGTCATCTTCAGCTTAAAATTATTGGTCAGGTAGTTAAGAAACCGCATTCTTAAAAGTCATTTTCCTTTCAGGCGTAAGTATTATACAGAATCGGAAATTTGGGTACTGGACATAGCTTCGATTCGGTTCGCGGAGAATTAATTGCTAACGGCCAGGAAGGCCGGACGGTAGCCGGCATCGAAAACAATTGGGTGTGATTAGTCAAATTTCTCTCTTTATTTTTCTAGTGCGTTCCCTGTCGCACGCATTATAATAGGATGTCTAGTGAATATTTACCGAATCTGTATGTGCCTCATTGAGTTATGTGTTTCAGGAATTTTATCGTAACAGTCACTTCATTAATGTCCCGATGCAGATACGGCCTACCATTATTTGCAATTTTTCCCGTCTTGAACTTTTACACATATGATATCCAAACAATCCGTCGACCGTGCTTAATTACTTCGCGAAATCCTACGTGTGCATGTTGCATATCTGGCAAACCGATAAACGCTTTAAAGAATCTTTTGTATTCATAAACAACGTTACTTTATTTATATCTGTGCTAGCATATAATTTACGACGGTATACTGAAGAAAACAAATTAAATTCTTCACGATATTAATTTAATTTAGTTGAATATCGATAATTTTCAAACTGTATAATAAAATTACAATTAATTGTCTATGGAATTCCATAAAATTGTATCAATTTTAATAGGATTTTATGTTATTTCTAAGTTTGCTAAGACATTAGTTAGTGTTAAGACATTAGTTAGTAACATGTGTTTTTTTAAAAATGCCATAAAGGTTGGCCATGAAAATTAAAACTCATGTCGTAGCTTGGCATCTAACACATGCCAAATCTGAAAATTTAGAGTAAATGAATGGAGCTAAGACATGAATTTTCTTTTCCACAGCCACCCCTTATGGCATTTTTAAAAAAAACACATAGTATAAGAGCTGCTTTCGTTCATACCTATGATTACTAATCATAAATACTGGATTCACTTCATGCACATTTATTCGTAACTTTCTTCCGTTTATTTTATGAAATATGAGTTTCATTCCTTCGTTTTTTATAGAATCAATACATAAAAGTTACGAATAAATGTGCACGAAGTGAATCCAGTATTTATGATTAGTAATCACTGGTATGAACGAAAGCAGCTAAGAATAAACGTCCTCACATTTTATCCCAGTATTGGGCCATAATCGCTTGTGCTATTTTAAATAAGAAACTTCACAATACGTTAAAGTTAAAAACCGAACTATTATAAGATTGTCGCGAAGTTAAACTAAAGAAATGAATTAAATTGATTTTCTAACATAAGCTTCAGTTTCTATTAAATCTTTCAAACCTGTATGAATCTGCGTAATACATTTTGTGTTTGATATGCAGTTGCAGTGTCCTGAACAGTAACGCGATTCACTACGTAAATTTTTAACTAATGATTGAATCCTGCAAGGGAAAAGCCACTAGGAAATCCGAATGGTGGAGATTTTGCCCGGTATATCATAAAAACCGATTCCAAAGCTTTTACGTCTTCCTGCCTGCTATTCCATCCCTCTTCATAGCCAATGTTCAATTCTTTCCCGGATTTATCAAACAAGAAAGTTACCCTCTAGTAGTCAAATTCAATTAAATTCCAAATTAAAGTAGGTTCTGATTTCAGTATTTTTTTTCCTAAAGGTTTGTAACACTGACAGTTGTCAAATTATTTTTTCGTGCTAACATAACTCCCCAACACTTGATAAACGCATTTGAACTTTGGAGACATGAAGCGCAGGCTACGTTTGTGCATTCAAGCTGGAGGACAGCAATTTCAGCATTTGCTTTAAGGTTTAGTGTTGTTTTGAAATGAATTAATTAAGTATTTTGCGTTTACCTTGCACATTTTTATGTGATGTTATGATTAGATAATATGACATTGACAGTTATTGACAACTGTCCTCTCACTCTTGTATTGCGTACCGTCAACTTTATAAAGAAATCACAGCTTACTTTAATCAAAAATTCATTGGAAAGCACGGTAGTATTATTTCATAAACAATTACGCACCTACTTGTAAACGTAGATTTTTTTTGTTGTCTACTGTCGATTGCCGTCACACATTTTGATTTTGACATGACACTCTTCGTAGGTTCTTGGCGCAGACCTCCGCCGTTAAACTTTCTGCCAAAGGCACTAACAGGGGATTATTAAGAAAACTGTCGGTCATTAAAAGGGATATATCCTCCTCACCGACTACTACCCGTTGATTAGCCTTACTTGGTTGTGCCCAGTGGTCGTTCACAGTGATAATATGTACACATATGTCCACTGCGTCGTCGTCCTTGTCATCTCATCTGCATCATTATTCCTTTACCACCAGCTGATTCTCAATTTTACAACCTGGACAATCTAATCCCAGGAAACCTCTGCCATTCATCATCCATCCCTAAAGATCCCCGGGTCACCAGCGTCATAGTCTGCCACATATCTTTCGTGTGCGTCGTCTCTAGTAGTTCTTCTACATATCCATATGGACGGCGCCTTGTTAATCTTCCCGAGGTCTACACCGCTAGCCTTATGATCCTTCGAAACTGTTCACACCAATTTTTTAATTATTCATTTACAGTGTGCCATTAGGTAAGAAAGCCGACTAAATTTTGGTTGAGACATATTACATTAAGCAATTGTGTTAACAAAACGTAATTCCTAAATTTTAACTCGTAACTTATTGAAAAGTCATAAAACAGACTGAGGCCCGATTTATTCACCTCCAAGTAAATTTATCTGGTGATTTATTCGTATAGTAACAATTGTAATCACAATAGTTACTATGGGAATTAATCACCAGATAAATTTAATTGGAGGTGAATAAATCGGGCCTTAAAAAAAAAATTGGCTGCTGTTGAGTCCTGCACATCAGAACTATATGATGTTATATCGATACCTCCAACGAAAACTATTATCTCAAAATATGAATAAATATTACTTGCTATAGTTTTCGTTGGAGTTATTACAGTCCTGCGTGGCTGTGAAATCAAATATTTTTAACTAATTAATGTTTCAAATTTCAAGGCCCGATCTTTTCATCTCCAATTAACACTTAAGAAACATGGCAGGGTCAAATCTGACCCCGTGGAATTTCAATTTGTAATTTCAGAGCCAATAGTTAGGTGGCGGTGTTCGTTTCTTTATGTATTCGTCTAGAAGGTATACCTTTATGGTTACCACATATTTTATCAGTGCTAACTTATTCTTGGACGAGGAATTATCGATTTGGGGTCAGATTTGACCCTGCCATGTTTTAAACGTTTGAATTCGTGCTAGACCAGTTAGATAAAATGGTTCGCTTTTGTGGTAATATAAGAAATTTCTCAGTCCGAGTGAACTTGAAAATATTGCGCAGGATGTTATGAATTACGGTTTAGAAGAAACAGACACTGAATTCTCAGATGCTGAACATGAAAATAGTGATCACAATTCTGAATCAGACAAGAAATTGATTCGGAGGGAGAATCAAACGATAATATTGGATTGGCTCTAGATCATGTAGACGATGAATTTGCAGTGGATTCTGAAAGTGAAAATGTTTCTGAACCTGATAGCACAAAGCAATATATTTATGGAAAAATTCGATGTAAATGGGCAAGAACACCACCTGCTTCTAGCCTTGCTCGACTACATTATATTATCAGTCACTTACCTGGTCTAGTTGGAGAAGCTCGTCAGAAAAGACTAAACACGCCAATGGAAGCCTGGATATGCCTTATTGATGATAAAATGATACAAATACTAATTGATTGTACAAACGCAAGAATCACAGAAAAGGCTGCAATGTACAATGACTCTAACCTCTCCTGTCAATACGCAAATCATATAGACGAAATAGAAATGAGAGCCCTTTTAGGATTGCTGTATTTGGCAGATGTTTTCGAATCAAATAATGAGAATGTCGTCATTATTTTCAACAGATGGCACTGGCAGAGATATTTTTAGAGCCACAATGTCTTTGAATCGGTTCCTTTTTTTTTATTAGCAGCTTTATGTTTCGATGACAAAAATTCAAGACCTGGCAGGATGACCCTCTTGCTGCCAATATCAGAAATATTCAACATGTTTAGTACTAACTGCCAATCAAATTATAGTTGCGGTGAATATACTATAATGGATGAAATGCTAATGGCTTTTAGAGGCAGATGCAGATTTCGCCTGTATCTGAAAAATAAACCAAATAAATACGGACTAAAGTTGCAGTGTCTGGGTGATGCAAAAACTCATTTTCTTCTCAATGCATTCATATACACTGGAAAGAATACTCACAGAAATAATCCTAGAAAAGTTTCTATTCCTACTTTAGATGTTCTTTCCCTGATTCCGCCAATTGCCAATACAAATCGTAATGTTACGGCAGATAACTGGTTCTAGTTACTTTTAAAACAATGTACTTTGGAAAATATATTATACTTCCAGAACAAAGATGTAACTACGCCATTGTGTGCTGTCATTTTAGCCAATTGTTAGATTGTTGGTTACGGACGTCATAGATAATGTGGGATGCAAAATTAGAATGAAGACTCGAAGACGGCTCATAAGTTCCTGTTTTTTCCATTTCTCTATTTCTTCTTTCCGTCAAACTTGTCCGTTCAGCTTTGTCTGGTGTAATTTCCTCCAATTTTCAACTCCTAATCTCCCTATATCATTCGCTATATGTCCATTCATTGGCCTTTAGCCACTTCCTTTTTACCTTTCTCACCTTCCATAAGTATTTTTTTGTATACAAGTGAAGTATTTGACTCACATGTCCCAACCATCTGGATGTCGATATAACTTCTTTTTCTTTCTCATTTAATGGATAAGGTATCGGATTGTGAAGTACACCTCGTACCTCTGTACGTCAACTGCTAAGGTGATATTGCCAACTCTACTACGACCCCCGATAGGGGTTTTAAACCTGCGGGATTTTTAACTTCCAGGCCAAATATCATATTGATGTGGGGCCTACGGTTTTACCTCCTATCCGAAAAGAAGGTGTGTTTTTGCCTTTCATCCACAATTGAAAATTCGACTGCCGAGTTAGGATTTGAACCCAGGCCATTTGCATCTGAAAGCCAACATGCAAATTTACGTACCGCCAAAGCAACTTAAAACTCTTTTACTTTCTGATTTGTCCTTCTCCAATAGCCCGTTTTTACCCCGCCTAGAATTTTTCTACTTTTCGTTCACAAATCACTAGTCTTGTGCCGTTTTTCTTTGTTAAGGATCCAAGTTTCACAAGCCTTCTAAATTGGCCAAACTAAAGTTAATCCAGAAAAGAATTATCCAAAAAAAGGGCGTTATTTACAGAGAATCACAAAATTACCTGAGAACTAACCATTTCTTGGTCTTTTCGCAGAAATGAATTTCACTTCAAAGTTCTGTACTTATCAAACCGGTTTCATTTCTACATTTTATTATAATATTGAGTTCAGTTTAGCACTTAAAATTGTAAGGAGTCGTAAACCTAACCATCAAGTAAAATAAATATTTTAAACTAAGGAGTTCAAAAAGTAGCAAATAAATGCAAAAGTGAAAATATGGTTCTCATTTAAACAGTATAAAACGCACTGTTTTAAGCGATGAATGACGTTGTATTTGAGGTCACATTGTATCAAGATACTAAAGACTTGCCTTTTACAATCTATAAAGTCACTAAGAAGTAAAAGACGTTTCGGACACTCACATCCGTTCCCAACAATTCTTCGTCAATTTTATAACAAAATTGCCGTCGTCATCCGGCACGTTGCGTTCTCGTTACGGCAACGATGTATTTAACAATTTATTTGTCGCAACGTGGGCGTGCTGTGAATACCGCCGCTATTAACAACAAATGACACGTTAATAAACATGCAAAGCCGTAGATTAGCAGTGAAAGTGTGCAGTTTAGAGTCGCGTAGTTGCGAGCGAGCGTGCATTCTCGTTTCAAAACCGAAATAATATCCAGCAAGATGCACGAAGTGTTATTACGATATTAACACTTGTAATTAGACCAGAGTCTGCGGTAATAATAATTTATCTAACATGTGCGTGTTATCTAAAATAAACATGACATTTCATTATGTAATTAATGAATGATAAGTTTGCAAAAGTGTCTTTTATTAAATGCTTACTATTTAACAGCACGAGATTGTTCACTTTTGAACATTTCAAGTCACGCCGAAAACTGAAAATCAAATTGGTTTTGTAGTATGCAAAAACGCAACCCTTTGATCTTCTCGTTCATCGTCAAAGAGAATTTGCGTGTGCTTTACGTTCGTAGGCGGGCTTTCGAACAATTTAGCGGAATTGGGCCCCAGGATGTGCGACAATCAACGATAAACACGCCGATGATAGGACGAAATCTGAATCGGAAACCTTGACACGGAAGTTCACGAACTATTATCGAATTAGACTCGCACCCTATCTTGATCGGTTACGAACGTGACGGACGATATCTTTTTTTTGAGGGGAAGAGCTTTGATCATGACCTTTCTCTCGATTTCGCGTTTACTAATCTAACTAGTCTCTTAGCCTTAGAATTAGGCATTTGAAAGTCAACTCAGAATTATCATTTTCACAAATAATAGCAGATATTTTCTAAAAACGAGGATCAAGTAAGAATCAAAATCTGATATGCTTTTCTCGACCTCAAAGCTCGATCAGCAATCCAACATGAGTAGACACAGTTTTTCAAGTCTCTCGTCGATCAGGGTGTTTTTAATACCAAGTGATTGAAAACAAAATGATTCAGAATAGGCCATGAATATGTGATAATACTCTGTGTCAAATTTAACAGCTTTACAGCTTTTATATAAAAAATTCGAGTTGCAACACAAAACGTTCATTGTTGAAAGTTATTTCAGAAATGGTCATGGCCTATTCTCAATCATTTTATTTTCGATCGCACGTTGTCACTTTACAGAGAATATGCAAACCTTTAATGTACTAGTTCCACTTTAACTAATTCTAAGCCATTGATTTATTACTCCAATCATCCAGGCTGAAATTTTCAGAAAGTTTCATTTGTGGTTTCAGTATGAAGTAACCGATTTATGTGTGTGTGTGTGTAAATTAAATCGAATCTGACAGTTTTGTTGAAACGTTCACTTCTCGTCGAAACGAAGCTTTCAATTTCGAGCCCGGCGTAACCTATTAGCACTAACAATGAAGCAATTTTCATCGGTGTAAAATAAATAGATAAACACGCGTCAATCAAACGCAAATATGTAGAACAGAATTCATTATCGCCTTCGTTCCTTTTCCGCACTTATCGAACGTGCTTATTCATCTTTTTTTCCTCTTCCTCCTCCTCCTCCCATTCACTTTAAACATAAATTACTGGGAAGAGGACGGCGTAAATTAGCGAGGAAAAAAAGCGGAAATTGTACTTGAAATTTGTTTTTGTTAACGCGCGTTCAACTGATAAAAGTAATTTACGGGACGCGAGGGCGTTTTAATTAAATGCGAGACTTAATTCGGACTCCATTTATTACTCCAAAAAAAAGGAACCTCCTGTTTCGTTCCGGTAGTTCCGAACTACTTGCGGCGAAGTGAATATGGAAACAAACACTCTTGAAATATCTTAGCCCCAGAACTTTAATCACTGCTCGGAAGATCGAGATCTTCTCGAGCACCTTTGTGGAAAACGACGGAGTCGAAATTGGGGATTGTTAAGCTGATTAGACGCGAACGCCCTTATGTAAATTTCGAATTCGAGCGTCGTCTGGAACATTTTGTTGTGCGAGATGCGATTACAATTGTCCTCTTTGTGAGGATGATGAGGGGGTGATAACAGATAATTAATCTTGTTGTTGCTTCGAATTAATTAGATATTTTTCGAGCGCGTCGCAATTAATCCAGGCGGGCAAAAATCGCCCTGCGATACCGCTATGAATGTACAAATAAATATTATCATTTGTTACACGACATATATTGGTGCAAAGACAGTTATCGGTGAAATAATTTCACAAAGTACTTGAATCGAACTGTTTGTTCAGATTTGCGTCGTTTGATAAAGGCGCCAGATGAATTATTATTTTTTTAGAACTTAACCCAATTTCGTAATACGATTAGAAAAATTCCAGTAAACTACTTCATTTACATATGTCCCACGTTTAAGATGGATTATCGCAGAATGTTTTGGTTTGAGGTTCATCGCTCTAGATTACCTGTTGTTTTAGAACTGTGCAATATTATTTTATTACAAATATGGCTACTAACTTTAAAATCATTTGCTTTTCACTATCTACAGTGTAGGATGTTTACTCATCGTCATTAATTACGGATGAGGATAAATGTCTCTTCTTTCGATTTTTACAAGTAATTACATTAGATCGTTTTAACTATTTAGAACTGTTGGAGAACATTTTATAGCATCATAGTATTCTAGACCTTCAGTATCAATTTAATCTTCCTTGTGAAACTGTAACTGGATTAGATAGATCTGTTTTATGTTCTTCGTGGTGTGACGTAAATAGTAAATTTTATTTTTAATCAGAGTTTCCCAACAGGGTCTATAACGCCTCTTTGGGATCGACAAAATCTTCCCAACACTGTACAGTGTGCACATATCATTTTAGAGTTAGAGATACTTAAGTTCGAAACGAAGTGCGATTGCTTTCTTATAAGAGGTTGATGCTTAAAAAGGTTCAAATAGTTCGTGACAATTTATTCACTACATTGTTTGTGGTAACCTGTAGAATTATTTTAGTTGTGAAACTGGATATAAAAGGTATATCTCAACACCTTAGGAATTACTACATTTGTTATCTGAAATGATTGCGTATATCAAGATTTTCTGTTTTCAGAAATAAATCGTTTTTCCCTAAAAAGTAGTAAGTAGTTTTGTCGCAAATATTCTTTCTTTGCCTGAAAAAGTTCTGATTGACGTATCTTACTTAGTTAAGCGTAAGCTTAACTTAGCTGACTAGTTGAGAGTTGACCTTTAATGTGTAACTCCACGTTTCTTTACACTCCTTGGTCTCGTGCACAAATCTTGCCATCATGACTCACTTCCTCTTCTCCTTGCTGTTGCTCGTTCTTATTCCTTTCAGGTTTTCTCGGTCCTCTTCTCTTTTTTCTTTTCCATCCTCTCCAATTTCATCATAATTTTCTCGTTCTAATTTTGTTCCAACTGGTTCCACCTCTCCAATTTTGTATCGTCGTGTCTTCCTTACAATTTTTTTCAAGGTTCTCAACCCTTGTTTTATTATCTCTGAAACACAGTTTAAATGTATATGCATTAATTTTCTATATCTAACTTAACATAACCCTAGACTATCTGTGTAAATAGACTTACATATACACGCGCTATGATGCCTGAATGGTTCTGATTTAGTTTGATATGGGGCGTCGCTGACAAGCCTATGGCTTAGTGACGCAAATGAATTTATTTCTTTTCTTCCTTTTTTCTTTTTCCTTTGTATAATGATAGTTTAATTTTTCTTCATATCGAGAAGTATTCGCTAGATTGTAAAATGCTGTTCAGATTACAAATTCGCGTTAGATTTGTTAGATACTGTTTTGGATTATATACTGTTGTGGAATTATTGTTACATAGCAAATTGTAACTA
The DNA here is from genome assembly GCA_033060865.1 of Dorcus hopei. NCBI lineage: Eukaryota > Metazoa > Arthropoda > Insecta > Coleoptera > Lucanidae > Dorcus > Dorcus hopei. Next base: position 28,054,561 of record CM065423.1, on the reverse strand, counting down.
CAGAAACAAGAATGTGGCTCTGTAAATCAATGTATCTTTCAAATGTACCTTTCAAATCTTTCAAAATAAATTTATTATTAAAAAAAAATATATATTCACAGAAATTTCTTTCTTGCGTACAAATCTCATCGTTTAAGTTTTTCTCTTCATTTTCAAATATTTGCATTTGTATATTTGTCTACCTACTTCAATATTTTACTTTTTTCCATTTATTTTCATGTTCTTCTTTTCAAAAATATTAATATTTTCTTCCTGTCACAGAGTATATTTTTGATATAATTATCAAATCCACTACTCACTGGCTAGCGATGTATCTGGACTTGGAATGGTAGCAACCTATTTCTGTGAAATACAAGTGCACTTCAACATGCATTGGTAATGAAGAAAAGGTAATAGGAAAACGCATGGCAAAAGAGAGAAGAAAGTATCAAGAACGGCAAAAATTACCTATGCATACGATACATGGACAATGACAAAAAAAAGAAGAAAATGAAGTTGAAGTATGCAAAGCGGAAAATTTTGAGGCAGATTTATGGAGGAATTAAAGTCGAAGGAGAACAAACAAGAGCTGTAGAAAAAAGCATTGTTCAAGTGGTGAAAAAGCAAAGTACCAGATGACTGAGAGTACACACCGAGAAAGTCTAACGAAAGTTAGGTTAAATTTTTTTTATGGAAGGAGGAGGGAAAAGAAGAGGAGGGCGGCCCAGAATGAAATGGTTAGAGGAAGTAAAGAAAGAACTGAAAGAGGCAGGGATCGGGGATTGGAGAGAAGAGGCAGTAGACAGAAAAAGATAGCAAAGAACTGAATGAGAAAATTCGAAGCTCAGGGTCACTAGGACAAAATGCGCACAAAATCAGATGCCCTCTTCGCATCTTTCTGTAGACTTTTTAAGAGCCAACATGGGTTTCGTCCGCGCTATACTGAAAATGTTATCATCACTCCAGCGCTAATGACGTCCGCATTGCGAACGAAACACGTGTCCGCTCTTAGAAGTGTTCACAAAGCTGTGGAGAGATCTAATTTGTGCAGTATAAATTTTGACTAAATTCCATATAATTTTCTACCTTAAATACCGAGTGATTTTAAAATTTTTTTTTTATCAACTCTCGCTATGTTTTAGCTTTACTGTAAAACAGCATCAAGGAGTGCAATGACTTACTTTTCACCTAAGCTATGCGATCCGGATTTCATGGCAAGAGTTGATAAAAAAATTCAAAAGTCACTCGGTAGATTACGTCCTTATTTTAATTCAATTTTATCTGTAAATGTTTCACATCTTTCATTTCTTACTGTTAGGTGCTTTTCATACCTCAGGTTATTAACTTTTTCCTTTTTCTCCATTTTCAAGTATCTTTTATGTGTAATTGTCATGTTCTATTTAAAGCTTCCCTTAAATCTATAAAGCACATATTACTGTGTTATTTAGTATCACAAAATCTTTTAAGCGGACACTAAATACAAATTTCATCGGACAAGAACCAACTGTAAATGTGTTATTTAGGTTTCTCTTCTTTACCTGCCTCGTTAGGTACTAAATTATTTTGATTCCATTTGCGTTTGTTCACTTCATTTTTCTTCACCAACACTTGTTTTTCCAAAGTTTTCAAATTCACAAATCGAGCAAAGTTTTCGCGTTTAAAGTCGAAGTAAGAAGGTCGCGGGCGTGCTTTGCACCGGTATTTATACTGAAAAACAATTGAATCTCTTTTTGATTTAAATTGTGGTGCAACTTGCTGTAGGTTATGTAGCTTGTTTAATTGAACAAGCAATTTTTTCCAAATTTTCGTATTTCCATCTACCAAAATTGAGTGTAAGTGATTTGGAAAAACCTGTTTTACAATTTTTAATCTACATTTAGTCTGCAAATGCATTATTTTGTTTCATAAACAAATCTTCCTTCACTTTTTTATTTCAGATACACAAAATCAACTAAATTATCGTGTTTTCTAAAGAAATTGCTAAATTAAATTGTTTCGTCCTAGCTAAAAATTTCTTCTGTATTTTTGTTAATTAACTTCCTAAAATTAGCCTGCCTAACTAAACTAAAGAACTTCATTTTCTAACTAAAAATCTACTATAAATTAATCGGTGATTTTTAACTCTTGTCTAATCATTTTTAGATTGTTATGTTCGCCTAATTGCAACGACACTTTTAAGACCGCACAATATACTTCACTGAACACTCATTTCACTTCCTGCGGACCCCGTTTTGATTCCACCGGTTGGTACTGAATTACTGATTTCTGCTACATCCACAAGCATCTCATCTCTTTCTTGGGAAACATGAACATTCAGGAATCAGCAGATTCTTTAGTTAAAAAAAGACACTTACCTCCTTGAAAGCACGGAGCACTTCAAAATGATTAAGTAATCTCTTTAAAGTTTCATTTAAAGCTGCGTGCCATACACAAACTGCATGTAAAATGTAGCTGAAATGTACTCTCTGAGGACCTTACGAAGTGCACACTTATTTTCACGTATGTACGCCTCGCCTGGAGGATATTTACTCAAACAATTTAGAAACACACAAGATGGCTTGATTTATTCGCGGCTATTATGCGTCTGTACGCGGATGTTTTGCGGTTCTGAACTCATCCTTGTAAAGTGGAGGAAGACGAAGAAGGTATGGACAGAAGAAGCGCTTTATTAAAATTTGTGTTTTTCATCTCCGTTCTGCGAGCAAACAAATATTTTTTAGCTTCCCCGCTTAGGCTCGGCGAAGATTTATTATCTCTCCGTTTATTTTCCAATGGCGTGAAATAATTTTTCACGTGCGACTTCTTCCCGGTTCAGCGCTAACAAGTTCCGCGTAATAATTTCGCGGCCCTTATTTGCATACGCTGCATATGGTCTCAGGTTCTTTTAATAAAGGCGGACGGCATTCTAAGAATTTCAATTAAATGCGAACGGCGAGAACTTTCAGCTCATCCTCGGGATGCAAATAAACGCGCTCCGGACGGATTATATGAAATACTTTGCAAGGAGAATCCTTCTGTTGCTCTTCACGGCGATAAATCAGGAAAACGTACGATGTTATTATCATAAATATTTATGAGCGTCGTAAGGGGCGAGTAAAAATAAAATTGATGGCGCACAGGTGTGTGTCGACAATGGAGTGCTTTGGAAAACCACAATACGATCTATAATTTATTGATGTTAATACCGTCAATATTATTTAGATAAAAGGAATACATGCAGAGATAAAGCTTTTCTAATCAATTAATCATGCTCTCTACATATAACAATATATAATAAACTCAAGTATTCGTTCTATTTTATTACGAGATTATGACAAAAGGAGTTACGTGAGTGTTACGTAAACGTTCAAGGAAACCATAGCCATCACTCAGTTCATACATAAATATCAGCGTCGATATAATGCATAGCACAACAGCAATTACATAAAGCACAGTTGAATAAAATATAAACTCGCACCCGTTTCAGTGTTACACGCCCTCGGAATACAATTTAAAGCAGCGGCAATATATCTATCCGTTCGTATCTGGGTGTATTTAGCTAAGCCTCACCCCGCGATTGTTTAAGGGTATTAAGAAACGCCGAAACCTTACCGGCGCGGCGCTCTTAATCGGACGAGGACGGGCGGAGAGGACGTGAGTTTAGAGCAATCAAACCGTATCAGACGAATTGTCCAGTCAAGCGTGAAATGAAAGCTGCTTCCATCAAATCCCACCGGAAATTGTTGATTCGAGTTCGCCGAGGATCATGCTCGCCCCCCCACGCACCAGAAAACGCTGGAACAATTACTTAAGATCGTTTCGTTACCTCCGCTTACAGTTTAATTGCGTGTTATTAATTCGAAGTTTTTACTTCGACGGTTTCGCAAAAACTCGTTAGAGACCAAGGTAATGTATTTAAACCTTCTTCTGCATCGCGCAGCAGAAACGCTCTTTCGAAATAGAAGCGAAGGTTTATTTTTTTCTTCCGGACGCCGAGCGATTTTCCGGTTAACATACGAGGCAGGATAATTCAAAGTAATCCGGGGGATAAGGGTAAGTCTCGCAAGAATAGCAGTTCGGGCAACCCGTAAAACTCCACGCGCTTAGCCGCCTCCCCGAACTAATCCGGAACTTTTTCCGCCTAAAGCTCTGGACCGTTTCATCATGCTCACGAGTTCCTGTCAATTATGAGGGGGGAGATCCGACAAAGCGTCGGTACAAATTGAGCAACTTGACGTGCGTCTTTACACAACTCAAAGAAATATTGGTATTTTTATTTATCTTTTTTCGTCATATTTCAGTATATTGCTCATTTAAGATTCCGGTTGCATTGACTATGGAAATTTCGTGCTCTCGTAAAAGCATGTCGTAGCGTAAGCTCGCGGTGAACAGAACTGTCACTAGCGACGTTTGTCATCATTTCATTGTTGGTTTTATACAAAAATAACTTATTTTCCGGACTCATCTACTTTACGTTTATTACATTACAAATTGGTGTTTACATTAGAGCAGAAAACATTTCTAATTTAAAGTTATTTTCGTAATAGTTCAGAAATCGATGGAGCATGGGTATACTGAGTACGTGAGTACGAAACTGCCTGGAAGAGTTTACAGTTGAATTTACCGTTGTTATTGACCACAAAATACGCGAAGGCAAGCTATATTGGTGTGTACAGTTGTTTCGTGAAACTGGAGGTTTTTTCCGAAGCAAACCAACCAGTCAACCTGGAAAATGTACCTCTGAGGTTATCGAAACTGAAAGACATAGTAAAAAATAGTTCTCACACTTCTATCCACCAATTACATATCACAACAAATTGAGCTTCCTGTGGGAACATGCCACAAATTATTACGCAGAGACGTTCAGCTCTATCCTTACCGCATAATATTGGTGCAAGGTGATCCCGTACAGAGATCGTCTTTCTGTGAATCCTATATAATAAATTACTTGATTTGTGAGTGAGTAGTAATTGTTATTTTATTATTTAAAACTCAGGTTATATTCAATTTTAACAGTGCGACACACTTTTTCCAAAACACACGTAATGCTACCAAATTATATCATGTTATATCGCTTTACTACTTTATAATATCAAGACTTCGAAACATTATATAAAATAAAAGAAACACGTTCATAAGGAAAATTTTCCATGGCATGAGACGTAACCAATAATATAGAGAGAGATTTTATTCCGGCCGGAGTTCGTAGGGGGGTTGGGTTGGAGGCAGAGCAAAGATTGACGACGCGTCGTTGTCAGTTGCAGTCAATTCGGCGATCTGTCACGGGGGATTTCGGGACGAGCAGTTTTTGTAATTTTATGTAGAGCGGGGCCATTAATTTAATGTCAACGAATTAATGCGAGCCGACGCTGACGTAATCTCACGAATCGGCTTATTGATTTTCTTCAGGAAAAAAAAATGACCTCAAATGTGTTTTCACCGAACGTTACCAAGAACGATCCAAAAATAAATTTTTTCTCTGAAAATTATGTAATTTATGTAAATTATGTAATCATGTAATTTTTTTTGTCAAGCGAGAGCGAAAGCATTGAAAGACTGCAATTCTTTCGGAACGATGTGCTTAATTGATGCGCACAGTGTTACACGAAATTGGAAATGTTTTTCCTGTTTTGGTTTTTGTTTGTAAGCTTTGTTTCAATATCGTACTGAAAAAGTCAGTGCCGACTCTAGAAGCTTTGACGCCCCGATGCAAGAGTTGTTTCAGCGACCCATTACATATTTTATTTAAATTTAAATTTTTTCCCGGATTCATTGAAATGATTTATTACTTTCATGCAAACTTATAATACAGGAGTAGAACAGCTATAGGCGTTCGAAGCCAATCCTTTATGGAGGTTTTATTTTGATGTACGGTTGCTTACCGCCACTTTGCTAAGCGTTTCGAAGTGTGCAGAAGGTGCCTATGTGCAAGGCGCAGGTACGACGTGTGTAGAAGTTGCCTATGTGTAAGGCGCAGGAATCAATTCTTTTTTGTTTTAGATTGAAAATAATTTTTGCTGAAGTTCAAACTCGGGACCCGTTGTTTATTAGTCTTCCATCTAAATAACCATTGCGAAGCCAGTTGAGCGTGTATGTTCAAAAGATATATAGAGAAGTTATGTTTGATTCACAATTTTTAGTTTTTCTCCGATTGCGAAGAAACTTTGCAAATTTCTTAACAGATTAATAATTAGCATGAAATTTGGCAACCTTGTCTTCATTTAACCAATTTGCTAACTCTTATTATAAGCGAGATCCCCATGTTTCTCTCGAATTTCAGTCATCCTGTATATGGAATATTTTACATCATTTCGATCTAGAATTACCTGTACGTACATTCCAAAAATACAAAAATTAAAAACTGTTATTACGCCTTTATTATTTATACCAAATGTCATTTCCCTAAAAATAAAATAAAAGTAGAAATAAAAAAGTTACACGAGTGCGAATACTAAACTGAATCTATATTAAATACACTGTGTCCACATTTCGATGCACACTATTGGTATCTCGGTTATTAAAAGACATAGAGCAACGGTTAAATGGGGAATGTTTTGCAGAATTCAATACTCGTGACAGATCTCATTTCAAATTCACCATAACTTTTTAAAATTTTAAGATAATTTTAAAAAACCAAAATTTGCCAATTTTCAATTTCCTCAATAACTCGATAAACACCTAATGTGATCTCTTCTAAAGTTTTACAATGTTCAGACACTTTTTTAAGACAAAGCTTTTGATATAAATAAAAGCCCCCGATTGTCATTTGTTTTCAAGTTACTACTGCTAACTTTTGTTTTTCATATGGCAGCCATATTGGATTTTTGATTAGTTAGATACACTTTAAAAAGAGCTTTTCAACGATGTATAACATACCCGAAAATTTTTTATTTGTAAGGGAGATATTAACAAAATATAAATTAATTTCTAATAATTTCTAATTAGTAGGCTCCGAAATTAAAACAACAATAAGAAATGAAAGCTTAAAGATATGCTAAGTAATACTGAAAACGAAATAGGAAACGATAAGAAAAGTCATAAAAGTAAAAAGTAAAGAAAGAGTACTAAAAGCTCAGCTTTACTTAAATAAACTGTTCAATATGACGACCATTCTGATCCACACACTTTTGACACCTTATTCTAACAGAATTACAAACTCTACGAAGTGTGTTTCCGTTTAATGATCTTAGTACATCCACCACTCTTTCTTCTAAAATTTCTCGAGTTTCTGGCGGTGCAAAATTAAATACTTCGTTTTTAGTGGTACCCCATAAATAAAAGTCAAGCAGGGTAAGATCAGGTGATCTCGCAAGCCATTGTACTGGTCCATTATTTGAAAGCACTCTCTCATTAAAGTTTTCTCTCAAAAATGTTGTACGTCACGAGTGTTATGGGCCGGGTAACCATCCTGCTGGAACCAAATGTTTTGCATGTTCTCAGGATTAATAATTTCTCTCAAAGCAGGTATTATCTCGTTTGTTAGTAGCTCCACATATCTGTTACCAGTCAAATTGTAATCAAAGATGAAAGGACCTATTAAGTGATTATCTAAAATGAAACTAAACTCAAAAAACAAACAAAATATAAACAAACTGCATACCAATTAAACCGCACCAGACATTAAAACCAAATCGAACTTGAAATCTTCTTTGATTTACCAAATGTGGATTTCAGTAGACCAATGATGATAGTTATGCCTATTGAACACTCCGCAATTGGTAAATCGTGTTTCATCTGTCCAGACTATTTTCCTAGGAAAATTAGCATCATCTTCACATTTTTCGTAGGTACCACCTACTAAACTGTAATCTTCGGTGATAGTCATTATCGTTTAAACCTTGTACAATTGTTGGTTTGTAAGGGTGGTATTTGCTTTTCTTCAAGGTTTTGTGAACAGTCGATTTTGGAATTCCAGTTTCACGAGCCACTCGGCGAACTGATGTGCTTGGATTGTTCGTAACATTTTGCAAAATATTATTTCGACGTAAAACAGCATCACTAACTTCGTAGTTAGCTCTTTTTGTTCGAAACTTCCAAAGTTCCGTAAATTGCTAATTATCCTTCCAAACATTGTCCTGTGAGGTTGTTGTCTTTCCGGAAAACACTCAGCGTAACTCGTACAAGCATTTTCAGAGTTTCTATTTGCTTTGAAATACACTTCCAACATATCAACTTTTTCATCATTTGAATATTTATGTGCCATTACATCAATACTTATTAATGTTAATATTTAAAAATAATTACTTATCAATAATTACGAATTAAGAATACACAAGATTTTAATTAACTAATCTCTGCAGCACTAATTGTAATTTGACAGCTTGTCATTTTGTTTCACGCGGATGTTTAATTCCATGGCTTACTAATTTTATTGGGTAGTCTGTATTTGTTAGTATGAAATTAAAGATCAGTAACATTTCGTTATTTTACAGTATTACTTAGCATATCTTTAAGCTTTCATTCCTTATTGTTGTTTAATTTCATAGCCTACTAATTTCATATTAGAAATTAATTTATGTTTTATTAATATCTCCCCTACAAATAAAAATTTTTCGGGTATGTTATACATCGTTGAAAAGCTCTTTTTAAATACTATCTAACTAATCAAAAATCCAATATGGCTGCCATATGAAAAAACAAAGTTAGCACTAATAACTTGAAAACAAATGACAATCGGGGGCTTCTGTTTATATCAAAAGCTTTGTCTTAAAAAAGTGTCTGAACATTGTAAAACTTTAGAAGAGATCACATTAGGTGTTATCGAGTTATTGAGGAACATTGAAATCGGCAAATTTTGGTTTTCTTTAATTATCTTAAAATTTAAAAAAGTTATAGTAAATTTGAAATGAGATATGTGGCGATCATTGAATTCTGCAAAACATTCCCCATTTAACCGTTGCTCTATGTTTTCTAATAACCGAGATACCAATGGTGAGCATCGAAATGTGGACACAGTGTATATTATTTTATTACTATTAATATTTATTTATTTGTTTTTATAATTTTAGTCTGATTAGGTGGTTATTACATTTCATGAGGTGCTTTTAACTTGTTAGTGTGGTATTGAAGATGGCAGCGTCGGCGTCGCTGCAGAAATATGTATCTACGGATATAAAATAATTGTAGGCTGAGAGTATTTTTCAATTATGTAAATAACCCTGTATAATTTTGATTTTGCATTTTTAGTGTACAGCGACGCATCGCTTGCTTACCGTGTTGAGCCGGCACTGGAAAAAGTGTTATTTTCTTTGTTTAAACAGCGTTTGTGTTCAACGTTTCGCTTTCCATATTGATAGAAGTTCGTAAAAAAGATGGCAACGCGGACAACGAAATGTCAAACACAGACCTGTTCTACACCAAACGTAAAAACCTGCGCATTTGGAAAATGTGGATAACACACTCACTAGTGTATTTTCAGGATTGTGTTGATAAAGTGTTGATTTTATTTTTTAAGATTTGGAGTTTCACAAAGCAGACAATATAAATATTGTAGCAGACAATTTAAAATTGCAGCAGACAATATAAACATCTTTTTTAATAATATGCAAACATTGCATATACGTATTTAAACTAAACAGTAGCGTTCAACATAATATGAAAACAATTTGAAAACGCTTCTCTTATGTTAAAATGTTTCACACAAATATGATTCTACAATTCGTAAAAATTTTAATCAGATTGCTATCGATAGAAAGAAAATTTTAATTCGACATTCAGTGTACTTAATTGAAAGTAGTTCAGCTGTAGTGCAAATAGTTCGCTGTACTCTAAAAATGCAGTTTTATGAACAAAATAATTAACGAAAATGCATCCAAGACGAGAGAAGACGATCTTATAATATTGTAACGATTTTAGGGGTTCTATTAATTTTTATTTTAAAACAAAACACGAAATTGTTAATAAACTAATTTATTTAAAAGCAAACTAATTAACACTAATTTACAAGCCAATTACAACCTAATTTATTTTAACAACCGAGCAAAAGTAACGTGAACTTTATTGCCGAACTGTCCAACGCCGAATTTCGCCGAACTGTGGCCCCTCCCGGCCGCGTGCATTTTATATACCGAAGCTGTTGTTCTCGTATTTTTCTGGAAGGCGACAGACTGTGTAGTCTAGTTTATTCCGCCGTCGGAATTCTCTAGGCTGTCGCCTAAGGCGCGTCGACTAGACGGCTGTGACGCAAGAGACAGTCTGACGCCGGCTGGTATCGACGAATCATTACAATATCTCAGCGGCAAAAAGATCAAATAAATTAAAGTTAAAAGTCTAGGAAATCATTCAATCCTGTGAAAGAAAACCACGATTAAAAATTATCCGGTTCTCTCTATGTTGGGTGTCTTTCGCTCTGTGTGAAAAAAAATGCAAAAAATCGAAAAATTGGGAAATAACGTAAGAGAGTACTTCGAATGTGACGTATAGACAAATTTAGCAACCATTAAAATATGGAAAGTCGAGGATTGGGGTCAAAATACTAATGATTGAAACGAGAAAGAAAGGCAAAGGATTAGGAGAAAGAAATATCAAAGAAACTGCAACTAATAACTGAACGGAAGAGAAAACGTGTACAGTATGATTTAATTAAAATGACCAAAATAAAGAAAAAAGGCAAAGGAACGGACTACTGTTCTATTTAAACTTGATGAACTTTTAGCTGACTGTACTTTATTGGTTATTATGTATTTTGTATATGAATTGTATTTTTATTGTGCTCTAAGTGTGTCATGTTTCATTCCCTAAATAGATCATTATCCACTTTCACGCATTTTAAATGATGTAATCTTCCACTGTCATTCCTGAAGAAGCTTTCAATCGATACGTTGAAAAGTTCGCCAATGAAAATGTCCCGAATTTGTGATATGAGAAACGAAAGGTGGTACATAGACGAGGAAGACTACAAATACATAGCTAAATATCTTGCTAACAATGCTAACTAAACTAAATAGATTTGTTTAAATTGACGAGAACACTTCTCAAGAATGAAATCACTTTAAAAGGAATAGAAATATGTACGGGATATTATTAAATGAAAATCTAAGTAAGCTTTTAGAAAGCGATAATACAAAGGACATACGAATTGACCACATTAGGCAAAGTCACTGGTTCTTTAACTGCCTGCCAAGGTTATACAAGCAGTGTCCTCAACAGACACAAAACTGTGCCTTCAGTATTTTATCTTTATTTTTTTGAATATCATCACACTACATTATCTGCATTTTGCAGGTTACATCAACATCTAATCTAACTATAGTCATTCTTTTACCTTTATATTTTGTAGTTTCGGTACAACAAAAAATATATAGTCGGTTCCTCTAGTACGTACCTATTGGGTGTCGATGTCTTTAATTTTTCTTTCTTCATTGTTCGCTCATATTCTTTTATTATTCTCGGCCATATCTTCCTGTCTCTTGTCATACTTTTGATTTCTTTGCTTCTACGATATCTTCCACACTGTTGTCTCATGTCTATTTTAGACGGACATATTTTTGTATCAAATTTATTACGAAGTGAGAGAGATAAACTACCACAGTGAATGTTGGCACTTCTCACTCACTTCGATACCAAATTTGATACAAAAATATGACCGTGTAAAACGGGCATTAGGTTTTTTACGGTCTTCCTCTGAGCCTTTTACCTTCTGTTTTAGTTTTTCATGTAGCCCTTGCTGGTCTTTCGACTGGCATTCTCAAAAGACGTCCAAGCCATTGTAGTTGTTTTTCCTCTTGTTCAGTGGTTTTACGTTTTACAGTTTAACTTCTTACTATATCTACTTCTGAGATCCTTTCTACTCTCCTCAAATATTTCATCTCCTCCGTTACTTTGCTTTCTTGTCTTGTTATTTTCGTCCAGGATTCACTTCCGTACAGAAATACTGGTTGGTAAATAGTTTTATAGTTTTGATAAAAAGTTTGTTCTATAATAGCTCAATTCAGCGAATGATCTGGGGCCTATTCCTGGAAAGTATGGAGTAGCAATTATTAGTTACAAGTTCCTTTTTATTTTGAAATATGGAGCTTTAAAATCGTTTTCCTCAAAGAAAAAGTGCTTACTAATGTTAGTATTATTAGGAAGCACTTTTCTCCTCTGAGGAAAACAATTTTAAATCTCCATATTTCAAAGAAACAAGGAACTTGTAACTAATAATTACTACTCCATACCTTTCAGGAATAGGCCCCAGGTTTTGCTGTTGATTGAATTCTAACCGTAATCTCTTCTTCCAAAACTCCTTTACTATCAATAAAAGCTGGGTTGGTTTCCTTGAGTATGCAATCACCTTGAACTTTTTTGCATTTATAGTAATATCCCCTCTCTTCAATTCTTTGCAACATTTTTTCGGTTTTACCAAATTCTACCAAATTCTACAAATCATCCGCGAAAGCACACTCTGAAATAAATGTTGTCCTTGGATTTATGTGTTCTAATATTACTTTGGTTGTTCTCTCCCTCGTTTGTTTTATAACTTTATCCGTCATTATCATAAACAGAAGTGGGCTTAATGTACCTCCTTGTCTCAGTCCTTTCGTTGCAATAACTTCCTCAGAGTGATTGTTTCCTGTCCTGGCAATTTCTTGTAGGTATATGCTTTGAATTGTTAGTGTAAGATCTCCATTGATTCCCCTTTTATTTAAAACATTTCATACATGGCGTTTTTGGACCTTGTCAAACGTCTTTTTTTAGGCTTACAAAGCATACATCTACTTCTAACTTCTAGCAATTTCTTTCCGTGTTTTCAAATTTCCTTTTTTTTTCTCTCCCAAAATCTTTCTGTGTTTGTCTTTCATTTGTTTTCATGTCACCTGTTTGCTTTCAAATATTTGAATAGCCCTTTAGTCATTCCCTCGCGTGCTTTACATATGCCTAGAAGCTAAACTAAATTCTAAGTAACTGGAAAACAAGAGTCTGAAAAAAAATCATATTTGTTTTATACAAAATTAGAGATCAAAGTTTGTCTACCGAAGCTCCATCTAAATGATACATCTGTATTTGATTTTGCTCTTTCCTAATTCGGAAAGTTATTCAACATTTCTCCGCGTTTTCATTTTGTTCCCTGTCAAACTACGTTCGTCGATGTAAACATTGAAAGTTTATCATCGACGATACATCATGATGACATTCGAAAACTTCTACGAGTCCTCCGCGTTTCCACTTGTTATGTAAGCCGAAACGCGATTACGTCGGATCAATAGGGAAGCGGCGGAGCTTTCGCGCCCGAAAAGCTCGCCACTGCAACAAGCTGCACCAATAAACCGGATCCGCTCCAATCCGATCCGGACGGGGGGTGCGCGCGTAAATCAATAGCGCAAGTTTTATTGTTAATATCTTGTCGGCGGGGCGGAATTACTGCGTGCATGTGGAGTTTTATGAAGCAATTTTTGCAGACGCGGAGTCGGGAAAATTGCGCCTGCCGCTAATAAATTCAAATAATGCGCCGTAATAAATTGCTCCCTTAAATAAGGCGCCGAAGCACGCGGAAGAGGGCCCACGAGCTCTCTTGTTTAAAGGACATATCTTTAATATATTTTGCAACGGCGCGCGGCAGTGAAATTATTATGACCCCGTAAAATTTTACGTGCATGACACCACCATCTAGATCAGGTATTGTTTCTTTCTTATTTCAAAATAGTCACATAAATAATAATCACCGAGTATAAGTTTATAAAGTCATAAAAATTTTTCAATCATAGAGTGTATTTATCAGATATGGGTCACGTAATGCTGTAATTTCTAGAATACTTTCGAAATTTTCACCGTTTTACAAGAAATATATTAGATAAACAGACAAAATTTTCTTTGATATTTTTTAGACCTTATGGAATGAGAATGATTTTTTAGCCCCGGGCTTACGCCTCAATATGCAGTTTTTTTCTCAAGATGATTTTGCAAAGCGCGAGATAACTTCTTCGTTTTGAGACTAGCGTAATTCCATTACGTTTTATTCTTATTTTACGGCCAGCCTTATTTCAAAAGCTCCGATAGCGCCCGCGCGCGCGCTAAATTTAAATTTAAAGTGGTCCGACTTGTTCAGTCGCGAGAGCCTTTCGCAGACAGACAAAGGATTTATGGAAATAAAACTGAAGCGGCGACATTCGCTCAAAATTGAAACGAAATCCGGTGAGTGCAATTTTAGCCAGCCCGCGCGGCGCGACCGGATCGTACCCGGATTTCGTCGCGAAGGCGATGCATCGCTGCATTCCATACACGTCAGTCATCGACACGAACTCGCATCCGGGGCATCCGGTCAGTAGATCGTCGCCCCATCTGCTGACCTGTATCGAACGTGACGGACGCTGAAAAATTTCAGCCGTGGCCACCATGTCTTTTCTTTATTATTGTCATTTTAATAAATTTTATTTAATTTCAGCAGCTTAATAGTACTAATTGTAACTATAACGAAGATAAAAATAAATTAAATCTACCCAAACTAAAAATTAAAAACACTTGATTTTTAATTTCACCACTAGAGCTCTAAAGCCCGATTGTACAGTCATGATTTCACTTTAAACTTCGTTTTATTTCTATGGAAACAATTGTCTTTACAATTGATGTTATAAGAATAAAGCGAAGCTTAAAGTTAAACCATGATTGTACCATCGCATCGGGCCTAAGTTCTTTTTGTTTTGCATAAGCAAATTGAAAATAATTTTATAAGGAGAAGAAACGGCATTCTGTACTTTAATTAAAGCAGTTATTAGTTCCTAATAACATAACGTCGGCCTAATTTCAAAATCTCGTAAGTCATGTAAAGATCATTTTACAGGGGAAGATAAAGACCATCTTATTTCATGAAAACCAATAAACTGCCAACAATTTTTACAGAAATGTATTCAATCTTCAGAAATCCAACAATCAATTACAATTTCTACACAAAAAAGTAATTTTTAAAAAAGAAATGGACTTACGAGGTTTTGAAATAACTTTTGCCTATGTTTTTCTTACTTACGAGCTTTTAATCAGAGCAGAGTGTAATCTTTCTCGACATTTTAAAAAGTAGTGCGGTACGAAAAATAATAAAAGTTTATTTACTTTTAACTTTTTATTGATTGAAAAAATTACACGAACATCTAAGTACATACTTCTTTTTATCAATTTTCAAACATTCTTTGTACAGGCATGGTATATTGAATGAGTTTACATTTTCATAACTTTTTTCACATCTTCGTTTAGGCAATATTTGCCAAAATATTGTAAAATTATGCACCACAAGTTTACTCTTGCAGTACTTAACTGAGGCTTTAGTCATAGGAGCCATTAATACACTCTGTAGATCTATGGTGAAAACCCATTTTGCTTCTTCCTTATCTTTCGATTTTTCATCTCTTGCAGCATTCGGCTTCTTTAAATATTCCCTATAAAGCGATTCCGCGATATTCCCCGTTTTGAAACCTAGACATACATCACACTGATCTTTCTTAGGTCTAAACAGACTGTAATTCATATCTGAAAATGTATTTCTAAATGAAGCAGAGGATAAGGCTGCTATCCCTTTTCTTCACATTCTTTTTTGTAGAAAAAATGTAGTTGTTGCTTTGATATCCAAAGTGGTTTTAAATATTTTTTATTGGACATGGTTCGACAATAATGTGACTCCAGATTCGGAAGGTTCTGTAAAAACGTTTTCAAACACTGATCTTCTGTTTCTTTGTCGTGCGTTGTCTTCTTTAGAACATTATTTTTAGGTTTTGTATCATTATTTTCATTATCATCATCATCATCACTTTTAATCCAGTTTAACAATGTCAATTCACCTATTGCGAGTGTGTTTAAGAATTGTTTTTTACATACTCTTATTCTCAGTCCTTCAGTAGTGTTTAAATGGCAATATATCTGTGGGAATTTGACTCAAAATTTCTTTGCTTTATCAGCTTCAATTTTACTAAGTTTTTAACATATTCTTTTTTTTTCGGGCCAGGACTTTATCCAAAACTTTTTAAATATAGTTTCTCTGTGAGAATGTTGCATTGAAGCTTTGATTTTTTTTGCTTAGTGCGCAAAAACAAACAGGTTTAAGCTGCGTTGCTTTTTTAACATTGCTGACAGTCCATTTTTCGTTTTCTTTACGTAATCCTCTATATTCTAACCCTTCACACCTCCTTTTTTTCTGTAAATTACACTCCCAACTTTCTTTGGTGGCATGTCTGCGTGTCCTTCTTGTCCTCTTGCCAATGTCTTCTGCAACAAACTCTTTGCTATCTACATATTCTAGCATGACAGTGGTGATTAATTCTGTTTCTTCATTACTTCCAGTTGAAGACAATCTGTTATCATCGTTTTCTACTGCAGCCGGTTCAACGTCAAATTTTCTCTGCATTCTGATTTACCATACTCATCCAGCCTCTTTACAGCTTCAAGGGCGTATTGAGTCAAGTCATTTTCAGAAGAAAACTTGTCTGTAAAATTATTATATAATTTTAATTTATTTATATTGTTTCATAATTTTATAATTTTTTTACCTTCGTGAATTTCAGAATCATTAACAATATTAATGAAATTATTATCATTTGAAGTTTGAGGGTTAATATTATCACTTGAAGTTTGATGGTCGGAAAAATTGTCTGCAAAATAATTACCTATGTAATTTTGATTTATTTATTCGTAATTTTATAGTTTTGTTACCTTCGTGAATTTCAAAATTATCAATATTATTAATGAAATTATTATCATTTGAAGTTTGAGGATTAATATTTTCTTTTTCGGAAGGGCTAGTAAGTAAATCATTTTAAAAATACGGTTTTTCCTTAACTAAATTCATAATTTTCGCAATTCTTGAAGAAATTATTCTAAAAAAAGTAAAAACCATAAGTATGAAGCTTTTAAGTCAAGCATTTTAGTAAAGCTGTTTATAATTTCAAAAACTCGTAACTCTAGCGGTCACGTTATAAATCTCTAGGGTATCATGGATAAGTGTATTGTAACATTTAGTAGTGATCAAAATCTTATAGCCAAAGTAAAAGATTCAATAATTTTAACATAGTTCTTACCTTAATGTTGATGAATTTGAACACACACTTCTTAAGCTAGCATCAACCATTTGCAATTTGCGACTTACGAGGTTTTAATACTGGGACGTGTTCGAAAACTCAGGGAGTAAGTATAAGAGTTATACCAACAGAGTGAATAAAGTGAAAAGCAAAATATGTAAAATGATTTATGTGAGAGAGAAAGAATATTACCCAAGAGTAACGCTCTGAGTGTTCACAGTAAACGACTTACGAGTTTTGATTAAAGTCTTACAGATGTTGCTACGATCGAAGACAACTTAAAGGATTTAACATATTGTAGACTTGAATTACCTTAACAATAAAATTCTCATAACTCAATTTTGTCCATTTTCGGACTTACGAGGTTTTGAAATTAGGCCGACGATAACTAGTTTACAAATAAATTGGTTTTTGCTCACCAAACCATGCAACTGGATACAGAGAGAGAAGCGATCCCGATCACACTGACATTTTTTTAATATCACTTTTACCGATGAGATTAATACCATACGTCTTCTGACGGTGTGTTCCTTTTTCATTCGAACAGCCGTCTTTTATTTAGTTATTTGACAGAAAGATTCCGATTAATTACGATCTAAATGTACAGGTTAATTCGTGTTGCAACTCAGAGCATACGTGTTCCAAGACGGATGCAGGTGTTCCTCGGTGCGCTTCGCCATGTTTCGTTTATAATTGCATTCTATTTAAAATAAACAAATCTCTCTAGAGAATACCAGTTTCTTAAACTAAATAATGCTCATAAAATTTCAGTTTATTATAAAATAACAAACACAAAATAATTAAACGTAGTTAAGGCGATCCCACTGCTTTAGTTAATTTACACGTACCATGACACACATCTATCAGTTATAAATCTGATATTACTAAGATGCGGCAGAAAAATATTTTCCAAGGTTATCGGTTACCGAAATGCTTGCAAAGTGAAAGTATCGAGTCAATCAGCAGCGTCGTAAAAATTAGTAGTTAGCGTGCGAGTAAAAAGCAACTAATTTGTAGGTAATGGAAATGGTAACCCTTGGACAGATAACTTTGAAAAATATAATCTTTCCGTCCATTAGATATCATCGTTCTCGTTGATATACTATTCTTCCGGACTAGCTGTTACCTAACCTACGTAATGTGAACTAGCAGAGTGTTACATTCAAATTTCGCGCCACAATATCGTGGCGATACAACACCCTTTCAACTGCGTTTTAACACAGTTGGCGACACTGTCCCTTCTCCTCATTTACATCGCTATAAGGGAAACCTGCGTGAGGTGACATACATGGTGACATACATGGTCACACTAATTTTAAAATTTTATTGCAGTTTTACTGCTTTATTTACAAGACGTGGCATTGATGTCTGAAACACTGTGACAGTATTAATTGAAATTTTTTTAACATTTTTCCTCTAACTTGTGACATCGATTTTCTTACTCGTTTTATTTTGTCGGGCATCATTTTAGTCACCCTTTGTATACCTATTTGTTGGAAAGTGACAGAAATAATAATAATATTCAAATCTGGTAAACCTCGGAATAAACGTGCGTCTCATACCAACCGTTTTAACTTTTGACTCTTGTATCAAGGCCGTATGAAAAATTAAAAACACTAAAATAAATCGTAGAAAAAAAATCATCCCAACATCAATTTGAACTCATACAACTATGTATCAGAGTTTAGAATAACCAATCAAACAGAGAAAATGTAAGAAGTGACAAAAATGTACACGTCTGTACATATAGATAATGTGCAAAATAAATGTAATTTTTCGACCTAACCACAGATCAATTGTTTATAGGGTCCTCTACCTAGAGGATCGTTAATGATTTTAGTTGAATGCAACTTTGTACATATATGAAAGAATAATTTGCAAAAAGAATTATGATTTTTTCCCGTGAAATAGCGCAGACAGAGATTGCCACATTTACCTATGATGCAGACGAATAAGAAAACCAAGAAAAGTTTATTCATAAAAATATATAAATAAAAACAAATCCCATTGAATTTATGAAAGGAAAAACTGCCCAACTATTAATGGTCATACTATATGCAAGTACAGCAGTCTTCAGATATGAACCTGGGTGCTAAACTGAAGCAAAAAAAACACATCAGGAATGGATGCTCTCGGCTAACAAAACAAACTTATATTGTACATACAGGGTCTTAAAATCTGTTTGGACATATTATGAATTATAACTTTTGATTGCGCTAATCGAAAGTTTACAACAAAATAAGGTACTATGAGATATGTTAAAATTTGTTACCTCCTTAGTGACCTCAGTACGATAACAGTGGCTGAAGAAGTGAAGAAAAAATATCGAGCCATGGACTCGCCTAAAAAGACTGAAGAAGTTGAAACCCTTCAAGTTAGTGAACTAGCACTTTTGTTATGCTCTAAAACAGAGAGCATAGTGTGCGAATGATACATGTTTAAAGTGTCATTTGAGTGGTTATTGAATTTGTCATGATAGAAAATTTGGTCCTTTTGGTTAAGTAAAAATTAACATGTTCCTTCCTGCAATACTATTCTTCAGCATTCCTCAATACACAGATAAACACTGCAAGGTATTTTTAAGGGAGGGTATTCTCCATTTCCACTGGAAATTTAGTGATGAGAATATATTCAACTAATACCAGCCAGTGTTGATTCGTTAATCAATTAAAAGGATGTTATATTAAAAAAATTGTATGTTTTTTAAAGGAAATAAACAAATTGTTAATGCACGGAAGTTAAATAACTCTGAAAAAAAAAGGAATGTTGTATTCATATACCTAGGTTTTCTGAAGCTCAGCGGCGATATAAACACCAAGACGATTAGATCGAGTTTCTCGGCACGTTCTTAGGCATTCTCGTTTGCAAATTTAATCCGGAGTTTTACGTAATTCGCTTACCGACTTGTAAAACTCCTTTTTGTACGCCGGAGAGACTCGAGAAGAACAAACAAATTACTTTTTACGTGGCGCAATGAAAAGATTAAATTTTTTTCAAGCTTTCATATACTATTAGTGTGAATGGATGTGTTCAGAAAATACCTACATTAGCATAAAAACTTTTCAATATACTAATTGTAATTATTTGGTTACGAAATAGAGATTATATTATACAAGAATTTTTGAATTGGTAAGTAGTTCGGCCTCGCTTTTTTGACATCAGATTTTGCAAAGTAATCTTTATGTGTGGGCGAGTTTTTACCCTAGTTTGACCGTATTGATCTCCACCCGCTTTACTTAGAAAAAGGCGAGCAAAAAAAGCTCATTTTATCTAGTGACCGAAATCGAAAAAGTTCGGGATTACCGTTTGCCGGAAAGAAGTCGGGCTGCGTTTGATGTTGTGCGTTGTACAACGTTTCGTTAATTTATACGTGCGAGTTTCAGGAAACCGTCGATTGATGTTTGCTACAAACGCAAATAAAGCGAATCACGTCGCTTCGTTATTCGGCTAATTAATTCAGGGAATACCTAAATGAGCAGCGACCGAATTAGCGAGTAGAACGCACTACAGCGACAAATATTTTACAATTAGAATTTAGTGTGTCCCGCTTAGATAACTCAGATCTTTATCAATCGGCATTTTAACAAGGTTTTTTTGCAACCAAGAAAATATTCTTCGTAAATGTATCGTTTGCACGCTGGTAAAGTAACGCACTGTAAATGCAGGGGTACCTACCCAACCAGTAGCCCGAAATTTTTTTCCGAAAGGATCCAGAAATATCCTGTTCTAGTCTTTCAAAAAACACTAATTATATCGATATGCAATGTCACTCCCATTCCAAGAAAAAAATTAAATAACACTGGGAATATTTTATTTTAAAATCTCTTCAAATTGGAAACGAACTCCAGTCTATACCGAATTGCTCGTGATCGACCGACGTGCCACTGCGTTTGACAAACAGGATAAACAATTAATTAATTCACGTCGCTGCCGTTGTATTTACAGCAGAAAAATTAACGCAAAAACACGCAGCTTCGTAAATTAAATGTTAAACTGGCGGGCGTTATTGTCAGGGTCCAATTCGCAATTCGGTGGAGGTTTTCCTGAATTACAGTCGATTTATTTTTTCACGTCAACGCCAACGCAACGAATTGAACGCAAATTCAAATTGCGCGTTACGTAAAGAGCTTTGGTGGAATTACTTTATTACGTTAAGCTGGTTGCACACATACGCGTATGTGGTATAGTCATGAATTAATTCATGGAGTGTTTAATAAAATATCAAATTTGTTTTTGTACCTTTTTAAAAACTTTGATAAAAGTGCACAATACATCAAATTGAAAATGTTGCACATTTTCGCCCCACGACGGTATCGACCAACAGCGTTCGATTATAACAAATTTACTCGTATAACAAATCACGTTTATTAATTGTTGTCAAATAAACTGCGGGAAAGGTGTGGTGGATATTATTTTATTATTTATGTTACTTTTTTCAACTGTTTGTTAATAGTTAATAGTTACGACAACTACTTTTGTTGTTGACTCCAATTGCAAAAAGAGGTTCATATACATACCGGGTGTTTCAATGAAGATGCACCAAACTCGGTATGTTGGTAGATATCGTGAAAAGAAATAAAAGTTTCCTATAATATATTTTTTTTAAATGAATAAGTTTTGAGATAATCGAAGGGAAAGGAGAATCGTATATTTTTAAAACGTACAATAGATGAGAGCGGCCCGAATTCTTAACCTACCTTAACGTTCGGTTTTTTACTTTATTACCCCATAAACTGTCGCGCCTCAGATGATATGATGAAACACATTTAGTTCGTTCACTCCGTTCGTTCACTAACGTTGTAGTGGCGAGTAATTAGTTGGTGTAGTTTATACTTTTCATTTTTAAGTTTATTATGTAAGTGTGTGTTGGTGGTGCGATGGGCAATTACACATTTCGAGAATACGCAGATTATTCGAACACATGTAAGGTAATTGCCATTTACGTAATTCGCCCGCTTCCGAAATTGTTTCTTCCTCATGTGATCAAGTTCAGTCTGATAGGCAAATAATTTAACAGACCGGCGTGGCGGAAGCAACAATTCCAATTTATTAATTGTACATAATTGTAGTAATTGTTGGATACAGAGACAAATAAAAACGTTACAAGCGTTAATTATTTATCGTACATTATTAAGACTCGGCAAATTTGATGTAATTACGGTTTGCATAAATGTTAGTGCGGTGAAAACGCACGCTTTTTTCAAAGTGTTCGTCTTTAACACGTCTTGCGGTCAAGGCCAAACTTAAAAGCCTGTCATAAATTTTTTCGTTTACGATAGTTATTTACTGTCTTCTTGCAGGCGCGTGCCATTCATAAAACAATTTAAATCGCTCGTCTTGTTTCACGGCTGCAGAAATTTAAATCGCTACGGTATTTCTAAAAACATCGGCTCCAAATTATGCAAATTTCAAGTTGCACCAATTAAAAATTTTTATTAAGATATTTTGTTTGAAATAATGTCAGAAACGTGTCCCTTAAGTTTGGTGCATCTTCAATGAAACACCCTGTATGTTTTGATACTAAGTAAGAATATTTCTTTGTTTCGATTTCTGCATTGACAATGACACAGACATACAGATTTCTGAGGTTGGTGGCACTAAGCAATAAAACCATCCAGAGTTGACAGATTCCACTGCATCTAAAATTATGTCGTTGTACCTACTTTAAAATACTGCTTCTTCTATTGCCACTTTTCTATTCTTTCTCTAGCATAATTTAAAATAAAACTGGCCACGTTATTTAAGTAAAGATAATAACAAGTGATCAACTGAAAAACGAATTTAGAGTTGGCGTTGGAATTTTAAAGTAAGTCTAGGATAACGTCATACTAATATTAATTGTCAATCAATTGGCATATATTTAAAGTGATTTTAAAATATCAGCAATTTTATAAATAATGCTTTTAACAATTGAGCAAAAATCTTTTATTGTAGAGACTAATTCGTTTTTCAGTTGATCACTTGTTATGTATGTATACGACAAACCAGCAACAAATTTCAAAAACAAAATACAATAAGTAGACAGACAATTAAGGGAGAATGAAAATTCGACCTTATATCCTCTATTTATGCATTAGATGCATTAGTGCTAAAGAATTTCCAAGTGTTCTCTTTTAACTGTCAACGACTTTACAAAATTCACATTTGAGATTAATTTTTGGCTATGTATTTGCATTTTGTTACAAACGAACTGGGTGTATATGACATATTAGAGAATTCTAGGTTCTGGTTGCATCCGAATGAATATCCAAAGTATCTTTTTAACAGAATATCATTTAATAATAATAATAATTTATTAGTGTTAATACATTATAAAACAATGTTTACACAAGTCAATAGAATAATAGTAATATAGTTCATCGAACAAAACCTCCAAAATATCACACTTACAGATTACAAAGTTTGTCCTTACAGAAGTCAAAATAGAAAACGATATTGTTGCGGATTTTGCAAGAAGAAAATTCAAGAAGAGAACGGAGCGGTGTTTCGGAACGAACTTTTTATTATTCTTCTTTTGTTATTATTTTTTATGGACGCTGAGATCTCCACTTGTGACTAAACACGTGAAAACTTAACAGATTCAAAAAAATATAAATAGTTCATCGAACAACACTCAAAATATCATAGCAACAGATTACAAAATTTGTCATTTAAAACATCCTCTATAGAAAAAAAAACCTGTTTCAATGAAGTACTTTTTTAGGCGCAATTTAAAAGTGCCATATGGTAAGTCCTTACATGAATCCGGGAGTAACTTAATAGCTTACGTCCGTAATAATTAGTACCGTTTCGGATTCTTTTAATTCGATGAAAATCCATGCGAATGTCAGTTTTATGTCGAGTGTCAGGCTGGTGGTCACTTTCATGGGTTGCATACCTGCCACCATTCCGTTTGATGTATAATAAGCACTGCCAGAGATATAGGCTTGGAACTGTCAAAATACCCAGCTTACGAAGGCAGCTTTACAGTTTTCCCTATAGGAGAGACCTCCACAATCCTTATAGCTCTTCTTTGAAGGCCAAAAATTCGCTGCACAGCTGGAGCATGTCCCCACACTAATATGGCTTAGGAGATGTGTGCTTGTATAACCGCATGAAAAACCGACAACAAAACTTTGGTGGAGGTCACCTGAGCTAGATTTCGCAGAAGATAAATGTTGGAAGCAATTTTTTAGCCAGGTAGTCGACATGTGTTTCCCACGACAATTTCGGATCCAAGCATACTCCTAGGAATTTGACTTTCTCTGGATTATTTACCTCTTCTAAGCTTTTTAACGAAAAATACATCAATTGCGTTTTGCCTTCATTTAATTTTAACTTGTTGGCGACGAACCAACTGCTTAAGTTCGATTGAGTATTTCTAATTTTCTCAGTCAAACTGGTCAAGCTTTGTTCTGTATTGATGGCCGTTGTGTCGTCCGCAAAAAGTAACATGTCAGTTCCTGGACACGCAAATGTCAGGTCATTAATGTAAAGCAAAAATAGGACCGGTCCGAGCACCGACCCTTGTGGTACACCATGTTTAACATTGATTGTACTCGAATTGATGCCGCCTTGACTAACTAGTTGCACTCTTCCATATAAGTATGAGCTTATGAGCTTGATAGTTTTTTCACTGAATCCATAAAAATGCAGCTTCTGTAATAAAATATCGAACGACACACAATCAAATGCGCGTGTTAAGTCACAGCATAACGCGTCCGAATATTCACAGTCATCGAAAGCTCTATTTACAAAAGTAACGAAACGATTGATTGCATCACTCACAGAAAATGATTTTCGGTAACCATATTGGGCTGGTGAGATCAACTCCCGTTCTTCAATGTATGAACAAATCCTTTTCTTTAATGCCTTTTCTAGAATCTTTGTCCACATGGGATTAATAGAGATGGGTCGAAAATTACTCGGATCGGTGTAAGCTCCTTTTTTATGAATTGGAATCACTTTGGATATTTTCAATGCCGATGGGAAAGTGCTTTCTTCAATGCAGTAATTTTGTTACAGGAGCTACTATATGTTGTGCGATAGTACGTGTCATCTTTACATTTAATCCATATACATCTCTCGTGTCACTATTTTTCAAACCAAAAATGATGTCTCTTATTTCGTTTATGGTGATTTCCGTGAGTTCCAATTCCAATTTATTGGCATCCTGGTGAATAAAATTCGAATACGTACTACTATCCGTTTGGCCAGTAGGAAGACTGTTGATAACATCATCGGCAATGTTTCCAAAATAATTGTTAAATTCCTCTGGAGTTGGTACATTTTCTGCTTCTTTTTGAGTTGTATTCCCTATATTCACCCACTATTTTCCACAAAGCCTTGGGAGCACATTGGGAATTTTTTATGTATTTGTCATGGGCACACTTCTTGGCTTCAGACAACCTTTTCCGGTAATGATTCCTATAATCTTTTAGTGTATCCTTCACCTTATATCCCTGTTTTAATAATTCATTCAAAAGAAAGACATTACTTTCTTATTTTTGTTGTTTCGAACAAGTTTACTTTTCTCAGGGAAAGCTACACACGCTGCTTCCTCTACGATTCTAACAAATACATTAAATTTAGTTTCGATGTCGTACGTATTATCGTTTACGAAAGACCAGTCAGTAACCTGTATCAGTTGGTGTAGAATAAATAGGCCGTCGTTGATAACTGGACGAAGATGAATCCGCCTAGCAGGAGGTAATGTTGATTTTATTTCACATATGATTACTACTGCCCGATGATCAGACAATGAAGTGTCCAGAACGTACGACGAGTACATAACGGGATCAACGTTTGACAGTATGTTGTCAATGCAGTTGATTTCCTCGAGTGCTCTGTTTGATCGTTACCCTCAATCCATAGGACGTTAACAGGTCAGTGAACTTTAAACTCCTCAGCTCTGGTAGGTCAAATCTTAGATTGAAATCTCCGTTTATAACTATTAATTTTTCTTCTTTGACGAGTAGTTCTAATAAACTCGTCATGGTTTTAATGAACTCTTCGAAGTCTTCGAAGTCTCCTAATGGTGATCTGTAGACTATTACCACTACTAGATTTGATTGTTTATCATTGATCGCACATAACTCGCAGTGTATCTCCTGGGATAGTGACCGAATGTCCTCACGACACACGAAATTGTTGTCCAGTTTTTGGTTTACTAATATAGCAACACCTCCGTGAGAATACGTAGATCTAGCAAAACTGTCTTTAACTTTAAAGTTGCCTACGACCAAGTTAGTAATTTCGTCTTTTTTCATCCAATGCTCACTGAAGCATAATATATCAAATTTGTACGACTGTGCTTCGAATTCTAATAGCTTGTTCCTCAAAGATTGGACGTTTAAATGGAAGATGCTTAACTGTTGATGCTTTTTATTATTATTCGGTGTTTTTCCTCTTATAACTATACTTCTCTCTTCTTTGTCGAACTTGGACGAAAATTTTGGAAAAAGTACCTGCGTATTGTAACTCCTTCAGGATCCATGACTTATTCTCCAGTTGATAGTTCAACCCAATCTTAAACGATTGGTTCATGCCTTTAGTTTCTAACTTTTCAACTTGCAGATTTGTAACATCAGGACATTTGTGTCTGACAAAATGAGAGATGTCTTCTGTTGATGTTTACTCTGCCGATATACAACCAAATATTATTCTGCGCAGCCGTGAAATTCTGTGAAGCATTGTTTAGAAGCAGTTTAGAACTGATGTACAGACGCGAGCAATAAATTTTGGTCGTTATTGATTGTCAAAGATTTATACCTGACTTGTATAATTTTTTTAATTTAATTTGTTTTCGATACTTTCTTGGTAAAAGGTAGGATATTTACCTGAAATATTTTAATTTCGGGAATTAAAACTGACGTTTTGATTGACAGTGACGACCAAAATATAATATTCGCGACTGTACATAAGTTAAACGTAAGGAATAGATGGCTTTTTGCACCTTCACTGCTTAAAACAACTAAATACATACGTTCGAAAGCTCTTTCACCTGCAAAGTCGTGCTAATTTACAATTCAATGCCACAAAGTAGAAAAGCTTTGTAAGTTAATAAATTTCGTTCACAGTTACTTTTAGTATACTTCAGACTTCCTTCTGTAAAGTTTTGAAATTCCTTTTCTTATATACACCGTGCCTTCAACTATTCAATTAATACTTACGGTACTTTAGTTACTTTTTTTTAGCTATGATAATTTAGTCACCACTTGGGATTTGAGATTGTTTTCACAGGAAGACGTAAGCCCAATTTGATAGTATATGTTTCCAATTATGAAATGGATAGAACGTAGGAACGTTCGGTTAGACAATTATGATTGATCTCGCGAAGAGTCCCACGAGGTTCGATATTAGGTCCTCTTTTATTTTCCATATACAGATCCTGCTTTCGTAAAAATTGTACATTTCAAGAACAAAGCATTCACATGAAGGTGATATAAATAGGTAACCGAAAGTACCCGTGTGATAACACTGACGTAGGCGTCACATAAGAAATTATAAGAAGTTTTGACAAAGTAGAGTTAAAAATATACCAATTTGATTGGCAATAATGCAGTAGTTACAAAGTATGTTTACCAAATTAACAATTGAACAACACTACGACTTCTCGGCATCTTTAACGTTTAATGCTTGAAGTGCAAACGTATATACAGTGTCTTTCAAAAAGTGTGCTACAAGAAAGCGCAAAGTTTCGGAACGCACTGAAATAATTACTCAAAACCAAATGAAATAATTGAGAAATAAGAACAAATTTCGTATTATCCTATTCATATTACTTTGGCGGAAACTTTAATCCAGCCAGTATTTCCAAATGTAGTGTGTATAAAGAGTGGTTCACAATAAATTGTGATTTTTTTTAGATAGAAGGCTGTAATTTCATATTTAGCTATATCTTTTAATTCTGAACCACTTATTCTTATGACATTTTGCTGTATCTTGTAAAATAAGGGTACTTTACTCTTAAGCCGTCTTCATTTGTTGGTGTCCACGCTGCATACCGTTCAAGATAAATTTTCCAATTTGACTTTAAGGGATGCACCAGCGTTCTGCGTCAATAAATTTTTATAAAAACCGATAATAAAAAAAATTCCCATTTGTAGCACATTTTTTGAATGTCACTGTGTAAGTAATATTATTGTTTAACAAAATCACAATCAATGATGACTGCCATTTCGTAGACATAATAAATTTACTTTTCTGCTCGTGATATGAAACACTCAAACACTCGCTTGAAGTTCTTCTACACCGATATTATTAATTTCTTGCCTAATAGCATTTTCTGTAAACATTGTAAAATGGTAGTAATCTAGTGGTGTTACATCTGGAAACCGAGAGGACCATAATCCTTTGCTAAATTATACGATCTTCTAAAATTTTTGCAGATATTATAGCATCCTATACCGTTTGAAGACTTTCACTTTAGCCAATAGTGACTTCATAAAGAGCAATAAACAGCATATATATAATGTTAAGGTTAAGAATGCTCTTCATTAAACCACTATTGGCTAAAATGTGCACTTGCACTATCTTCCTGAAAATACCCACGTTGATGTCTTGCTAGAATTCGTTCAGAATATTTGTACGGTATGTTTCAGCAGTGAAGAAAATTGAGCCTACCCCTTCTTGACATGCCCACCCACACACCTGCTTTGATTGGATGCAACGATGTTTCATTATAATTAAATATAATCGAATAAGGTTTATTTCTGACTAGCTTGAAATCATCAAAATCAGTTGTCCATCGAACTAATGATTTATTTTAACAGAGCCATCAAGTGTACAACTTTAATGGATTCGAACTAGTCAAAAACTGTTGCTAGAATAAACCTATAGTTTCTCGGTTGCTCAAGTGCGATAGCTGACATACCCAGACAAATGAAAACTTTCTTCATCCATAAAAAAATCAGAACCAATATCTCATACCATTGACTGTTTCTCATGCTTTACCTAGGCATGCATTCGAAGAGACTTCTTCGAAGTCATATGGCAGATTAGGAACATCAACCCATTGATTCTTCACTTACTTTCAAAGAATTAGAATAATCTTTCAAATTTTGTAGGAAAATAACCAGCAACAAAACACCATTGGTAAATTGACAAACAGTTAAGGAAAATGTAGTAACATTTGCAGAGAGTTGCCTAGGGTAGGGCTCCACGCCAAAGATCACGTGACTCTCAGTTTTATTTGTACGCTCTATAAGCCAATGATACACACTCTATAAATGGTTACGAGGCGAATTTTGCATATTGTAAATAATTACCAGCGCAGTACTCGTTGATATTAAATCTGTTCTTGTACCTACCCTTTGACATTTTTCGTTTGGGAGTAAGTAAGATGGAGAGATTGGCAAAAACTTCTCGCAATTGGCGGTACATAGTGTGAAATTTCAATCGCAATTTCGGAGATTTCACGAGCATTTCGTTGAACTGCAATTTTACGCGCGAGGTTTTCACATTTCAATCGTTTCAATCGTAAAGCTCGGCTGCAAAAATACGTATAAATTCCGCGGGCGAAACAAACTCGGAAATGTTTTCTTATTACGTCATAAAGTTCGGCGACGCCGGGGGTTCGAACTTCGTTCGAAATCGATGCACTTTATTCCGCCCCGGAATAATTCTATCCGCAGAGGGCGAATTTATCGCGAGAACTTCGACTATCGCCGCGATAAAGCCGAAATCGATTTGATCAAGTGCAAGACTTCTTTAACTTCTGCTTTTTACGTTGCACGTTCGCGTTCTACATTCGGCAGGCCGAATTTAATTAAAAAGGTTTTAATTAAATGCGCGGTAGCTGCATGTCGTTATTGTTTGGGAACGAGTAAACAAAGTAGCTGGTGGTAGTTTAATGGAATTTTGCCTTGAAAATCGATTGAAGTTTTAGGTTCGCGCTCTTGCGCGCTTAAAACGTGACGGCTTAAGCGAAAAGCAAACGACGTGCACGAGGAAAATAAGCTAATAACGCCGGGACGCTTTGCCCTCGTTAATATTAATATTCCGCGGATATTTTCCCGTCTCTCGTTTTAGATTAGACGCGCCGCTCAAACTGGGTCGGTCCTTGTTGATCTCGAGGAACTAAGATCGCGTTTTATTGCCATAGTGTCCCATCTGTACTACACAACGAGCCAGAAGATGCACGATGTATTATTTATTACCACACCGCACTGCGCTTTGGTGCAATTGCAAAAATTTAATGCGTGCCGTGAATTTCATTATCATTACGTAATTTTCCTTTTCCTTTTGTGGTACCTACAAATGCGAAGACCTTAATGTTATTTCATCAAGTTCTTTATGTAAATATATTATTTTAGCAAAGCGTACAAGCTTTATTCATATGCGGTATGTATTTTATAAAACTAGAGCGCCACTAATGAAAATCAAAATGTATATTTTTTGTGGTATACAACGAAGAATTGCTTTGGCCAGTTAGAATTCGTTCCGGTTTCCCATCTATTGATTTCACCCCGATCAGTTCCAGGTCCTTTGTTACGTTTGGGCTTCGCCGAAAACTTTCACCCCGTATTAATAACATTAGCAAGTTAAACCGTATTATCCAACCTCTTGCGGGAAAGATCCGGGGCATTTGTATGCAACTTCTCGTCCGCTTTCTTCAGCCCGGGTCGCCAGGAACACCCATAAAATCCACTTGGATATAGCTCCCCGGACGCATCGATGAAATTTTATGCTGTTTGCATTCTGCAATTTATTAAATGTCCTGCGTGCCCGGAACGGGAACCTTATTACGTCACCGTGACGCAACCGGATCGATGCGACCTCCACGTTTTATTTATGGATTTTAATAATGCATCTAACATTGATACGATTGGCTCGATCTGAAAGCGGAATTAATGCTGCAGGTTCTTCTAAAAATAAAGGGAAATGGAATGTTTTGTTCCCGACTTTATTGAAGCGCTCGGGGCGCTCCACATACGTCCGACTTCATCGTTGAGGATTTAATAGAAGTGGTTGGTAGCTGCGGGCCTAGTAATAACTTTAATTTGCGTTGAACGTCGTCGCTGACCTAGAGATGGTAAATTCAATTCACCCCATATAGAGAGAGCAATTCGTATTTAAATTACAGTTATTACAGTTTCAAAGGTCTTTTCGATATGCATGCAATACTCTATTTTGCATGACGTAAACCACATTATGTATGTTTATTATCATGAGTAATATGTCTCCTTTATTAGATGCATGTCAAATGGAATAAGGCAGGTCTGTTAAACTGTTCTATTTCATACAGTACTTAACTGATATCAAGTAAACATGACATCGATTTTTCCATTTTTCAATTCTGACAAGTCGATAATCTTTATGTTTCTTTGTTACTTAAAGCTGAAACGTTTTATTGTTTGTTGAGGGTAGCAAAAATTCTAAATGGGACATTCCGCATTTATTTATTATCCGTAATAGCTTAGGCAACTAGCTTTTTTTTCCATATAAGTTTACGAATTATGGTTAACATCAAGATATAAAATGTTCTACTTTAGAGAATGGCGTCGCCGTAAATTCGCTCACGATTACTTATAGCCGCCGACAAATATGCATTTGATATTCGGTGCGCACGTGCGATGTGGTTACGTCAAAGAAATCGAATTGAATGCTTCCGGAGTGCAATCGAGGGCGATTTATGCGATCAAAAGCAGCGTGCGGATTTCGGTCGTGAAAATTCGCGGCGTCCGCAGAACGAACGCCGCATAATGTATGGAAATATTCCAATTTTGCGGCGAACATGAGGAAGCGTTTACGACGCCACGGCACGTTCGACGCCTCCCGAGGGCGTGTTAATGTGCGGCCGCCGGTGTAAAAATATGAGGATTTAATCAATAATAAATTCGACTAGGGTTTTTTTTACTGATATAACATCCCACATTATGATACTCGAGAAAAATACGAAACAACGTCATAATTTCACACCTCGATCGTAACATCCAAATTGTTAGTGTCTTATTAACAATTCGATGGGAAGTAATTTTTCGGTATCAACGAAAATGGACTGAGATATACTGGCAATTCACCTGATAAAGTACCAAATAAAACGAATTACTTTAAAAAACTAGTGAAAAGTATAAATTTCGCCGTTGCCAAGAGAAACGAATTTCCGCACGGGAAAGTCGAACGGAAAGTCGATATTTCACTGGAATAAATCTCGGTAAGTGTACGATGTCAGGATGTTAAATATTTAGAAGAAGTGCACGCTCGTTTATTTAACTTTATTAATCTTCGTTGCATCGCATCGTCTGCCATGTTCTAACGAATCAATTTGTTGTCGAGTGTTTGTCAATTTGTTGTCGAATGTTAAATCAGTCAAGTCACTATTATGTAATCAGCTATGTTTAAGATACGTACACACAATCTTAATAGAAAGGAAATTAAAAACAACTTAAAGAAGAGAAGAAGACATTTTAAAAATTAAGATCATTTATGGAATTGATAACACAAAAGAAAAAAAAAGTGTAAGAAATGTCAGAGAAAGCAATGGCTTTGTAGGAACACTTTTGACAGAAATATGATCCTGAGTGTTGTGAATAAAGATATGAAACAAAAGAATAGCTTGAATCCACTATCGTTTGTAATAATCTTAAATTAACAGATTATGCAAAAGGAACTGGACAAGTTTTCAAAACCTTTTATAGCCTATGATTGGTAAAGAAGGTGATTCATTCAGAAAAATATACTAAGATATTCATAGTCCTAAACTGATAGGTGCAATAAAGTTGAAGATTAAAGGAGAATAGAAAAATTATTATTAATAAATGGATGAAAAAATTAATATGAATATGTATATTAAGGTTACAAATGCAACTTCTAATTTATTATGAAATAATAAAATATACTGGAAAATGCATTACAAATGAAACATTCAATGATAAAAGAGAGATGGGATGTAAAGGAGAAACATGAAGCAAATTAATCGCATCAGAAATGGAATATTTAAGAAAAATTTCAAATAAAACCAAATTCAATAGACGGGGAAATGGAAGAATAAGAATGGAAGTATAGAAAATAAATCGAAGTTATAGAATTGAACGTGGTTCAAATTTTCCTTTGTTGTTCGATCTATTAAGGCAGTAAACTTCGCAACCAAATTCCTGAAAACTACTAACATCTGGAGACTATCCCAGCCAAATTTCGTAAGGCGTTTGTTCTAACTTCGTCCTGCTTGACGTAATCCGTAGAGAGACTTTTTAAGATAACAAATTTTTTCTCCAATTGACATGCAGCGACCACAGCGCCACCTGCGGCACATCTCTATACTATTGCCACGCACCAAGCTCTAACACCCTTCCACACCACACTCAGCCCCTCTACAAGATGGCTGCCGGGGCTATATAAACTCGTGCGGAGCAGCGTGAAGATCATTCTGCCCAAGCCAGCTGCAAAGTTGGAACCTCCTAACCAAAGCCAGCCGAAAGGTCGGACCTCCTAACCAAAGCCAGCCGAAAGGTCGGAGACTCCTCGCCAAAAGCCAGCCGAAAGGTCGGGACATCCTCCACGCATGGTTTTCACAGCCCTCAAACACCTGCGACCACCCAGTTTCGTCGGGCAGTGAAACGCTTCAGCAGAATACCCCGCGCCGTGTCTCCGCTTCCCCCGACGCCATAAAAGAAGCACGTCCGGTCAGAAGACGTCACCCATCACACGGCCCGCTTATCAACGACCACTCCGCCGAGGAATCCGGTCCCGCATGTCCACCACCTGCAACCATTGCAGCAGGGCAACTACGAATTCATCCTCGTGGACATTCTGTTCACCGTGCACATAACCACCAGGCGTTCTGACATATTAACATCCTTGTATAATAAAGACATTCTCTTTGTGTTTGTGACAATCAATTGTTTGGCTAAAGAATACGACAACCCCCAAAGACATTTCGTTTAACATACATCTGGCTTTTTCAATAATATCTCGGGTATCACATTGGGTTTGAACGATGAATGAAGCACCTCTCTACTATAATCAGGAAGTTTCATATAAATGTCTTCTTCTTATAAATCCATTCAAATATGCAGAGGCTATGTCGAACTGCTGCATGTGCATATCATGCTGAATAGCAAAAGCTGTCGTTAATCTAAATGAGCTCAAACGAGCTACAGGAGCGAAAGTCCCGTGAAAATCGGTTCCAGGTCGTTGAGAGAAACCTTTCGCTACAATACGAGCTTTCTTCTTCACAATCGTTCCTTTCGGACCCTGCTTGTTTTGGAGCACCATTCGGCTGCCAATAATTTCTCGATTGATTGGATGCTCCACCAGATCCCAAGTATCATTCTTCAAAAGATAACGGAACTCGGCCGGCATAGGTTTCATCCATTTCTTTGACTCAGAGCTTGCAATCGCAACATCTACCGACACATCAAACATGAAAGCAAAATCAGCTTGTCCTTCATTTTCCTGAGGTAACATGTTATATATCACACGTGGACGCCCTCTTTGACCGGTAAACATTTTTCTTGGCCTACCTCGTCCTCTTTTGAAATAATTTTGTAGCGGTTGCTCTATAACTTCTCTGGGTTGTATTACAGGGTTGATTATTCGCTCAACAACTTCAACTTCCTCATCTCTAGCTCGAATTAATTCAATACTGCAAACGAATTTTATCAGCATATTTTTCTGTATTAATTTCACATTCTTTAGGGTAGAATTCCTCATAATTGTTGCCGTTTACTAATGGTTTACGTAGAAATTTCACATCTCTCGTTATTTCTATTTTACGTTCTTCTGGTATCCAAATTCGGTATACTTTAGACTGCTCTGAATCCCCGAGGAAAATTCGTTTTCTTGAATGTGGTTCACATTTTCCTTTGTTGTTCGATCTATTAAGGCCGAGTTGTACCAACATCGTTCAACTCTGAACTTGGTTCAATTACTAAGGCGACAATTGTATTTACAATTATTGCTATGGGAATAAAACGAAGTTCAGAGTTGAACGATGTTGGTACAACTCGGCCTGAGGCAGTAAAGTTCGCAACCAAATTCTTGAAAACTACTAGCATCTGGAGAGTGTCCCAACCAAATTTCGTGAGGCATTTTTCCATTTAATGCACTTGTGGAGCATCTGTTTCGCAGATAATTCGCCGTTGAAATGGCTTCGGCTCAAAAACTCGCAGGAAGGAAACATCGCACGGTTTCTACGAGTGAACAGTTTTTCCTCTCTACCACCCCATTTTGTTCTGAAGTTCATGAAGTTCAGTTTGAACAATTTTCACCTGACCCTCTATTGGTAAACGACTTATGGAAGGTCTACATGTGGAATCTATAATAAAAATGCAAATATTTATAATTAGAATATCCTTCATGTGAAATTCTAGTAAATACCTGTTGTAGGAAGTTCAGCTTCGACAATTTTTACCTGACCATCTTCTAATGGCAAATGTAATGATGGAACACTTTCCTTTTTTAAATACTTATTAGATGCAATATCATTTGGTGTAAAATGCATATGGCATACTCTTTTCGTACGATACACATCTTCTTAATTCATGTTTATTAAATTTCTGTTGCCACAAGCCGTAATCCATTTCTGGAATGTTTCCGGAAATTTCCTTGGATTGGGGAATTCATGTCTATGTGATTGTTTATCTGTACAATCTCTCACTGAACAAGTACGATATCGACTCATAATTACCCAGACAAAAGTAAAATTTTGAAATACAGAATAATATTTTACATAAAATCGCCACCGACACAAAACACAAGTTTAAAAACGCTTATAACCTGCAACAGTATTTATTCACTTCAAACTTTTCACACACCACTTCTGCCACTGCCGACAATCTATACTGTTAGAATCCCTAGTTTCGTCTAGGGACTTTTATTGTTTGACTTAGAGCGACAACTATCGAGTTTGTCTCCAATTATCAAAAAGGTTTTTCATATAAGTGAACGCCCCGTGGGTTAATCCGCGACTATTCAAATTTTCGTCGAATTTTCTGTTCACAAATTCCGTACTATTATCCGTTTGTAAGATTTTTACGCGTTTGCCTTTCTGTGCTTCCACCATGATACTATAATTTTCGAATTCTTGAAGCACGTCGCTCTTTTGACGAAGAAATCTAGTTTCGCAGTACCTAGAACCATCATCAATAAATGTAACAAAATAAAGAGCTTTACCATTAGACTGGACTCTCATGGGCCCACAAACATCAGCATGAATAATGTCGCACAAATCCGTTTTTCTTCCGGAACTCTTCGGAAATGGCAGACGTGACATCTTCGCACGAAGACACACTTCGCTTTCTAATTTTTTGTTTGTATTCCCAATGTTTAGACCTTTGATTGCTCCAGATTTCACAGCTTCGCGGAGATCCTGAATGTTCAGGTGCCCATGGCGTCTGTGCCATGTTTCTACCTGACTGACTTTTGTTTGATTAGTTGAAGCAATCGTATTACACTCAACTTTTGCCTTTTCTCGCACATAATACAGTCCAACTTTACGATCTGCAATAATTTTTACGTTACCAGTTTCATCGACAATCTTTACGCCGAGACTATCAAATATTACTATTATTATTAACAATACTAATACCACTATAATACTATTAGTATTATTAACGTTGAAAGATTATATTGACAACT
This sequence comes from Dorcus hopei, assembly GCA_033060865.1. Taxonomy (NCBI): domain Eukaryota; kingdom Metazoa; phylum Arthropoda; class Insecta; order Coleoptera; family Lucanidae; genus Dorcus; species Dorcus hopei. Next base: position 28,018,064 of record CM065423.1, on the reverse strand, counting down.
TGAATGAATATTATTTTTACCAACAACTAACTGCCATCTGTAGAGCTACTTGGATCGCATTTTCAACACGTAATATGTATATGGAGAATAGGATCGGAAATTAAGAACGGCGATTGAAGTCCGAAGGTCTTGAAAAAGAAAAGCAGATAGGCTTAGAAAAATAAAAGCAACAGAATGGAAGAATTAAGAAATAAGTATAAAGTAATATCATATAAGTAATATCAATCATGGAGCAACTTACCAAAATAAGTAAAGCATGTACAAATGACATGAAAAGATTGGCAAAAAATGAAAAGAATATTCTCGTACCTACCAACACAGAATGTGAAATAAATAGAGTAGAATAAAAGCTCAAATTGGTTCTAATTTTAACGATTAAATAATTCTAAAAAATTCCCTGACATTCCATGGTGAAGCATATCCATTTTGCTTGCAATACCGGAAAACATTTAACATCGCTGTGTTTTTACGAACAGACTGTTTTTCTTGAACCGTGAACCAGAACCGAACCAGTAACCATAAAACCATTAACTTGAACCGAACCGACGCGCGACGCTGTGAACAGGTTCATACTTACTATTAAATGCCGTGCCCATTGAAGAAAGAATAATAATAATTTTCAAACACATAGTTTTTGAATGTTTATGAGGATTCTTATAAGGGCACCTATATTTAAATATTTCATAAATCACTAAAAAAGAAAGTACTTGCTGAGGATGTGTTAATGAGTTCAGGATAAATTAGAGTAAAATTTATTTTTCAAATTTAAACTGAATAAAATAACAATCGATCCGGTTCGAACCGGTTTAATAACTATTCTAAACTTATTTATTTTGAATCAGAACGTAGTTTGTAACATGCCATTTATAGATGGAACAATCAATAGAGACATGGCATGCCCAATAAGGAATAATTGAAAATAGAAGTAGATATTGATGCTAAAACGCAGATAAGTGTTACGGTCTCTATGATCGTGCATGCAAGCAAATCATGCCCGACAAACACAAAAGAAATATGTAGGAGCAAAGAAAAGAACGAAAGAAACAAAATGAGATAGATTAAAGATGAAAAGTATAAGAGAGATAGGACGACAAAAAGCAAAGGTCATAATTACATGCAGAAACAATAAATGCAATAATTCGATTTTATTATTAGAGTGAATTCAAGTATAATTTAAGAACGAAAGGAAATGAGGGAGGCCCAGAAAAATAGTGTACCTAGTAGTAATTTAAAAATCTAAGATAAATGAAACAATGGTAAAAAAACTCGAAAAAAATGGAAGAGGTAAATAAAGAAAGGAAAAATGGAATTAACTGGCCTCAAAATGAGAGAAGAAGAAGAAGCAAGGAAGTGAAAGATAATTTAATAAAAGAAGAGGTGCGAGATATAGAAAAACAGGCCCAGATAGAAGCGAAGAGATGGGTGATAATAATTTTAAAAAAGGAAGATAAATACAATGTGAAAAAGTTGAATAGAATAGGTGGATAAGAAAGAAAGAAAAAAATTGGAATTAAATGGCATTAAAGCAAAAGGTAACGTGCTACTCTCGACTAAAGCATACATTCTTCTTCTTATTGCTTTCCTTTATTTGAAAATTCCAAATTTTTATCTTTGCTTTGTGACTGCATTCTACCTTATTCTTTTGCTAATGCAATGCATCTCTTAATAGTTTTCATTATTTGCTAAGGCTATTTGTTTATTATTATTTGCGTAAAATTTAATCAAGTTTATTATTCAATAAAGTTCATTGTTAAGACAATAAACTATCATTAATAAATTAATTAAACAGATTCTAATAATAGACAATACCAGGCTTTTAATATTATAGGAAAAATAAAATAAAAATGCAAAACTTAGTCTTGTTTACTTCCTGCTGCAAAATCAAAATACTTTAAATGTTGTTCCCATCGACTGCACAGTACAATCGAATAATCTCCTGGTGGATAAATCGCGTTTCGAGTTCAGCAAACCGTATCTAGGACCTTAATCGCCGCTTAAAACGCGGAAATAAGATTAACCGCAAGGTAATAAGCCGAAGGAAGCAACCCCTTGCATAGGCGATATTCGAAAGGAGATCCCCCAACAACGTCGTAAATTCGTAAGCTGTCGATAGGGGGTGACCGGGACATTTACATCGTCCCGAATTATTTCAACGGCTTCGCCGTTTGCATTCTTTTGAAATACAAGTTTGAATTTCCCGCGTTTTTTAACTAGTGCACATTTGAAATCATTAGATTTATTACATCTTATTACACTCATGTAATTCTTGATGCTTAGTAGAATCATTTTGCATTAATCTTGTTTACCCACATGGAATTCCAGTGGGCGCTTTTGCATTTCACCAACTTTACAAAAAAAAATAAAAGGTGGGAATTTTAAATCGTCCTCAATCGTTTCAATCATACTGTAGATGTTGTGCACTTTGCTTGTGGATTCCAGAGCTTTCTGAAAGGTCTTATACCTACAAATTGCGTCATTATAAGTCGTAATTGGCTGTTCAAATGAAACTGTCCACATTCAGCAAGAATATGAATGTCAATGTCTAAGGAAGTATTCTCGCTCGTTTGCTTAATATTTTATTCTGCTTAGTGAGTGTAAACTAAATTCTTTCAATTTAATTGGAAGTGATTATTTTGAACCCCAATTCGTAATGAAATTTTCCTGAGATTGTCCTCGAAGAACACGTAACCCTTAGCGGAAATGTGAATGGGGAGATCTAAATCAAATGCAATTGCAACAATAACCGCTGCTTCCATTGCAGGTCAATAAGGGCGAGGCTGGCATGCAGGGGTAACGATTTTAATGACCACCAATGTACATCAGGAAGTGAAAATAAATAAAATAAATTTATTTTCGTTCACGTTCGCATTTATTACTAACTAACTAATAATTTACAGTTTCAATAATTGGACTGTGCGTCATTAAATGTGGTTCATTAATTACATATTAAGTTTTATTAGATTTAAAACTAACAATAGCTAACTACCAAACAAACGTGAAATACAAATCAATTCTACATGTAAAACGATTTTTGTTTTAACTTGGACGACAGTTACATTTGTTATTAGTTATTATAAGCGCATAAGCTTTAGTAATGGTTACCTCACGTTCACAAATGCCACTTAAATTTAATTACGCGTTAAATTAAACAATACTGGCAATGGCATATCTACATTTTAATTACCGTAATTGACGTGATTTCGATTCGACATTATTGTATAATTTAAACGGTTGTTAATTCTACACAATCGTTGATGTGGATAGTAAATGCTAAAATATGATAACATAAATAAAAATTATGTTATTATATTATTTTTTTGTAATAAAATTATAATACTGGAATACGTTAACTTATCCAAGTGTGCTCTACATTACACGTACAGAATAAAAGAAAAGTAGCTTTTTTCCGGGGGAAACTCGCCCGCACATCTGGACACAATTTCGTTAAAATGAAAGTTTTAAGTCGCCGCATGCGGGCACTTTTTTAATAGTTTCTCGCAGACAATGCAGCCTTTAATTAAATTCACAATTAGATCCCGGCAAACAAAAGCGGGCCGCCGAAACTTTTCGAGAAAAATTAATAACTCGGCGTGCAAAGCCCGACTTAATAACATAATCACCACTGTCTGCTCCATAAACATACGTTCCTTGTTCGCGGAAAATTCGTTTATTTATTGCGGCCCGAATTCATTCCCTCGGCCGGATTACAAGAGTACAAAGCCCGCAAAACACACACCTACAATGTGCTAGGGTAATAATTTAAACGCCAAGACAAAAACCGAAATTCGTATTGTATGTGCACGTGGTTGTTTATTTATTTGCAGTTCAGTTTACACGTTTGATAATTTAATTACGCAAACAAGTCGCGCCCCGTTTTGGTCACTTGTTACGACGAGATTGCGGAATTTGAACGTGTGTTGTAATTCTAATGCATATTTGACACACATATGCAAACGCGCCCACGTGTGTTCCATCTCTGGCCTGTCTGTTAAATTAAGACGTTGTTGCTATTTGCAATTGATCGCAGTTTCCTTATTAATTTTTTAAATGGACATCCTTCAACTTAATGAAACATAATAAGCTCTCAGAAATTTATTTGAGTTTATAGCAATTGACCTCTTGATGGGCCATAATGATATGTTAACATTCATAATTGCTATTTCATCATAAAATACAACATTTCTCATTTCTCTTAGTATTCTGGAACTTACTCAATTTTCAGTTTTTGCGAATTTATTTTTACATTATAGGAAAACTTAAAGAATTTCAAAAACAGTGCACTGTTTATATGATAATTAAAACAAATTTAAAAGCAATGAGGAGTTTGATGTGTTTCAGTCTGTTAACTTAAAAAATTTAAATATTTTTGTACAAGTAGCTATCATTTATAAAATAAATTTGTGATTATTCAAAAAACTTTTAAAACGTTTGAAATATTGACATTTCACTGTACTAAAAGGGTGATATTTCAAACGATTTTAAAACGTGTCTGAGGAATAATGATTACAAATTTGTTTAAAATATTTCAGGGGGAAAAGCTATTTGTAATTTAGTTTTCAGCGTAATTGGTACGAGAAGAAAAAAATCACAGAGTTCTGAACAAAAAATTATGTTCGATCATTAATAGAAACTAGAGGCTTTTGTTACAACTCAACCGTAAAAACTTTAATAACAAAATGTGCTCATTAATTTTGAGTGAAATAGCCAATACAAGGTGACTGACAATTATTTCGCAAAAATAAAGAAAACGTGTAAGAGAAAGATCGTTCTAGATTACAGGAAAAATTTTACGGAACAGTTTATATTAAAAATTTACAATAAAACGGCTTCTGATCGCGACTGCGAACTTAAGGAAAAGTTGAGAGATCTAGCAGGATAGCAGTCAAAAGGGGGCAATTAAAAGTTTACTCTTGTTTGATTGCCAAGCTTTCGGAAAGTATTTATTTCCTTCATCAGGGCGGCTATAATATTAATATGAAAGTGTTACACAATTGAGTAACGTATGCTACGCCACTGCGTATGAAATACAACGCCAGGTTTTATAAAATGCAGCAAGAATTTGAAATACATATAAAGTTTTATCATTATTTTATTGATTACACAGAGCATGACCTTGAATTTTGTTTTGATATACGTTTAACAGTTAGAAACGAAAGTTTGAGTTCTATTTCTTTTACACGAAATAATTAAATGATTAAACAATAAATAGAAGGTTGCGTCAGACTAAAATTATTAGTCAAAAGCGACCGGTTCCGTCAAAATGACATTTTTAACCCTTACAGAAAAGTTCCATCACAATTTGGTGTGTGTTGGTTTTGGAAGCCATGATGTGCTATGCCCTACAAAAATGTCTGGGACAATTATTCTTTACATGCATTTTTGGGTTATTTTATTAGTTTCAATGCAGCTTTAAGCAATTCATTTGCTTGTTCCATGGTAACGTAACGAAACACAGAAATAATCAAACGAACGAATTTTTTTGACAATACTTAATTCATAATTAAAGAATTTGTGACACAATATGTAAGAAATCGAGCATTTTATAATCATTAAGCTGCTTACATAAGTTAAACTCGATACAATGCGAACGCGAAAAATTCGTCCACCTAAAGATTATGTAGGGTTGTGTAAGTAAGCATAACACCGGCTCGTTTTATCAAAAGCCTTGGCCGATAAGAGTCATGATTGACCTTTGCAAATTCGAAGAATTGCAGCGGCCTTGAGAAAGCCGACCTTGTGATTCATAGAGAAACTGGCACATATCCGGAGTGTTACATGGTCGAAATGACCTTTGAAAAGAACTATATAAAAAGCCATGGCATAGCACGACAGTTCAGATACCCAGTGCCCATCTTGTGGAATGCATCTCAACAAACCCGAGGGCGCAATCGACATTTACAGAATGTTATAGTGTTGTGGTTGATCTCAAAAAATCCGTCCGTGTCTCTGTATCTGGTACGATGATTTAGGATAAGTATGTAATCAGTTTTAAAATTGTCTAAATCAATCTCACTCCGTATAAAGAGGGCATAATAACCTGGCTAAAAATCTCAAACCAGGTACCTACAAACAAAGAAATTGCTACTTGGGTCCTTTATGGTCTGATTAAAATTTCAGTAAAAGAGTGAGGAGAAGAAGTGGAAATTGTTGATTATTGTAGTGTAATTAATTTAGGAAATTAACACCTAGTTTGGGCATAAATACTTAGGCATTTATTTAGACTCCAAATTAACAGGGGTAGAGCACATCTCACAACTCTCAAAAAAACTCAATACCGGTATCTTTATGCTACGTAATTTAATAAATGCTGTCCCATTTGAAACGTTAGTAAAAGCGTATTATGCAAACTTCTACTCTCATATGTCATATGCCGTTTTATGTTGGGGTGGCTCTCCCCATGCGTCGCAAGTTTTTCGCATACAGAGACGATGGCATTAGGGTGATCGCAGGACTGGGACCTGCACACTGTTGCAAAGGAAAGTTCATTGAATATAAACTATTAACGTTTCCTTCATTATACATATTAACCTGTCTGCTACATATAAAAAATAATTTATCTTTGTATAAAAGAAACGAAGTTTTTCATAGATACAATACCCGTAATAAGAATGATTTGTTAACAAATCACAGTCGAACGCAGAGATCGAGAGACGGTGTTAATTATTTTGGTATTAAATTTTTTAACGTTTTACCCTCTAGTATCCAGAATCTAGCAACAGTGCAATTTAAAAATATCATTTATCTTTTGCAAAAAGCATTCTATAATATTCATGAATTTTTAAATAATGATTTAGTTGCGCCTACTTGTACCTCTCAGTAGACTGGCCATTAGTTTCCAACGACCACTAAATTTTTGTGTCGGTTCGTATATACTTACATATCATTGTTTGATTTTAATATGCTTCAATATATTAGCTATTGTGATATTGTCCTATATTGTGTCTTGTGTATTGTAACAGTTATATTGACGTGTGAAAATTCCCTTGGAATGTATATCACAAATAAATATTATTATTATTATTATAACAATAGAACTTCTCTCTTACTCTCGTAGAGACATCTAGAAGAACATAGTGTTTCGACGAGGCCTTGTAAAAATTAATAAAGTTGAAAGTAAAGGATAATTCATCCTCTTTCTGTTATCATTTTTAACCACCCGTTAATTTGTCGCATTTACAATAGAACATATTATATGTCCCAGATTTTTTTGTCGGCGTAGTACATCATCTCTGAAAGACTTGAAAATATCATTTTGACGAAATCGATCGCCTTTGATTAATAAATAATTGTAGTATGATGCAGCCTTCTTGTTTTTTTTTTATCTAGTGAACACGACTGCAAACAGCCATGGAGTCCTTTCATAAAAATTAAATGGTGTTCAAATTGCTGGGGATATTTGAAAATCTCAGAAGCTCAAACAGGGTTACTAGAAATTGATGTATATTCTCGGATATCGCTTCTTTTCGTGTTTTTTTTTGACGGAACAATTGTCAGTCACCCGGTATGTGTCTTCTACAAATCAACTGCAGTTGTTCAGGTTTTTACTCTGCTAAGGCCCGGTTGCACCAACTTTTTAAGCAGAGCTTAAATTTAAGTTGTGTTTAGAATATGACATTTACGTATGGTCAATATAACGACAAGCACATTCTGATTGACATTTAAACTTCAACTTAAGTATCAGTTAGAATGTGACTAACATTTTGTTAAATCTACAAATAATGTCATAGTCTAAATTTAAGTTCTGTTTAAATATATTTAAAATGTTTTCTGGTGAACGACCTACTGTTATGTTTATATGGAGTCTATAAAATAGAACTGCAATTCCTCCACGATGGTGTACATCCATCGGAACTGCTTTTAGACTAGTGTATGTGTATCAGTCTGGTGATCGCGATTGTATCTTTTAATCGTTCCTCTCGTGTTTGTTTTTCTTAACAAAAATTTGTGTTTCAGTAATAGAACATTCTTGTTCCTTGGGATCAAAATTTTTTCTTTTATGTACAAAATTCAATTGTTGTATGATAAATCGCGAACTAAATTACAATTAATACATCAAAATCATAAATACAAATAATATTGTTACAACAATTTTTAAGCTCCAAAACTAAAATAACATAGCAATATGTATGTTTCTCCCCGTATCTAAATAGCACGGGGAAACCCCGACGTGTGGAATGTAAAAAGGGAAATACAGAATGCTACGGCAGAGTGCAATGGGGGTTAAGGGTGCAATCGCCAAACAAAAATATCAGAATACTTTCAGTAAATTTCGAGTTCATTTATATTCAATTTTTTAATAATGTATTTGTAACGATTATTTTTAATGGTTTAGTGGTGTTTACCTTGAAGTTTTCCTTGAAAATATGTATAATATTTGTTATAATAAATGTTTCAACAGTTTATTACGACTTTGCTTAATTACTTTAATATTGCTCAAGCAATCCGGATTTTCCACTAATCCAATTTCAATTAATCCGAATTAGCGGAACTTTAATGGCAAATTGTTTAAAATTGGCAAAAATGTTTGAAAATTAACTTTTGTATGTTCAATATTGAAAAATATGTTAGAAAAGAAAATTGATTCTTCCTGAAAAATTGTGCAGAATTCACCAACACTAACAAAAAATGATTATTAATCACTGTTCGATTTATTAAAGGATAACTAATGATACCAGAAAATTATAGCAAAAATTATCTAAACTTATTTTAATAGAAAATAAAGTGAAGCAAATGAAAGTTATACCGTAAATGCAAAATTTGGAAATTCATTCATACAACAGTGCATCGTTTTCCATTCCTCTTGACGGAAAATTCTTTTGATTTTGGAAGCAGTCAATGGCAAGCTCCAGATCAGATATGGCCTGAGTGGATGCACCTGAAGTGGAAATCGGAGGAGAATCACGTGAGACCGGGATAATTCATTCCTCTGTTGATGACTCAAATTTCCTCCTTGCAAGTAGTTGGCAGCCTCCTCCAGCGATTCATTAAACTCGTTGTGAAACCAATCTTCTGTATGTGGCGATATCGACCCCTCTTGTCGTTGGATTGCATTCCAATAAATTAAGAAGTTTTAGTATTAAGCCAAGGTTTCAGGAATATCTCTTTCTAAGAGATTATGTAATAATGAATTTTTTTCCAATTAATTCAGTCCTGAGCTTCTAACTCAGCAACATTGCAAATAGAGTTAAATTAAATTAAAAAAAATAATAATACTCATAAACATAACCATTTCTACAGGTGTCCATAAAAGAAAACGTCAATATGTAGGTTACTGTTTTTTACATATTAATGTTATGGTGTACATCCATCGGAAGTGCTTTTAGACTGGTGTGTGTGTCAGTCTGGTGATGACTACTGCATCTTTAATCATTCCCCTCATGTTTGTTTTTCTTAACAAAAATTTGTGTTTCAGTAATAGAACGTTGGGATCATAATTTTTTTCTTTAATGTGCAAAATTTAATTGATGCATGACGAATCACGAACTAAATTACAATTAATACATCGAAATCATAAATACAGTTAAAACTGTTACAACAATTTTCAAATTTCACAAAATAACATAGTAATATGTGGAAAAGTTAGGAAGTTATTGTAAGATTGTCGGGATCCTAAAGTAAACAAATCAGTTAAATAAATTTCCTAACGTAAGCTCCAGTTTAAACTAAATCCTAAAACCTGTATGAGTCTGCGTATTAAATTTTGTGTTTAAAATGCATTTGCAGTGTCCTTGAATCCTGCAAGAGTAAGGCTGCTGAATAGTGGAGATTTTGTCCGGTATATCATTTACCTTACGTCATGTAAACATCGACAAGAACGTTTGTGAATCCATTCGTTTTTACAAAGCGGTTATAAATTACAATTACTCAGAAGAAAACGAATTGATTTAAAATTTTTAAATCTTATTGTTTGATTTATCTTTTGTAGAAGAGACGCCAAAAGAGACCAGATTAAATCGACCAAGTTCTTAACTAAGTTAGTTACGAAACTACCGCAAACAAATCTGAAAATAATTCGCTTAGTCGGTGCTCTAACACGATTTCGTTTTCCGCTATCACAGCTCGACCGCTTTTTATTATACGCGAGCTCAAAACCTACCGTAATATTTTGCGTAGTTTTTGCCGACCGCTGTTTTGTTTGCTTTTTAGAACGACGGCTAATCCACAAAGCTCAGTCGGCGGAATTGGTTTTGTCGGTCTTTGTTTTAACTTTTCCTTCAGCTCTCGCCGCACTGAACAATACCGAATTTAAAGTCGCCCGCTCGGTGCAGTTCCGTCCGTTTCGTGAGCTTTCACAAAAGCGCACAGCTCACCACACACAACACAGATTACTACTGAAACTCACCCATTCTTATTTTTCACTCACAATCAGTACCTTCAAAATTTCACAAAATTCTCCTATAAAATAAGACGTCCTATCAAGGTTTTACCTGCGCCTCCACCACAAAAGCATCAACTTCGTCTTCTTTATATTTTCGTTCAATTTCGCATGTATAAAAAGACAACTCTATTCAGATTAAAACATATAAGCTTTTTCCTCTTCAAATGTACTCTTTTGTATGAGAACAATCATAATGATTAAGTAACTACCTAAATAAAACGAGCAATTTCAACTCGTCTATCCAAAATTCATCGAAATTGCTATAATAAGATTGGAGAGCGCCGCTTTGCAACAAGAAATCGAATTCGAGTCGTCGCTTTGACGACACATTTTACGGGAATATTTGTGAGAGAGCATTCGTTATTAAATTTATTTTCGATCAGTTGTCTTTGTAGGCGCATCTGCTGTTTCGCGAGTTTGACGTCGAACACAAATCTATTACGGTTTCTGCGGTTGCAGGGCATTTCCGTGCTAGATGTGTACAGAACTAAGTGCTTGCGACAGGTGTGTTTGTTCATCACAGATAGAAACTTTGTGAACCCGCTTACACAGCAATATTTTATCAGATTAACTTAGCTAAAGCGACCCCCGAGCTTTCAGGTAGTAATTTAATTCAGTTTTTAAGCTTAAGAAAGCCGTTTGAAGTCGAGTTAAATTGGATATTTCAAGCAGCAATATTTTCTGACTTAAGTAAGTCGTTTTTGAGAAATCCTTTCTAAGTTATTTTTTTTATTGCAATTTTCTGTTTCTCTGCAGCAAAAGAAAGTGCACTTGAGGCAAGACGTATTATTGATTAATGTTTGAAGCGACTGCAAATAAAAGATTCCGCTTCATGTCGTCCGTTAATCTATTTCCAGGGATCATTTCTCATGTGCTCCTCGCGAAATGAATCCGAAAAGAAAGCGGTTCATAATTCATGATGAAGATTTCCGCGGAAATTTCAGATGCGTCTCACGTTGCACAGCCAGCCAATTAGGTCCAATAAAAACGATTTCGATTAAGTGCGGATTACGCCTGGAGCTTTCAGGAGCTTTCGCTTTCGGCCGGTGCGCTTTGTTCGGCGGATCTCGTCCGGCAGTGAAATTAGAACCGGTCGTTCTTTATGGTCTTCTTTAGCGCGTTGAAAATGAGACATTTATCTTTTTTTTTTGTTGTTGCAGGACGACAACAAAAGCGCGAAGGCCGGAGAAAAGAAGCGATGGATACACGATCCAACCAGTAAGTATTAAATTGATGTAATTATTTATTGGTTGGCCCAAACCAAGGTAGCATCGGAAGGTTGTACAAAACCAACATTATTTGTTCACGTCTGTTTTGACTACTTTTAAAAAATAAACCAAACAATTACTGAGAGATTGAGCAGAATCAATAAGTGATGTGATGTCATTGCCGTCAGAATTAGTAATGATGACATTCATATTTCAATAAAGTCAAGGTTTAGCTTCCCGACGTATATCGGTTGATAGCTTTGACATGATATCAGTAATTTACATGTTGAAATATTCAGGAATCAATTTCTTGTTCGAGCCTAACACAATTATACGGGTATTTTATTCAAATAATTTAATACCAGTATTATAAAAAAATACAAATACAAGTCTTTTCCTTTTTAGAAATTCGAGTAACAAAAATGGAACTTTCTACATCTTGAATGTAATTTTTTTAAACACCTCCCTACTTACCTTTCGAAGTTGTTTTAAGTTTTGAAGATCCGGGAGATTTATAAGCAACAGAATTTATATTCTGCAACGAACGGAATAATTAAGTCTGGATATACTCTTGGCAAACTGATAATAAATCGTCTGTGCTTTCACCTTCCTGAAATTACCAGCTCTTAAAGCTTAATCGTAAACTTGCGTTTATACGCCATGTCATAATTAAAATGATTGCGGAGATGCATACTAACTAGGTACGTTACAAGCGAACACGTACAATGACTAATGAATTAATTATTGTTAATTATTTAAGATATAATAATATCTTGTGATATTTTACCTATAAATCAGATTAATAAGTTTAAATTATTCATTGGGAGAAGTGAAATTCTCATCTGTAATTAATGACGAAACGGTTTCATTAGCAGCAGCGTGGCTCCTCTCATTACACCCCCCATTCGATATCTCTGACGGGCCTTAAGTGCCGAAAGATTGGGGCTTGTATTGGATTCTCGTTAAGGGAGAAAGCCAGTGCGAGGGTGAAAGACCGAGCGTCCATCAAAGTACGATAATTATTGGTTTCCATCTGAATTTATTTGAGTCACGGACAGATTAGTCGGCTATAAAAGACCTGCTGTGGGGGACTCAAATTGAATTCTTATTTTAATTAATTTCTTTGTTGAGAATATTCTAATTTAATTATTGTTGGATTGTTGAAAAGATCGATGTTTAAAATTATATACAGTAAATTACTAAATAAATAAATTATAAAAATACCGAATTTAGGTCGACAACTAAACTTCTTCTTTCTTTTTTTTAGAAGCATATTCCATATGATAATAAAACACTTTCCACTTCATTAAAAAAAAACAAAATAATGTTAATAAAATATTTGTTACATTTGTTTTCTTTTCTTTTCAAATTAGGTTTTAAAGTTCTTGATAATATTATCAAATTTATTAAATTAATTTATAAGTGTCAAATAGGACAGAAAAAAGGCAAACGTTCGTCTCAGTCGTTAAAAATTAAAAGTCGAGAGGAAACTCTGCGAGAACTTGGAAGAACGTCTACGTAAAATCCTCGAAACTTTCCTTTCAGCCCGAACCACCACCTCATTCCAGTTCTTTTCACATGTAGAATTTTAATCGGAATAACTTCGCCTGGGAGTTTTCGCCTCTTTCCAATTAGGGCCCCACCCGCGCCAAGATTGAGTCCGGCGAGCGCCGTTTAATTAATATTAAATTAAAAAGTTTCGGATTTCCGCTCTTGCAACTATTCCGCGCGCATCCTCATCCTCTCCTTAATATTTGATCAGCGCTGAAATTCTCAGGGAGGACCTTAATTAGAGGCACGGATTTTTACTAGCGAAGTTACAGAAAATTACATATTACGTAAGGCACATTCTAGTGTACATAAAAAAATCTCTTTTTAAGTAGAAAGCGATGGCAATTACGCGTGGATATCTACTTAAAGCATCGAAATTATCTCTGCCATTTCATTTGAGTTTATCGCGCAAATCAAGTTGATTACTCACGCGTGAGGTCGACCTGTGATCGTGAATGGCTCGCCCACAGACTTAACTTCCTGATAAGTAATGATGAGGGTGGGCATTCTGCGTATAATTGTAAGTACCTCAATGCTAAGGCGTAAAGACATAACTTTGCGATCGGTTTCAGTATTATATTGCCTCAATTGTTTACAATTTGCATTAAACTCTAATAGTTTTAATAGACGATATTACATTATACGTATACGATATTGTATTGTATGTTATTGTACATTCACGTTCAAATAATGAATGACCCATCCGATCAACACCAAAGAGTTTTAACATTTTAAAGGAAAAAGTTATAAATATAATAAATAAGTGCATTGTAACACATTTTTGTGAGTTTTGAAATTTTTGGCGTTAAGAGAATGAAAAGCTCTGCCAGCAAGGCTGGTATAAAGGGGTTCTATCTATCTATAAAAATATATACTATATACTAATTTGAATTCGTAATAATTACTTTCAATTCAATTAATATTTAATTATTTACAATCGCCAGTTATATTAACCAACGAACTACAGTACTTGATTACTCCTTAATACTTGTTTAAAATGTGTCGCGGTTCTCTATTCGTTATGTCAGTGCATGCACTCGAGCTTTCAGAATAAACTGTTTAATTTCCGTGCCAAGCAGTGCTTTTATAATCCCTTCGTTCTCGAACGATTTTAGAACCGACGAGAACGTGCATGAAGCTTCTGGAATACAACGGCAATTATAAACAGGTAATTTCTCTCCGGTAGGAGAGAATGTTACAATAGGACTTACACATAATAAGCAATGCTTTTCACGATTATAAAAAACGCATCTAGTGTTTAAACAATGGTTCATAACATATTTAAATTATATTTACTTCTTGCATTCCCTCGAATTAAATCTGATGTATCAGCCATATACAGCTGATTTGCCGCAATTTCAACCAAACCGACTGTTTTCAACTGCAGTAATACCATACAGTAATGGCGATACGTATTAGTTGTAAAATTATAACGCGCCCTATTACTGAATGCAATGCTAAATATCACTGTTATAGTCTCTTTGAATGTAATCCTCGCTGAGAAACGACTAGCCTACTTTTCCAAGTAGTTATGGAAATGAATTTGTGGAATGGTCTTTATAATTACTCTTCCCTTGATGGTACCAATGCGTTTCTTTACGTTTAAGAACGGAGAGTAAAGTCATTGGAGACCGAAGTTATTCCACCCAGTAGTATTTTTAATAAGCAAAAACCACCACAGAAATTGTCTCGTAATATGTCACATATTACGACGTAAGCTGTCATCCTCAGTACATAATAATAAACTCTTCATAGAATCCTAGGCTAGTATAGTCAGCAGATGGTGAGAATACCAAACCTCCAATGGAAGTATAGAAAATATCACATGTTCAAGTGCATTGTTTTGATTTATTCCTCACTGTGAAGTCCACAGCATTTTCGGCATGAACTCTTTATTTCCACGTCCATTTGGTTAATTTAACAAAAAAAAATTCGTTTGTTAATTATTCTAATTCGCTCTAACATTCTCGCGAGATCAAACCTAAACAACAATAAACACCAGTGGAAAAAAACTGCTACGTATTGTCACGATTCGGAGGAAAATTTGGAATTTTATTAAATGTACTTTCGTTTAAGGCAATGCGAGATGTTTGCTGATTTGCGTACTCCGGATCTCCATCCATTTTCAACGGATTAGTCGTTGAACTTGTAGGCGTAAACAAAGTTGACACAGTGAAATAACTGGGGCATTGTGTAATTAGTTTAACAAAATGTAATTAATTCGCGAACTAAAAACAGCGTGAAAATCCTGCCATCACCTTTTTGGCAAATAACTGCACGAGTCAACTAAATTTTGTGGACTCCTGGTCGTGACGTCACGTACACTCGTGGTCACGTAAATCGTTACGATTCGAAGGACACGTAACCCTTAGCGACCTTATGAGTGGGGAGACGACAGCGATACGATGAAGTACGATAGCCGTTGTTTCCATTGCATATCAATAAGGGCGATATTAGCATGCGGGGATAACGGTTTTAATGGCCACCAGTATACATTTCTAGTATGTAAGAAGTTACCAGGAAATTCTGATTGTCAACCTAATCATGTCGGGATATAACTATCTCTAAATGCTACTGTAAATACTAATTGAATCGATAAGTGAGAGAACGGTATAAGTCAAAAAATAAGGTTTTGAGAAAAACAAAAAAAAAAACCTTCTAGTTTTTTTGTTTTCAACTTATCAGTAATCTGATCTACAGGAAACTTATAGTACACACAAGTAAGGTTACAAATACGTGGGTAAACATACCAAAAGAATATCTTGGCAGAAACTGCATTAAAAAAAAAGTTGGACTTACACTTTTCTTCTACTTAGTGGAAAAAGGTCTATGTCGGACACATGTTAAGTGAATAAATAGACAGTAAATGTTGATGTACTGTATATTTGAACATAATAAATACAAACATATACATACTATCTAGTTAAATAAATTGAAACTCATTCTTATGCATAAATAGTCAAAACATATACCGTTGCTTGGGGTTACTTTGATCGTAGCTTTTTGCACATTAAAAATTTAAAATTTGTCGAACTTTTTGCGATAAATTTTACGCATGACGTAATACGTAAAAATTAATATGCATATATAAGTCCAGGATTTATACGGTTATTCCACTCATTACTAGCTTTTCTTTCACTCACTGATGTATCAATTTAAATTAAACATTTTGGCTATGTTAGTTCAAAATGGCCGTTTTTGGACTTATGCTGTTCTTCCACTCATCGATTCAATTAATGTGTTAGTTTACAGCTATCTCTTGTTGATCCCTTACCAATCTGAACTACTCAACCCCAAGCCTGGACTACACCTCAGCTCGTGACAATATTTCCAATAATTCAATATTAAATATTACTACAGTAACTTAGGGTGTTTAGATTTTATTGACATTTAACTTGTGTTTTTAACTATAAATTTAAATTTGCCCGCCAAAAACTTTCGATGTTATTGGCTGTTCGATTTTCAGTTTCACACCATTCTTCAATTTGAATTAGAAAATTAACATCTTCATGTCACTTTTAAACTGATAAGTAAATCTATTACCAGAACTGTTATTTGAAGAATTTATGAAACAAATTGGTTACTGATTCAGTTTTACAGTATCAATTTTCATACAGTAAGACGATAACTGTTACTCCTCCTGGTTTAAAAACAAGTTATAGTAGGGTTGAAAACACACCGTTATATTTGTTAAAAAATTTTTATTTTATATGGGCTAACCTGATTACGGTTGACATTACGGTTTAAGATAGGCGTAGATTTTTAATTTCATTTTTGCAAATCTGCATTTCAAGTGAAAAATATTCTTTGATTTAAATACTTTGCGGAAGTGCAGATCTAAGAAAACATAAAAGACCAAGTTAGAAACAAGGAAATGGATGAAATTGCAAATTAAAATTTTCTTTAATGGCCACAAAGTAAATTTGAAAAAATAAAGCTTAGCCTTTTCATAAGTGACCAGAAGTCAAACGGTTAGAAAATTTGAGAGATTATTTTCAAATCCTATCAAGTAATTAAATCAAAATAAAAAATCAAATCTAATGATTTTTCTTTCCAGAAAGTTGTCTTGTCATCATCGTTCTTCCAGTTGTAATTGTCATTTTGATCGTTTAACTGTTAGAGCTTCTATTGATTTTTTTGCTAAACAGCTAGAAGAAAGAAGCGGTTTCAACTTGATAACTTTGACTAAACTCTTTTTCAGTTTCCGTTTTGTAAAACCAAAAAGTTGTAAGATAAAAACCTGGTCAAGTAGGTTGTGATCGAGAATTTATCCATTGCATTTACATAGCAGAATTACTAAATGTAAGTTTTTATTTAGACACGAGTTACTATGCCCGCAATAAAAATCTGGGACAACTGTATACTTGCATTTTCGAGTTACTTTATTAGTTTGAATGCAACTTCAAACGATTCATTCTACTTGTTCTATGGTAACGTAAAAAGAAGCACAGAAATAAACAAATGGACGAATCTTTTTAACAATACTTAATTCGTCGTATTTACAATAGAACATATTACATGTCCCAGATTTTTTTTGTCGGGCATAGTACATATCTTTACAATCAAACTTTTTTATAAAAGTAAAATGTTATCAAAGTAATTCAAGTTGAACTGGAATCTGACTGAAAATCATTTTATATGTACTATGATGCTCAACAAAAACGATACCCCTGCAAGCAAAGTGCACCCTTATGAACATTGGGCGGAGCCAACGCGGGCATTTAAATTGGTACGTCGAGTCTGGTCCGCTGTAATTTTATTGCTTCGGTTAAACCTTGGGTCGGCAATAATATATTGTTCGTAAATTTATTGATGCGTAAATATAACTTTGATTAAGATATATTTTTTATAGCGAGCCTATCTAATAAAAAACATTTGACGTTATAATTTTCTTAAAATAATTATTTATTACAAATTTCTAGACGCTGAAAACTTAAAAATGCCGCATTAAGGCGAATCCGGTTGTATTTTAAAATAAATTTTGTGCCAGTGCAATTTTTATTTACAGTAAAAAAGGATAGACGATAAACGCTATACCAATATTAATAACATATTGTGTAATTTTTTAGATTTTTCAAACAGAACAGGTGTAAATCATTATTTTCAGTCAGTTTGAAATGTGTATACTGGGTTACGTCATTACGTACGGAGGAGTTTGAAAGGGCAGCTAGAAGAGATCAAAATAAAGCTTTTTTCTTAATTCACTTAATTAATTTTGTTCTTTTTTATGCCTAAAAATGATGAATTCTTGATTCAAAGAAAATCGAGTAAAGCTCTAAAAAAGTACCTACCGACAGGGCAGCTTTACAAAGTTCAATTATAAAATTATAACAGTATTGAGTATTCTTGAATAATCTTTGCATAATATTTGTTATTTGTTGCCAATAATAATCCCGTGGATTCTGGGCCGCAGGTACCAGAGCCTAACCGTAGTCGACCAGTTAGTTATTTAACACAGCAGTTTCAGGCCTTTGCCTCTGTGTATTGCCGTAAAGGCCAGCAAATTGCCAAATCGTATCGTTTTTGGTGAGCACCATAGTACATATCTCACATTATCAAGAGAAAAAGCTTGAATATTTCATTTTGGTTTAAAAATAAAAGCATCAGATTCATTTTCTTTTCCATATTGATTATCTTTAATGTAATATAATTTTTCATTTCTGAAATAACTTTCAAAAATGAACATTTTGGAACAATTAAAATCAGACTGTTAAGTACAGTAATCGTGTTAGAATGAATTAGTATTAAAGAAAAAGTCAAATATTACTTTTTGTAATTCAAATAAAACATGTATACTACTAAAGGTGTCCTTACACGAGCAAGTTTTATGGCAATTAGTTACTCGGCGACCTAGTGGAGCAATTAATGGAGCTATGTATCAATCAACATCAGGCGATTCCTAGCAATTATTTCGACAACGTATGGCAATATTGCTCCCTCCATATTGCTCCGTGTTCCTTATGTCGCCACTACGAGTTGCCGTATATCATCTGGTTCGGAAAACACCGAGCAATTTTTGTTCCTATCGCACATTCGCACTCGTTTACATACTTGCGTTTCTTTCTGTGATCGATGAGTTTTATTAGCACAGGATTCGGACTTCTCATGATAGTAGTTTTTTCTCTTGTAATTGTTGGAACCAGTTTATTCTCGATTAGTCAAAATCACTTCGGAACATTCTTCTGAGAAGTCGTCCAAATTTAATTTATTTCACAATACTCAAAATAAGTGTTCTCGACCAGGTAGAACGTTCGCATCCAAATTCGTCTATTTCTTCTTTTCTGTCTTTTTTTTATTGAATGCATTCTAACAAATGCACTTTTAGCGACAGCGAAAAAATAGACGTTCTTTATTATCGGCAATAGTTGCTTCACTGAATTTATAGTATACGTAATTATTGCCTGGTTGCCTAGATATTGATCCATATCGCTAGGCAATATTGAGCAATTAATTGACAAGGAGTTGCTCCACTTATTTCGTACATAGTGTTGCCATACGTTGCTAGATGTTGCCATGACGTAAAAATTGACTGAAGTTGCAGACAATTAAGAACAATAGTAAAATAGTAGAAACTCTCTGTCATAGGTAATTGAAATTTCGGAACGTAAGCTACAAGGTTGCTCTTTATTTCCAATTAGTTTTGCCGCCTAGTAATTTGATTTACGCTCATTTACATGGCAGCTATTAACGTAAATTTAATGGAAATAAATCCGAATCGTTAATCCGCCCCCGGCGCATTCCCGACGTCTACCTCTCACTATTGCGGCCGAGACAAAATGAAGTCGTGGAAATTCCCCGCCGATTTTCCGGAACGCAATTAAAACTTGCGTAGAGTTTCGAGCACCAGCGAGTAAATTCAATAAAGGCCGACGGCTTTTCGTTTTTCGCCGTGCCAGAAAACGCCTTAAGCTCGAGGATCATCTTCGGCGGTAATCTCGATGGGGCATCTCGCGAACAACGGCGCGCGCGAAAAAATCTCATTTGCGAAAGAAATTGGGACAAACTGGCAGTAAACGAGAGTATTATGCTGTACGTGAGAGAACCCTCGCGGAAAATATTTATCTCGAGCAGTAAAGTTAGTCGACGTGTAATAAGGAGCGAGCGCACGCAGGAGCGGACTGGCTGCAAACGAGCAAAAAGCGCGCAAGGATATGACGAAGATGGAGGACGAAGCGAGTACGTTCCGGAGTGGTTAATGTTCGGCGGCGTCGATAAACTTGAGCTCTTTGTTTTATAAGGTCTGGCCAAATTATCCGGCCGACTTGGAATGGTACTTATACTCTAGGCTTGGTTTATCGAGCTTCCACTTTTTCAACTCGTTAAGTTTTACCTAATGCTTGATTCTTATCTCTTTTAATTTTCCTTTATCTCATTCATGCTGTGGTCGACGGCGCATGTACTACCAAGGTAGATAAAATAACACGCGGCATAAATTAAATCCAAATGTTCCTTGTATGGGAGATTCAGTTCCTTTCGTTATATTTTCCCAAAGTTTCTCGTGCAGTTTAAAAGTCTTCCCGAATAAAGACGTATTGTGTATATTTTCATTTTATCGCTTCGCCACTTCATCTCAACTGTTGACAGTCTCTTCGATATTTCTGTTTTATTATGTGAGACTTGACTATGTTTAGTCTCTTTCCATTTTATGATATGGTCCTTTTATCTTCCGATTTACATTTGGTCGATTTGTACGAGCTCCTTTAATACCAATATTGTTTTCCTTCTTCGTGAATCGTTTTCCTACGATGTCGCTCTTGTTTTCACTTTATTGTTATCGATCTATTTTGTCAAATAACTTGTGTTTATCGCTCGTTGTATATGTATATCCTTCAAACAAAAAAAGATAGACTCTTTTTAATAGTAGTAAAATATTAAAAACATTAAATGAAAGTTTAATTTGACTTGTCGAGTTAAATTTAATATTGAACTTGCCTTTCGTATTTAAAAAAATGTTCTGAATAAAGACGACGATGTTAGAAATAATACATTCCTTTATATTCTGGCGTCTAAATCAAGCCAATAAAGCCTGGTAGTATCTTCTATACGATCTTTATAACAAAAGAAAAAATATCCCCTCATTGTTCATCGCGAAACACAATATAAAGTCAAAAGGCGCCGAATATTAGCGTTCGCTTTAAGCCTAGCGCGCCGCACTTTTTTACGCCCTGCCGAAGGGAAATCAATTTCCACGTACAACACACATCGAAAAACATAATACATCTCGCTTCGTTTTAATATATCTGGCGATGTTGCCGGGGCTTTCGAAACGCCGGCGTTCAGATGAGGGCGCATTAATCTTGCGAAAATGGAGAATCGATCGGGGGGCCGAGGCGCGCGTCCTAAAAAATGCAAAACATTATTTATGTATTCCCGTGGCGTTCGAAATTTCTCCTCGGAAAATTTGAAATATGTCGACATTGTTGGATTCGCTCCTGCGCCGCGAAAAGGCGAGAGAAAACTGGACGGACGCGGACGGGACGGAAAGGAGGCGCGTAGCATTAATTGAATTTAGTTTTTCTGAAGTGGTCCGCAAAAAGTACGGCGAGAAGTACGACTTAATTAGACTGCCGTTGAATTAATAGAATAGCTAATAAATAATTTCGGCACAGCCAGGTTCTTATTTTTGTAAAACAAAAACATCTACATAATTCTTTTTTAGTTCTATTTTTTTCCAACTTTTGAAAACGTCAAAGGCCTCCAATAAAATTAACGATAATAATTATCTTGGAGAGTCGCTTTGTTTTACAACCAAATCATTCGTTGTGTTGTCTGATTATTTTGATCCATTTGATGTACAAAAGAAAACAAGAACTATATATATCCTCTCATTTTATTTCATCGATATCTTCAAGCACTTGAAGATATGTTTTCCAGAAATAGCGAACCATCTACATTACCTGTTGGCTTTCGCATTATTTACCTCCGATATTTATTACGAATATAAATTCCTGCATTTGATTACGATCCGTTTTGGTGCGTTCAAAGTTACTGTCCATTGTACCTACATACATATAGAATTCATTATAAACCTGCTGGTTTGCGTAAATCATACCCATGTCCTCGTGAAAAAAAAATTATTAATTTAAATCAGGCGAATTTTCTGTTGTTCGGAAATGATTTAATTCCGGGCGTTAAACCTGCAAAAAAATCGACGATTAACGCTGGGCAAACAACAAAGGGGAAACGGTGCACGTTCAAAAAATCTGACGGGGCGAAATATTGCGGGAGATTTAGAGCGCGGATTCATAGACGATTTATGATTATATCTAACAATACGATGGTGAACAGGGGCGGGCTGGCGGGTGCAGCGAGCAATTCGTGAGAGTGCATTCGCTGCAAAAATACGACGGCGTCTGGGAATACGCGCTGAGAAAGCAAAACAGAACCGGCTGGAGCAACAAATTGCGAAGAGATTTGCCAGAATGTTTGCGTAACACGTGAAATAACAGACTTTTCCGAATCGCCATTTTTATTTCGGACGTGCCCATCAACGTTCGCCAGATTGCGTCGATTATACACAAAAGCGTTTCAGGCATAATTTAATAACAATATCCGATGCCGTAGATTATTAGGATTAATTATCGTCAGAAATTTATGGCTTCGGTTTGCGCAAGCTAAGCTGATCGTGGTTACTTCCTGAACCAAAACTTACTTGTAATATCAAGTTAGTAAATGTTCTTCTTAGATCAGGCTTATTGTTTATGTAGCCCGAAGTCGCTAAAAATCATGAAAACTAGAAATTGCTGCGAAATTTTTAATATTAATGTGCACACAAAGATTATAAAATGAATGATTTCATTAAGATTATAAAGTAATCATCACTAAACAGTACCCCAAAATTTGGAATCATATAAATAACATCGTAGTCATGAAATTCGGGAGCATCATAACCGTCCTCAATAAAAATGTTGAGGAATTATTGAAGAGATGAATAGAGGCACCACCTCTTTATGCAGGACAAGTAACAGCTTGGATAAATCATAAGATCGTCATTGCCATTAAAATAAGCCTGACCAGTTCTGAACTTGCCTTCAAAATGAAAATCAGTCATCTTCCGAAGCACAACCTTACCAAATTGAAGATGTTGCCGAAGAAGTATGCACTTAACGTGCTGCAATATAAGCTCGAGTTCAGCAAGGCCAAGAAAAATAATCCCAAATTCAAGAAATCGTCGCATGTCCAACCTTGGAAATTGATGGGAATAATTGCTGACATGCTACTGGAAGAATTGTTGATTCCGCTGGGAAAAGAGATTCAGATGAATGAGGTCATCGAACGCATTTATATGTATATAAAGGATTATTGGTAACTAATTTTTCATACACACTTATTGCTTTAAGAGTCGTAAAACTGCTTAGACTTGTGTAAGGGTGACGTCATTTAAAAAAATTTTCTATACATCAAAGTCAAAGTCAATCAGTTAGAAAAAGAAAGAAAAGAAAAATTCGTTATTGTATAGTTTGTGTCTTGATTCCATTATGTATTTCAAATAAAGTCGAAAACTGAAAGACATTTCAAAGACAACTTTTATGACTTAAAGAAACTAATATAAAAGACACATACAAAGTTCCATATCGCATTTCACTTCCTGATTTCTTAAGGATGTCATTTATTTATTTCACTTCTAGAACATCCAATCAGCAAATTCATCTCAACCTAAATGATTAGTCGGTAATACTTAGACTAAGATATCACCCATAGGTGTCTCTCAGGCCGTAACTAGTTTTGTCTGTTTTTTCTTCTTTGCTTCACTAATTTGCGCTTAGTGCTCTGTTTTTCAACATTGTTACATTCCGAAGATTTTGTCCTCTTCAGCCTTCTTTTGATGTCATTTTGGTCAAGAAGCTGGAGCATCTCAATGTTCACATGGTTAAGCAATCTAGCTTCGTGCTTTTTGACACCAATAAATAATCACCAAATGGGGATTGGCCTTGAGGATATGAAGCTCTCTTATTTTATTTCTTTTTTCAAACTCGGTTTAAAAGAAACGGATTCTCTTTGTGTCAATCCCTCTCTCTATCTCTGGCATCCAATATTGAACATAGACCTCCTTATTTGTCTTTATTTTTCTCTCGCTTTTACTAGCTTTAACCTCGACGGTCCTAAAATTCTTATTATAGTCATACCGTCTTCTCAATCGTCTTATCCTTTTTCTAACCACGTATTGTATTGTACTTGGGGCTCGAAGGGCTCTTAAATTAGCCTTACAGAACTGCGACTAAATTGATCTATTGTTCGAACCCTACGTGTAGTTAATTTCCTAGAAACCCTACCTTTTCAGAGAAGTGCAGAATGGTCCTAAGAGGTTTAGTTTTCACTTCATCAACTGTCAAACTCACACTGTTTAAGTGACTAAGCCGAAATCTAGCTATTGCCACGCATTTGCAAAGTCTACACGTTTCACTTTCTGCCAAGCTCATTTTATAAATGTTACACCTTACGCGGCATTGGCCAGTAAAAAGACCTGTAATAGTCTTTAATTCATTGTTTGTTAAAAGTAGAAGCATTTGAACAGTCTTAGGCGAATAATTAATAAATATCTTCGCCTGTCTTTGACCTGGAACATTTTTCCAGTATTTTCCATATCTTCCTTTCTATCCACCTTTCAGTCTCTTTTCTATACTATGTTTTACTCAGACCACAGTAAGGTTCAAGACCTTTGGGAGAAGCCTCAGCACTAGTGCGAGCAAGCTTATCGGCTTTTTCGTTCCCCTCTATATTCTCATGGCCGAGGATCCATTTTAGGATAATTTTGTTGTTCTTAACTAGTTCCTTGAGGGATTGCTTACTTTCCCATACGGGAAAGGACTCAATGCAGTATGCCTCGAGTGCCTTTATGATTGTCCTTTGTGTTCCTTCTCAGGCACTCCTGGGAACATAGATTTATTCCAAGTGTTTCAGCTTGCATAATTGTTGGGGTAATACTTAAGGCTATTGACGCCCATCTGTGTACCAGATGGAGACATTGTTGCCTAACTGTGCTATTTGGCTTTTAGCCATATGGCGGCTACTAATATCAAGTAGGTACATAAGGTATGTCAAAGTCAAACGTTTTCGGCATAAGGTTTCGTCAGAAGGTTTTTTTAGTATGTCTGGTTGCCAAAAATCCAGTATTCTAAGATCACCTGGTTTATATCTCCTAGTCTGAGTTAGTCTTAAGGAAGCCAGCATGCCCTCTCTCTGCACCTGTAAGCGAAGTGGTGGGATGTCTAGCAAGACTTCCAGCTGCTATTGGAGTAGTGTTCATGGCCCCCGTTATTCCTAGAAATGCTAATCGCGGCAATTTTTATTTTGCGTGGTTGTCTCAGTGGTCTTTGTCCACCACCCTAAAGAGGCATAAGCAACGTCTTACTACTGCCGTATATGACCATTGAATCATTTGCAGTTTCAGGCCCATGTTTTACCAAAGAGCTTGCGACATACCCAAAAAGATTGAAACTGTCTTTTCGACATGTGCTTTCCAATTGAACTTCATATCCAGGGTTACTCCTAGATATTTCACCTCTTTGGAGAGCTGTACTAGTGAGTCCGTTTAAACGGGGCGATTAAATTCAACGTCCTAAGTTCCGTAAATGGTACTATGATGGCTTTTTTAGGGTTTACACTGAGTTCCTCCTTACGGCACCATCGATCGATAATGGTCAGAGTATTCTACATGAGGTTAGAGATTACGCCTTCATGTTTTCCTCTGATATGACTACGACTATGTCATCCACATAACCAAGATCATAATGACCTTTGTCAGTCATTTCGTAGGTCGTCGACGACAATAGTCTACAGCAGCGGTGATAAAACCCCATCTTGTGGGCTGTGGTTATTGTTGTTTCTACCCCTCCTAATGAAGCCGTCACCGTCCGACTTTCCAGCATTGATTTGGTCCACCGAATTGTCGGACACGTTTTATGGCAACTTTTTCTATAGATTTAAATCAGGTGTTATCAAAGACACCCTTTTTATCTATAAAGATGCCAACAGCAACCTCTTTTGCCGTGATGGATTTTTCCACAGCATTCACAAGATTGTAAAGCGTATCTACCGTGGATTTGCCTGGTTGGTAGGCAAATTGCTTGAGGTGAAGTGGAGCTTTACCAGGCAGACCACCTCTAATTTTATTATCTAGGATTTCCTCCATGGTTTTGAGGATAAAGGTAGACAGGCTTATCGGGTGATAGGTTTCAGCGTCTTCTTTTTCTAACCACAGTCTTAATTGTAATATTTTACCGTTTTACCTTTTATGTTATTTCTTGTGACCTGTCCAGCAAAATTCCTTTAGAGTCTTTTATTACTACATACTTTGTTTTCTCTAAAATCCGTCCTTTTTTTTCTGTCTCTTGTTATTACATCTCTCCTAGGTTTTCTACGTATGATTTGCAACTTTGTTCTTTTCTATCTTTTCAAAAAATGTCTGTGATCCGTCATTACAAGAAGGACACTTTGATTAAATAGTTGTAGTTATTGAGAACTTTTTTCTTTTTCTTTCAGTAACGATGCTAGATTGGCAAGAATGAATTGACTGAAAGGAATGCATCAAACAAGTTGGTCAGTCCAAACAAATTAGAACTGAGAAACCGAAATGACAAAGTACAGAGAATAAAAAGTGAATATATAAAAAAATCGCTTGTCACCAACGAAACTATTATGGAAAGCATTGCCTTCTAAATGAAAAGCGAGTTCTATCCTGGGCAAAAATGCAGTTCAGGCGTGCTGCGCCAAGCACTGGTTACGGGGCGCTTTCTTAACCTAAAATCTTAATAGTTCTGTCACATGTGAATTGTGGATGAGTTCGTGTAAGAACAATTAATGTTGTAAAAATTTGAGCATACTGAATATTATTTATATTGGAATAAGGTGGAGTATTTATGTCCAATTTTGACAACTTAATTTAGTATTAAACTATTACGGTTTTAGATTAAAATCTTACCTGCATACCTATATATACAGAATTTCTGTGGTAAGTTACAACGTGTATAATAAAGCTTCTCATTTTGCGTAATTATCAACAAGCTTTTTAACACGTTTTACATTATCAAAAGTCAAAACTCTTTTATGTAACTTGTAATTATTCATAACACGAAAGCTTTCTCTATTGCGCAAGCGTACTTCACTCCGACGTGATCAAATGATTTGTGCACGAATCTATAAAGTTTATACCATATAAATTACAAAAAAGTTTTGTGCAAATCGGTTTCGATTACAGCGGATTCCCCGAGCAGGCTCTGTACAGCTGTTTCAGGCCTAGTTGGGCCTTCGTTAGCAGAACCGTAGCTCGAGAACTCCACTGCAAACCAAACCGACTTGTCCAGGTTATTCGCCAATGCGATGTGAAAGTAATGCTTTGACAGCAAGCATGGCCGCCTTGCATGGGATGACTTATTATGTGGCGAACTAGCTTCAATTTGTCAATCCTACTGCAATGTCTGGTCAAAAAGCGATCAAAAGATGTCGCTACTTGAATTGTTCATATAAATTACGTTGTATGACGATAATTAAAATATTACTCCAAATTAATTTTGCGTGAACTAACTTTGATTGACAGTAATGACAGTGCACTTCAGTCAGTGCCCCGTAACCAGCGCCAAAGGTGGCCAAAGTGTCGACTTTTGGCGTTTTCTCGAGCACAAAAATTCGCAAATTTTTCAAAATGCCCAGGCCAGTTAGAACTGGCTTTTCATTTAGAAGACCATGATGGAAAGAGTAGGAAATGGTAGGATGCAATAATCAAGATGGTCCATTGCCAGAAAAAAGAGACAACAAAAAAACACAAAAACTATCAAATGAGGATGTAGAAAAGCGATGGGAAAGTCAAGAAGAAATGACATGTAACACAGAGCAGAAAGATGGAAGTTGAAAACCATCAAAGGAAAGCGATGAGAGAACGAAGAAGAAAAGACATAACACAGAGCAGAAAGTACGAAGGTAAAGATCGGGAAGACAACAAATGGTGGTGTAATTACTGTATTATAAATATTGGCATAATGGGATTCTAATTTGTAGATTCTAATTTGTAAATGAATAACAGAAGCTGCCAAATGGCAATGAATGAAAGTAATGAAGACGAATCTTTTTGGTTGGTTTAGCCTGCAAATTAATTGTGGATTTACTATTTAAAAAAAACTTGCTCCTTCATAATTTGAAAGGATTTGGAATGATTTATGTAAACTAGTTAAAATAAACACTAGTATTCCAGTTTTGCCATTGTATGTGCGGTTGAGAAAGGATTAATGTTTCTTCGTAAGTCCTAATTTGCTGCAGTTTTTAGATAAATCGCCGAGTAATATCGCTTTGTAATCGAATAATCCGCGGACATTTCGCTTAATCCTTCGGCTAAATTAACGGCCTCCACTTGTAAAGTGCTTGCGCACGCCGCCGCCGTGATTAATCACATCCACTCACAATAACTCCAAACAAGCCGACTTCCTGCAACTCGCAGAATAAACATAATTAAAAAGGCCGCGCGCGTTAATATTAAACGTCCAATT
Source organism: Dorcus hopei (assembly GCA_033060865.1). NCBI lineage: Eukaryota > Metazoa > Arthropoda > Insecta > Coleoptera > Lucanidae > Dorcus > Dorcus hopei. The sequence continues at coordinate 27,989,448 of CM065423.1, read as the reverse complement.
AATAATTCCCGGCTTCGCCTTGAATAATCGCGCCGAGCGACCAGACGCTCCGCGACGAGTTATGGGCGGCCGTTGACGGTTTTCAAATGGGATTAAATAAATCACGGGAGCGTAGTCCGAGAGGCGATGTTAGGAATTATTGAATTGACGTCAGGCTAAATGCAGCCAGCACATCCGTGTGTCAGTCCAGGAGATATTTATGTCGCTTAAGCTTTATATCAAGCAATGCCTCATCTGCATGTGTTAAGAGCGTGCGCATATTTGTAAAGCTTTTTTCCGCATTATCGACAAGTTGTCATTTATGTTTTTTTTTTCATATTATACTTTAAACAGAAAGCCTGAAGTTGAACAATTGAAAATATTTTATCTCCGGCTCGGCGCCTCCACCAATTTACATGTAAAGGTTTGCCTATACTTACAGCTTTTTCGATTCACTGCCTATTATATGAGGTTTTCGAATAAGATGACAATACTCTAAACTAGGAGCACTTAAAACAAAATTCAAAAATTAATCGTAAGCCTTAGAAGTGTATATCGCGTTGGCCTGACTACCGCTGGCTATGCGTTTATCATGAGTAAATGAAGGATACAATAGTAGAAAGCGTATGAGTAAACGAAATAGCTACATCAATCGACGTTGCCGATTGATAACGCGGGCCACGCTCCGGCCGCAGCATTCCTACCTTCGCGCGCAACATTGTAATATCTCTATTTCATTTCCACACAAGTTTCAATGAGCCTCTCCTTCATTTACTCACAATTAACCGTATACCTAGTCTTGGTCAGACCAACTGTGTATGTAGTTTTAAAACTGGAGACCTATGTAGATATATCGGTATGTATTGTTGCATTTAATCCATTCACATTTTATATTTTTACATTGCGCAGACTACAAAAAAACTATCGATCCAAAACGGTCTGTACATAATAGTCATAGGCGTCGTCGTGCTGAATTTCCATAAATAAAACTGATGACGAGCTGGGGCGTGTCGCGGTCACGCGAATTTTAATTACTTTGCGGAAAAGCGATTCCTTAAATGGCGCGGCCGTTTGCTTTCTATCAAATTACGTGAGTCACGACTTCGATTTAGCAAACAGCGACGGCGGAGGTGCAAATTTCTCGCACGTGTGAATAAACATGATTCTTTCCTTGCGCGTTGGTTTGATGACTGATGTCTAGACGCAATAAAAGAAACAAAAATAAAAACAAACCAGTCACAGAAGAGATTACCGACATTTATTGCCCGTTTATTTAACTTGACATAAAGATATAGGATATTTATAAAATTAGTCTCATGCAACGACTTACATGATATCTTTTAATTTCAGGTGATCTCTGTCGACCGTTAAATTGTAAGAAGAAGGAAATGTGTCTTTTGGAAGACGCGTTCACGGCGGTGTGTGTCTCCAAAAAGGAACTTCAGAAAAATGGGTGAGTTTGGACTAAAAATTAAATATTCTTGCGCGTATGGAAAGTGACAATCTGGAGACATTCTAGATAAGCGATGAACAAAACATTCGAAAAATGATTGAGAATATCCCATATGCATGGTGGCTTCTACGTCCAGACAGAAAGGCAACGACATCGTTGAGTTGTTTAAAATTAAAATTGGAAAGTGAATATTTTTTTTTAAACAAGCATGAGAGCGACAGTTTTAAATAAATAGAGTACTATTGCTATCACAAAAAACTAGGACAAGATTTTTTTAAGCTGTGTAAAACTGCTACCGACCACAAATTTAAAATTATTTGAAATTGTCAATCATTTCTACAGTAAATATTGTTTTAAAAGCTAGGATAGCTATTTTCATAGAAAAGGGTGTCACAGTTACACAAATTGCTCAGAATTTCAGCATTAACAAAAACACAGTTACTGACATGACAGCAAAGTAAGATTCAATATAGTAAAATAATGGAGACGCATGGCTACTGGATTGAAAAGTTGTCCTAGTTTTTTATGATATCGATAGTACGCACAATCTTTCCCTGCCCAATGCTTAACATGGTGGGGGTAACACTTCCTCACTTGTGCCCATCCCTGCCCTAGATGAATCTTCAGCTTGCCTTGTGTCACTTTCTTCCGGTACTAACAATTATTGACAATTTTTCTTTGGATCAAATTAATTTCCAAAAGGTGAAGGTACTATAAGTTATGAACTCTGTCTTAAAATGCTATATCTCATTCAAATACAGACAATTCCGTTGACATGTTCATCGAGATCAATGGCAACATGATTCTCAATTTTTGAAACGTGCTTAATTTTAGACATTCAAATGAATCCTTTGCTGCTTCGTTTTCACACAGTAATGAGATTCTACTTAGATTTTTCATGATCGCAAAAAAGATCTTATTTATGAATGTACAGCGACGATCAATTAAAATGATACCACTCGGCAATTTAGTGGCCCTTATAGCATTTGAAAGGGGATTGCTCCGACCGACGGTACTGTTTCAAATGCTTGCCGATGAATGTTGATAAGGGTGTGGTTTGCATGCAGGAGCATCGCTTTAAGTGGGCGTCGTAGTACATGAAGGAAAAATCCCGAGATCTTCAATCGTTGTTGCTCACTCTATAGTAAGCAAAGTTGTAAATCTGTCTATTCCACCATCAAATGTCAAGTACTCAAGCAATAGCCATACAGACCGTGACTTTGAGTTACGTTCCATTTACGGGGTTGTTTCAAATGAAATCCGGATTCGATGTGTAACACTATATTTATTCAATGAATTTACACATTGATATATTGTTTCTCTACGTAATCTCCTTGTCTCTCAATACACTTGTTCCATCTGCCTACCAATGCTTCAATTCCATGTGAGAATTTTCTTAGTTGTGCGCGAAACCGTTTTTACGCTCTCGTCGTCTCGGAAGTGTAGGACACCCAAATCTTTTTTTAATGCTCCGAAAATATGGTAATCACTTGATGCCTTTCATCACCAGTCACCACCACCCTATCCAGAAAATCTTCCCCATCGTTCTCATACCGCTGCCGTGGAGCAACGCATGCCTGAATTCCTCGTTCCTTAAGTTCGGAAGTTAAGTGCTTTAGAAACCATCTTGCATAGACCTTATGAAATTTAAGCTCTTCCACAGCAATATTATGAGCTAATTTTAATTCGTCTGTTTCAACAAATCAGCTCTTGTACCGCCCTGGTATGATTACGAGATGCATCTGTCCATTTTTAAACTTATTGGCCCATTCAAATACGCTTGATCGTGCCATACAACTACATCTACAGACAATAACCATTCTTCTATAAATTTCAGATGGATTAACACCCTCAACAGCTATAAATCTTATAACTGAACGCATTTCTTCACTGGTGGAATTCTCTAGCGACGCCATTGCAAAAAGCTATGACCATTTGTTGTTGCCGATGTCAGAGCCTTCCCAGATAAATACTTTAAAACTCATATGGTCAAGGTGAAAGAAAATACCATTAGTTAGTCCTTCAGTAGTATAAGCTATTCTTAATGCATGAATTAAAATAAACGATTTAAGTAAGCGTAGCATATTATTATTTGTCGGTAAATTTAGAAATACTGGTTCCGCACTTACTCAACGTAAAGACACTACTGGAAGAAGAAGAACTAAAAATATGGATGGGATTTTTGACAAAATTTTGCATTCTCCTTCGAGTGGCGAATGGCAAAAGAACTTTCTTTAGAAAGATGTGCCATTGTGCGAGCTAGTTAGGACCTTATTCCTACCGCATTCAAGTGACTAATCGACTAAGGTCAACTTGTTAGTAAATGGACCGATAGCTGTTCGGCAAATAATTGCCAGTGAAACAATTCAGAAAATCAAACAGCCATTCAGAAAAAATCAAGCTATATAAGCCGTATAACTTTATTGGGCAGGTGGAAAGACCAGGCCTAAGGGTAAGAAAGCGCGAGAGGGTGGAATATTGTGCGAGAACTTTGGGTATGGTTTACGATAATCAAGATTTTCTTATGAATATCTGATTTTCTGACGAATCCCATGAAATATTGTTTGTTATATAAATAAACAAACAACACGAGTTTTTGGTTTTTTGAAAATTCATGTGAATTTACTGAAATTATAGCGAAAAGGTAACAGTGTGGTGTGCAACGTCGAGTCAGGGGATAATGGCTCCATACATATATTTTGTTTTTTCATGAAGATCTTTGTCGATTTTGCTGTGCTCTTCGCTCGCAACGGTTTCAACGAGACGGAGCTACATCACATACTGCTTGAGAAACCTTCACTTTATTGCAACAGTACTTTACTGGACGCCTTATTTCAAGAGGAACGGGTTTCCCTTATCCGTCCAACTCACCAGATCTCACGCCATCTGATATGTACATATTTGTGGGGAATTCTTAAGGAATTCGATTAATCCCACAACTTTGGTCAAAGAATCGTTAGATTTGATTTATGGTCATCTGAACGACACCGCAATTTTGCTTGGCCTGGATTTACTGATCACATGTTTGATATCATTTTGAGTCGAAGAACCGACATTTAAAGATACATCGCCTATCACTTTTAGTCAATGCGTAGAATTTTTTCCCATTCAAATCTTGTTGCTAGAGATAAAATAAGTTTATTTAATTTAGTTAACATAATTAAGCAGAGTTAATCAATTTGATCTACAAATCCAAAGTTTGTCATCATTTCACAAATTGATTATTATTATTCTAAACTAAAGAGAATGCCGGTGAATGAGAGACTACGTGTTTTTTTTTGTTTGTTTCAAGTACGCTCAATAACTTTTTCCTTTAACTTTTAGTTTTATCAACGAACATTTAAAACTTACAATTAGTCACGCCTGGATTAGAACAATATCGAGTTAATTTTCTGTTACCTGTTCCAACCCAAGACCGGATGAGAAGCAAAACATCCGGGGTACTTAAAGCGACCTTTAACCGCGGTTACATAGATTGAATGAAAACAGTGAAGGCGTACTACATAAAGCAGATATAAACAACGAGCGCAGCTGCATTTCTCGGCTGTTATTTTAAACTTCTTTAAGATAAACAGGACGAGATTAGAGCGCGTACGATGAAAGCAAGCGGGCGCTACTATTTTCGGCTATTTGTTTTCAACCGATCCTGCCAGAAGTCAATCTATTTATTTGAGTTTTCCATCTATCGTTCGTTACCTTAAATCTTTCCTCAGCTTTGGCTTGACCATCAAAGAGATGAGTTAGTTCACGACGTAATTAATTTTATGAATTGTGAGGCATCTAGGTTTAATTAAAGCTATCGCTGAGGATTGCGTCTGCTCTTTTGCAGGGACGTCGTCGTTCCTAAGTCGATGGCAGCTGTCGAGGAAGCGAACAGGAAACGCCTGGAATTCAAGAACGATGACGTCGACGATGACGTGTTCTACGACACGGAAGATGATCCTGATGATGACACGGATGAAGATCTCAGTGATTCCATCTCGTAAGTATCGCCTTGATGGAGATTAAGAAATAACAAGCGTGTTTCACGCCTGTAGCCACAACACCATTGATCGGATTACCAACTTGTAAATATGTGCATCAACATGATATCTATAAGAGGATGTAATTGCATTAATTTGCTGAAACATTTTCATAGAATTATCTGCCTCTTTGAGAGAGTAATTGCAGTCAGTAACTAACTGAATTTAGTATATGACAATCAATCGTTAGTTGGCGCAAACACTATCAGATAAGCAAATTGTTTCGAACTAATTCGGAATGCGAGACCACAGTTAACCACGTCGTCATTTACATGCGACATTATCGTTCGTCGGGCGCAGTCCCAGATGCATTTCATTTGCCGACCGCGCATAAAACGGAATTAGGGGATGAAACACGGCGGCGCTAAGCTCTGTTATGACATCAACTTTGTCCCACGATCGATCGGCGTACGGAACAGATACATCATCCCCACAAGAGAAAAAGGACCTCGCAGATGAAAGGAGCAAACGTCGTTTTTACGTGGTCTTCGCCGTTGATTTTTCCGATGATTAATTACGGTTTTTGCAAGCGACACTTTGGCGTATAGTCTTCCGTCCCCATCGGGAAAAAATTCACACGACCGGAGAGAACTACTTTGCGCGAAATTCGACGCGGAATTTCCGGCAGACGTCAAAGACGTTAATTAATTAAATTTTGTTGCGCAGATAACAGGCGATGGCTCTAATGAAAGGTTTCCCGGGAAACGCTGTGTTGCACGAAAATCATTCTTCGGAATTCTGATTAATAAGAAACACTTCAGTTATACTAAAATTAATGTTTATATTGTCTTGCGTCTCTTTGCTTCATAGACAAGCAAGCCCACGCTCGCGTGTGTACCAAAGAATGTGTACATAAAGAAATTCGAATTGAAATCTCGCAGGTTACGGAGGCCTTAACACTTTACACGTAAAATAGAAGGCAAACGGGACTTCCATTTACATTCTTTATTGCCGTTATAAATTTCGGATTCCGATAAAAACTTCAACGATGTCATTCTGATTTCCACATTTTCATCTGCGACGAATACTCCCGAAACCACCCGTGTAATTGAGGCACGCGCAAGCAGGTGATGATGATAAATTCTTTTTTTGTTCTGCCTGTCAAATCCTGACGTTTAATCATCGTTTCACCACCCCGCTGAAATCGCTCCGCTTAAGTATCCAATACGAATTAACACGGAAATTGCAGACTTGACTCAATTCATAAATAACTTCCGAACGAGTTAATCTCGCGAAAGAAATAAATACGCTCGCGCCGGCCTTAATTCATTCAGTTCTATCGAATCGCCGGAAGTCTGCAAAAACAGCGGAGCTTTTTTCGCCTTGCAATCTCAAAGACAAAATGGGGGAAATTTATATCCGTTTTCGCTTCGGGTAATGTAATCAATGGACCCGAGATGCGATGCCAATAATATTCTGCAGGGGGCTCGTTTGTCTCCGGTTTTTATAGCCAAGTTTTTATTCTACTTTCTTAAAAGTCGTTGCAAATTTCTTGTTCCTGAAACAATGCCTCCACCATTTATTAAGATCACAAAATTTTCGGTTTAACGACATTGCAAACCCCTATCCAAACAACCCTCACCGCAATAACAACATATAATAACTCAACTATAGGTCCGCTCCGAATTCCGTTTAGTTTCTGAGCACACCGACATCGGTGGACCGCATTGTTTGGCTAAAATTAGCCACCGCCGGCCCTAATAAATTAATTGTATTTGCAGGAGAGGGGACCACCCGAACTCTGGTAATCTATGTTTGCATTAACGATTGTTTGCCAACATTATTGACGACCACTGTTTAAACTTGCTGGGTTAGCGAGAGCGCCCAGAATCAATAAGCGTTAGAGCTTTTATTTTGGTCACACTAATTCTTGAGAGAGTCAACGTAAAAATAAGTTTTTAGGGAATTGGGGAAGGCAAAATTGGTTTTGACTTGGTTCTTGATGTAAAGCACTAATATGGGCAGCCAAACACATGGCCATCTGTTAGTAGTCTTTCTGTGTGGCTTTGGCTGTAATGGAATTTAAAATATAAAAATAAATTATTCTGAAAGAAGTATTTAATTTCATAAAACTAAGTCCCCCAGCTTTTCTTAAATTGAAAGTGAAAGGAACTTCAGCTTCTCTGTCGCATTATGGCGAATTAGTTATTCCAGAACTGTTTCGGATTGAAACTGTTTCAACTGCGTGAAATTATGATTCTTCGCCGACGACGAAAGAAATCGTTTAAGTGAAATTCGAGGAGATTCGTCTTTGAAGTGGATCGGAGACGGAAAGGTCCGGAATTGGAAAGGAAAAACGCTTTTAAAGCCTGCGTTATCCGCAGTCGATAGTCCATTTCCAGTTAAATTGTTTTTAAATTTATTCATTTTCAAATCGATTTTTATTTAATTCATTAAATTTTTTTAAATTCCGTTTTCTATGGGCAATTAATTGCAACTCGAATAGCCCCATAAAGATAATCGCATCTACAAATTCTTGATTACTGTGTTAACGGTTTTAATTTAATAAGTAAAGAAACCTTAAGGATATTAGATTTAGAGAAATTGGCTGAAAATTTGATATAATTCCAATGACCACAATTCCTCCAGGAGATATCAAATATAGATGATTACTATTTGTTGCGTTTCTTTGACAAAGGAATTGAGATTAGACTAGTGAAGTGAGTGGCTCACCTGATATTCATTCAGTAAGAATTCATCTCGACCTCATTATGCTTCACTGCATTGTCGTGCCTTATTTACTGTACATCTTTTGCAATTTTCTTGCGTAGCATTTATTCCATTATTCCACGCGCTACACGTTTTAATGCTACGCCTCTGTCTGTGTGTAATTTATTACTGTCTAGACTTTTGAAGCGGAGTTATAGTTAGTGAAAATCGCTTTTACAGATTTCCTTCTGCAGTTTCAGTTAGGTTACCTCTCATTTGTAAACTTAATTAAATTGATGGAAAATGCAACTTTAAACTTTGAAACGGAAAAGTCAACAATAAACCTTACAATAATCCGATTAATGGATGTTGCAGTTCTCTTGTGATGGAAAGCTTTCACAAGAAGACTTTTAAATAAAATTCACCTGGAATCATTCACTCATAATTATTAGTCCCTTAGTTCTTTGAAATTTTTCTCACTTCTCATTCGTTGTGATTTCTTAGTATTGACTGATTAATGGTACATACGATTCCTGAAGATATGTAGTTATGACTTTAAACACGAATATTTCGAAAACTATTCAGTTAATGTATAACATTATTCAGACATTGCCCCACTAGAATTTAATCTAAAATGTGTACAAATATACCGAGTGCTCCACTTAGAAAAACATAATTTCAGTTTATGAGTCGGTTATACGATGCTCATTGTTTTTGTGCGAACATCAGCAAAAATATTAAATTAAGTTTTGTACTTTTTGTAAGAAACCAGAATTCTGTACAGAAAATTAATTATTTCAACTTAAAAAAGAATTTCCAAGAAGTTGCAATGTCAAATTAAAACGGCGTAAACGAAGGGATCGATTTTTCCGCTCACGTTCGGAAAGGACGATCATATGGCACAGTAAATTTACACCGCCACTTAAAACATAGGAGCTTTGTATTCGGCGTAAATAATTCTAAGAATATATTAGCTCTTATCGCAACTAACTTCGTTTGTAAAAATACAAACCTCAAGAAAATGCTTATGCACACCTGCGTTCGACTTGCATGGACGTACCAAGATTAACAAGAGGAATTGGCAATCGTGCGCCTATGATGGCAGCTTCTGCTTTTTCGGAAGCCAAGCACTGGATAAAACTATTTAAATTTGATTGGCTCACATGGTGTGATTTTATTCACTTACTAGACCCGAAAGACATATTTAAATACTTCAAGTTCAGATCACGTGGGAAAACAATTCCCGTCAGGTAGTTTAGAATCAATTTCTCCTCAATTTTATTTTTATTCGGAAGAAAAAAAGTTGTCCTTTCCCGAGGGTTTTGTTTTAATTAATTTAAGTAAGCGAGTCGTTTTCGAAATGAAAATTTGAAGTGACTCAAAGTTTTTTGTAATACAGCGAAATGAATTTATTTGCGAAGAAAGGATTAATTAGTAGCTAACAAAAGCTTTAAATGTATAGAATACCATTTCTTCTCTCCTCGAATTAATTTTAATAAAAGAAAGGGGATGAATCAATCCTTTCGAATTTATCAATTTACAAAGCCTCATCGAGACACTCCTCTAGATTCCACAACATGTTCTGTTTTTACGCCCAGAATCTATGACTTAATTCAAACTTTACAAAAATTTTGCATAAAAGCTATTTTTTTGACACTCTTTTACCAAAATTTTAGTCAAACCATAAAAGACCCAAGTCGTAATTATTTTGTTTGTACGTTTCTGGTTTGAGTTTTAAGCAGTCAGAAATCGCTCTCAGCGCCCTTTTTCTACGGAATGAAATTTTAACCCTTGCCCGTCGCTGCATATGTACGAGGGTCAAGCTGAATTTATTTAGAATAAAAAACACGGTTAATATTTTCTAGGATTTTATTTTAAATATGCTCGAAGTAATTCCCTTCAGCAATGATACACTTGACCATTCTTTCTGTCCACTGTTTAAAAGCTCCCAACCAATCTTCTTTCGGAATACCTTCAAAATAAGCGTGAACTTCGGCAACTTCAGACGCAAACCTTTTACCCCGCAAATTCCTTTTAAGCCCAAAAAATAGCCAAAAGTCGCACATTGGTAAATCAGGTGAATAAACTGGATAGTTAATGCTGCCGCATAGGACGATGCATTATCCTGCTGCAGCATAATTCTCTTGTCTGGAACTCTAGTAAACACTTCAGGCAAACATTTTTCAGTGTAACCAGTTAGCTTGGCGGATAGGTACGTCGAAAAAGGGAATATAAGTTTCGTCACTTGTCACTATTTTGGAAAACATTCGGTGTCCGCCATTATTTAAGAAATTTAATGTTTCATGGCAAATTCTTACACGCTCTGCTTTTTGGAAGTCAGAAAGGTGATACGGCTAACCACTTTTTTAAATGCACGTGATCGTGTATGATTGTTCTAACAGTCTTGAGTTGATGCTCTATTACCGCATAAGTGGCTTTATTGTTCTCTTCAATTAATTTTTTATCAGCAACAATGTTTTTGTTGGTAACAGCTGTAGGAGGACGCCCTGCTCTTTTTTGATGCTGAACAGAATTCCTTTCGCGTTCAAATACTTACATACTGGGTCGGCCTGACCACCACTGGCTATGCGTTTATCATGAGTAAATGAAGGATAGAATAGTAGAAAGCGTATGAGTAAACGAAATAGCTACATCAATCGACGTTGGCGATTGATAACGCGGGCCACGCTCCGGCCGCAGCATTCCTACCTTCGCACGCAACATTGTAATATCTCTATTTCATTTCCACACAAGTTTCAATGAGCCTCTCCTTCATTTACTCACAATTAACCGTATACCTAGTCTTAGTCAGACCAACTGTGTATATCATCGGTAAATTGTAGCCAAGGAAGGTGCTTGTTCACTAAAAGCCGAATCTAAACTCTCTTTGCACTCCTTAAACCTTTTTTTTAAATCATAATAAATCGTGATTCGAAAATGCTCTCTGGTTAATTCCATTTTTTTAATTGTAATGCCACTTTAAAAAATTAGTAACTTGAGTTATAACGAACGTAACTTCAACACCTAGACTTCAAATGACAGATAAAGAGTTGCTCTAAATAACACTGTATGTTTTGTTTTTCACGGCCTACTAAATTTTCTTACTCTCAATAAATTCAGCTTGACCCTCGTAAATTTGTCGGGATTTTCGAAATTACGCCTCCTCTTCTCTCTTTGTATTTTCTTCCTTTTAAAAAATTTAGTTGGAAATAAAAAAAAAATAGAAATGCTTTTCTAAGTGTACGGATTTTGGGTTGGTAGAGCGTTTCAAACATAGGGAATATGCTGGCGACTTTACAAGCAAATATACCGGGTGTCCACTTTGATTACGCACCATAGGAAATTCAATGCAATTTTTTATAATTGTAAATTCTTGCTTCCCTATTGAAGTTATTGTTAAAAAAGCAGCATGCTGAATACAGGCTTGTGGATTCACGAGGTCTGCGCATGTTCACCGGATTTATCACTAAACGATTGCTTCTTGTGGCCTTATTTAAAATCAAACATTTATCACACTCCTTACCGCGATTCGAACGAATAGAGATGTAGAATCGGCAATTATTACTTCTAGAATGTTAATCAATGTTCGTAGAAGCTTTTAAGACAAATTATTTGAACATTTTCTGTAATACCTATTAATTTATAAATAAATACCTTTCCATACGAACTAGCTTTAAAGTCTTTATTTTTCATTGCAAAATTTTATTGATTTGTAAATTAGAAGTTTGCCTACTTGATAAAAATTGTGGAATAAAGAAATACCTGCTTATTTACGTTTTTTCTTTTTTAAATTTTTAAAGCCCATGTGTTTGAAAAACGTATTATGCCGTGTAGTGCTTTATGACATGCTTGATAGGAGAGTAGGAATTTACAATTTAAAAAAATTGCATTGAAATCCCTATGGTACGTAATCAAAGTGAACGGACACCCGGTATATTCACGTTAAAAATATAGAGTAATAAACACGAGTCGAACGTGCAGTAACATCAACACTAAGAAAAATATGTATTCAAAATAAAATAAAACAATTACAAATTGAAAAAGAAATTTCGCATAAGGTAAAATTCAAAACAGTGTTTGAGAGAAATCACTCAAAATCGTGTATTTTTAAATGACATTACGAAGAAAAGGAAAAAATGTAAGGAAAGAAAATAAATAGTATTTTAGACAAATTCCTGATGATGAGAATAAATTTAGACTAATGTAAAATTCAAACGAAATTGAAGATTCATTTAAAATAGTATCATACCGAACAAATTCAAAATAATTTTATAAAGAGAAGAAACGGCATTCTGTACAATTAAAGCAGCAGTTGCTAGTTACTAATAACTAATTGGCAAATAAATTTATTTTGTCTCACCAAGTCATAGTACCGCATGCAGAGAGAGAAACGGAACTTGATCACAGTAATAGCGTTTTCGATTGACCGCACTAGTGCTCACTCAGAATGTCTTCATTTCGTGTTATTACATGAGGCTAAAAGAAGATGCAAATACACTGAGTCCAACCGGTGCAGATGAATCGAAAACGCTATAAGACATTTTTGTTAACGGCAATTCGCGATTTTAGCTAAAAGATGTGCGCCACCTGGGGACGATTTCTAAACCATTCGAACGGGAATAGCTGCAATTCGAAACCGCGGATTGTTACATGTGAGGAATGACTCGTGAATGATTCCAAGATATTTTGTTGTTTCAAGGTACAGGATGAATCACAGTAATAGAAATTGTTGTGTTTTTAAATGTTCTTCAAAGGCTGGAAAAGAAAAACACCTGAATTGCATAAATTTTCGAAAGCAGGGGTAGGTGAAGTAATAGTAAAAACAACGAGTGGAACTGTGGAAGAAGTTGATAGAAGAAAGGTGTGGATCAACTCAGATAAACCATACAAGTATTTGCTTTCTACATTTTAAAAAAGAGGACTTTTTTCCTGATCTTTTATGTATATTTAAAAATTTGAATTTTCGCCTTCAGGTAGGTTTATATTTTACAATAAAGTTCACAAGTTACTAATTTACTTGTACTTGTGTAACTTAAAAATATCTAGAATGTTTAAATATTGGTACATTTGAGACTAGGTCTGCGCTATAGGTATAAAAGGTTTAAGCCAGGATTAACTTTAATCCTAAGTTAGAATGGGACACTTGTTATGACATACAACATTTTGTGTGTCACATTCTAACTTAGGATTAACTTTAATTCTGGCTTAAACTTTTTATACAACGCAGCCCACATTCTAACTTACGATTAAAGTTAATCGTTGCTTAAACCTTTTATACAACGCAGCCAAAGTACCGTTTAATTTTTATAAAATAAATAATAATATAATCTTGTTCTAGGTGTATATCTTCTAAACGGAAAGATCTACTGAAAACATCTCTGCCCTCTTAAAATTAAGACACCCGCTAGTCTTAATCTTGTGTTATTGTTCAGATTTTTGATCGATATTAAGTGGAATTATGTTACTGTCCCCATTTGGCAGCCATATTCCTAGCGGAAAAATTTATTTAAATTGTGAATACACGTTCTCACTGTGTGATTCCATTTTTCGACAGCAGCCGGGTTTTATTTAGTTATTAGACCGAAAAATTCCGATTAATTACGATCAAAATCTGCAAGTTGAATCAAACTGTAACTCAGCGCACACATGTTCCAAAACGGACTCAGGTGCTTTACGGCAATCGCAAAGTCCAGCGAATTAACTCGTTTGCGACAGTTTATTTATAATTTCGTTCCATTTAAAATAAACAAATCTCTGTACAGAATATCAGTTTCTTACGGTTTGCCTTTTCATTACAGTAATCTTTCTACATATTATTATTTAAAATTTTACATGTAATATTGATTCAAATCATCACTATATTAGGGTTAGGGCTAATATCATTATATGCAGATAATACCAAGTGAATTTAATCTTCGGAAACATTTTATAATAGTATATGAAATGTGATATTTCATCTGTTTATTTATGTATTTAAATACTAGGTGTAAAGCGTGTCCAGTCGTAAAACCAACATTCTTGTGCGGATCCGATAACCGCACGTACAGCTCGCTATGTCGCTTAGATTACCACAACTGCATTCATCACACATCAATAAGAGTGGGCTGCAAAGGATTTTGTCCTTGCAAAGGTAATTATAAATTAATTAAACCGTAGGTATTGAAAGTAGTAAATAGCACGTGCGACCCCAAACGCATTTTTAATTAAAAAAAAAGCCTCGCCTTACTCTGCGATTTTCTGCTTGCAGAAAGCGAAACTCATCAGCGTAAAAAGCAACGTCAGCAAGAACGCCTGAACTCATTCATGAACAAATACAAAGCCACCCTAGATAAAACCGGCACTATCACGGGTTCCATGAACGGTGCCAAGCCCGCCCAACCACCCTCGAAAACCGACGTGTACACTTTCACCCCGCAGGACTTCAAGTACGAGAACAAACACTACAAATACATCAAATATACAAAGTACAACAAGGTAGGCAGTCGACTTATACATCGCTCCTGTAGGTATCTACGGGGGGGATCAACGACGTGGCATATTACAAAAGAATTTTTAATATTATTTCAGGACAATAATTATTTATACGCCGAAGACAAGGATAGACAACGAGGTTACAACGAAGTCCTCGATAATAAACTCTACAGCAATTCGATAAGCATGATACCGGCGACTCCGCCAGCAAAACAATGTTCTCCATCCGCTCTTCAAGCAATGGGCAATCGCCTTCTTGATTGGTTTTCAGTGGTGATGGCAGATTCATCCAAAAGACGAAGACCTCGCAGTAAATCCAAAGGTATTTAAAACCACTTATCTATGTATGTACGTATGTGCAAAAGCCTAAAACTCTTCCTCATTTTCTAATGCAGGAGAAAAGAGATTTTCACGGCATTTTTGAAAATTTCCTCTGAGTTTTCAATTTCATTTTCGTTTCCAGTGCATTTTCCTCCAGTCTGCAAAGGCGAAGTACGATGGATGTTCCAGCACCTCGACCTGAACGGGGATAGCCGTCTCTCCCTGCAAGAACTTTACGACCTGGAACATGACCAGAGCGAAATATGCTTGAAGCCCTTCCTGCAACAATGTGACGTTGATCGCGATGTCATTGTAACGCCGAGCGAATGGTGTCGCTGCTTCCAAAGGACGGAGAGACCATGCGCGGCGGTTAAACACAAGATATCACCCGACTTGACGGGTAATACCCCAATTATCAGTACCTCTAAAAAATTGCCATTACCTCGAGTTGCTTTCAGGTGTGTACATACCTGAATGTGATAGTCAGGGTTATTATCGGCCGACGCAATGTCACAATGCCATCGGAATGTGCTGGTGCGTCGACAAGCACGGTGTTGAATTTGCTAACACCCGTACACATTCCAAACCGAATTGTGGTGAGTATTTTTTCATATTTATTACAGTAATCGACCTTGATTGTTCTCTGGTTACAAGAATTAAATCAATAGCATTGCCACGTTTTGCCCCATTTTTCAAGTTTCAATGAAACAATCACTATGCTCATCCATTCACAGCCGACACCGGACGTGTAGCTGATCGTAATCACATATTATTTACCTTGCGACCTTGTTGATGATAGTAAGTTAAGTAAAATATTAGTTGATTTTTCAGAGGTCCTAATAAATAAGACCAGCGATCTAACAAAGTCGCCGAGTACTAACACAGAGGAAACAAACGACGATGAGGACGGTGATGACGTGGAACAAGACATCGAAGGCAGCGCCGACCACCCCGAAGATTACTGAGAGCGGAAACTCACCCCCCCTAGTTCACCTACGCAAGCAGTATCCGAGTACGTTTCGTTTCCTTGCTTCTTGTAAATTATTTCTATTTGTACTAAAGAAGAAACCACTTCAATGTTCTTTATACCAAAATAACCCGTAACGGTAATGTTTGTATAATAAATATATTAATATTAATGATAATTCCGATAACTATGTATATGTACCTACGCGTAGGTATAAAGTGTAGTAGGCAATATCGTTATATTGTTTTACGATGCTTATTGATATTTAAAAACTAAGAAAGTACTGACTTACATTCCACATATGCCATTGCTTTTAATTAATTATTTAATTAAGTTAGCGTGTAGGCGATGATTTGTATTATTTTTTAAATAATGTAAATACTTATTATTTTTTAAATTAATTTCTATACTGTTATATTTTTAATACTAGTTTAAGCATATAAGGACGACTGTATCCAGCTAGAAGCCCCCCTACCCACCCCCGATCATGATTAAAGTGCGTATGTAAAAATATTGAAAAGTGGTTAACTCACAATCAGAGCGTAAACGTTTTTGCCTTGGCTGGATACAATCTCTGACTTATTGTTCGTGACACTATTGTCATTAGATGATATAGTGCGAACGCGATTGAAGCCACGGTAATAAAAAAAACAGTGAAATTGGCTTCAATCGCCACAGCTTCATGTTTGTGCCGTCTTGAAACTATAAAAAAAAAGTATAATATATAAAACTTGCATTTATGTACTAGATACTAACTAATTGTTACATTTAGAAAATTATTTATGTGATTTTGATGTCCGGTTTTATTGAGTACACAAGAGATATTATTCTTATTAATTACTATTAATTTTCGACTAGGCGTAGAGAGTTTATATTATCGCTGTGTGTTGAGCAGAAAAATAGCGCTGTATATAGGATGGGTATGAAGACTCGTATCGGAATTGGTTGTAATCCGTACTCTCAAACATCAATCATGTAAACTAACAATGTTTTGTACACTTAACATGTTTGAATCAGTACTAAAAACAAAAAAGTTTCGCGTTTCTTTCGAATTTGCGCATACAGAACACGTATACATCTACTTATAACTGTATTGTATGTTTTTAAAATAAAAGAAAATAGAATTTAATATACCCAAATGTTACTTTCCATTCAATCCCTTCTGCCTTTAAATTCACTTACAATGGGCTCAGTAATCTGTTCAAGAAATCTTTCAAATGTAACAACCGTGTTGTATGTACGAGAGGTTTAAAAAAAAATCTTTGCTGTAATAACGAAACTAGTTTTATTCATAACTATACACACTATCTTGGTTGATAAGAGGTATCATCGTATAATCCGTAGTTTTGTTCCTGGTGAATCGAGATACCTTGGACCTGTCACATTTATAATTGCCACAAAAACAAGGAATGAAAATGGTGACGTCTGGACAATCGCACGGTGTGCTGAGCACGGTCACGAAGCCGGGTACGTTCTGGTCATTAATCGCTGGGTATTCCAACAAGTTACGCTTCACGTGTTTGGACATTGTCACGTCGATGATCTCCGGAATTCGCTTCAACTTCTTCCGTTTCAGTTTCTCCTTCCTGTGTCGATGGTGATTGCATTTTGGCGCTTTCGCCTCATCCTCACCACCACTGGGCCCCACGAATCCAATGACGTAGTTCTGATTACTGTAAGGCGGTGTCGGTTGCCTCTTAGTGCGTCGGATTCTTTCCGTTTTCGGTCGATTAACATCTTTTCTCTGCAAACCAACATCGGATTGTCGAGAATTCCAATTAATTTCCTCGGTGCTTGATTTCACAGCTTGCGCTAAAAAGGCCAAAATTACGCATAAAGAAGATGTCTAAAAAAGTCAACTTACTCTGGCGTGCATCTTCACTATCACTACCGTGAACCGAAATGAAAAACGCATTCCTCATTGTCCCACGTATAGCCTGTGGTCGCTTCGGTGGCCAAGAACATACCATCTCACATTTGCTCTCCATTTCGTGATTTACTCGCTTAAGATTATTGACGTTCTGGAAGCTAGTTCTTTTAAAACTCTTCGCGCTGCTTCCTCTCGTGGACGAAGGAAAATATTTGGGTTCAAGTTGTTCCTTTTTATTTTTCACCTTTTTCGGGTTGATGACGTAAGCCAAGACGTTCTTCTCGATTTGGATGCGATCTAAGCCCCTTTTCTTTTTAACCATGTAAGAATGGTTAAGTTTCACCTGGTGAATAATCGATTCGGTTTGCTTGTGCTTCATTTCAACCATGTCCTCTCTGATTTTGCCAGCCAAGACTCTCCTTTTCTTAGGAAGTATCCTCGGCGGGAATAGACGAATTGGTAATTCTTCTAGATTTTCAGTTTGCGTGCTGGGGCCAAGATACATTGGTATTTCACTTTCGACTATTTCAGTCTGGCTGGTTTGCACCGAAATCTGCTTGGTGTGGGTGAGAGCGGTTGTTTCGAAAATAGGTCCTGACGGGATATCAGCGCGTCGCCCGAGGGTTTGAGTGTGGTTCGTGTTGACGTGGTAGATGTTCTGATAGTTGAGTTTGTGGATGACTTCGTTCAAATTCATCTGCAAAAGCGTCGCCTTCTCGCAAGAACTACTTTTAAGTAACCTAGGTGTATTCGACCCGCTGTTCACTATTATCTGCTGCCTTTTATTTTTGCCGTTCAATTGCATTCTGCTAATCGAATCACCAGATTCAGAAGCGGATGATCTACTTTGATTGTTACAATTAATGATCGACTTGTCGGAGAAGTTTTGAACCATTAATTTTTGACACATATCACACCTATGCTGGTAAACTGTAACGTAAAATTTAATCCGTCAGTAGTCAAAGCTTACGCGATACGTTACTTTCGTCGCCTGCTTCTGTTCGTTTGCTCTCCTCAACTTCGTAAATCGTGCACAGATTCGGTTCTGCGGCTTTGAGAATTTTTTCTGGACCACTTCGTATTCCTAAGCTTCCACAGACTTCCGGCCCTATTACATTAGTCGCGGAAACTTTATCTAAAAGTAAAAGTAACAGTACAGGCAAACTCCAAAATGTTATAGGACACGTACATCTACAGAGATGGTCGACGTTCACAGAAGTTTGTTTTGATTTACTGCTGGACTCGGGGCTTTCAGTCACTGGAGGAACAGTTGCAAATAGAATCTTTAAATCAGAAAAGGATAAGGACTTACTATTTTGACTTTTATCTAGATTGATTTCCAACTGGTTTTGGGCCTCATGTAGACGCAGATGACCTAAACAAAAAAGGGAACATGGATCATTTTACTTAGGACTTATTGAAAATTCTGAGCAAGAACAAGGGAAGGACTTACTATCTTGGCTTTTATTTAAATTTATATCCAATTGGTTTTGGGCCTCATGTAGATGCAGATGACCTAAAATTAAAACAAACGTAGATCATTTTAATCATTTTTTATACCATATTGTAAATACATTTGTGGGCAGCTTCTACTTGGTCATCCTGATGTTGGGTGCTAACTTCAGTTTTATGAGGGCAGAATTTGTCTGAAAATAAATAGATTTAATTTGTACCCATTACTTGTAAGTCGCTCACTTTTTGTCCTAATGTTGCCTTCTTCATCCAATTCATAAATGGCATCCAGAGTTTCTGCGTAGTTCGCTGGTGACAAGGAAGACACATCGAGCGCAGCTTGTGAGTCTGGTTCCGTTTTATCTTCTAAGACATTGGAAGTGGTGGTTGTTTCTTCATCTTCACTCTTCGACTGCTCTTTTTTCGTGTGCTGCTTGTAAGTAGTTATTTCTTCAGCAATGTATGATGTCACCTTAGTTTTAGGCACAAGTAAAAATGAGTAGCTTGATTTGCTCTTTTCGTCTTTAGAACCGATGGTGAATCTGCTGCTGATAAACGACGAAGACGAAAATGAGAATTGTGGCGTTAGTTTCGTCCTGAGTGTGTTTCTTTTCCTACTCTTGGAACGGGTGCTTTGCTTACTGCGTGGGTTCTTCGTCTTCGGGTTTTTCGATCGCTTTTGCGTTTTTTCCGTTGGCAACGGTGCCCTGCTGTAAAACTTGCGTAAGAAATCCAGAATCCTAATCTCGTAGTTGTTTTGCGTCGTTTTGGTTTTGGATGGTTTGGACAAGTTCGTTTTCGAGAATTCTCTTTTGAAAATTTCGAAAAACCTCACTTCGATTGAGATAGGCGCGTTGCAGAAGTACAACAGTTTTTCGCTAGCGTTTTTCTGAAAATTGACGTAAGCATCAAACGTAGTACACGAATCTAGAAAATGCACATTACTTTGCACTAGCTCTTTGACTTTGTCTAAGTCCTTCTGCACCAGTGGCAATGAACGCAAACTGGCCGCGTACGGAAATTTTGCGCGCGGTTTTTCATTCAAGACAACCTTTCTGCAACATTTCGCCGGACGACAACTCATTAGGAGATAATCAACCGGAATCTGTTTCAAAGTGCTAGTTACATTTGCATCGGGGTGGTTTATACCAAGTTGCCTTAAGGTTGACTTTTGCCTTTTCACATCTAGGTCCCTCGAAGGACACACCTGTTCATCAGCCAGGATCGGAAGAGAGCCCTTTTCGGCTGTGTATGGTATATCAGGCCTGCTGTCCTGTCGTGGAATTTGCCGCGGTTTTATGACTTTCTTCTTTTTATAACAATATGACGGGTACATCTCGTTTTTCTCTTTCTTTCGTTTATCTGGTGTTTCCTTTTTGTCTGAAATAGATTTTTCTACTGGTATAGGTTTTTCCTTTGGTTTATCTAGTATAAGTTCTTGTCTCTCGCGCGGACATCTTCGTGGTATAGGTTCTACCTTTTGATCAGCCGTGACTTTCTTATTTTCATCAACCGGCATAGGTTTCTCTATAAGATCCTTCTTATCTGCAAAAAATACATAAAATCCAGGAATCAAAATCTATTGTTAAGAATAGTTTACCCTTTGCTTCTCCAAGACTTAATTTGCTGACCTGACGCGCCTGAAACCAAATCATGAAATCAACAGCATATTCTTTACAAGATCTAGGATCTTACTTTCGTCACTTGGATAATTAAAGGAGTGCCATCAACATTCACGCGGAGCTCATCGAAAAGACGGCGACGTTTGTCTTTGTAAATTTTAATTTCGCCGTATTCACAAGTACCTCCCACCATTACCTTCTGGAGACAAGTCTTCAGTAGATCCAGGTATTCGGTGCACTTCACAAAGTACGTTTTATTTTCTGGAAATTCATAGAATTTAATTTGGCATACTCATTAGATAAAACGAACGAGACAGAACTAACCAGGTTTAGCCTTAATCTCTTCCAAGCCCGCATATCTGGTTGAAGACAATTCTGAAGAATAATGCCCAGTGTGATTTCAGATTTTCAAAAATAATTACATGAATGCAAAAGAACATACCACTAGGTATTCCTGTGTCTCCCAAAAGCGTGGATGATTGTCTTCGCACTTCTGGAGCAACCTTTACCAAACGTCCAGATCCTGATTGCTTTAATTTGAGTTGCGATTCACTTCCACTACTCTTTAATTGTAGCTCTTTTTCCTTCAATTTTCGTATGGTGTCCCTTAAGAGAATTTGTAAATCCGCAAGTTGTTTGACCAGTTCCTTATCGACATAAATCCTGTCCCCAATTACGCTTAGATTTTCCTTAAACGTATTTATCTGCTCGTAATTGTTAGCAATGATTTGCTTAGAGAAGTAACGCATGCTCTCTTCGCTCGTGACCTCTTCCCCGATTTGCTTAGTGACTTCGTAAATTTTACTTGCTGCATCCATAGCATCGTCGAATTCCTTCGCAAGAAACACCGACTCTGCTTCCATTGGGATAAAAGCGGACGAAGCGCTGTTCAAAATTGGGGATATTGCATCGTCCACGTCAAATAACGTATTTATTATGTCCTCAAGGGCGTCATGCTTCTGTTCAAACTCGGTTGTGCTGTCGTCGGATTCCAGTTTCTCTTTAAGTTGCCTGAGGAAGGAACACGCAGATTTCAACTTTTTGGATTCAAAAATCGCCCTGGACGGTGTCAGCTGCTTGCAGGAGGGTCGATTTGACACTCGAAGTCTCGGCGAGAACAATGCGGTCTGCACTGTTCCTATAGGTTGAGGAATTCTTGTGGATCTGGTGGCATCTTGACCTATTCGACTCATAATTTAGCGCTAGTATTAAATTGATTCCATACTTAAAATTTGGAAGATGTGTTGACGTAAATTTTTTGACGATTGACTACTAGATTTTTTAAAGCAAATTAAATATTCGTTTCCGCGATTCACCAGAGCACCCTCAGAATATTTTCATTCTGTTTTAACCTCATGGAGATGTATTTTAACCACCCAGCACCCCCTGAAATTGTTTTGTATTCTACCAAAACTGGACCACTAACTTACAAAATTTAGTTTCTTTTCTGAATTACAGGGCTTGTGGCTTGTGGGGTAAGTTTTGATTTTCAAATTGCAATGGGTGATAATTTTTATATACATAAGGCCTTTTCGAAAACTTAAATTGCTTGATCGGGTTTCTTAGGTCTTATTAGAGAACCGTTCGAAAACTTAACCCGATCGAATAACTTGTGTTCGAAAACTAACAGTTAATTTTTCGAATCTCTTCAGGTTCGCAACCGGGTTTATGTTTTAATAACCCTGCTATTTAGTAGGGTTAAAATACTGAGTTATTGAATATAAGCTCAAATTGTCACGTTTTGTCACTGCGGCTAGAAAGATCAGAAGAATACAAGGTAAATATTTACATATTTTTACTTATTTACATTATTATTTTTGTATCACAAAATCTTTTAAGCGGACACTAAATCGCGCACTATACACTTAACGTTTCGCAGTCGTTCGACAGCTTCGTCAGAAGTGAAAAATATGTTTCACTAAATCGCGCACTATACACTTAACTTTTCGCAGTCGTTCGACAGCTTCGTCAGAAGTGAAACATATTTTTCACTTCTGACGAAGCTGTCGAACGACTGCGAAACGTTAAGTATATAGTGCGCGATTTAGTGTCCGCTTAAAAGATTTTGTGATAAAATTTCATCGGACAGGAACCAACTGTAAATATTATTATTTTTGTTTATATTATTTTCTGACACTTGCAAGGTCATTGAATGAAACGTTCGCGCGTAAACCCTGTCAAACCCGAGCGGTTCGGTTATAGAACAGGTTAACCTCATCAAGTAACTAACGAGCGTCTAAATAAAAACCTGGTCAAGTAGCTTGTGATTGAGAATTTATCCATTGCATTTACATTACAGAATTACTCAAAGTAGCCTACTTGACCAGGTTTTTATTTAGACATGAGTTATTTAAATCCGATCTGCAACCCGATCATAGTTTCCGAAAAGGCCTGTACTAGAGGATTAAGAAACAATTGCTTTGATATACGAATTATTTTTTATTTGTAATGGTCACAGAGTTATTCGTCAAAAACCAAAAGTCAAAGAAATTTTGAAGCTTTTTAGGTCGGTGAAAAAAAGTTATTCTTTGGTCACTGGAGTACTCACCTTCACCAACAAAGTTTTTTTGAATTTTCAGATTTGGTATCTTGCCTTGTTGGCACTATGCCTTTAACTATTCCCGAGTACCACGTGATCACCCAAATTAAGTAACTAAACTCACACTGATGGTAATACTTAAAACAAAATACCCAATTAATTCAATACAATCAATGGCGTAATAGAATTGAAGGCATTATTCCAAAAACCAGACAAGTCCAAAATATCTGGTTTACAAGTTGTCGCTATTTTATATACTTTAATATAATGGCTATCTAGTGGTATAATTTGTTTCGCCATGAAAGATACATGTCCGACGATTTTGCACGGAGAAATATGTGCGATTCTATAAAAGCAAGCAGAGTCCCACTTGTTTCCTGCAAAAGCCAGACAATTATCATTTTTGGACTTGTCTGGTTTTTGGAATAATGCCTTCAATTAATTTTTTGAAAGAATGCAAAAAGGTGCAAACATTAAATTATTAATGTTTGTTACAAAAATAATTCATTGTGATTACAAAATACATACGAAGCAGGATTGCCAGATGTTGAAAGTTAGATGTCCCACTAGAACTGAACAGAAATCGCCCAAAATCGCAAATATACCTAGAATTGCTCAAAATCCGAAAATTCAGGTTTTTAAAATAATTTCCAACCTTTCCAGAAATGTGATTTTTTAAAATTTTTATTTGTTTCAAATCTTTTGTTTTATCTTTTGCTTCTCAGTCCCCTTCGATTTTTATTTATTTAATTTTTTATTGAAAAAGTTTATTACGTTTCTGAACTACTCAGTAAAATCAATCGTCTTTTGTTTTTTGCCTTTTTTTTTCTTTATTGTATGAGACTATAGAAACAGAAGTTTTCGATTCTTGTTATTTCAGTGTGATTTTTTTTTTAATTTTTAATCGTTTCAATTCCGTTCGCAAGTAATCAACAGCTGCTTTTTTCTTCTCTTGTTTCTCGATTCTAGTTCCGGTTTTTAATGTGAAATTGCCGAAAAATCTATTTTAAAAGATTTAGTGAGTTAAAAAAATTTTTTGTTTTCTCAACTGAAAATTCAAAAATCCGCAATAAATGTAAAAAAATTGTTAGGTTAAATTGGTTATTTATCTAAAATAACTATTACTATCACAAATTCTTGAAACGGACAATGAAAATGCGCACTACCACTTAACGTTTCGCTATCGTTTGACAACTTCGTCAGAAGTGAAAAAATATCAAAAAGGTTGTCAAAATAAACACAAGTTGCCAATGAAAACTGAAAAAGTAAATTGATCTTTTTTTAATTAATTTTAAACATAATATAAAAAAAATATTTTATTTTAATAAATGTTAAAAACTGACAGATCTATATTCTGTTTAAAGAAAACTACAAAGTATATCATTTAAATTAGCAAAATCTGTACGTTTATTAACTGAATTCGATGACATTTTTATTTTGCACGTTTCTGTAAAACGTCTTTTGAAAGCATTAGACTCACGATATAAAATATTAGTATTTTCAAAAGACGTTTTACAGAAACGTGCAAAATAAAAATGTCATCGAATTCAGTTAATAAACGTACAGATTTTGCTAATTTAAATGATATACTTTGTAGTTTTCTAGATTCTTTAAACAGGATATAGATCAGTCAGTTTATCATACGGCAGTGATTTATAGGTTAAAGTACACATTATTTAACAGTTAAAATTTTGTCTCGGAGTGTACATGTCAAACTCGACGGTGTTGCACGACCGGTCACGTTAACTCGGTGCCACAATAATTTGGTCACGTGGGGTTTGGAAATTGTTGAAAGCACTGTATATTTAATTTGCATTTCATGTATGTATTTAACTTGGCGCATTCGGAATTTTATTAGAAAATTGGTTTATTGAACTCCTTTATCAGATCGAAATAAAATTATTTTAATTATTATTGCATTTGTATAACATAAATACACATGTAAAATTCAGTGTGTTTTAGCGATCAATACATCAAGTCGAATTTTGCGCAAGTCTAGCAGCGTTGTCAGTTCTACTGCAGTTCTACTATTTCTACTGCAGATTGCTCTCGGACAATAGAATGCTAATATTATATGTATTGTTTACATTGAATATCCATTCTCTATCAAAAATACCTAGCAAACATTCCTCACCTAACATTATAATATTCCGACTTAATTAAACAGTTAAATTTGACAGTTTTTTTCGTTTACAGATCATTCTTTTATATGCCGATCGTATAAATCTGAGTTAAAAAAAATATACTACGAAATGACGTGACATGACAAAAGCCGAAAGGTTGTTTCACGAAAGTTAGAAGGAGATAGCTGCATAAAAGTTCTTTGGCTTATCGATCGATCGATCGGCATATATAGGAAAAATGAACGGTATATTACTGCACTTGTACAGATCATTTTTTTACTATATGCCGATCATATAGATCCGAGTTAAGAAAGTATACGACGAAATGACGTGACATGACAAAAGCCGAAAAACTCCTTTGACGCCTTTGACTTATCGATCGATCGATCGGCATATATTGGAAAATGAACTGTATGTATGTACATACAGGACATTCAAGCAACCTGTTTAGTAAAAGTTTACCGATTTTCCATTTGAATTGCTCCTTCATGATATTGTAATGATTCGTCGACAGCGGTCGGCGTCAGTCTGTCTCTTGCGTCACAGCCGACGCGCCTTAGACTAGAGGCTTCTGCAGACAGCCTGGAGAATACCGGCGGCAGAATAAATTAGACCAGACAATCTGTCGCGCTCTAAAAAGTACGAGAACAACAGCGTCGGCTTATAAATGCACGCGGCCGGGAGTGGGCAACAATTCGGCGTTGGACAGTTCGGTATTAAAGTTCGCGGACTTTTGCTCGGATGTTAAAATAAATTAGGTATAAGCTTGTAAATAATTTAGTGTTAATTAGTTTGCTTTTAAATAAATTAGTTTATTAACTATTTCGTGTTTTGTTTTAAAATAAAAGTCACACTATGACAATTACGTTCGTGTACAGTTGTACACAATCGAGCACAAACGACTAAAAGTTTAAAGCACTGTCACACTGCATCAAGTCCCAATAGGTACTAGCAACTAATAGCGTTTCACCTGCATCGGTTGCACTCAGTGATCTTCTTTTAACCTCATGCAATAACATGAGACGAACATACTCTGAGTGCGCACTAGTGCTATCAATCGAAAATGCTATAAAATTAAAATTAAAGTTGTAACAAGGTTATGTTTTCATCAGTTTAAATTAAGAAGAATATTGTAATAAAAGTAAATAAAAGTCTAACAGTTTACCGCCAATTTGAAAAGTGCGGGTGCAGATCAGCTGGGCTGTGTTCGTAAAAGACACTCTCGAGTTACTCTTGGCTAATATTGCACTCTCTCTCTTATAAATGAATTTATATATTTTGTTTCTCATCTATGAATCATAAAAAACTAAATCAGACATGGTTTCCATAGCAACAAACACATTTTTTACATCCTACTTAAAAGTGCGGCGTAAAAAGTGCTCCCGTTTTCATGGTAATAATATAAACACAGGACTTCTTGAAACAGATAAGCGAGACGCAAAATAGGCAAATAATCATGATTAAGAGAGATACGATTACACGCCCAAGGTGCACTCGAAGGTATATTTTATGAACGCAACCCTGGTACTGAATAATATTACGTTGCGCATGCGCACGCAATTGGTTGCAGCGAGCGTCGACTAAAAATTAGAACATGTTCGAAAATTGAACTGCTGGACATGATACGACTGCACTTGCTGCCGGCATTGGGACCAGTGACATGGAAATGCATTCGTTTGAAATTTAATCGCTTGCGCTCGCTTGCTTGCGACGGTTCGGTATGACTGCCCGCTTACTTTGCATCAAATGTTTTCATGGCCTGCCTGAGAAGTATTTTATTTGAAATCCCTTACTTAAGCTTATTAGAAGCTATTATTAAATGTATTTTCATCGTTACAGGTGGGCATGGTAATAAGCAAAAGATCAGAAATTTCGAAATGACAAAAGTCAATTTTCTTAAATAGCATGCCCTATATTTTTCTGTCTTACATTCTTCGTTTAATAAAGTACTTTCATTTTTATTAAGTATGTTTCATACCTATCTGCGATATTTCTTGCTATTTTTAAATCTATTTGAATTATTCTTTTTAAAACGAATTATTGTATCGTATCGTATTGTACACATTTAGCTTCATTTATGAAATTTTAGTAGTTAGTAATTTTCTTCAATGTCGCGATTTTATGAATATACTATAGTATGTTTCAGACATTAAACTTGACAACACCGCCAAGTATTAGCAATCCAATCGATGTTTCCAGTGCGCATGTCAGCCATGATGGTCAACGTCATCGAGAAGTCGAGGTCGCGATAAGCAGTACAACGAACGCGTTTTGAGAAATTGCTGCGTTTAGTTGAGCAAGACAGTGCGTTATCGTGAGTGTGTGTAAAATCAATCCTGCAAGATGGGCTCCCTATTCAGGAGCGCGGAAATGACCTTATGTCAGCTCTTCCTGCAAAGTGAAGCTGCATATGCGTGCGTTTCCGAACTAGGCGAACTAGGCCTGGTTCAGTTCAGAGATGTAAGTGACCCCTCGTTGCATTTTTGCATCGTGTTTCATTGACCAACTTTTTTGCCTGCAGTTAAATCCCGACGTGAACGCGTTCCAACGCAAGTTCGTCAATGAAGTCCGACGTTGCGACGAAATGGAGCGGAAGCTCCGGTACCTCGAGAAAGAAATCAAGAAGGACGGCATCCCCATGCTGGACACCGGTGAAAATCCCGAGGCTCCTCAACCAAGAGAAATGATCGATCTTGAGGTAGGTTTTCTGCATAGAGACGAAAATAGATGACCTCAACTTGTAAAAAATAAGAATATAAAAGAATCTCTTGAAAATGGCGAAGAGTGAAACCCGTCGTGAGATCGTGACAGCCACACACAAATTGTTTGTCAGAACAGAAAGTTCAATAGTAGGTAATCGAAAAACGCCTACCTATAAAAAGGACTCCTAATAAAATGAATGTGAATTTTAAATAAGATACCTACTTAATACCTACCTATTCAGATTGTTTAAATACTTGTGAAAACAATCAAATGGAATTTGAATATGATGACCTTAGGTAAAACCGAAGGTCATCCAAACCATAACCATTGAATCAAAATTATTTTTGCGGAATCTCCTACATTTATTTTATACAGGGTGATTTATTAGCTCATCCACAAACTTTGCCATATGAAAGCTCATGTAATTTTAAGAAGAAAAAAAATCATTTGGATTGGTCCGATTTCATTTATTTAGGGAAATAGAAGACTTCAAAGTTTTGATTGTAATTATTTTAATGTTTCAAAGTCACTTAAATTGTTCAAAATTCAAAATTATGTAAATACATAAAATAATACATAATTATAATAAATTATAATAAATTCTTAAAATGTCCTCCCGCTTCAATGCATGCTTTACAACGACTTTGAAGATTTTTATTTCCTTAAATAAATGAAATCAGACATAGATATGTCCAAATGATTTTTTTTTCTTAAAATTACTTGAGCTTTCATATGGCAAAGCTTGTCAGAGAGCTAATAAATCACCCAGTATTCACTTATTCACGCTGATCTTGTAAATAATTTATTCAAGACGAACTGCCTTCTTCTGATATCAAAAACCTAAAACTGGCCGCTTTCTGATGATCATGAACTAATTATTTCTGCTTCTTAATATTGTGAAAACTTCAGGTATAAGTATTTGTAATTGAATTTTCAATAAGTAATTGCACTTAATTTGCATTAAGTGTGATTCCTTATTTCCCTTGTTTTTTAAATTATTGAAAAGAAACATTATACACTGCGTTCGTAAAGTATGGAATAAATTCATTTTCTACGAAATAAACGATATTTATGTAAAATCCTGAAACAGGTCGATTTTTAATTAAAAAATGACACCATTTTAGCGAAATTTTGCATCTCCCCCTCCAACCCCCTCCGAGTGACAGTTGCCCCTTTAAAATTTTTAAATGGAATAGGGGGTCATGTGACACCTCATTTAGAAGAGCTTTTCATTCTCTATTCAGTAGTATAAGAATTTTTTTTAATTCCTATTTTTTCTAAAAAGAATAATACATTTTAAAATCAACACACAAAATTTTAAAATGGATTATTAGGATGACGTTTTCCCCAATAGATGGATTGGTCGAAGGGGGGCAATTGAGTGGCCGGCTAGATCTCCTGATCTAACACCTCTCGATTTCTTTTTATGGGGATTTCTAAAAAGTAAAGTCTTCAGAACTAAACCAAACAGTCTTGAAGAATTAAAATTAATTAATTAATGTTTTGCATGAGTTTCAATTTCGTCTTGGTTATAGTCAAGAGGTAGGAGGAGGACATTTTGAACAGTTTCTTTGATATTGGTGTTACTTTTACTTCTACGTTGATTACATACATTAGTATCTACAGTTTCTACTCGTTTTCATAATGAATTTTAAAAAAATTCAAAAAAATTGGAATTAATCAAATTACCCTGGAAATGAAATGTTTTAGATGAACGTCTGCAACGTTTGTACTATTGTCATGAATCAAACGGTTCCCAGTTCGAACATTTCATTTAAATTATTTCATTTTAAAATTTAGTGTGTTGATTTTAAAATGCATTATTCTTTTTAGAAAAAATAGGAATTAAAAAAAATTCTTATACTACTGAATAGAGAATGAAAAGCTCTTCTAAATGAGGTGTCACATGACCCCCCATTCCATTTAAAAATTTTAAAGGGGCAACTGTCACTCGGAGGGGGTTGGAGGGGAAGATATAAAATTCCACTAAAATAGTGTCATTTTTTAATTAAAAATCGACCTGTTTCAGGATTTTACATAAAAGTCGTTTATTTCGTAGAAAATGAATTTATTCCATACTTTACGAACGCAGTGTATACAAAAGTTGTTTTTTTTTTCTCTTCTAAATATAAGCATATTTGACCTTATGCAGTAATAACAATAGTAACATAAAGTTATTGAAAGAAATTTTATTTTTCAAAATAATGTCCTTTCTTTAATATAAACCTATCCCAACGATCAGACAACTTGCAAATACCGACAGAGAAAAATCCTTTTGGTTGTCTGCAAAGCCAATTTTGCACCGCTTCTATTATCTACCCATTTGACATAAATTTCGTGAGTCCTAAATACCTGCTAAAAGGCCTAAATTCTGAATTTATAGTCTTTCGGTCAATTAAAAAATCTATTAAAATTGGATCGTGAATATCCTATAAGATTGCAACCATCACCTTGCTTGCGGTAGGTACAGTTTTGAATTTCTTTAGCGCCATTTCATACCATCCTGTTTGCATTCTTGGATTTAATTGTGCATCCAAGATTTATCTATTGTTCATTGTTAACAATCAGAAATTTAAAAAGTCCAGGTCAAATCTATGTTCCCCTCGTATATACATCATTTTAAGAATTTTATGGCTTCAGTTTTTTTTTTCGGTAAGTACTTAAACAGGCATTTTTAATTTTGTTTGCTTTTCTGAGCCTCAAAATTTCAAAGAGAAAATGTTTCTCGTAATTCGTATAATTACAATTCCAATCTTAGTATAATCGGTTACTTTTATTGTACTATGGTGCTCACCAAAAACGATACGACTCGGCAATTTGCTGGCCTTTACGGCATTACATAGAGGCAAAGGCCTGAAACTGCTGTGTGAAATAACTAACTGGTCAACTACGGTCAGGCTCTGGTATCTGCGGCCCAGATGCGACCGTGATCCATGGGATTATTATTGACAACAAAAAACATATTATGCAAAGATTATTCAAGAATACTCAATACTGTTATAATTTTATAATTGAACTTTGTAAAGCTGCGCTGTCGGTAGGTATTTTTTTTAGAGCTTTACTCGATTAATATTTTGCAACTTCTGTATTTTGAGTTTAATAAAGTTAAAGCGTATTTGCGGCAACGAAATTCATGGACACGTTTTTTGTGGTAATAAAATTCGCGTACACGTCCGTTTTTCTTTGAATCATGAATTCATCATTTTTAGGCATAAAAAAGAACAAAATTAATTAAGTGAATTAAGAAAAAAGCTTTATTTTGATCTCCTCTAGCTGCCCTTTCAAGCTCCTCCGTACGTAATGAGACACCCAGTATACACATTTCAAACTGACTGAAAATAAAGATTTACACCTGTTCTGTTTGAAAAATCTAAAAAATTACACAATATGTTATTAATATTGGTATAGCGTTTATCGTCTATCCTTTTTTACTGTAAATAATAATTGCGCTGGCACAAAATTTATTTTAAAATACAACCGGATTCGCCTTAATGCGGCATTTTTAAGTTTTCAGCGTCTAGAAATTTGTAATAAATAATTATTTTAAGAAAATTATAACGTCAAATGTTTTTTATTAGATAGGCTCGCTGTAAAAAATATATCTTAATCAAAGTTGTATTTACGCATCAATAAATTTACGAACACTATATTACTGCCGACCCAAGGTTTAACCGAAGCAATAAAATTACAGCGGACCAGACTCGACGCAGCAATTTAAATGCCCGCGTTGGCTCCGCTCAATGTTCATAAGGGTGCACTTTGCTTGCAGGGGTATCGTTTTTGTTGAGCATCATAGTACCTACTCTGTTATCTTTTATAATCTTTAAAAGGTATTGTTATTTATGACCTAATCAATACATTTGGTGCAGTATTACAAAACATATTTGCCACCCAAGCCGCATACTATCAGGAGCATATGATACTAATTAATCTGGGACGATAAAAATAGCACCAGGCATACCAAAAGTGTCTGTATTAGGACCTTTTTTGTTTGAAATTTTTATTAACTGATCTGCTGATGATATTATGACTACAAAAAATAATTAATTCTGTATTAAGATTAACCCTCTTATTCTGTAACTCATAACGATATCGTTAAATATTGACAATCGTTAAGTGACAATCAGCACATAGAAATGCCTTATATCTAAGCACCAATTATCGTTATTTAACGATGTCGTTATGAGTTATTGAATAAGTCTAATCGAGCAATAACTTATTACTAGTCTTACATAACTTCGATAATTTTTACCTAAACCACAGTATAATAGGCCCCATACACGATCAAACAATTTACGCAACCAAGGGTGTTGTGCAAACCATTTTGATCGTGTATATTCGCATTTGAGTTGTTGTGTAACAGTTAAATGCACAGAGTTAAATGCAGAACACAGTTGTTGTGCAACAGAATCATGTATGGACCCTATAAGAAACTACACAGTAGCGACACTCGAATATAACTGTCATATTTCCCATTTTGTTTGATACCTACTGATTTACAAAT
This sequence comes from Dorcus hopei, assembly GCA_033060865.1. Taxonomy (NCBI): domain Eukaryota; kingdom Metazoa; phylum Arthropoda; class Insecta; order Coleoptera; family Lucanidae; genus Dorcus; species Dorcus hopei. Next base: position 27,956,773 of record CM065423.1, on the reverse strand, counting down.
TACAAAGTGGTCAAAAATCACTGTTTGAGTTGGCAGTGTTGAATTTTATTTGTAAATGGTACAAGTGGAATAACCTCCGGTTGTTGACGACTTGACACCAACAGCCGTCACTTTACAAGCGTCATTTGACATTTCAAATTCAAATTAAAACGCTAATTTCCATTCACATAACCTGCAATCTTGTCACTGTTCAGGTTACGTCTTTTTTTCTTTCTTTCATTTGCTTTGCGCAGCAATGCTGCTTGTCTTTCGGCCGTGAGCCATTCCAGACATTTACGAAGTATGTTTAAGCTGGGTCTTAACCTTTAAACAGCACAAACATCCATGGCTAGTGTGATGGAATTCGAACCCATGCCACCGAGCGACATGACTTTCCAAGTCGGCTAGGCTAGACCGCTAAGCCACTCGGCGACCCTTCAGGTTACGTCAAATAAACAAAACATATATCCGGTAGCAGTGTTGCAAATAGCCGAATTAATAGATGCTCTTAATTGTATTGCCAACTCAAACTGTTATTCTTGACCGCACTACATTTGCGTTTATAGGTATCAAACAGTATGGCGTTTTTTATTGACACTGATGTTCAAGTATCGCTACTGGATAATTACTTATACTGTGCCTAAACTTTGATAAAACCCAAAACGTCATTTTTTCAATTTTACCAATAATAAGCATAAAACCGCACTTAAATATTGCAGTATTTTTTACTTGAATACAAATATGCTGTAACTCTTTTTGCTACACGTAACTCACAATAAATCAGTGTTCTTTTTTAAGTAAACTACAAGACAAACAATTTATATTAAAAGGGAATCTTTTAGAATTATAATTGTACGAATTTTATCAGAAAATTCTTATCAGTTTATAATTTTTTTAATGAAAAATATTTCATTTAACTTTTCCTAAAATGTTAATATACAGTATGTCCCCGGATTGAGTTTACAATAGTATAATGGACCAAAAATTTTTGAATTAAGATTTCATGTTCTGCAGCTCAGGCCTGCTTGGCGTGAAATGAATTTGTGCCAAATTTGACGCCGAAAGTCTTTAAGGTGGCGGAATTAACACAAGAAGAAGTAAAATCTGTATCGGTAAAGTGGTCTTCCTTTTGAATTTAGGAGAAAAAATTAGTAAGATAAAATGATTCTCATAATTTATTATAATCGACTGGACAGGTTATAATATTAGTTTAAAAGTCGACGTTTCAATAAAAATAATAAATTGTTTACCCCTAAGAAACTGCCACCGTATAGCGAAACGTCGATTTTTAAACTGATTTCGCAACTGTCCAATCAATTATAATTACAAATTTTGTGGTGGTTTTCAACGGATAAGAAACTTTGATTTTGAGTCACTAAAAATCAGCTTAGATATGTCAGCTTTTGTTCTTTCTTAATAATTTCATTTTTCATTAAAAATTTTGAATACATAGGTACTCGTATTTATTACTGTCGATAACTTTTTTTTGACTGTGAATTATTAATCAGCAAAGTAACTAATTTCAGGCAACATTTGAAAAGCTCGAGAATGAACTGAGGGAAGTAAATCAAAACGCCGAGGCCCTGAAAAGGAACTTCCTCGAATTGACCGAGTTGAAGCAGATCCTGCGAAAGACCCAAGTGTTCTTCGACGAGGTAAGTCTGTAATCTTCTCCGCAGTTTATGAACTAGTCGTTTTTGGGTCACCTAGCATGATCAGACGTTTAGTTATTACTAATAACTAAATTCGACGAGTAACCCTAACAAGTAATATCGCTAAATGCTGTGCAACTGAAAGCAGGAATGAATATTACTTGATGTGCGTTACGTTAGTTCCTCACTTTCATCTCCATCACGCATATGAAATGTATGATTATGAAAACTCTTTTTGCATTCAGGTTGCAATATTTTTCAATGCCCGATATTCGCGCAGTTGTTTATTAACTCGCAGCTTGTTGGTTTGAAAGCGCCGCTTTTTTGGTTTCTAATCAGTGTTAATTTATTTATTTTCGCTACGTCATGCTACATAATGAGCGATGTTAAATTAGACAGCTATTAAGGAAATTGAAACGTTATCTCTCCGTCCTAATACACTCTAAGTATTGTTCAGTGTCAATATTATTCAATCATTTGTTCAAAATGTCTGAACAGGCTTTTTCATTAGTATGATTAAAAGAAAGGAACGAAATCGACTCTAGATAAATTTCAAGTATCTATTAATAAAATTGTAATGATTAAAAAATCAGATGTTTAGTTCAATTTTTTTTAATCAGAAAACAATCTGCAGAATATATAATAAAATTCGTTAGTGAAATCTTTTAGTTATCAAATCGAAAGCAATCATCTACTGAACTCGAAACAAAAAGGAAACAGTTCAGTATAACTAATTTAAACAAATTAATTCAACTTCAAGCAAAACAACAAAAAATCTCATTCAAAACAAAGGCGATAACTAATATTGCTTTCAGACTTCAGTTATATTCAGAACAAAAAGTTTCTTTAATTAGTCAGGCCACTATAAAATCATTATACAAGTTCAACGCCTTGGAATTCTAATCTGTTTAATTTTATTTTAAATTAGCTAAGTATGTTTGCTACAAATATTAGACAGCGCTTATTAATCACGATCTTCAAAATCGACAATTACATTATTGAAGCATCTAATTATGATGGACAGGCACTTGTAAATAGATCTTTATCGGCAATTAGGATTATTAGAAAAGTAAATAATTAGTGTAAGTGAGAAAAATCTTATTAAAGTTATGTAACACCTTAATAATCCCTTAATAAAAATGATGTATTTATCAACTACCAGAAAATACATCATAATATTCATAGAAGACAATGTATTAGCAAAAGCAAAGCTCACATAAAGATTCGAACAGATCTGTAAATGTAATTTCTCGAAAGTTTACTGCACGTTGACAGCTTTTTCAGGATATAAATTTTCTTATTCCATAGAAGCTTCTAACAAAAAACTTTGATAAATTGAAGTGAACGTTTAAGTTCAAAATGAACCTTAGCATTTGAAAAGTTGTAAAAATTAAAGAAATACCCAAAATAAAAATCTGATTTCATATCTCTATAATAATTTTTCTTTTCCTTGATACATAGCTTTGAAGTAGGATGCGTATACGTTTCAAGAAGTGTTAATACAGAACTTGCTTAGCTTGCATCGTTTCGACATACAGTGTGATTCTTGAATAGGCCAACAAAGAAAAAATGGTGAAAGAAACCACATTACAGAATATGTCAAAGATTTTGTGTACATGTTTTAGTTTCCCAGAAAAATGAGAAATTGTCCCCAAAAGAGCAGCAGATGAACGAAATAAATACATAAAGTGTTTTACAGTTTCATGATTGTTACGGCGCGACGTCGAGCGTGAACTTGACTTTTAAACGGAATTGACGTGATCAGCTGAAATACCAAAATACGAAATACAAATCACCTGAAGTAAATTATTCCGTATAAATTGTATAAAATAAGAATAACAACGGCCCCTCTTTGAACACCTGCTTTGACAGGTAAACAAATAAATCACTACAACACGAACACAATACAAAGCTTCGTGTTAAGAATTTCTAGTATTTTTTCTTTAATTTGAAATTGTATTGTAAATAAAGTTTATTGCCACAAGCAACGTGCCCGTCATAAACATTTCGACTTCTTTTTATGGCCCAATATTACGCGTTAACCTTTGCTTGCATTTTAATCTGTTGCTGTTCTTTATGATGTTTGTTCGGTTTAATTTTTGAATAATAATAGGCTTTGTTAATAACAAGTAAATGGTGATGACAACCAGAATTTGAAACATTATAATGAATAAACACATTCGTAATCTGTTTGGTTTATTAATTATTATAATTTTGTTTTGTGTGCGCCGTTCAATTATTAACACAAACTTGTAGAAAGTCTTAACAAAATTCAATACGTGCGTTCGGTGTGTTATTTTTAAAGCGACGGAATTACCTGTTGTAAATTATTATTCGAGACGATGTAAGTACTCGTATTTAACTTTTGTATACCTTTGAAAATGTAATTGATTTTAATTAATTTTATAGCGGTTAATTTAACTTGTACGACGCATTCGTCATCAGCTGTGCAACTGTGTGATACTATTTCACGGTCAAGTTTTATGACAGAACGACTCTGATCTCCTGCTTAACACCATAAACGTTTATTGCACGCTTAAAGATGCAAACTTTTAGTTGTCTTCTTATGCACGGGCATATCGTGCATTTCGGGTAATTTTTTAATTAAATATAAATTGTAATTGTTGATTTTTAACAGTTTTCCCATGATCTGGAAAGTCTCTTCTTTCGTCAGTATTTTTTTGTCGGCCTATTCAATAATCACCCAGTATCATCATATGTTTTACAAATTCGCGAAGTATTTTATGCAAATAAGTTAATACGTGTGGATAATTACATTTTAAAATAATTGTACATCTGGGCTCAGTTAGCGAAAACCAATATCTAATAAAAAGAGTTACCCCAAAGGATTTAATTAACCACCTACATACAAATAAAATTAAAGGCTCTGACATAATATGAGACACATGTATGTACAGTGCACATTGAATACTTTTTGAATATATCACATTCTATGACGATCTCATATTCTCAGAATTAAATATCGGGAAAGTCCAGTACATTTTAACTAAATCGCATCGTGATGATTCAGGAAATTCAAATTATTTTTTAGTAAGTCGTCCTAATTGAAGGTTCGGGTGACGTCGCACAAAATAATATTGAAACACTTTATTCAATAAACATTTTACCAGTTGACAAATTAGAAGTGAGGGGAAATGTAAGCCTAAACATCTGCATGTGACGATGTGACGTTTGAAAAATTGCCGTCCATTTTATGTTTTAAATCAATGTGTTGTTTGTTGATTTTTTTTCTTTAACAATGAACATTGAACGATTTTAATAAGTTGAATTTATTAAAAGTCATTCACATTACCAGCTTGATTGGCGATCAAAGAAATGTCTTGTTAAACAAACATCGATAAATTTCTATGAATTTTTTTAAAGTTTATTTAACTAACTAATGTTTCAGTTAAGTTTATTTAACCAAGGTTTCAAAGATATGATTTGGCAAGAAATAATCTACCGTCTCGTTCAATTAATTTTCCTAGAAAGTTGTAATTTGATTAAAATTAGTTACATCCGGAGGTGTCACGGTGGAATTATCAAGCTAACAAAATTTTGAGGTCGTTTAAAAAATGTTTTATCTTTAAATTTGTGTGGATCACATGTCGACGACTTGCATGTAAATACTAAATTATTTCCTTAACAAAATAACAGCCTGTTCATATTTGCATTGATATTAAGAACTAATAATATTGCGAGCAAATATCAATATTAACTCAGCCGTGCTAAAAGTTTATAACTGTAATTGTCTTCCAGGAGCCGATAATTTTCATGTTTGCGAGAATATTCGCGCAGGTACGAAAAATATTGCAACTGTCTTTTGACTATGATTAATTGAGATGCTGTATTTGCTTAACCGACTCAATATACACACAGGAAGGGAAAACTCTTCGTCTGAATCGTGGAAGCGAGTTTTGCGCCGCCACCTAACAAGACTGGTCCGGCTTCGTTTTTTTTTTGCTCTCTTGCTGTTGTCCTTGTTGTTGTCCTTATTATGATTTTGCACGCCACTTATTATTAAACAAAATTTATATCACATTAGGGTACCACGCACCGCAAGAAGTTAGTCGCATATGGTTTAGAACGTATCACGTTGTTGTAAGTGTATACGTCACGTATTTTGTAACACGTGTTCGATCTAACAGCACAAGTAAATACAGCATCGTTTTGCATGAGTTTTTTTTTTCTCAATTTTTTTGTATTTATTAAAAATAACAGGTTATGTAATTAGAAAAAAACATTCACATTTTTTATTATTTTTTTTAATTTAGATGATAACGTCAGAAAAAAATTTGGATGTTCTTTTCTAGAATAAACTAGTTGGTTATGTATATAAGTAGTACGGTGTTTTGCGCACCTCTGTGTACCTGTAATAATAATTATTACCTATTACTACTAACTACTCTGCAAGAGAAAAGCATTTCAGCAGGAGATCTAATGGTTTTTCTACTTAAAAACTTAATCAGCCTGGTGCTCACAAGCCCAAAAAAAATTCGGGGGGATATAGAGATATACAGGGGTGGCCAATTTCCTCCTAATAAACATTCCTAAATACTGATTTTTGATCCCTCCAAAACTACCACCTCGCACATTGCCAATCACAATCACTTTTTGTTATTACAAGGGAAAGGTGCTTTTCAATTATTTTCTGTTTTATTTTATTTTGTTTTTCTTTCATGTTTGTTGTGGTTTTGTTTTTTTTTTTTATTTTATCGTAAATATGAAAAATATTTACTTAACGTCGAAGTCCATGTTTTTCAAGCTAAAATAAATTTAATCCGATGAGATAGTAAAATCGCCTAATCTAAAACAAACGTTCACGTATCGGTTTCGTTTATTATTACGTTTTGTCGGCATGTGATTATTTTTAGTCGTGCACTCACAATGGAGCGATTAACGTTAACGAAATAGACGGGGGGATTACGACGCTCTGGGTATTTTTGCTTCGAAAACAACGCGATTATTGTCCATAAATTATGTTTATGTAACCACCTAAAATGGTGTCCTAGAATTTCTGAAATTTCCGTTTACCCTAGGGGGAAAGAAAAATCTACAATCGTAAAGGTGCAGATAGACATGCGAGAAAACTTGCGCGAGTTCTGTCCGACACTAATGTCGCTAATGCAAATAGCACGTAAATAGGGTTGTGAGTCGACTCGCTGGAATGTCTGCAAGATCTCGCGCGAGATTCTTTCTTGCAAGTCCAAGTAGGCATAATTGTAGCTTCGCGATTTATTACTTAACTTCCAGTTTGTTTCGATATTTCGGCAACAACAGTTATGCCTATTTAGACTTGCAAGAAAGAATCTCGCGCGAGATCTCGCAGACATTCCTGCGAGTCGACTGGCAACCCTATTTACGTGCTATTTGCATTAGCGACATTAGTGTCGGACAGAACTCGCACAAGTTTTCTCGCATGTCTATCTGCACCTTAATAGAAAAGTATTCCTGAATTGTAAATACAGTTTGAATATCAGAGATCAAAACCATGGCACGCACGTATTTCCATCACAATGAAAATTGTGGGCCTGTTAAATTTGCCAAAAATTAAATTATGAAACGTGATGGTCAGGATACATTTATATTTTGTTAAGAACAACTTATGGTTGGGTGACTTTTTAATATTTAATTAACAATTATCCCATTTGATATTCTGATAAGGATCTAAGTACAATTTTTTTGTATATTGACATAAGTACATACATACTAAAAGCGGAGATGAAATACTAATTAATTTGATGCTTTTACATCTCATGGTCAACATGTAATACAATTTATAAACTGCCAGATATGCAGGGTGAGGCAAAAAGATGGTGTTTAATCACTTTAAATTACAAGGCAGGGATTTGGTTACAGGGTTTCAATTTGGTACCCATCCCTCTCAATGCACTTATGGAGTTTGTCCATAGTTGTTTGTAAGGCCCTCTGGGCCATTTGGGCTGGAATTCCAGCGATGACGTAAGTGATGCGGTGTTTCAGGTCGTTCAAGTTGCGAGGTTTGCTGGCGTAGACCCGATCCTTGACCATGCCCCACAGCCAAAATCGCATGACGCCATGTTTTAATCTACGAAAAAAAATATATATAGTCTCCCATACAATGTTAACATCTTTTTGCCCCACCCTGTACTATATGAATAATTTGCATGAATGTCTTAGCTTCAAAAAGGCTGAATCGTTATATCACTTAAGGTCGTTTTAGACTACACTGTTTCTTTATAAGATTTGGTTCAATTTCTTGAACAATTTAAATCTTATAGTGAATTATATAAGAAATTAAACTGTATCTGAAAAAATAGAATGTGTTCTATCTCCAAACCATATCTGCAGCCCAAAAATTTCTTGTTCCAAATATTTATTATTCAAATTGAGCCAAATGTTGTACAAGAAATGGGCTACTACAAAACAGCCTTTAAGATCCTTATGGCTTTAATCCCTTCAATTATGATTTCGAAAACGATGTTATCCAGAGCATCACAAACAAAAATTAAAATTGGACAAAACTATCGACTGTCAAGTAGTCATTTACCACAGACCGTGGTCATTTACAAGGAATAAACTTTTACCCAACCGGAAGTAAAAGTTCTTGTGGTATTCAGTATAATAAAAACGATGGAATCCAAATCAAAGAATCGGAAAATTCTTCAAACTGAAACATCACATTCAGAAATATTTAAAAGAACTTTTCTCTTCAAAGATTTATACGTTTCCAAGTCTTGTAGATACTACATTGCTTACGTCTAATTAATTTTGAATTGTTTAAATATGGATTGAAACGAATAAAAATTGGAATTGATTGCAAATTTATTCACACACTTACAATTTTGATTTTGCAGTTGTAATACTCAAGATTCTGTAATATGTATTAATGTTTTCTGTGAATATCACCATAGTGACAAAATTATTTAATAACAAAAGCAATAAAAATGAACTTCGGTATGTGGAAAACAATTTCGCTTTTGTGGCCAGAGAAACGAATTCCCCAGTGCTGTTCCATTGAGAGATATATGTATATAGGGTTTTGATTAAAAAAAAAAAAAAAACTTGAGACTGCCAATGGTATAAAATGGAAAAGACCGTCCAGACGGTTTAAAGATACCACTATTAGAAAATTATGGGGGACCTTCGAAAGAAGTTAAGAAAAGAGGCAGAATGAAAATAAAAAATAATTTTATTATAAAAATCCAATTTTCAAAAAGAACACGTTTAGAATGTATCAAACATATCAGATATTAAAATATTTTATTTCAAAATTTGTAAGTTTTATTCGTTTCAAGTCTTAATAAAGAAATGACCCAGAGTTGACAAATTCGATTTCATTTACATTTAAAACATCCGATGGCGAATTGACGATTCAGATTATTTATAATTCAACTATTTGAAATGTTCTACATTCGATAACTTTATAAAACGTTTACTAATACACTTATCAAAAAATAAGATTGGTTTATCAGTTTTAATTAAATTTAATGGCATGAAACTAAAAATGAAATTCCTCTCTAACCTAATTAAAACGCAAAAAGTTAAACCAAGTCAAACAAAGGGGGCTTAAATAGCTAGGAACGCGCGTAATCTAAATGCGGTGCATGTTTAAAAAGATTACCAATTAATTCTGCGGGGGCTTTATCGCATTTTCAGGATTTTCTGCTTAGCGAATCGCAAATAGTTCGTCGTCAAAAGCTAGCGTTACGCAATCACCTTGATTAAATGTGATTTACCTACCTGGGTGTTATATCACGCGATTTTGTAATGGAAACGTGATTTTTAAGGCCGACCCTAGAAAAAAAAACTCGTTACGTAAGTGATTTAATTCAATTTATTTAAAAAGCAGGTTTAACGAGACATCAATAAGAGGCAACGTGAGGTCTGAATTTAATTGGTTGTGATGGATTAAAGACTATAAAAAAATCTTTCCAATATATGTATGTAGATCATCCCTACTTTTTTTTTTCTTTGATATTACTTGCAATTACTTTCCTGTTCATTTAAAGGTTTTGTTGCTTAAAAGTCAAATTAAAATCGGTTGCAAACATGGTCTTCTCTAAATACAAAAGCGCTTCCAAAAAATGCGTCGATTAGTTGAGAGTGTTGGTTTTGGGAGAGACGCGCCATCACGCGGCAGACGATTAAGGACAAACTCGAAAGTCGTTATTTATAGGTGCAATAAATAAATTTAGCCTGAGCAAGTGCTATTACTACAACTTGGGGGCCATGTTTACCTGACCGTTGCGCACCAGAGTGACTCAAGTGCTGATAATTTTTATTGGAACCACCATTCATGTTTGAGTTGATTCACTCGTTCACGTGCACCGTTCTATTAGCTCGGCGATAAGCCAAAATAACTTTAAATTAATTTAACGCCAATATTTACTTATTTCCTTAACAGATTGATTCGTAATGTACACAGTGGTACACAAAATTCAAAGACCCATGAAGTCAAGTTATTCAATTTTTCTTCGAGTTACCCAAACCATTTAGCGTATGAGGATAACCTTTTTTTTTTCTTATTTTGCTTCATTTGTTAACGATAGAAAAACTTTTTCAAATGACGTTAAACCTTTATGAAACAGAAAGTAAAATGACTAAGTAAAAGATCATGGAAAAGTCACCTACCTACTGAAAAGGTCATAACCAACATTACCTTAGAAGAGCCATAAGTAGTTCTTTTAAAATTCAGGAAAAATTTCGACGATGGTGAAGTTAACCTTACCAAAATGTATTGTAAGGTAATTAGTCTTCCTTTCGCAACTCTAGATGAGTCTGAGCTTGTTCTATTTCTCAATTGTATCCAATTTTGTCTAGGAAGTCTTCTTTCCACTGTGCCTCAAGTAATCACGATCGTGTAAATTTCGAACAGATTCTTGGATGACTTTGATGTCTTGTCTTCTTCCATTTCATCAAGGAAATGTACCTGCGACATTCCTCTTGTTTTTTTGGTCGGTCAAAGATGGCCTTCTTTACTGATTTTCCTCATAACGTAACTCAACAGCCTCAGCGTTTCCTGCATTGGTAATATTGGTAATTTTAGCCGTCAATACAGATATCAAACGTTCTGATCTTTATTACCACCGGAAATAAGTCTTGTTATATGTAATTCTTCAGGCCCTATATTAAGCAAATGTCCAAAAATAATATGGTACATAGTATCCCGGTGAATCCTTCTTAATTTTTAGTGAATAAAGTGTCTTCAAAATCTATTTTCTAGATTACAGATGAAAACGTTCCTCATATGCGCATTCCTCCTATTTAAACTTCATTTGTATAGGGTTCAAGTTTAACCATGTAAATACAGTTTTATTTTAGAGGATTACGAATATATTTCCTAAACGTTTAAGCCTAGTCTACAATTGCCCGGGAACGAGAACGGGAACGTTAAAAAAGTTAAATCATTTCATAATCGTACAAGTGTCCACAATGCATCGGTAAATACGGTAACGCTAATAAAGCTCCGCAACGGAAACGTAAAAGTTGATACGTTCCCGTTGCGGAGCTTTATCAGCGTTACGTATTTATCGATGCATTGTATGGACACTTGTACGATTATGAAATGATTTAACTTTTTTAACGTTCCCGTTCTCGTTCTCGTTCCCGGGCAATTGTGGACTAGGCTTTACACGAGAATAGTTGGACTCAATGATGATGATCATGACGAATACATAGGCAACAGCCAACAGGTATACGAGATCTGCCGTTATCAGTAAATCAGAAAGTTACCGTTTAGGATGGGCAAATTTCATTGTCTCTAGTTTGCCTTCTGTTTTATTAATGTCTCGCCAAGGGAATGCTATTTATTATGACATCAAACAGAAGTTCATGATCTACCGCATCGTTCGATTGAGGTTGATTGATTGGATTGCCTTGTATTCTCAGTATGTTTGATACAGCTGGATTAATTTTTTTCCCTTAACCTTCCTCTCAAACCAATCTAGGCGTGATTATTGCAATCTAATTAGGAGTTATCAGTTAGGGGATTAATTTTATTAGTGTATTCTTCTGAAAACATCTTGACTAATGGCCAGTAAGAACCTTGAAGTAACTGTTGACCATTTGTATGATTATTATATTTCGATGTTTTGGAAGCTACACTGCTATTTTCAAGGACAACCATCCTCCTTGTTATTCATTTCTAGTTGCTAGGTCTTCTTAGATGACTCCTAATGATTGGTATCCACGTCTTTTAATCAGAAAGTATCTGAGATACTAGTATGTACTGGATAAAGTGCTGTGTAGAAGAAATTTTGAAACATGCCGATAATAAGAACCTTTAACGAGCTCACTGTTGTAGAGACAAGTGTATTAGATTTTTAATTTGCTGACCACCAACCTCCAACAATAAGTGTCTTTTAGTGTTCGACAAAACCTTAATATCGTCAATGTATCCTAAATATCCGTACATTTGGGTCAATTGCGCTTAAAGCAAAGCCTCTTATAAATCTTTTCTCGTGCAAGATTCAGTCAAAGTTGGTATTACTTAATAATTCAGTGAAATATTTATGTGAAGGTCACTCAATAAAACATAAAATAACAGACCTAATTCACTTTAAATAGATACTTTTTAGTTTTGCTTACTTTATTTTTAATTTTGACATTTAATGAATGTCAGTTTCGAATTCGAAAAACTGGAAATCTGTGGTGTGCGTTCAAAGCGTTCCTCTTTGTTTAACAGGAACTTACTTTTAGCAGAAACGTGCTTTATTAAGCTTTGCTTAACGTATTTATGTTTTTTTTAATAACAAATAATACTCGCTTTTGTAACAGTTTTAAAAATTAACACCATAAGCTTCAATAGCATGCGTTTAACAAGAGGACTTGGGTTTGTTTTCGAAGTACTTGTCTAAATTCAGTTGTTTTTGTTTTATTTGTTTGTGTTCTCTTTTTTTTTTTCTTTTTTAACCCGTCATAATGTTCATAAATAAGCCCTTCCTATAATCCTGTTATACCGGCGTACGGCTTCACAATGTCGTATGTTTTGACGCACTTCAAAGAGAGACACTTTTGGAGTCGTACGCACTTGGGGTAGAGGATAGGATAGGTGATGGGCCTTGTGTCACCAGGCTGAACGTGATGGGTCTGCCCAGATGGCCGATCCGGCCCGAGAGGAGGAACAAGTCACGCTGCTTGGCGAAGAGGGCCTGCGTGCCGGAGGACAGGCCCTCAAGCTCGGGTAACGCTATTTATTATTTACCTACGAGGCAGCTTCGCAACCCCATCTTGATTCTGCGTCCTCGGACTATGCATAATCGACCGATGGCGTGCGGATGGGGTTGAGGAGCTCGCACTGCGAAAAAGAGTGTACCGTGAGTAATAGAAACTTGATTTGGTGTTCTTACAGCACTTATTCTTGATGGCAGATACGGGTTACCGGACCACACTGAGGCAAGCACCTGTCTGTGTTCGTTATCAATAACATTCGGCCGAAAATCGCAATACGCTGGCCTTGCCTTATTAATAATAACACGATTAATCACTACTCTTAATTAACTTGGTTAATATTTTCAAGTACACGAGTACGTACGTATAATTAATTTATAAGAAACTTGTGTGGTACTCTCTCTCTGTCTGCGTGACAAAACTTATTTGAATTTTTTAAGCTCATTAGGACTTACTATAATTACTTACTTAAAATACCCCACTATTGTATCACAATAATTGCAAGAACACTTAGCAAATATAAAGTAAGTTCAGTCTTTTAGTTTATTTAAACTAAAAATAGATCTTGTCTGCAAACCAAGTTTCATTGCTTCATATTATTTCTCTGTTTCATTTATACATATATTTGCAACATCAAATATATGTATGTATGTAATTTCTACTCACTTTAGAGAAAAAATAATTGATGTAAATTTTACAACAAAATTTTTTGACTTAAATCAATGTTATGTACCTAAAAGTCAATTGTGAATATTCTTGACAATTCCGTATTTAAAGGATTCGTTTATTTAAGAAGAAAGTTTTATGTTCATAGACATTTCTTTAGTCAGTTTGCGCCATTTGTCATCCACCGTGACTTTTCACATTTTCATCAGTCATCACAGTCATCAGTTCGTCGTGAACTCTAACTCTTGTTTCAATGCTGTATTATGAACGTGTAGCCAAAAAGAAGGAAGACGTTCATAGTGAGTTTTCAAATCCATGCGTTATTGTTTTGCGCAACGCTGATTCCTTTGGATTTAGACGAGGACAATCAACATGAAGGAACGTGGAGAACCCTATTCCTGATGAAAATTTTCAATTTGTTTAATACCTGTCGCAATTCTGTGCTTCTTGCTACATTTGCTTGCCATGAAAAACAAATCTTGAAGTGGCTTTCCTTTTTTGCACTCAACTCCAATAAATTGTGTTGTGTAGTTCTTCCATAGATACTTCATGACAATTACAGATTTTCTTCCATAGTTTTATTGGTCGTCCCAATATTCGAAAAAGAATCGCATAGGGTGGATTGCATAAAAGATTTAAGCCAGGGTTACATTTAGGCTTAAGCCTATGTCAAAATGTGTCACATTTTAACTTACGCTTAAATTTAATCCTGCCTTAAATATTTTGTGCATACCCATATTTTTAAATTACAACGTGGTCTTTTTCTTTTCAAAAGGTAAAACATAGTTAATACAATTTTGACTTTTCAGCACATATTAGGAAAGGAGTTCGGCGAAATTTCAATGAATTATTCTGGAGCAAAATCGAAACACACGTTGAATTTGTGGTGTTAAGTTTCGTGCGTTTACAAGGGTAAGTCAATGATTACCAACATGTTTCTAAGATTTATTACAATATTAAGGATCTTACAAATCTGTCTACATAGTACCCCTTGTTTTTCATCAAACTTAGTCCGTAGTAGCTCTTTGTGCTCTTAGAAAAGTGTTTTGACATTCTTGTTTTCTTAATCCGTAAAAAAGCGACGTTTTAGTACGTCTTTATGTGGACTAAACTTAGAAGAAACTGAAGAAGCAAAAACAAAATAATGCGATGGAAATTCCTATATTCCATATAATCCTATAATCTCTCAAAAAGTCTCATTGTTTCTTCATTGTCAGTTTTTCTTTTGAATTGAGAGAAACGATGCGATTTCTGAGGATATAAAAGAAAAGAATATGCGTAGAAAATATTATATGCAACAGAAAAAAACACGACATTGGAATAATAAGAAAAAAAATCGAGATTCAGTATTAGGAGCAAATTTAATAAAACACTGAGGCCTGATTTTACAATCGTCGGATAAGCATTATTCTTAGAACAACGTGACGTAGATGTGACGTAGAAATGGAGGACCATTAAAGGATATTCGGCGAACAGTTATTCCGCCCTTATTCCACGATTGTAAAACTGAGTCTGAAAGACCTGAGCTGGGTTGTACAAAAAATTTAAGCCAGAATTAAATTTAAGCCTAACTTAGAATGTGGCCTACCTACAGCATATTGGTTGAGTTGCAGAAGAGTTTAAGCCAGGATTAAATTTAAGTTAGATTGTGACACACCATTATGCTGTATGAAATAATGCGTGTCACATTCTAACTTGGGCTTAAAATTTAATCTTGACTTAAAACTTATGCAACTCAGCCATTGTGTGTCACATTCCAAATTAGGCGCAAATTTAATCCAGGCTTAAATCTCTTATATAACCCAGACCTACAGAATAAAGAAGCGATAAGTAAGTGGATACATCTTTATTTAAATAATCTAATAATGATAGTAAAACCTTGGCGAAAGCACACTCATAAAACTCTTTCACTTTAGAAAGTACAAGCCAAAGTTCTGAAGAAGTTTTGACCAACAAGTGCATAGAATAATACTATTATCACGCAATAATTTACCTATAGTTGAAAAAAAAAATTAACGGTTTTAGATTAATAATCAAAATTAAAAACGGAAAAAATCTAGGCATGTAGATTTTATAAAAGGTAAGTAAACGATATCCTACTTATTAACAGTAAACCGAAGAACAAGAAGATTTCTTGATACATGTGGATATGGAAGCATACTTTAAAATCGCTAGAATTCATTAAAATCAAAAAAGAAGGCGAATTTTGATGAGAACTTTTAGAAATTTGTTGCAAGTCGGTTTCTGTTGCGATGGATTCCGCGAACTTTCTCTGAATAATTGTTTCGACCCTATTTGGACCTCTTCAACAGAGGAACGGAAATTATGTTGAGAAAATTGCAATTGCTAGGATACAAAAAATCAAAAAAGAAAACGAATAGCATGATATAAAAACATAGCAAAGTTGTTAGGAAAAGAGAAAGCATAAAGAGTACCTAAATAAAATTTTCTTCTTGATAACATTTTAAATAAAGGAAGAATTAAGTAATGTCCAGATAAATAGTTGAATTAAAATAATAAATAGTAATAAAAACAATTCTTTATTGAATAACACAGTAGTCACGACAAATAAAAAATTATAGCAAAAAAATTGAATAAAGCTAATGTTAATATTAACACTGACCTTGAGTCAATGGTAAATTTCTGTTTAAAAATTCAATTATGAAATTGTTATTAAGCATTTTATAACAGATGATAAATCGGTTTCTTCTTCAGAACTCTCATGCGGTGCTTTTTTCTGTTGAAACTTCGTTGTGTATGAAAGTAAAACGTGAATATTAAAAAAATAAAATAAAATAAATCAAAATTGTTCCAAATAGAGTCGAAGAAAAACCCCTAAAAATAGGAGAGACAGACGAAGTAACTAATGAGAAAGTGCTAAGAGTAGTAAATCGAAAACGAGAACTAAGACAACAAAAAAAATCAACAAATCATAATATTATAAGAGAATTTCCATCTCAAAGAAATAATCGAACTATGAAGAATTAAATCAAAAAGAAAAGCACTAAAAAGACCCGAACGAAGGACTCGGACCGAGCAGTGGTGATTTCAAAAGGAAAAGTAGAAACAAACATTTTATGTTGTGATGAACTTGAATGCTTTGAAAAGTTAGGAATTCAATGGAAAAATGATATTCTTGTAAGATTTTTGTATTGATTTAATAAATTTTACGAACTTTTCATGCAAAATCAATTATGTACTTATTGACTTACCTTCGTTCTTATTAGGGTGAGTTGGGGTAAGTGTGTAGTTGCCCCCTGTTTTTAAGTAAAGTTAAGCCAAATTATTTGTTAATATCTTACCTGAAAATGTGTTTTATTTTCTGTCAATGAAAAGTTTCCACAGTCTGTACTACTGAGAGACCTTTTTCTGTAAGAAGCAATTCAAAGAAGAAAGAATGCAAATTAATTTGGGGTAAGTGTATAGTAGTCATGGTTTAAAAAAAAAAACTTCAAAAAGAGAAAGTATTTTTCTGATCTTTTGAGACCTCGTCACGTGACACGAGTTTCACTCTACCAAAGAAAGAGATCTGTAGATGCTATCTTTTTTAAATTGCAACACAGTTTACCCCATCTTATAAGTTTTTACCACGTACTTACCCCACTTCACTCTATGTAGTTAGGACATGTGTTTACAAAACTATTCGAAGTCTTGAAGGTAAAATTATTTAAATCAGATATGAACAAATAGAAAATAAAAAATTCACATAATTTCTTTAGAGCCGTTTTAAATACCCAATTTCCTGTCCAAGATTTGGTTCAATACAATTTAAATTGTGCAGTAAATAGTATGATGGGAAAAGAATAAAAGAAGTGAATAGCGGCATAGCTGGCAAGCTGGTAAATAGTATGTATCTAAATTTAAATCAAATTAAAATTAGCTGAAATAATAAAACGTGTTCTATCTCCAAAACCTATTTGCAGCCCAAACATTTCTTGTAAATATTTACAGTAGAAATTGAATCAAATCTTGTTATTAGTTAGTATTTATTTTTCATTATTTACGTTTATGATTATTTTGATCGCGGTCAACACAAAAAAAAATATGAGAAGGCCATCCTTTGCTCATCACTGATTTAAATTGAAAACGGTACATTTTTGGAACTGTTATTTTCAAACGATTCTAATGAATATTTCTCCTTTGAAGATTTTGGGCAAATCTCCTGTTGAAGGAATATCGTTACAGGTGCTGTCATCTAGAGGAAAAACTGAAAAAGCCAGTTCAGGAATATTATTCGATTTAAATTCTTTGACTCGTCTGTAAGGTTTTCGTTTCATGGAAATTCATCATCAGGATGCGTAACTATCTCGTCTAATTTGGTACTTCACGAAATACTGAAACGAATCTGTCTCTCAACAAGTTTCTTTCGTAAATTTCTTTGCTTTTATCGATGCCTGCTGACTATTATAAAGCAAACAAATCGTTTTTTAATGCTAGGTCAAACGAGTTGCGCAAGACGAAAGTTAAGTTATAATTTATGCTGGATGACCTAAGCATGACACAGTGTCTTCAATTTAAATCGATTGTACAACATTGAAAACCTTATAATTTTATTTAAAAACTGACGCGCTAGACTGAAACCCCTTTAACGAAAAAAAAATCGTAATTAATTGCAAACACATTTAAATGAAGATGGTCTAAATTAATCGATTTTGAAATAAAACTATTTAACTACCCCGTTAGGCTCTGCCCTACCTTTTTCCCTTAAAACACGATTTAGAAATTTCTATTTTAATTATCTAATCCTGAATAGGCAGCTATTTAAGTAAAATAATAATACGTCGATGTTAGTTACGTCAGTGTACCAACTAATAAAATGAACAGACAATGCTTGCTTGCGTAATTAAGCACGTGTTTTCCAAAAGAAATCGCCCGATTATGATCTAAATACGATGCAAGTTTCTTGAAACCGGTCAGGTAAAAAAAATCGATTTTGATAATATAATCATGAATTGTGCTTGCAAAACAGGTACCGAATGTACTTTTACTAATTGCATGTGTTTTTTACTTGTGTCGTGCTGTTATGCTATTGTTCGCTTTCTGTTTCTCACATTTTGTCGTTTGTTCTGTTTCGCATTGTTTGGGTCAAGGTAAAGTACATACATACATACATACACGCACATACACAAGTCATGCTAGGTGTCAAGTCCCATACATACTTACATACATAGCTTCGTTCTGCTTTACTTAATTTTTATTTTATTTTTTTGATTTGTAGTCGTTCAGGTGTTACAGTTACTAT
Source organism: Dorcus hopei (assembly GCA_033060865.1). Classification (NCBI taxonomy): domain Eukaryota; kingdom Metazoa; phylum Arthropoda; class Insecta; order Coleoptera; family Lucanidae; genus Dorcus; species Dorcus hopei. The sequence continues at coordinate 27,938,083 of CM065423.1, read as the reverse complement.
GAATAATCTTCTTTAGTGATTGCATTTACATGTGATCGTGGTCGTTGCTAAGCCCGAACGGATTTGATCAAGGCTGATTTTAATTTTTGAAAACTCGGCGAGATTATCGTGATCAATGAGATTAATGCAAAATCATCAATCTTTTTTTTTTAATACGTTTACTTTCCTGCCTATCAAACTTCAAACTCGATCGATAAATTTAACAACAGTTTTCATACAATTGCATTTATTTATCTTTATATTGCCAATGTTCAAACGCTTCCGACTAATTCGGTGATTAATACAAATACACTCATCATCGTCGTCGCAATCAATGAAGTGTATTTCTCATATGTAGTGCTCAAATAGAATTAAAATAGAATTCAAATTCAAGAAAAAAGTATACGCATCTAATCTGATTTGGAGGGAAAAATGGATGAAAACCAAAACAGAAAATAAAATGCAAAGTCTATTGAAAATCAGCTTAAACACTAGAAGTAGAATAGAGAAGAAGGTTACATTAAAAAATTTATAATTAAAAGAAATAATCCCAGCATAAAACAATTATAGTTCTGCTGATCTTGGGATAATGATAACGTAAGCAGCGGATTTTTCATCCAATCACAACCATAAGGTGAAAATTATTTCTCTGGAATCTTGTAGTTTATTTTATATTGTACGTATCCACACTCATTCAACATCTTGTAAACGACTTATTCAAGACAAATTACCTACTTTTGGTGTCAAGAACCTAAAACTTTAAATGCAGTACCATGTCAATGAGAAAATCATTTCAAAATGTCCACAGAGGATTGACAAACCAAATTAATAAACGAACAGCAAATAAAATATACCGCATTTGATAGAACATTGAAAGAAGTTCAGACAGTACTCAGATTTAAAAAAAAAGGAATCCCTTAGCTACATTGACAAAATAAGCAAACAAATACTGAGGTACGGGAGAGAAGAGAAGCAGAGAATAACTTTCTAGGTCCTACTGTTTACAAGAAAGACGAAAAGCAAGTGAATCACATTACATTTGACTCATCTGGACCGCAGAAGTTTCTGAAACTTTGTCTCTCAATAATTTGACTGAGTAGTACTGATGAGAAAAGATGGAGAAGTTGATGTAGAGGGCGCAAAGTAAACTCAATTGGAATTCAAATATTTTGTCTCGACAGTTGATGAGGCTCGATAGAAAAATTTTATGACTTTTTATTTTGACTTTTGCAACTCCTCTTACTTCCTTTAAAACAGACAGAATATGTTTATCATTCTTGCATAAAAAAAAAAAAACTTGATCAAATCTGTTTTCGGTGAAATCATTTAGTTAGCTGTGTAAGTGCAATCGTAAATAATGTGATGGGGTGCGATGGGTTTGCTAATGTGTTGTGTTGTTGAGCAGCACGAGGGGGGCGTAAACCCCACTGAGTCTATGACCAGGGCCCTCATTAGTGACGACTGTATAGCCCGACAAAGCACCCTCGGCCCAGTACAACTGGGGTACGTATCACATATTATAACATACTACGTTCTCTTCATTTCACCACATCGTTAACAGCAAACATTATTCGATTACTGTGTTCATACTTTTTTTTTACTTTTTGTTTTTCGACATGACTAAAAAAAACCTATCGTTTTTTCGTTGTTGTTTTTCTAATTTTTCATTATCGACAGATATTTTCAGTGGTTTGTATTTTAAACGACTTGCTTTTACTTGAACAGTTTTCCGGAAAAATCACACGAACCTGAAGAGTTCTTTCCATGGTCAGTAAAATACATGTTTTTTACTATTATTATTCGAGTATTTTATTTATTATTATTACTTTGGCGACGCTAACGCGCGGGTGAAACTACAATTTAGCCTTCCACAGTAGCCTTCACTTACGATTTTGCTTTAGATTAAATTGTCGTTTTACTCGACACAGTAGTTATTTGTGTGCGATTGCTGCTGTTAATTAATTTTGTTCCGCTTGTTCATTAGTATGTATTCGTAATTTAATAATTTTGCTGTTTTTTTTTTTTTAATGTTGGAGCTTTAGTTTGTAGTACGCTGTTTGCAAAACACTTTTCGTTCTTTCGAGAGACGATATGTGACCAAATTTTTTTCTGTGTTTTTAGTTGGATAGACGACGTTTATTTTAGGTAATGGATTAAGTTTTTTTTTCTCTCTCTTAACTTAATTGATGCGCAAAAAAAGTGCAATTACGACACAGCGTCAGTTCCAGCTCAGTCCTTATCGATTGCATTGAAATCAGTAACTCCACACAGTCAAGTGCTGATAAGAACATCATTTTAGCATGTGCGCGTACGATGCTGAAATTACGTTTGCTTTGCATTCGGCTCAAAAAATTTACAATTGTTTTTTTTTTTGAGATAATAATGTTAGCTTTTGACTTTTATTTTATGGCTATCACGTTTTGTTTTGACCGTATTTTAATTTTTCAAAGAAAAAGATCTGAATTTTTAAGACAGTTATTTTTCTCTCAATAGATTGGTTTCAGTAGTACAATTGGATTTAACCAATATTCAGCAAATTTCACGCAACACAATCCATTTGTTCCAAAATTGTATTTGTGTTTTAGAATCGCTCTATAGATTTATTAGAGAAAGAAAAGCAGAACGTAATGTTTTTTAAAGTGGAAAGAGAGAGGAACTTTTGTTATTCTTCTTCAGAAGTCTTTCAGCAAACTCCGAGAAGTACAAAACTGTTTTGTCTAACAAGAAGTAACGAGTTATGGGAAACAAATGCAATTTCTTTCTAGTTTTCCTAAAGTATCAAAAGGAACAAAAAATCAGTTTATAAAAAAATACTGTTTTCGAGTTTACTTTAAAAAAATCCAAAATACACACAAAGTGCGACAGCTAAAGCGAACCTTCTCAGTAAGTCAGTAAGTGTTAAATATATAAAAAAAATCTTTAATAGGAAAGTTTAAAATAGTCATAGTGTAAATATTTATTTCAATCAGTCGGATTGTACAAATATGTCATGTGGAATTTAGCCTGTGTTAAATTTGAATTTATTAGATAACTTTAGAATCACCTAATCACCTAAAATAGCTTTTAAGTTATTAAAAAAAAAATAATTATAAAAGAATTATAAAATGCAAACCAGTATAAAACGGCTTTACGCTCAATCAATAATAGCAAGACGTCAAGATTAATACTTGACAGAAATACTCATCGTAGCCATTTTATTTGTAGTTTCCAAACAAAAACAAAATTAGGACATCCTGGATTCACTTTTAAATATTAATATTAAGATTTGGATGCATCATGGTTTTGAAGGAGATTGGTACGATGTTATGTAAGTTTTCTGTAAGCGTCATGAATTATGATTGCGCCTCTACCAACCACATGGTTATGTAACTTCATCTGGTCGACGTAACGATTTGGTTAGACTAATGCTACCTTCATTTTGAAAACAGCTGTAGCGTAATTTTTGTGTTTTTAGATGGTTCCATAATTTGTTCCTTTTTAAAATACCACAAGATTCTTGTGATGTCTAAAGCTTGACAGAGAGACGCATTTATTTTCATGCACTGTTCACTGCGGCTGCGACTCATTTACCAGATGTTTACTCTTCTTCGTCATTCGCCTTATACACTGACCGAATGCAGAAAACCCATTTGGAAAGAGTCGACATGAATCCGAATGTGATCTGAGGCAGGATAATTCCATCTCCCACATAAAACGCAGGATGGGATGCCTACCTGATGTCAAGCCCTTTGAAAAGAAACCAAACAAATCGGCTCTGCAGCTACTTTTTGTTTGTTCTTGCACAATACGTGCCCCAAGCTCTGTATGAGTTTGTCGGGGAGGCGTTAGGCCATTTAATTACTAAAATAGCTAATAACCCAAAAGCTAAGAGCTTAGGCTTAAGAAACCTGGAATAAATCTACTTTAATTTATTGTAATATACCGGGTGTCTCATGCCATCTGAGCTATAGGGAATCATTCCAAGATAAAATACGGCAAAAATTCACACAGCTTCTGCTAGTTCTCGAATGTTTGAAATTATGAAGAATTATGCTACAAATGAAAAGATTTTCGAAAGTTTGGCTTTATTTATTACAGCCTTTAAGATTTCATTTAGAGATGCAAGTCGACTAACTTGCATGGGCTTCCGCTCGTTTACCTGGGGTTCGATCCCATTGCGTTCATTTTTTTACTACATTTTTTTTTTAGAATGAATCACCTACACTGTTATTACAGAAATTATGAACAACCTAAAAATAAAGTAAATGATTCAAATTGTAATAATATTTTTAAAAAAAAACGTGATGAGGAATCCGAGTGGTGGAAGCCGGAGGTTACCCTAGCAGGTGCATTGTGAATTTTCATCGTGTTTTGTTTTGGGAACAAGAAAAATCAACAATATTTGAAATCCCATATTAATTTCTTGTTACTCAGATGGCCGGGACACTCGGACACTCCATTTAAAATTAACGACGTTGTAGTACTTCGGGAAAAAGTTATATGGGGTCATGTTCTTGTCAACGTGGGAAACAAAAAAAGTCCATGCAAACTTAGGGCTTAAAATAAATTCTGCAGTCTGTGAATCTTTTGTATTTTTTTTTATATATATTTAACGATAACAAACCTACTGAGGAAACACGCTTGTGTGTGTGTGTATTATTTTTTTCTCTTAGAAAATCTTGGCAAAACGAAAACGAAATTCAGAAATGTTTTGGTTTCAGTTTGTAACTCAAATATAATTTAAAGAAATTATTGGTCAAAAAAGTATTTTAAAAATACATACAAGTTTACATTTATAATAAAACTGTACAGTTTTAGCTGTTTTACATGAGGTCGTGTATATTTTTCAGAAAAAAAGATATATTATCGTTTTTCTGTTAACTTAAATGGAAGGCAAAAATTTGTCCAAAATCGTCTTTCGAGTCTGCACTACATTTTCAGCATCGTGCGCAGCGGCAAAGTCGAAATTTGAATTTTTTTTTAACTAAATTTAACCCAAAATTTGACCGGCTCGCTGCTTTTCCCCGCCAAATCTAAAAAAGATCTACAACTCAAACTTTCACTATAGCTTTGTTGCCGGCGTTATTCTACGAGAGCGCATCCCTGCTTTCGAGCGCATGCTATGGAGAGCCTGCCGAGGAAACGTCTTCCTGCGCCAAGCCGAAATCGAAACGCCTTTGGAAGATCCGTCTTCCGTAAGTTACCGGCATACGCCGCGCGATTTTCTTTTCGAAGCAGTTTCGTTTTTAGGGGGACCAAGTGTACAAGTCCGTCTTCATCATTTTCTTCCAAGGTGACCAGCTCAAGACTAGGGTGAAGAAAATATGTGAGGGATTCAGGGCCACTCTCTATCCGTGTCCTGAAGCGCCCGCTGATCGACGAGAAATGGCCATGGGTGTTATGACTCGAATTGAAGATCTCAATACGGTACGTTTCAGTATGGCGAAACTTCCAAGATTAAACACGACAATAACAATTAACTCAACTGGTTAGGTATTGGGACAAACACAAGATCATCGCCATCGGGTCCTCGTGGCCGCCGCCAAGAACATAAAAAATTGGTTCGTCAAAGTGCGTAAGATCAAAGCGATCTATCACACTTTGAATCTGTTCAATTTGGATGTGACTCAAAAGTGTCTCATCGCAGAATGTTGGGTGCCAGTTTTGGATATGGAGAATATTCAACTTGCCCTTCGGCGAGGAACGGTAAGAACTTGTTAAGAATTAGGGGTTGAATACATATTATGGTATTTACAGGAAAGAAGTGGAAGCTCTGTGCCGCCGATCTTAAACAAAATGGAAACTTGTGAAGACCCACCCACCTATAACAACACCAACAAGTTTACTAACGCCTTTCAAAACCTCATCGACTCATATGGCATTGCTTCGTACCGCGAGATGAACCCTGCACCCTATACCATTATTACTTTTCCGTTCTTATTTTCAGTCATGTTTGGCGACACTGGACACGGATTGATTATGGCTCTTTTCGGGGCGTGGATGGTATTTAAGGAAAAACAGCTCGCCGCAAAGAAATCAGACAGTGAAGTAAGTAATTAGCTAGGCCCGTGATAAAGAATTAAAAAAGAAGTTAACCTGGAAAAACTCTTTCAGATTTGGAATATTTTCTTCGGGGGTCGCTACATAATACTTCTTATGGGTTTGTTTTCGACCTACACAGGCTTGATTTACAACGACATGTTCTCAAAATCGCTGAACATTTTCGGGTCACACTGGTCTGTCAATAACATGACAGAAGAGAGAGTCCTGAACATGACGTCTTTGCACATGTTAAATCCTGCCACGAAGGACTATTATGGAACCCCATATCCTTTCGGGTTGGATCCAGTGTGGCAACTCTCGAAGAACAAAATCATCTTCGCAAACGCTTACAAAATGAAGATCTCTATAATTCTCGGCGTGTTTCACATGCTGTTTGGAGTTGTTTTGAGTTTGTTTAATCATCTGTAAGTTATTTCTTTTAATATGACCTATTTAGGGCCAGTTTCATAATCAAATTTAAAGGAGACTTTAAAATAAAGTCACATTCAGATGTGTAAACAAATGTGTTTTCATATTTGTTTTGACATTTGAAAGTGATTTAAATGTAAAGTCTTCTTTAAATTCGATTATGAAACTGGCCCTTAGTAAATTACAATTGCACTCTTTCAGATACTTTAAAAATACCTTAAATATTATTTGCGATTTCATTCCGCAAATTATCTTCTTGAGTTTCCTCTTCCTTTACATGGTTATGCTCATGTTCATTAAATGGGTTACGTTTTTTCCTACAGATAAACGTAAGTGATTATTACCCACTTAAATTTTTTTGCAAAGTGACTTTCTCGGCTTCAGAATATTTTTTCAACCTCGCTTATCTACGGGTTGGTAAATTTTCCTTGGCCGAGAATTTTTTTATGGACTTGGAATATAAAATATATACTGTATTTCTTTCTAGCCGAATTCATCCAATACAGCCCACACTGCGCGCCTTCCATTCTGATTACGTTCATCAACATGGTTCTATTTAAGTCATCCAAAGTGAATCCACATTGCACTGCTTACATGTTCTCAGGACAGATGCTTTTGCAAAAGGTGCTCGTAATCTGCGCTGTTTTGTGCATTCCTTGGATGTTGTTGGCAAAACCGATTTACATCCTGAGAAGCCAGAAGAAAGGAGCCAACTATGCTGTACGTACAAGTTTCAAGATTAGTTACAGAAAAGGGCGTAATATTGATTTTAATTTCAGGTATCCCATCAGCAAATGCAGGCTGCGACAGAAAATGGTGATGCCGAACAACCAATGCACAACAACACCGCGCAAGCTCCCACTGGTGGTGGAGGCGGTGGACACGGTGGCCATGAAGAAGAAGACATGGGAGAACTCTTCATTCATCAGGGTATACACACCATCGAATACGTTTTGGGATCAGTATCTCACACCGCGTCATATCTGCGTTTGTGGGCTCTGTCATTAGCTCACGCGCGTAAGTAAAAAACCGTTAATATTAGAAATTTTGATTTAACGTCGTTTTGTCTTCTAGAATTATCTGAAGTGCTGTGGAACATGGTTTTGAGCAAGGGATTGATCGTAGAAGACTGGAGGGGCGGAATTGCTTTGTACATCATCTTCAGTTTCTGGGCCTGCTTGACCGTCTCGATTCTGGTGCTCATGGAGGGCCTTTCTGCGTTCTTACATACATTACGTCTGCATTGGTAATAAACGATTTCTGTTAACGTGGAATAACATTTATATTTGATGTATTGCGATACTGAATTTAATTTATTTTTAGGGTCGAGTTTCAGAGCAAATTCTACGCCGGTCTTGGACATAGTTTCCAGCCGTTCTCCTTCGAGTTGATTTTAGATTCGGCGTCACAGACAACCGAAGAATAATTATAACAGACCTAGTAAAATAAAAAGAGTTACTGCAACAGTCCCTAGGATAATTCACATTCTAGATGTAAAAAGCATAGTCGAATTTACTGTCGTACTTAACCGATTTTATTTAAACCTGTAGCCATCTTGTTTTTAATATACTCTTAAGACGTAATCCTTTTTTTATGAGATATTTTATAAAATTGTAATTCCACAGTTATTTCTGTATGTTAACGTGTGTAATCCTGTACTCAATAAATAGCACTTTGAAAATTACTCTTTTTTTTTCTTTCTTTTAATCGCATTGCTTCAAGGAAAACGTTATCATAGAAAAATAATTCAAAACACAATAATAAAAAAATTACAAACAATACAATCAAAATTAATTCGAAGAGAAAAGAAATAGTATTCTGCACCAAATTTAAAGCTTTTATTAACTGCTGAGTTTTAAATAAAAAATTGATTTTTTAGCCCATCGAACGTTGAGTCCGAAATTCAAAATCGTGGGACAACAATTTTAGTTTGAAACTTTAGGTTTACAAATTACTTTATTAAAACAAAACCAAGGACGCTTTCGGAAAGAATTTTATTTTACTAAGGAGAAAGTTAGTTGATATTTCGCGAAACAAAACTCGTGGAAAACTTCGCAACGAAAACAAACACGCAGAATAGGAAGTACCTGAAGGCTGTTCAAGAACTACACCCTCGAGTGCAAGTAGGGCATGTATCGCATCTTTCTCACCTACGATTTCTAACTCACTTCGCATCTCTCTTATCTGCTTCAAGAAGTCTTGTGTTTACATTATTTCCATGACGACGTCGCACTTTTCGCGCTCTAAAAGTGAGTTGTGAACAGTGCGTCCGTTGTCATGGTAATAGCGTAAACACAAGACGTTTTGAAATAGATGAGCGAGATATACAATCGTGTTCAAAAAAGTGTTGTACAGAATTTGTACTGTGTAAACTTGTATGTGCATTCATGAAGTTCAAAAAATTGTTGTACAAGTTTTGTTACATATACAGTTTCTGGCAATAATAATATTATTGAACACAAAAATAGAAAAACCAATTGCCGCTCAAAAGCAAAGATATTTAAAACGTAGTTGTACAACAGCTTTTTGAACACACCTGTACATTCTTCGTTGTCACATATCATCACAGCTCCGTAGTTACCTTACCCTTAGCGTATGTTCATAATAGTTGCGTTCCTTTTACAAATGAACTAAGGTTAGACTAAGTAAGGTGAGTGGCTCACCTCATAAAAAAGTGAATGACAATTTGTCTAAATGAAACAACTGAGGAGAAGAAAACTGAGGAAATCTTACGTCAAAAAAATGTCGAAAAGGAAGCGTGAAACGCGTTTTATTTAATTAAATGAAATAATTTTTGGCAACTACTTCAAGAAGAAACTTTTCAGCGCAAGTATTTTATGTAAAAAATTTATTATTAGTTTCTCCCACTACAGAGGGACGAACACTAATTACTGAGGAAGGGTTTGTGGTTCCTTCTAATCGGTAAGGGGGAAAGCAATTTCCTCACTTCTGCAAAATTGTTGGTTGCAAGTCGGCAGGATCGCAATGGGGCCCCCGAGCATATTCTGTATAGCTATTTCGGCCGTAATTGGGGCCTCATCAGCAGAATAGTAGCTCGAGAACTCCACTGCAACCCCGACGATCAACAAGGAGTTCTCGAGCTACTGTTCTGCTGATGTTCTGCTTCTCTATTAATGAAGTATCCACTAGAATTAACATCAGAAAATGTATCAAAATATGAAATTTTTTAAATGTATCTATTAATAAATACAAAGTACGAGATGATACTAGAATTGATTTATTTATATTAAGTGATAAAATTGGAAAAACTGAAAAACATGTAAACATTTTGGAATATGATGAACACTGCGTTGGAATTAAAAATTTAAGTGCATTATTAAACGGTCAATTTCATAAAAGAGATAAACACATGAATATATGTTTAAAATGTCATGATAAATTTGAAAATAGGCAAAAGTTTGAAGAATATATTGATATATATATACCTACAAAAGGGAAAACTAATATTGAAATGCCTGGAATTAATAACATTAAATCATATAAATCTTATGGAACTGAATTATATCATCCATATACAATTACACTTGACTTTGAGTGTTTATTAAAAAAAATTAAAAAAGAAGTTGGTAAAAAATTTGAATATATTCATGAACATATTCCAAACAGTTTCTGTTTTAATACAATAGACGGAACAAAATTAATAAGAAGTGATAACGTAGAAGAATTAATGAAATTATTTAACAATTCACTGATTGAATTTGGTAAGACATATAATGAGATTAGAAGAATTAATAAAGAAATAATATGGACACCAGAAATAATGAAACAATTTACAGAATCTAATAACTGTTACATTTGTAATAAAACATTTACAAATGATTTAGATAAAGTAAGAGATCATGATCATATTACTGGTGAATTTAGAGGAGCTGCTTGTAATTCATGTAATTTGAATTTAAAACTTCCAAAATTTATACCAATAGAAATTCAAAATTTAAAATATGATTCAATGATATTTCTGACTTGGATTATAAAATTGTCTGAACACTATTCAGATATAAATTTCATTCCAAATTCAAAGGAAGATTATATACAATTTTCAAAAAAAGTGATTGTTGACAAATATAAACAATCTTGTGATATATCCAAATGTACAAAATGTAAAAAGAAATATTATAATGAAATAATTAAAAAATGTAAAAAATGTAGTAGTAATACAAAAATAATTAAGAAAGGTGATATACAAAATGTTGTAATTGAATTTAGATTTATTGATACATTTAGATTTATTAGTACAGCTCTTGATAAAGTAGTTAAAAATTTAGCAGAAGTAAATAATTGCTATTGTGCACATTGTAAATCAAAACAAGAAAAAGATGTGACGTTAAATTAATAAATACATTTGATAAATTTAGCAAACATAAAGAATATGAGACGAGAAGGATAATAGATGAGAATAATGTACTTTTATATAAAAAGAAAACAAAAGTAAAACTAAATAAATGGTGGACTTATTGTCTAAATTGTTAATGTATAAATTTTATTATAACATACGAAAGTCAAAATATAATGATAAAATTAAATTATTAGGAACAGATACTGATTCACTTATTATTTATGTAGAAACTGATGATATTTATAGAGATATACAAGAAAATATACAACATCTTGATACAAATGATTATACAATTGAATGGATGCCTAAAGAAAATAATAAAGTACCTAATAAATAGAATAAATAAATAGAATATCTGTTAAATGAAGAGTTTATATGGAAAAAGATCATGCTAATATAATTAAAGAATCAATTGATTATGCTGGTACATTTTTCTTAATTAATTCATTCACCAGAAGAAGAAAAGATGATATAGAAGATCATGAAGATGATTATAAAAATATTGATGAAATTCCAGTTGGAGGAATTGATATTAGAATTGCAATGAAATATATGTTGGCAAAATGTTCTCAACCAAATATAGTTCATTGTGAGTCATTCAGAACTGATTTTTATTCTCAATCACAAATACTAGTTAATGAACTTTTTGAAAGGATTAAACTTAATGGAATATTTGTATGTAATTCGTATCAGATGGATATGCAAGCAATTGAATTATCTAAAGCAGCCCTCACACGATCAATATGTATTGTCAATATGTCTGTTCCAGCAATAGTTCGTAACTAGTTCGAAACCGTCAAAAGCATGCAGTCATCAAAATTGTACATTTGACGGCGCTGTTAAAATCGGTCATTACTTCGGAGGGCAACTGTTTTTAACGGTTCCGAACTAGTTACGAACTCTTGCTGGAACAGACCTATTATCTGAGTATTGACAATATTATTGAACGTGTGAGTAGAAAGTTTGATCGATTGTCAATACGTAAAATATTGATGGGCTGGTTTGATGAAAACCAAAATATTTGCTAGATTGACAATAAATATTGACCGTCTGAGGGAGAGATTGACAATCTTATTTGAGTTGGTATTGAAATTTTTAACTCGAAGTTCTGAGTGGAAAGGGGCAGAGTTGTATTAAGGTTATGTATGGTTTGTTAAGGCCAGTACACAATGGATTTGCATAAAACATAAGACATAAGCCGTAAGAAACACATAAAGGCCAATACGCAATGGATTTGCATGAAACATAAGACATAAGCAGTAAGAAACACGTTTGCTTTGTTCTCGTTACGGAGCTATTGCGTTACAGCGCACTTTTTTACATATAGGTCGAACTACTGTTACGGCTTATGTCTTATGTTTTATGCAAATCCATTGCGTACGGAGCTTAACCTTTGTTCTCGTTACGGAGCTATTGTGTTACAGCGCACTTCTTTAAATAGGTCGAATTACTGTTACGGCTTATGTCCTATGTCTTACGTTTTATGCAAATCCATTGTGTACTGGCCTTTAGTATGGGTTACTACCTGGAAAGCATCTATTAAGTAAAAATATTGTGTATAACATTTCATTGACTGCCAACGCAAAACTAAATAGATTGTCAAAATAAATATCGATAGTGTGAGGCAATTACAGTTTGTCAATATTTATTGACCGTATTGACAATATTTAATTGACAATATACATTGATCGTGTGAGGGCTGCTTAAGAAAGACAAAACATTAATTCTTAATAAAAAATTACATACTTTGCCAGAAACAATATATTCAACATTAATGGAGCAAGTATTATAAAATAAAACAACATTAGCAATAAATATTAATTTATCATATCCGTATGCTTGTAATCTTTATTATGTTTTTTATAATGAAAAAACTGGATCATTTAATTAATCCAGATCATGAAATAACAGCAAATGGAAAAACATATCCATTCTCAAATAATAACCCTCACCCTTCTAGAACTTCTATTTTTTAACTGATTTCAATGAAATTTGGAAAATAAAAATTAAGCAAAAAGGCGCATTTTCCGACATACCACTGAGCACCGTAGGACTTCCGGTTTCACCGCAAAGTGACGTCAACTTTCTTATTTTAAACGGAACACCCTGTATATTTTTACATATTTGGAATCTGCAGATCATTGTGAGTCCGAATATGTATCATTTGGTAATTTTGGTTTCCATGACAACGAAAAAAAAAACTTTTTTGTTTTCCAATCTAGGAAGCTTTGAATCGCGTATTTTCCTTCTAATACGATCAAGCAATTCGAGAAAATCACTATTTTGATTGTATTTTTATTTTTAACATTTTTACGGCATTTCAAATTTTGATTAGGTCGTAACTCATTTTTTTTAAATGGAACCCCATGTGCTCCTTAGCCTAGTTCGACAGAATCTTTTTTTTCTGAGTACGCTGATACCAAATACTTCATACTTTCTTTGAAAGTCATTTAAAACAGAGCGGGCATAAAACCTCAATAAACCATGTTCTGTTTGTGTAGAGATGTACAAAACAAAGGCGGTGTAAAATTTTTTGTATAATTTAACTCGACGAACTGAGATCTCCTACCAGGATCACATAAGCGTGTAGAGATGTACAAAACAAAGGCGGCGTAAAAATTTTTGTATAATTTAACTCGTCGAACTGAGATCTCCTACGAGGACCACATAAGCGTGTAGAGATGTACAAAACAAACGCGGCGTAAAATTTTTTGTATAATTTAACTCGTCGAACTGAGATCTCCTACCAGGATCACATAAGCGTGTAGAGATGTACAAAACAAAAGCGCCGTAAAAATTTTTGTATAATTTAACTCGTCGAACTGAGATCTCCTACCAGGATCACATAAGCGTGTAGAGATGTACAAAACAAAGGCGGCGTAAAAATTTTTGTATAATTTAACTCGTCGAACTGAGATCTCCTACCAGGATCACATAAGCGTGTAGAGATGTACAAAACAAAAGCACCGTAAAATTTTTTGTATAATTTAACTCGTCGAACTGAGATCTCCTACCAGGATCACATAAGCGTGTAGAGATGTACAAAACAAAGGCGACGTAAAAATTTTGGTATAATTTAACTCGTCGAACTGAGATCTCCTACCAGGATCACATAAGCGTGTAGAGATGTACAAAACAAAAGCGCCGTAAAAATTCTTGTTTAATTTAACTCGTCGAACTGAGATCTCCTACCAGGATCACATAAGCGTGTAGAGATGTACAAAACAAAGGCGGCGTAAAAATTTTGGTATAATTTAACTCGTCGAACTGGGATCTCCTACCAGGATCACATAAGCGTGTAGAGATGTACAAAACAAAGGCGGCGTAAAAATTTTTGTATAATTTAACTCGTCGAACTGAGATCTCCTACCAGGATCACATAAGCGTGTAGAGATGTACAAAACAAAAGCGCCGTAAAAATTCTTGTTTAATTTAACTCGTCGAACTGGGATCTCCTACCAGGATCACATAAGCGTGTAGAGATGTACAAAACAAAGGCGGCGTAAAAATTTTTGTATAATTTAACTCGTCGAACTGAGATCTCCTACGAGGACCACATAAGCGTGTAGAGATGTACAAAACAAACGCGGCGTAAAAATTTTTGTATAATTTAACTCGTCGAACTGAGATCTCCTACCAGGATCACATAAGCGTGTAGAGATGTACAAAACAAACGCGGCGTAAAAATTTTTGTATAATTTAACTCGTCGAACTGAGATCTCCTACCAGGATCACATAAGCGTGTAGAGATGTACAAAACAAAAGCGCCGTAAAACTTCTTGTTTAATTTAACTCGTCGAACTGAGATCTCCTACCAGGATCACATAAGCGTGTAGAAATGTACAAAACAAAGGAGGCGTAAAAATTCTTGTTTGATTTAACTCGTCGAACTAAGATCTCCTACCAGGATCACATAAGCGCGTAGAGATGTACAAAACAAAGGCGGCGTAAAAATTTTTGTATAATTTAACTCGTCGAACTGACATCTCCTACCAGGATCACATAAGCGTGTAGAGATGTACAAAAACAAAAACAAAACAAAAAGTTAAGTTTAATATAAATAAGAAAATTTTAAATATGTATACTGATTGGAAATGAAGTAAATTATTATATAAATTCGATTATAAATAATGGATATGCTGCTGATATAAATAAAAATGTAACAATTTATAAAAATATTATAATCAAAGAAAATTCAAATTATAACCCAGTTGAATATTTTAGTGTTGATTTACCATCTACACCATATGTTTGTGATACATCAAAACCAAATGAAATAATAGATTCTATAAAATTACAAAATTCAAATATTTTGAAAAGAATTTTAGATGATGACATTATTACAGTAGATGAAAATAAAAAATTGATTGAAGAATTAAAATCATATAAATATAATAACTTTAAACCAATAATAAAGGAATTAAAAAATTATACAACAGTATTAGAAAATTATTATAAAACAAATATTAAATTATCAAGAGCATAACTAGAAAAGAAACGAGAGATTAGAGAAGAATTAGAAGGATATGTAAAAGAACTAAAGTATTACAGAATGAGATTGAGTAATTACATTGACAGCAGGTAATATATTAAAAGTAAAATAAAAAATGATAGTTTCAACATATTAATTAATCAAATAATCAATAATCATGTCTAATATTTCTAATATTATAAAAATTAGTAAACCTGTTATAAATAACCATTTAATTTTTTTATTTTCCATATAGAATTGATTAATTTTTAAATCTGCATCATACAATAATTCATTTGTCATCATTTATTAGTGATTGAAAGAGTATTTGACAAACGTCTTTTTGCTCTTTGTCTGTCAACATATCTAATGATTGGTTGTTTATTCAATAAATTATTAATTTTATCTTCATCATAATAATTGACATCTTTTAATTCTTTTTCTAGTACATTAATTTTGTTATCTTTATATTCAATTTCTTCATCCATTTTTCTGCTACAATTTCTAATTCTTTTAAAATTCTATTTTCAGTATAGAATTGTTCTGATGCTTTTGATTTTGAACCCACAGATAATTTATTAAATTCAATGCAATTAGCTTTGATTTTATTTTGTATAATTCTTAATTGGTTTTTATCTGGAATGTCAATCAGTAACATTATTTACTAGATAAAGATTTTACAGACTTATTGAAATTTTCTTCAAAAACTTGATCATCAGCAGTACTTTTATCATCTTTGTATTCTTTTGTGTTTTTTTGCGGACAAATGCGGACGAATGCAACCCAACCACATTGGAATTTATAAGGGAATGAGAACTTGTGGTTGTATCAGTATTTTGATTTAGTTGTGATTTTATTTTTGGATCTTGTTTAATTAATATTAGTGCAAAATCTAAAGTTTTTTGTGATATTTTTTTCTCTTTTACAAATTTTCTTTTCGAAATATTTTCTTTAGACAATCTATTTAAATATTCGGTTGCTAAATTTATTTTATAGTAATTTTTGGCATCATTTATCGCAGTCCATTGATCTTTTGTATTTATTATATTTTTTAATGACTTTGCTATTGATTTATTTATTGATATATTTGAATTACTTGACTTTGGCAAATGTGTATAATATTTAACACTCGCATTACAAATATATATTTAATTATTAATAAATACTAATAATACTAATTATGACTAAAGAAAAAATTATTTGATAATAATGATAAAATAATTGTTTCGTTTCTCCATGATGTTTATGATAAAATAAATTTTGGATTGAGACCATTAATTGAAAGAAAAATGGGCGGTGAATCATTATCTCAAACAAAAAGAATAATAATTATAGGTCCGTCTGGATCTGGTAAATCAACAATTACTCAAGAAATAATATTTGGAATGAAAAGGAAATCAATTACAGAAATAAATTATTTTTTACCTAATGGAAACAAATTAGAAAAAGATATTCAAGTAATTAAAGAATTATGTAAAGAAGCTTTTATTTATTTTAATATATATAGATACGAAAAAGATAGTATTCCAAATGAATTGAGAACACACAGTCTTAATATATTTGATGATGCGCATAAGAAAACTGGTACAACAGATTTAGCAGAAAAATTATTTACAGAAGGAAGACATAGACAGCAACACGTAATATATATCCAACAAACTGGAACATTTATACCAGCTGGAATGAAATCAAGTTATAGGGAAATAATTATTCATAAAAGTATCATGTGACTTGGAAAATTATATTAATATTGGTGATGAAACAATTAATGAATGTCTAAGTAATTATAGTAAAACTGGATTCTATACAATTAATAAAAATGGTATTTGTTTTCCAACAAAATTATGTGATTACAAATCATTCTGAGAATATAAAAATAGATTGAAAGCTGTTGGTAGAAATACTGAAGAGGAATATGAAAATAATATTAGGAATACAAATGTAATTTATAAAGCATATAAAAATGCTGGCGCAGATGATGCAAAGGAAACAGATATTATAATTGATAAAAATTATATTCAACAACTATTCAAGGTATTATAAATGACTGAAGATGCTAACATTCATCACTTCGCTAAGAAATCAAAGATCGATCATAATATGAATAATGCTATCCTAAATCACTTTGTTGACAAATGTAAGAATGATGATGGTAATCAATTATCAAATGTAGATTTGGAAAATATTTTTAAATTAACTGCAAATAATGAAATAAACATAAGTTCTGATAAACTATTATCGTATGGTATAGATAATTTAAATAAATATGATATTTTTAATTTGGATTGCAATACTGGTACACATTGGGTTGCTATGTACGTAGATAATATTAATAAATTAGTGAATTTCTTTGATTCATTTGGCAATTCATTACCAGAAAAATTCCAAAAAGTTATAAAGTAATTCATAATAATTATAAATTTCAAAATTTTAAAGATGTAAATTGTGGCTGGTGGTGTTTATTATTTTTATATGTATGTTATTTAACGTCAGGGACAAAACGTCTATGATCTTGTTTCAAATAATCGAGGATCTTGTATATTTAATAATTTTTTAATTTCTTCTGTAGGGTTAATATTTTCAACTTATTTATTTTTATCAAAACATAATAATGGTATATCGTCATCACAATCTGAATTATCTTTATTAGTTATATTCATGAGAGCTCTAATATTTTTTTCTATTGTATCTTTATCTTTCTGAGATAAAGTTTTCTTCAAAGGAATTGAAGGTTGACCAGGAATTTCTAATGTTAATGCCTTACCCTTTATTTTGTCATCTATTACATCAACAACTTTGTATCATGATTTCCGGTCACGTTTCCATATGACTCGTCTCAATACCGCGTTTATTCAGTGCCTATCAAGTGCTTATGTTCAGTGCTTTATAGTAAAATTGCATACATACATATATTTGTAAAAGATAGTGTTTTACACATACATTTTTTTAATAATGAATAAGAAATACGGCGTGACAATGGAAAAACTAAAAGAGTTGTTCCAGTTTCAAGCAAAATATCGCCGGACAAGGATGTTGATAAATAGCGCTATTTTTAAGGCTGGCGATGCAATCACGCTACTTATCTCTAACGCAAGATTGCATATCACCGATATTTTCAATTAATTACACATGACCTTTTCGCCACCATTCCATTTACAGAAATTGATTCATTTCATTATATCGAAGAAGACTTATTGGTTAAAATTATCTTTCAAGATGAATGTCATCATGATACCTGTGATACTACAGCAATGGATAGTAATCAATTATTTCAAATAGTTAATTTATTGCAACAAGCAAGAGATGCAGAGAATATGGCAGAGAACGTGTAAGCAAAATTAGATAATAGATTAAATTATTTTTTCTTAATTTATTATTCTTTTGTAGTCCGCCAAATCCATTAGAAACTAGCAGTAGTAGTAGCAGCAACCCTTCGGAGAGTGAAGTTTTTTCCGTGCCAGAGGAATAAAAAATTAATATAATTATATAAAAATGTAATTTGTGATTTTAAAATGCCATTTTGTCTTTTTATATTTACCATTATAAGATTGTCATTTTTGTATTTTTTTTAGTAATTCATTTTTAAATAAGCGAATAAAGGAAAAATGCTATGCTTAATTTACTGTTTAATTGTGAGAGAAGAAAGCGATTTAATTTCCTTCAAATAACTAATATCAACTCTTCGTTGCAATGCTTATTTATTATTTTCTGTTGAATATTTTTTATCGAAAGAAAAATTAAATATAGTAAACAACTGACCTGAATAATTAATGTTTGGAGCATTGGAGAATTGAGATCTATTTTATAACTGTCATTGGAATAAAATTATAATTTTTATCAACAATAACTTTTATTGGAAAGAATTTCTCTTTTTTTATCATTTGATAACTAATTATATAATTAAACAAAATATTCATTTTATCTGTATAGTTTTTATTTACTTTATATTTTTTGTTTTTTACGAATACTATGTAGTCAAATGAATTTGTTAGAACGTTTTCAAATTTTGATAAATTTGTAATGAATAATATTTTATTTATTGGTAGTTTAGGTAATGTGTTATATTAATTTATGTACACCATTGGATCATTATTAAGTGATTTAATTTCCTTCAAATAACTTTTGTCAGAATCCATTCCAATTTATTTATATTTAAAATAATTATATAACTACATAATTTATTTTCTATTGTTGAATATTTGTTATCAAAAAATTTGATTATTAATACACACTTATATTTTTAAAATTACTATGTTTTATATTCTCGTTTACGTTACGTTCTATTTTTTATGTTTACGTTCACTTTTAGAATGCTTTCCTAATAGTAATACATAATATATGATAAAAATATAAATATTGGTATAAAATTTAAGTAAGATTAGGAAATGTAGCTATTTATACTTGTTCACAATTTGGTGGCGATTAAATAATATCAATTTTTTACATAATTTTGAGATGTGAACGAAGAGATATGCTAATAATTTTTTATAAGGTTATTGTGCTAAATTAACAGAGAAAAATGAGTGTTTATATTCGTTCACAATTTGGTGGCGATTAAATAAATTCAGTTTTTTTATGTAATTTTAACTTGTGAACGAGCAAAATTGTGATTGTAAATTTATGGATAAAATTTGGTATAAATGTTCTAAAATGGAGCAATTTTTATGCATTTTCAAGGGAATTACTGAGGTTTTACGCAAATTTTTGTACCATTTTATGGACTGTTAAATTGTTAAGCTCTATAAATAGTTTGAACCCCTAAAATAGGAAAAATAAAGCTAAATATGGTGGTTCACAAATTGGCGGCCCAGAACCGGCGTTATATTCGCGTTTTTCATCTCGTCCAGATGTCGCTGTAAATCAGCTGATGATCAGCTGTAAATTGTGCCAATATGGCGGAAAAATGGTCTTAAAAAGCGCGCGAGTTCCATTTGCAGCAATACAGTGTCGTACAGTTGCAATAAAATTAGAAACTTCCACAATGATCGAACAGGCAAATTTCTTGAAGGCATGGCATATGGTTTCAAACGCCGTGTTGTTTTAATGTCAGGATCTGTCAACCAATTTTTATCAAAGCAAGCAAAGTGGTTTGCGAAACGTCAGTGTAAGTAATTAAATAATATAAAATAAAGATTGATGGTACTATCGATAGCAAAAACTATCTACAGTACTAGGACTATCGATATCCGAGACTCTGGTAATATCTCGCTAAATGTGAACTTTGTTAGGAGCTGTTATACCTGTATGCATAGTAGTTAAGCACGTGCTTAAGCCAGCGCTGGGTAGCAATTCGCCTATGCCAATTGCTACTTGATGCATGCATAAGTACTAGAGACGTGTAGTTCGTGAACGACCTAGATTATCGAACCTATTCCCTGTGATGAGCTGAATTTTTATTTATCTCGCGAGTATTTTAGTTCGTTCACTCGGGAACTAACTTCCTACCATACCCGACTTGCGAACACACGGCTAGTCGGGTATGAAAGGAAATTAGTTCACCAGCGTACGAATCTTTGCGCTCTGTTTGAGACTTAAGTCGTCGAACTAGTAGAGCACACGTCCGAATAGCGATTCCGCGAGGCACCACGTAATCGAGATTCGAGGGTGGACGGTTGTAAAAGCTGCAACGGTCTTTAATTCGAAGCAATGGCGCCCATGCGAGCGCAAGTTTCACCTCGCTAAGATTTTCAACCGCCAGGACCTGCACGGTTGCCTATTCAAAGTACCAATTGCATCATTCGACGCACGAACTAAATGAGCTAAATGAACAAGGTTCGTGAACTAGTTCGCAACTGGGAATAAGAACAAAGGAATCAGTTCGTGAAAACGAGCTAACTTTACCACCTCTAATAAGCACGTGCTTATGCCTGAATTCTGACTATGCATATGAGCCTTATTCTTTATAAAAGTACTTAAACATTGCTCGCCCGATAACAAAACCATTACTAGAAATTACTTGATAGTTTTTGCTATTTTGCTAGTCTCCTATCGACAAAATTATCGATAGTGTAATGTTTCTTTTCGGTAATCAAGTTTGTACCAAGAAGTAACGTGTACTTAAGGGGTTACAGGGCGTAGACAGAATTAAGATAGCACAAAATACATAAGGTACATTGCAAATATGCTTACATGACCAATTGTAAAGGCACTTTACTTAGATGACATGAGTTCATGCACTTCGAAAAGGATCTCGTCGAACTGATTTCCGATCGGAAAATCTACCTATTTAAATGAGTTGACTTGACCTACTTTCCACTTGCGTAGGCTGTGCAGGTGTCGATTATTCTTGAAACATCCCGAAGACCAGATAAAGAGATACAGCAGCAACTGTGGGCTAACATGTATGATGAAATCCTCGACTGATTGCAAGTCGGTTTACTTTGTTCAGCATACAAGCGTCCTGACATCAATGTGTATCTTTCTTCGTCTAGAAGCTGAAAATGCATGAATGCGCCGGCTTTTAAAGAAGGAAAACATATACTTTAAATGTATGTCCAACAGAGATAGAATAAAATTATTTCTAGATGTTGTCCCAAACGTATGTCCAAATTTATATACAATCCCTTTATCTAGTTATAAATATCTTTGCCGATGACTCATTTTTCTCTATTTTCCAGCTTCCGTGATTATGTTGATATATGAATATAGGCCAAGGCTTGCTTGCGATGTACAAATGGGCCAGGGACGGATCTTACATGATTCTTTCTTCTGTTACAATAGTTTTTGCTATCAGTAGCACTAACGATATTAAACACTATTGATAGGCCCACCACTACTTGTCGGTCCATTTTCTATCTTAAACGGGCAAAAGTATTGACCTAATCTAACCTAAAAATAAATATGAAACTTACCAAAATAAAAGAAACTGTCTTCACTGAAGTGTTCACTGCACACAAACGTATTTTTTGTAATCGGTTTTCCAATTCTTTTCAAGTATTTTATTTGGCGGAATACATTCCGGCTTTTGCGATTTTCACACTGCGGTACGGAGTACGGAACACATTCTAGTACTTTTATACGCAGCCATAATAGCAAATATAACACTTTTTCACTGGTTTTACTACCTTTTTACCACTTCGCGCTAAAAACGACCAAACACACATGACCATTTGACAAGTTCCACATAATTCCGCCGCGCGGCGACTCTTTCGTTCAATAGACTACTGCCATTCATTTTAAGCCGCGTACAGACTTGAATGTGCATGTGATGAGTCGAGACGAATGCACATGCATATGCGTGTTGACTCGAGTTGTACACCCGATTGGCGTGCGTTGAAAATTTTTCGTATAAATGTATGCATGTTGTCTCAGTGTCTTAACTTATTGAAAAGCTGTTACAAATTTATGTAGTATACCTACTTACCTTTCCAGTTCCAATCGTCTTCCTGCCTTTGCTTTTTTGGACACGAAAAGATCCCAGCAAACTTGTCATTTTTTGCTTAACGCCATTTACATCTCTATTAATTTTTTCTACTATCTCGTTCCAAGCGTCTATTTTTTTTGTTTTGTTTTAATGGAAAGGATGCTTGGCCTCCCACAAAACTGGATATTGTTCATAGTAATCAATTAATTGAAGGCAGTCGTCATTTGACCATTCCATCGTAGCAACAATAAACCTTTATTAACAAATAAACAACCGGCAGGTCCTAAAACTCTATTCAGACTGCAGAACATGTAGTCATATCATGACATACATGGATTGTGCGTGTTCAAACACGCCCAAACTGAGCGCGCATGCATAATATATTTCCTTTGAGCGGTGCCAGAAGACCGACACGCTCTGGCTCACATCATGTACGTTCGCAGGGTCTCGCAAGACGCTAAGCATGTGTTGAGTCGTTGCGAATATACAGTCCACACCGACGCATGCATGCGTATGCGTCTCGGCTCAACGCATGCACATTCAAGTCTGTACGCGGCTTTAGATCTGCAAATGCACACGAATTATTAGATAAGATTGAAGAAATTGGAAATGAACTTTCCCCTGCTATATCCGTTCTTGTATTTATTCAATGCCTGAGCGTTTATAAAGTGTTTTGAGAAATAGCTGCTGTGACGCATTAGACATTAATTTGTTAAATATATTTATGTATGTTATTTTATGGTAAATGAATTCTCAGTTTAGTTTACTATTGCCACAATCTATTGCTTTCTTGTTGACTCCTAAAAGTGAAAGTGAAATTATGCATTGTGTCATTTTACATGATTTAATTGTCAGCGTTTATGTCAATCTGACAGAGATCGATTTACACTAATCTAATATTTGCAAAATACAATGTGATCGAAAATGATTGAGCGTCCTTCAAAAATATGTACTAATTTCGATATGAAAAACTCGTAGAAAACTCAATTTATAAACAAACCGTACACAACGTACGTATCTATTGATTGTCACCTGACCTTGAGTATTCAAAAACGCGAAAATTCTCTAGGCCGAAGGTAGTTTTGATCACCTTTGGGTATTTATTTTCTCAAGGACGCTCAATCATTTTCGATCGCATTGTATAACCTAAACGCCTAAAGACTTGTATGCTTTTTTTTATTCCGCAACTGTACATGAATTTTGATAGAACTCAAAATGTGACAAATGTAAAATTCTGACACTTTGAGCGTTTTCTTTTCACAAGGCGGAGCTACTCGGTGCATCAACGCGTTACTTTCTTTTCATTTGGGTTTAGTAAGGTTACTGAATCGAGAAGGTAGCGCCAACTTTCTATCTCTTTTAATTTGAGGTTAATCAAATTCATTCATAAACTCCTTAGCAACAGTAACTTGCTTTGTATCTATCCTTTTTCTTCTTTAGCGTTTCATCGCGTCCTTTTTAATTTGGGGGACGAAGCCGCGGAAATGAATGGCGGTACCTTCTAAGTACAGTAACCTTAGGGCTTCGAACACTGGAGCGCGAATAGCGGATACTCCCCGCACCCCTCATGGACCTGCTTAATGGTAGGTGCACGAAGCTTCAAAATATTGTTTGAGGTTATGTGACATGTCAAAGATTGGTCGCGTTCAGGTAGAAAATTATTTGCAGCGTTGCAGCCCAGCGTAAAGTTGTAGCGCTTTAAATTACCTGAACTAGTTTTCAGTTGTCAAGGTTATGAACTCATTACGCTGCAATGCAGCGCTGAAATGTAGTGTATGCAGACTACGCTTGATTAATGGCGACCGCTTGAAGAGAGCGCTGCAAGCAATGACGTCACATGCACCTCGTTCAGGTTTACGCTTTATTAAAGCACTGCAGCGCTGCGGTTACCTGAACGCGGCCATTGTTTACGTTGTTTGTAAGTTTGAATTTTTCGCCGGTAAAGTATATATGATTGCTGAAGGTGTTACTAACTGTACACAATTAAATTTAACCGATCCTGAAAGAGTGAAAGTCAAAGAACATGTAAAATAGAGTAGTGTCGGCCATAAACGCCGCCATTTGGTAGTCAAGCTACTCAAGCTCCTATTTACTGTTCTTGGTGTGTTCTTTTCGGAACAGCTCGGAGCTGCACCGCGTTTCGAGTCCGAAGGGCTTGATGCTCATGAAAAGAAAACAGCCTTTAACGTCAGTCCCATCGACTATATTGCTTCTTATACTCTACGATGGCATGAAGAAAGTAAAATAATAGCATTAAAACAAATAATTACTTGTGACTTTGTAATACTAAGTCAAAATGCTCAAAATCATCAATGTTTTTTGGCGTCAGTTTTCAAAAATATAACCATCAAAAATGGAACATATTCACTTGGAGGTACCAACCTATGGTACCAACAAAAATGTTCCCCTACTCTGGGTGAGTTCGCGTTTACGCTCGCCGAGCGCTCTGATCAGAAGTGTGAAGGAGAGCGACTGCGTTTCACTACATGTAAGAGTGAGAAAAAGTAACGCTCCGATCGATCTGAGCGTAAACGGGAACTCACCCTTTGAGTCCAAAAAGATCGTGAATGGATTATAGGTACCACATTCTCGCTAGACTTTCACGGCATATTGCGATGGTAAATAGATAATGAATGGATTATACTATGACATCAAAAATTATTTTGGTCAAGGGTAGTCATGGATTTTAAGCAGTGCTTGGCGGAGCACGCCTGAACTGCATTTTTGCGCAGGCCAGATAGAACTCGCTTTTCATTTAGAAGGCCATGGGATTGACAAATTGAAGCCAGTTCGCTACATAATAAGTCATCCCATACAAGACGGCCATGCCTGCTGTCAACTAAATTTTTATTAATTCTAGAGATAAAATAATAATAATGAAGTTAGAACTACAACACATTCGGTGACATTTGCATGTTATTATTTGAAAACGATAATCTAAGCCAGCGATGCTTACGAGACGTTACAGTTTGAAATTTATCCCCTTCCATTTAGTAAGAGGAAGACGAAACTCATCGTGGTGACGCAACGGTACAAGTCCAGTCAGTGAAAACAACAATGACATAAAGAAATATAGATGACTGAAATGCGATTAATTAATGCATTTCCATTTTATTCTCATCGCAGACTTATAAATCTCGGCGCTCTATCCTTTCTTAATTTGATAAGACAATCACTCACCTCGACTTTATATCACCGCGTCTGTCTATCGAGCATTTAAATGAAATCGCGCAACCTATCAAAGGAGGGGATGACGCTTCTCAAGCGCTTGAGTGCAACGCTGATCTAAGCTAAGACGGTTGCTTTCCACTTCATGACTGCCCTTGACCAAAATAATTTTTGATGTCTCGGTACATAATGTAAATATTAATAAGTGCTATTGAGTTGTTTTTAAATCGAACATAGGCTGAAAAATACGTGGTAACAATGGATATGGTTAACTTTAATTGTCATCATTTTTCTTTCACACATTTGACAATGCAATTTGACATTTATTCAACGAATGAAAGAATACAAATCTACAACTGGTATCGAGCAGGGTCCAGCTTAGGCAATTAACAGTTTTCATGACCATTTGGGATACATTCTCAAACTTCAAGAAAACTGACTAATTATTATTTTTATCTATTGCGAAAAAAGAGCTTCAGAGCTAGATAATTACGAATGATATCCATAGTAGTGAAGTCCACATATGTAAATATTAAACCTACATATGTTCGATTTTAAAAAGTTTACCTTCAATAATGTAGCAAGGCTGCATATTGTAGTGATAAGGTTACACTTATAAAATTTGTTTTTCTGTTCTAATGCTTTTGAATTTTGAGGCTTGATTGAGGATCGTGGTTTTTTTTAGTTAAGAAAGTCTTTTATTAAAAATTTTTATGTGAATTAGTGTTCTGTAATTCCTAATAAGTTTTATAAATCGTTTACGATTGTCACGAATCGTCTTTGAATACATCCGTTTAATTAATTTAAATATCGCTATAAATTTTTGTCAATAAGTTTAAATGCCTCGCTTACGAATCGTCTACGAAAGTATTCGTTAATTGATTGAAATTTATTTGTTACGTGTTGACAGTATGAAAATTTTCTATCAATTATCAGGTTCCTTTTAGACTTTCTTTAATTACTTACCGTGACATTTATCCTTTAGAATCCTCTATTTTCTTCTTTTCTTGAAGATAAATAAAGATTTTAAACAATTTAAATGTTTATCTACGACTAAAATATAATGGAAGTATTATATGTGTGGTTTGTGAACAATAATGCCATGCAATATTCTATTAGGGAATAACAGGTCTTTTCGCGGAGACGTTTCGAACTAGTTCGGAACCTTAAAATCCATGCACCCATGAAAGTTATACACTTGAAAGCGTGTTAAAATCGTTCATTATTTCGATGGGCATTTGATTTTAACCGTTCCGAACTAGTTCGGAACGTTTCCGCGAAAAGACCTAATAACGAGGGATTAATAGTCTTTATTCCCTCTTGCTCACCAATTACAAAATTTCTCTAATCAAATAATACCATGGCAACAAAATACACAAACTCAAAACTGTCATTGTTAAACGCGTAGTGTTTGTGAATTTGTACTGTTCATTAAAAATCTCTTAGTCGTAGATAAAGTAGAGTATACTACTCGCAATAATGGCTATTATTCCCTCGGAGTGTTACTCCCTCGCGCTGCGTGCTCGGTTCGTAAATACTTTTCCTCGGGAATAATAGCTATCATTATTGACTCGTGGTATAATCTACTATTATTTTTAAAATAAATTGAAGAGTAGAAATGTCAAAAATTAATTAAACGTCAAAATTATTTTGTAAAATTAGAAAAACGATAATAAACGAGAACAGAAAGAAATGAAATATGATATTGAATTGAAGTGAATTGAAGTTTTAAACTAGAAGTTAAATTGAAATTAAGTTTTTATGGAGCAGTGAAAGTTTTAGATGTTTTATGTTCAGATTCTAGAGAGTGAATAAATTGGGCTACCTCTCAACCTCTTGTCTTCCCAGTGCTGCTCGTTGGTTAGAATAATAGGTCTGTTTGTTAGGTATCCTGAACTGGTGTACACTAATGCACACTTTCTCGCAAAATACGCTTTAATGTAACCTGAAATGTTTGTGTCTTATATCAGTATGGATGTGTATGATTCGAATTGACACATTACCAAAGAATTCAGGTTTCATTAAAGCATATTTCGTAAAAAAAAGTGTACGCTAGTGTACACCGGTGCAGGATAACAAGCAGACCTATAGTGTCGGCAATGTTATCTTTGGATGTTATTTTGCCGCATTTTCTGTTTGCCTCCGATCTGGCATTTTCCTATCTCCCGCAGTCAAAGATCGTGCCAGCAGATGTCGCTATCCAATTTACCTATATTCTTCAGGCAACTAGCGAAAACGCCATGTCCAGATCATGCTCCACGAGCCAGTTGTTAATTCTTTCCACGGCATATCGGGTTTTTTCTTCCAGTAGTGTCGTAGTCTTGGCAGTTATAAGTACTGCTAGATCGTCCGCGTAGGCAATTGTGTTGACTCTGCGACCCAGTTCCAGACGCAATATGCCGTCATATAGCACGTCATATAGGACATTCCACAGGGTTGGTCCAAGGACTGAGCCCTGCGGGACGCCACAAGTCACTGTCATCTCTTCGCCATTAGGCTTAATGATGACCCGATTTTCCAGGTATGATTGCAGCAGTTTAGTTAGGGGGCTGCTGATGTTTGCTTTCTGGAGTGCCATGATGATTTTCTGCCAGGAGGCTGAATTGAAGGCGTTTTCAATGTCTAACGCGAGCATTAGACAGAAGTGCCTATTTTTATGGGCGAACCCCCTCGCGATGTCGCTTACCTTGGCTAGCGCATCCGTGGTGAACCTGCCTGCCCTAAATCCATACTGTTGGTCATATATGATGTTCAGCTTATCCAACTCTTCCGTCAGCCGGTGCTTCACCAGCGTTTCCAGGAGCTTGGCAGTCACGTCCAGGAGGCAGATGGGTCGGTATGTTCTAATATCGGACTCCGCCTTCTTGGATTTTTCGACAAGTACTAGCCTTGCCTTTTTCCAAATTTTTGGAAATTTGACTTTCGTCGTGCAGTCATTCATTACCTGAAGAAACTGCTGCTTGTTTTCCCCTGCCGCTGCTTTTACGACTTCCGGAGGGATGTTGTCCGGTCCTGGGGATTTCTTGCACTTTATCTTAAGGATGGTGTCATCAAACTCTTCCATCGCGATTGGCCTGACATTTTCGTCCGCGGCTTCGATGTTCGGCCATCTTATTCTTTCTTTGCTGGGGAATAGTTTCCGAATCTGGATTGTTAATTCGTCGTCACTAATTGAAACAGGAGGTCTCAGCCTTAGTTTCTTCGTGACAATCTGGTACCCTTTTCCCCAAGGGTCGCTGTTCAGGTCATTGCATAATTCAGTCCACATTTCAGCCTTTTGTTTTTTTATGGCACGTGTCAGATCATTCTTGGCATCCTTGTATTCTTGCGTTTTGCAAATGACATTTGAAATAATGAACCAAACAAAGACATTTTTTTTTCCATAGGTCATTTGATTAGAAAGGATATTGATCACGCGTTATTATTCTCCATGTGAACCATTTATATGGCAACATGTTGAATTTTTTAGAATCAACTTTTAATTTTGTCTCTTTTTATAAAACTTCAAATATAATCTTGACGTTAATCAATGTCATCTTAAAATGTCGTGTAAATTTGTTACAATACAATATTTCCTTAAGATATTCGCAATTTGTAAGTATATCAATTCATTTTATACACAATTATTTATAACGCGTGATCAATATCTTTTCTAATCAAGTGACCTAAGGAAAAAAATTATGTCCTTGTTTGGTTTATTATTTCAAATGTCATTTGAATCATTTTTATTGCATTCCTATCGTTTTGTATAGGAATGCAATATAAATATGTAATTCAAGTGGCATTTGAAGTGGCAATGAATTAATCAAAGACACATTATTTTATTTCCATACGTCACTTGATTAGAAAAGATATTGATCACCTGTTACAATATAACATTTACATAAAGGTATATCAAAAAATTTAACCCCTGAATAAATTTTGACAAACCCGTACTAAATTTTATAATTTCAGGTGTTCCTTCACGAGCTGCTTGCAGTCCACCTCGCCGTCTCTTGCTCCCGCCATCCTGCCCCGATGACCCGAACAATCCTGCATCCCAAGACACACGAGTCCTTCTCTCCTGTTGCCCGTTGCTTGAATTGAATCAAAACTTCCCCATCTTGATTTATTTAATAGAATTTACTTTGATATACTTTTTAGTAAGTTTTATATGTATACTTATTTGCTCTCTCTTAACTTAATGATAATATTTATTTCAGATAATTTATATTTTGACGTATAAAACTTGTAGGTGTATTTACATGTAGATGGATAAATGGATAATGTATTTACTGTTCTTTCTTCATGGTTCTTTATATGCAGGAAACCACTGGTAATTTAGTTAATATCACTGCAATATGTTCTACGCTAAAAAATTCTCAGTGTATTTTGGTTTTCATTTTATTCATTTCTAGCGCTACCCATGAAAACTACGAACGTTCCGCTTAAGGAACTCGTTTTCTTCCGCGAACTGGAGCATTCAAAACATTATCGGGTCTTGTAAAGTGGATAGGCTTACATCATAATGAACCGATCAAATTTCAATTTTTTTGTCCCGCGCGAAGCTTCTAATTGGCAAATGGCCACTTGCAGAAGAAGCAGAATTTTTTTAACTTGCCGATTTAAGGTTTCTCAGAATGGTGCCCCGTCGCGATAAGAATTGTTTGTGTAAAAAACAAGACCTACATCGTCGGAAGGCGCGGTTTGAATTTATTTATTTTCTTTCCAACCTGAACTGAGATATTGGTCCCGCTGTCTACGCTACGTAGATACAACCGGCAACGCTGCCGCAATGTAGTTCCTGCTAGTGACAAATTTATGGGTCTCAGCTTAATTGATAAAAAAAAGTCATTCAACTTCGTAACGTTATAACAAAGTAAAGAAATTATGAGTGGGACACGTAACCTTTACGTCTGCACAGAACCAATACCTGATACAAATTAAAGCAAATGCGAGACTTAGGGTTGCGATGGCAAGAATTTTAATAAATGATGTTTATTAACATAATTATAAAGAGCTGTGAATGAATGAGCTCTGCATCCAGAGATTGTGACTCAGACCTTGCACGGGATGTCATGCGCGAATTTAATATTTTCATGAGAGTTGCGCTGCTGGTAATCCTTATGCTGTGGTCTGGATTTGGCCTTAGCGGCGATTCGCAATCTGTATATTCCCTACGATTGCAATTAAACCACAAATCAAATAGCAATGATCCTTAATTATTTTATTTGGAACAAAATTTTTATGTTAATAAAATGAAACATAATACGCATTGAGAAATAACATAAATCTAAACCATACAAATATTTGAATTCTTTTTTTTTTTTTAGCCACATGTACTAAACCTATAACATTCAAAATCGCCTATGTACACACGTATAAACTTACAATTACAAAGAGCGCGGATGTTGCAAGCCAGAACAGTAACGCGTATTTATAACGTTCATTACAAAATAAATAAATTATAATATGCACATCAGTCTTTAACAGAAGTGTTCGCTTGCCGGAGTGGGTAACTATAACTTGGATGTCTCAACTACTAAACTGGCCGACTTGATCGGCGTGATCTTGTTAGTGGTGGCTAAAGCTTGAATGGGCAGAGATTGAATGTCCAGCGCTTCATTCGAGACTTCGATAATAACTTTATCGTCGAAACTCTTGGTGATGCTCTTACTATCGTTGAGGGTCGAGTGGAAAAATTGACTTCTGAGCGCCGCGGCGGTCGAGATGTATTTTCGGGGTTTTTCAGTTTCGGAAACCGGGGTCCCTATATCCACATACACGCTGTCGTTGCTGAGACTATCGGACACCTTATCAGCACGTGATAAAGGAGGTGCCTTGCTGCATCTCGCTCTGAAGCTGCAACTACTACCGATGCTCGCTTTCTCGACACTATTCGATTCATACAAATGTGAAGCGATATAGCTAACGTTATCGTCGAAACGAACTCTTTCCGATCCACAGTCTTCTCCAGTCATCACACAGCTACACGAATCACTACCATTTGCCTAAATAAAAAAGAAAGGACAACACATTACACAAAAGCAGTTTCTGCGAGTCTGCATTTTATATACAAAGTGCAGGCGTACAACTTTTAAAGTATGTATTATTGAATTCATTTATTTCTTCTTAATTTTTTTCCAAAGGTTAAGCTCCGAAAATGTATACCTTATAATTGAGCATAGAACCAGCTAAAGCCCTAACTGATGCGCCTCCATCATCAATGCTGGCGTTTACAGACTTATCGGACAGGCTACTTATACTAAATCGTTGAGCTGACACCAAATCCGCTTGCACTTCCAATTTCATAGCCGTGGTACCAACTCCCACACTCCCGGCCAGCGCGACGGTGCTCGCAGACTCCCTGTCTGCATCTCTCATTAAGTGGCTTCCGCTGGCCAAACTTGCTTCACCGATGGATGGGTTGGCAACACGTGCACTAACAGCATCGATCGAAGCATTATCGGTATTCCTCGGGGACACCATATCACTTTCATCCAGGACTGTGGGGCCGCCGCAACCGCCGGAGCGACACAGTGATACAGGAACCACCCCGTATACGTAGAATAATAGAATCGGGACGCCTATGCCAACGGCTAATCCGGCTAGGATAGGCGAGATCAAAGCCTGAAACAAAATTAAAATTTACTAATTCATGCACAAACCGCCACGCCGCCGCGTCGTCACCGGTTGTAAATTAAATTTAAAAATTCATAATCAATACCATCTACACTATTAATTTATTTTGCTATTATTTAAAATTTTGGAAAGACCACCTTGGAAAACAGCGCAATTTTTATATAAAATGTAATTATTTTACTCCTATTAAATATCTAAAATCTGAACTATAAAATCTAAACTTTAAAAGATAATGTTCAAAAATGCTAAACGATTTCTTTATTTTTTTATGAATTGAATTAAATGTAATTTAAACAAAAGAATACCGACAAGTACAAATAGGCTTAATTAATTATTAACGTATTTATAGAGCATTTATAGAAATGTCAAGATGTGTACAAGAAGTTCACGGTTTCATTCCTATGTAAAAGCTTCCGCAAAAAAAAGTAATACGGAAATTTAAATTTGCTGTAAAGTTTAACGAACAGAACCCCGTTCAGACGGAGGTCATCGACATGCACGTGACACGGCGGCGACCCCAAGTTGCGATTGTGTTTTTGAAACACCACCCGACCCTACAAAACATGTAGATTAGATTGAAGCCAATTCTGCTTGCAAAATTTTTAATTAAAACACACAATATTGTTAGTGTCACTTCTGATTAATAAAGTAGTGTTTCTTTTTTTAATTCTTATCTGAAACTGTTCACGTATTCAAGTTAAATTTAATCTTCAATTACTTGCCACAGTAATATATAATTATTTATGAAACCAAACTTTACATAGGGAAAAAAGGCGCAGAACTGTACATATTAAGTAAATTTTTAATTAATTATAAATTGTTAGAATTTTTTTATACATTTTTTCTTTGTTCTGGGAAATCTCTTCTTTCGTTAGTATTTTTTGGTCGGTCTATGCAAGAATCAGCCTGTGAATGTTGAAACTTGGCATCGAAAATTTCGAAATTTCAAAAAGCCTTCTATAAATTTCAAGAATATTTGAAATTTATGAAACTCTCTGAAGTTTCAAAAACTTTTAAAAATTTCTGAAACTCATAAATTTCACAAATATTTCAAATTTTCCTCCTTTTTTGTTGACGAATATCGCGGTTGTCGACGCTGTCATATTTGGTTCAGGGTATCCACAGATTCTGTTTTCAGTACCGTTGGTTCAGTATCTACAGTAGAAAGTATCGACGGTAGAATCTGACACTGATGTTGATGTTACTGATGGCAAAGAAAGCAATAGAGCAAGAAGAAGGATGAAGATGTGAAGAAACAAATGTTTATAAAATTTGTCTTTTTAATTAAAAATTAAATTTTATCTGATTTTTGTATTTAGTATTTATTTATTATTAATAAATGTTAGAAATCAAACTTTAATTTTTTAGAAATTTATTACAAGAGTTCTATCACAACATGATCTTAAAAGAATTGTATTTTACGATAGCGATCATCTCTATTAGTGATTATTTTTATTTTTTGTATACATAGTGTGGATAAAAAGTCTGGAACACCCTAGATCAGCGATTCTCAACCTTTTTAGCTCCGCGACCCTCCAAATAGTAATATAAATAAAATTAATATTTCGCGACCCCCCTAATGGTAAATATAAATAAAATTAATATTTCGCAACCCCCCTCTTATAATTTTATGTCACTGCGATTATAGCGACGGGTATGAACAAACATGTATGACATTATAAAATGATTTCTTTATTGTTTAGGCTATTTTCGCGACCTCCCTTTAATATCACCGCGACTCCCAGGTTGAGACACGATGCCCTAGATGTTTCCTAACATATTTTCTTTTTGAAAAGACGCTCAGACATGTCGATTATTACTATAAATGTGCTATATTTTGGAGTGGTTCATTTATTTGTAATTTTCTGAAATGTAACCCCCATTCTTTATTACGAATTCTAAAAGAGCATATTTTCTTTTCATTCTCGCGTTTAATTTTCTTGCGTGGATAAAATGCTATCTAAAACACTTATACAATAAAATACTTATAAACATTTTATAGCGTGACATAAGGTATTTTTTGAATTAAACGCAAATTAGAAATTCAAAAGAAAATGGTATCTACCTATTCTAAGAAATTAATTTTAAATGAAACAAATTACAAAATTGTTTCCCATATACCATTAGACAGCGATCTAGCTGTGAAACGAATGCATTTTGGACATTGTTAATTCTTTCTGGTCCAATATTTTGTTAGCCACAGTGCACTTGCATCGCATTTATTTTTAATAATCGTATCTTTCAAGACGCAGCGAAAAATTTCTCATTTTTCGTGATAAGGAGTGTTGATGTGATAAAATGCATTCTCAGTGTTTCTCATCAATTTGGTTCGGTTTAGAAATAATTTCTTTTTTATGTAGATACACATACGTAAAAAATATGCCCTTTTAGAATTTGTAATAAAAAAATGAGGGTTTCCATTAAAAAAAAATTGAAATTATTTTTGTACCTCAAAGGTACGCCACTGTACAAATAAATGAATTGACAATAAATGACATTTATGAACGTTTCACTAGAATTTATGAAAATATGAAACTTTCGAAAATTTTAAAAATTTCCGAAATTTGTGATAAAATGAAAGATTTCCTGAAAAATTTCATGATGAGATTTTTCAACATTTGTAAATTTCACGAAATTTTACATCACTAATCGAAAAAGCATTATAAAACCTGAAATGTGATAACAGTATCACAGAACTTAACGTACTATTGTCGTCGTTCCGTGTTTTTATAATACTTTTTCCGATAACTTTTAATTATTGAAATATGTATGTGCATGTAGGGTGTTTCTTAAATAGACCGTGAAGAAAAACAGAAGAGACTTCCCAAAACAAAGGCAAATGTCAGAAGAAGTCAAACATCGGCGATAAACCGAATAAACGACATAAAGAAAAGCGACTAATTATAATACATGGGAAGGGTAATATTGGGCCATAAAAAGAAGCCGAATTGTTTATGACGAAACGCGTTGCTTGTGGGAATAAACTCTATCTACAATATAATTTAAATTAAAATTAAAGAAAAATACTAGGAATTCTTAACGCGAAGACATGAATTGTTTTCGTGTTGTAGTGATTTATTTGTTTATCTGTCAAAGCAGGTGTTCAAAGTGTTGTTATCCTATTTTATACAATGTGTACGGAATAATTTAGTTCAGGTGATTTGCATATCTTTGTCGAGTAAATATTTTTGAGTTCATATTTCAGCTGATCACGTCAATTCCGCTTGAAGATCAAGTTCACGCCTGACACCGCACAGTAACAATCATAAAACTATAAAAAAACGTTTAATTCGTTCATCTGCTGGCCAGGGACGTATCGTCGTTTTGGGGATAATTTTTCACTAATTATTTCTGGAAAACTAAAACACAAACAATTTTTCTAAAATTTTCCCCTGTTCTGTGATGTCTATTCTTTCACATTTTTTTCTCTGTTGGTCTATTCAAGAATCACTCTGTGTACAAATTTCATTTACAATTGATATTTTGATGATTCAATTAGTTATAAGTTATAAGGCGCTGCAATTATGTACTTCAAAACGATTTTAAATAAAGAAGTAAATTTTTATATAGCGTAAGATGAAAACATATTTTTTTGTTTTCTGCGTATATCATCAACTTTTAATTTCCTCATAAAATATTAACTTATTATTGTCAATGTAAAATAATGGCAGACGATAATGCAGATTAAAAATCTTTAAAATATTTTAATTAATTCTATTAATTACACTTATGCTAGGTTTCATAAAAGCCAATTAAATTTAATCATTGGTTAAGAATAATCTTTCGTATACCTTCAACACATGTAACCATAGCAACGTTTACTTTTAACGCATGATTAAATTTAAGTAACGTTTATGAAATCCACCATAAACACTTAAAATATTTCACCTTTCTCTAATCTGACATTTCAGAGGTACCACAACTGAGTTCCTCTGCTACTAAATCAGTAAAAAAAAGCCAAATATCAACCAAGATATACCTACGTTCAAAGGTCATGCAAGCCTTGCATGCACATCAAATAACATCCGAAGTAATTTTGCAAACTAAAATTACGTAGTAATCGGAATTCTAATTAGTCTTGCAAGAACGCAAGTAGCAGATCAATGGCAATTACGAAGAGTGACCTTAATTTATCTAAGTGGTATTACAAGAGCTAATATAATTACATGTATATGTATTTTATCCTATAAATGAAATATGACATGGGTTGGTTTCGAACCCGAATGGCGTGGGTTTAAATCCCAGTCCGCTGGTCGGTTTTCATCTGAAACTATGTGAAGGGATAGAAACTTAACCACTGATTAATTAATGGACAGCTTGGTCCCGCCTTATACAGCAAGTAATCAAAGCAAAAACAAGGTAATCTCATTTAAAAAAAGACACTCTTCGTTTACAAACCGTCTACAGTCAAAACATGTCCATGAAAATATTAAAATAGTTTTATATTTTCAGGAACTCTAAACTTTGCTAGTCGGAATTTTTCATTGTTGGGCAACTTCATTATCACAGTACGGAGTTTTCCTTCTTTTTAATGAAAGACTCTTTTGATTCTCTTTTATAAATTTCAGTTTCGACATCGCCTGGATAGATGCAGAGGAACGATTTCGGAGGATGTGAGATCGGTGGATAAAGGAATCTGAGCTTCCATCTCACGTTCGTAACTTGAACCGCCCCTTTGCAAGAAATTGGTGACCCCCTCCAGCAGTTCGTTAAACTTATTATTGTGGAATCAGTCCTCCGTATGTAGCAATAATGATCCCTCAACAACGTCGTCGGTGGTTTGCATTTCAATAAATTATTTTGAATCGACCATTTTCAGGGATTATATATTTAAGTACAGACTCAGCTAAATAAAAATTAAAGAAATAAATTTGTTACCAAATCGTAACCATACAATACAGCTGTCCATAAATAATGCAGCTACGTGGAAAGACATTTTTAAAAAGAAGGCAAGTGTGAATAATAAAATTAATTTTCTTTGAACATATCAACGGAACATTTCACAATAATATAAAAAAGAAATTAGCTACGAGTGAAAATCAAAACCTTACGTAGAAATTTTGGCACCCCCATTATATCTTGATGCAATTTAGTTGACGCATACATTAAAGCAACAAAAACAATAAACACAAAAATAGGCAGTACATAAATAAATGTAGCTACTGTACTAAATTCCTAGGAATTTTAGTTGTTTAGAATTATTTCAGAAATAAAACCTGCACAAGCAGCATTCGAAGTAGTCGTAAAATTCTGCGAAATTAACCATCAACCGATTTTATATTTCTAATAAAACTAAATTTAGGACATACTACACATTATAAGGAGTCTTTCATTCAACTGTACACTATTTTGCTTAAGGGCGATAAACAAGAGATCACGTAATCTTCAATCTTTATTAATTGATCTGTGGAATATAACTTTAAAATAAATGATAGGTTGTTACAGATCAAAGCTGTCTTACGAAACCAATCATATTTTGGTAGTACAGTATCTATAGAAATCCTTCAACTCCACATATTATAAACTTTGTAAGCTGGTTCTTGGTGTACTATTACATCCTGGTGGAAAGTCCTTCAAGAAAATAGAAAAAACCTGTTTTAAAGTTCTTTATAGAGAGTAAAGGCATAAAGTGGTAGTTTGGAAGATTAATGGTGGAATAAACAAACCAAATAAACTAAATCCATTTATAAAGAGAACAATTCGCTTTTGATTCCAAATTGCCACTTCATGTCTTTACACTCTCTATAGAAGACTATAACCTGATTATAGCCATCTAGTAGTTTGCAAACGCAAACGTTGAGTTTGAACAGTTTGCCACTCTGAATGTGCGAATATTATCAACGACCAAAGTATGGTGAAGTATTCCAAGTGTCGTCATTTGTGTAAGTAAAATCGAACCTTCATTTATTAAGTGTTTTAAGCAATTAAATGATTTTTTAATGAACGGTGATTTGATTTGAATCCGGATTCGTAACAATACGAAAGAACGAGGTCATTTTTAATTGTTTGCCGGAGAAGCTACTACAAGTAAAACCAAGAGGTGTACATTTTTCGCTCTTACAAAAGAATTTTGTTGCAAAATAACAGATTTTTTTTCTCCTGTAAATCCGTAACGATAACGAGGTCATTAGAAAAACGATTATACCACGTTCGCTCGTTATCAGATGCACTATTGATTGTGATACAGCACGACGACATACGGCGTACATACAAAAGCGCGTCGTCTAGAGGTAGAGCGTCGGGGTAGTCATCGCCACGCCCTTCGACCGGCGCAGCGACGTCCACACCAGTGCACCGCCAGCTTTTGATGTGAACGAACGTTACATCAACGCGAGGTCAAAACAATGTTCCGATAAAACAACGAAAGAAGAGAGCACAATGTCGGACAGCGAAGAAGAAAGCACCAGCGGGGCCGATTGGCCCGTCACCGAAGAATGGCTGCAGGCGGTCCTGAAGCAACACCACAAGGACCTCCCGGAGCCGACATCGATCACAGTGTTGGATTTCACGGTACGGCCCGGATGCGATGCCGGAGAAAGTGTCTTGAGCGACATCCTCGCCGTCGCCGTCAAATACTGCCTCAGAGACGACCCCGCCGAAGAGAAACACTCACTGAGCTTCATCATAAAACTGTTGCCACAAGATCCCTTCAGCAGGTTCTTTGTCACCGAAGCTCAATTCGATCTCAGAGAAATTAAGTTCTATACGCAAGTAAGTAAACGAAAGCGAACTGATGATGACAACCGGTGACAAAACGTCGCTATTAAAAAATTATGTCGTTGAATGTATAATTTCGACATTTAACCTTTGAAGGTATGCGAATGTATTATTACAGGAGAGATTGTGTTAGACAAGAACCACCTTTTAATTAGGGCGTGGTTAAGTTGAGTTAAAAACGTAGGTAG
This sequence comes from Dorcus hopei, assembly GCA_033060865.1. Classification (NCBI taxonomy): domain Eukaryota; kingdom Metazoa; phylum Arthropoda; class Insecta; order Coleoptera; family Lucanidae; genus Dorcus; species Dorcus hopei. The sequence continues at coordinate 27,898,769 of CM065423.1, read as the reverse complement.
GCCGAGTTCACACGCCCGCATGATGTCATTAATTATTAAAGTCGGATTAACATGGGCAAATTTTCTTGCAAAAAAGTTCTAATTCTAGAACTAAGATTTCATTTTTAACAAATTCACCAAGACATGAATAGGAATTTTAATATTATAAATTGTCAGTTAAATTGGGACAGAGTTGTAATAATTTAGGAAAAAAATGACGAAAAAGTTATTGGTATTTCAAACGACAATAAAGGAATAAACACTTTCCTTTTTTACTCCATAAAATATCAATTTATGAAAAACACGCCAAAGATTTTTTTAATTAATTGTTATATCTTTTGAATTTCCCACAATTCAATAAATTTGTTGTTTTGATCATAACACCGCAGTATATTTGAAGCAGTCTTCTTATTTAAATAAATTACACTAATGAGGTTTCAATTAACTTGAGGACAAATATTCAAAATTAAAAACAAATCATTTTACCAATTTTGTACAAACAAACTAGCTAGGCATTGATCCCACAGGAGTTATTATAAACTTTGCAATTAAAAAAAAATTGTGAATACTGAAGAACGAAGAGGTCCATGACCTCCCCTTCATCGACATTCGCCTTAATTTAAAACAACGCGGCGCGAATGAGTGATCACGTGCTCTTCAAATCGCTTTGTATATTAACATTGTTGCAACACATCTCTTACATTTAAAACTGATTGCAAATATTGACATGTCCTGACTTACTTATCATAGTAGAAATAATCGAGTTGATATATTGACATTTGTTACTAAAGTTCTTTCTATATTTGACTTTTTTTGATTCGTTTAATAAGATGTTACGTTTTGCAATACTAAAAAAAAATGAATAAAAATCTGAGATGATGTACAAGTAGCAAAAAAATATATAATAATTTACAGGAGCCAAATCACTGTATGCTGTGATGTACTCACAATTAATTTATAGACTATGAATAAGCTATTTGGCAGACTACCTACCATCAGATTGTAATACTTAATTGATAATTACAGTACACAATGATTTGGCTCTTCTATCAACCAAGTACTGGCCGTCAACTTAAAGCTTCTACAAACTGTATGTACACTCAAAATGAAAAGTAATGTCACATCAATAAAATGCAAATGCGATGCGTGCCTGTTCGTTTGTAATTAGGCCCAATTCTTTAAATTCTGATTGTACCTACCTACTTTTCATAAGATTACACTAACTTATCAGTTTATAAGATTCTATGAGATGGCATGCAGAGAAAAATTTTATTCTTGTATCAACCAACAAATTATAAAGCCAGTTGATTCATTAAATGGCAAAACGATTTCACGATTAATTTATATAATCTCTGTATAAAGCCCGTTTTACGTTTGTTAAATTTGATACCAATTTTTGTTACAAAGTCAGTGAATTTTGATTGGTTGAATTGGCACTTCTCACTCACTTTGTAACAGATTTTAGAAGAAAATGTCATAGTGTAAAACGGCCATTAGATAATGGTCGATACATTTGACCTTTTACGTATATCACTTTACAACTTACAGACTTCGCAAGTTGACGGCCAATGCATTATTATAACTCATGTAATTTCCAAAAATCGAAAAGGAATCTCTTCTTTTCCACAAATGTTATTTAAATTGCTAATTTCTTTTCCAATCATTGTAAGCCACAAAATTATGCGACCTTGCCCCAATGTATTCACTTTCGTATAATTCCTATAATAACCAGCATAGTAACACTGAAATTTGCAACAAACTTTATGTATAACAACTTTTAGTTATAGATGAAGTAATTACATTCCTTTAAATAAATAAGATATTGGCAACAAGATATCAAAATCAATTTTCTCTAATGTCTTGTAATTATATCTTTTACAAAAGCAAATGAAGTGAATGTATCTCTTTAGGCGAAATTCTATTCAATCATAAGCGGCATCCTATTATATCTGACCTCGACCAGAAATTGCCAACCTAAGTCGAGTGTGAATAGTGCTTAATTGCCTCAAACATCACCAATTGAAATTAGGGTCACAGAATAATAGCTTCTCCAATCGCCGGTCGCTTTTCATTTTTGCCATTAACAACGTTAGAGATTAGTCACGTTTGCACAAGCATGAATCATTAGATCCATTATTATGGAGCAAACAATGAAGCTTCCGCAACAAACAACAAAACATCACGGTGGGAAGACACTTCTCGGCTTTTTGCTTCAATTTTATTCGCGCACATAAATCAACGCACACCGCCGAGGGAAATTCGGCCGGCTAACAAATCACGATGGAGTTTTCCGGGGAAACTTTCTCTCGGAGAAGGAAAACGCGCGGAGACCTTTCGAATTTTTATCTATAAATAATAATAGCGTAATGTTGACATGCAATAAAAACCATTTCTTTTTTGGCTGTTTACAAAATTAACATCCCTTGAAAGTTGGCTTTTCCACGTTCATTAATTCTACATTATAATTAATTAAACTGAAGTTAGCTCAGAAGTGTAGTTTGAATTTAATCTCAGGCCAACGAAAACTGCTAAATTAATTGTTTTTACTTTTAAATAATTTGCCTTCAAACTTTGCTAAGAGACTTATATTAGAAAATCGAATGTGTTTAGAAAAGTGATTAAAATCTTTAAATATATTATCAGCACTACCATTAATTAATTAAGCGTATGTTATTAATCTATTCGTCGCTCTGAGAACGCTTATTTTACACAACCCGACACATTAAGAAATTAATTAATTTAATGATTTTGAGACATTTATATGAAACGCAATTCATTAAATTGGTCAGAACTATGTCAGTCTTACAAACATTTCTATTATTATTTTTTTAATTTAAAACTAAAAGCAACAAAGTACTTCCCGTCTTTCAAATTATGCTTTAAAATGATTTTAATTAGAATACAGCTTGCAAGAGATTATAATAAAAAGTGGAAGATCTTAAGCTACTTATTGATTAGAATACATATTTATTATCAATAACGTTATGCTATCGTTTCTTCATCTTTTCTTTTTTCTTGATTTTTGATAGGTCGTACCAGATCTAGAAGCGTTCAAGTCACGTTCTCTACCAGAAGACACCGAGCTAAACCTGCCCATACCAAAATGCTACTACGCCCATTATAACGCGGGAAGTACCGAACCGGAACCGATTCCCCCGGAATCCGTCCTAGTCCTGGAAAACATCAAACCCTTGGGCTATCAAGGCGTCGATTTCTCGCGAGGATTGACGCTCCGCCAAGCCACCGCGGCGATGGAAGCGATCGCTCAAGTTCACGCCCTTTCTCTCTCCCTAAAAATTAAAGAGGGCAAACTACTCTCCGAACGTTACCCGTTCCTTTTCCAAACGACGAGGGCATCCGATTCCTACCAACAGCTCGTCGAACGGGGGCTACCACAGCTGGCGCAGTTCCTTGAACGCAGGCCCGGATTGGAAAACGTTTTGGACGCGTTGAATACCATAAGGCCCAGCACAAAAGACGTCATTGAGAATCTGCTGCAGCCTGAAGAGCCTATGGCCTTGATAACTCACACGGATTTCTGGTGTAATAATTTGATGTTTCGGGAGGATGATGAGACCAGCGTTTGCTGTATTCTAGACTGGCAAATGGTGACGTACAGCAGACCTACTAATGACTTGGCTTTATTGCTCATCAGTTCCGTACCGGCGGAATTAAGACGACTACATTCCGATTCGCTCTTGGACAGTTACTGGGAAACTATGACCGGAAGCTGCAGGAAGTTGGGTCTGGACGTCGAAACGGAACTGGAATATGACCGGGCGAAATTGAGTCAAGATTACCGACGTTCGCAATTACTGGCGCTGCTGTTGTGCATCGGATCTGTCGACGTTGCTTTAGGAGATCCCCTAACCGAAGAAAGATTGTTGGAGCTGCTTCGAGATCTACACGCCGAAGGATTACTGAATGCAGACATCATCAGCAAAGAACAGAAGTAGCTGTGATTTACACAACAAACTCATTGTGTTATAGTGAATTGCTTACAACGTTAAATGTCTTTTTTTAACTAATAGGCGTAGTTACCGACGAGTTCCTCTTCAGACAAAACGCTTTACGAATTCACGAGTGAACGAACTTTAGTGATCGGTTGTGCAAATGCTTCAAATTTGATGTGAGCTTCGCAAAATGTGTTCCGTGCCAATTAAAATTAAATTCCTCTATGTCACATTAGAATTAATTAATTAAATAATTAACAAGTAATCATATTGATTATGTCATCAATGAAAGTACATAATTATTTTTAAAAGTTTTATGTAACACTCGCACGAAACGACTACAATAAAGCAAGAAGTAACACCAGCCGTGTCTCGTTTGTTTCCTCACGTGTTTCCTTTCTTTACGCGTTCGAATCTGAAAATAATCAGCGGCGGATATCATTAATCATCTTGGGTAAGCCCGACGAAAAAGTCGTTGGCTTCGGAGTGAGAAACCTATGCCAGCTATGACCGAGGAGAGGAGACAGATCAATACCGTCCAAAACGGAGAAAAAGAGCGGCACGAACGAGACGGAGTCCGAAAAAACGCGGCGTGCAGATGCAATTTATGTGTTGTCGAATATGCAAGGCGGATTTTATTGGGTTTTAAATTTATGTGCGCGAGACGATCGTAAATATGGCATCGAACGTGAGAGTGTGGGAGAGCCGATGAAAAAAAAAATTGATTTAGCTACGGGCGAAAAAAAGAACGATGCGAAAACGTCAAACATCTTGTATTTTACTTCATAACTTATTGACTTCATAGCATTTCACTTGAAGATGATTTTTAAACGAAATATTTTATCCTCAATGAATCATCCACCCGCGTCTGGATCGATAACGAGTGTGTTAATGTGACCCCACTTGCATACAGTACATACATATACATACAGGTAGATAAAGCAAAGGAGGTAATCACTGCGTTCGTCCGCATGTCAATATTTTATGAGCATAAACTAGCACTTTGTGCCTATAAAAATCGACGAGGGCAAGGGGAAAGCGACGTCAGCTAGCGTCGATACGCGCGTCTCATCAACTCTTAATGCGAAAGCTTCGAAGACGAGCGGCTTTCAAAGAACCTCGTCGTGCTGATGAAAAAAAAAGCCCCTACGAAACGAAGGGTGTCGAAAATTGAGTTTTACGCCTGACCGGTAAACTGCCGAGAAGCTCTTGTCGTTGGGATCAGGAACGACTAAGTTAATTATTTGGATCAGTAAGAGTTTTCTTATTGACAGCGATTGTTTTATGTGCTTATCAGCAGTAGATTTCTAGAACAATGAAATGTTAAGTATGTTTTTGTAAAAAGTACGTAAAAGTTGTGAGTGTATACAGGGTGAATAAAAAAGTAAGAAACATCAGTTATACATAGACCCGTTATTAGAAAAAAGTTTCAATCAAAAATTAAATGGTTAATTACTTTCCAAAAACTGACGATTTTCATTTTTCTTCTGATTTTATAATCTCCGGATGTGATTTTAATTACACTCTACATTTTTTCTTTTTCTTTATGTAAAAATATTATAGGATTATTCGCGAAATCAAACAAAGTAGGCGACCTGTGGTGGTTAATATTGATACCATCAAAAAGGTGAACGACATTTCACTGATTGGTTTAATATTGAAAACGTCAGAACACATGCACCAATCAAACTTTCATATTTAATACAACTGCAATGTTGTTCATCCTTTTATCGGCCATGTTGCAATTAACAGAGACCTCTCGCGTTGACAATTAAGTCGCGAATAGAAGAAACATTTTAAGAAAAATCATTTTTATTAGGTTTGTTCTAGCAAACAATTTCTAATAGTTTGTGTACTTTTCCAATGCGCATGCGTAATCCCAAATGTTGTCGAATTAGTTTCGAACTTTTCTTTGCTAAAACGTTTCCCTGATTGTATAATGCGACATTTCGCGCCAAGTGAATCAAACCCGTTACTGCCCGTTCACAACCAATTGACGTATCGTAAATTAATTACTTGAATGCACTGTTTGTAATGTAAACGCACTAATTCTAAACTTAAACGACTTAGTTTGTAACATAAACGCATCAATCAGTTTCAGTTTAGAATCATAAGTATTTAAATTATAAATAATTCATTCAACTTTTTAAGAAATGATTAATTTTGTTACGTTACGTGGTTGTGGACACCCATTTAGAGTGAAACTGTAAACCTGGAAACCAGATAACCCCGTCAATAAAAATGAAAAGTAAGCGTGCCTCTTGTAGTTCCTCAACTGTGCGGATTAGGACATAGGTTTATAGGAACTTTTTTACTTAAAAAAGTCTTTCCTACGTACTGGTAAAATTTGTTCCGCCCATTATGACTCACCCTGTACTGTGTTACGACCCCACTCTTTCGAAGCGTACGCTCATGATAAATCAAACTGATTCAAACGTAGACACTTTGGTAATTATATTTTGTTCCTTCAAAAATTCGTCCGTTTCAGTGGAATTAGTAACTAAAGTACTATCTACTAGATGCGTTAGACATATTCATCACACCAGTCCAACAGTTCAAAGTGCCCACATAAAATATAAACATAAATATTTTTCCCGCACAATGAAGTTTCGATGTGCCCAAGTCACAATCAGAAATTCGCAAAGAATCTGTAAATTGTTCGGACCGTCAGCAAATTACAATCCATTGCTGCTAGAACATCAAATTGGTAACAAGAAACTTGAGAAATTTTAACTGCAAGAACACTAAAAATCACTGCGCATGTTCAGTACAATTCTTAACAGTTATGTATTGCTGCTAGAACAAACCTATTATCTGAGACTTTTGGAGGCACTTTTTTCTCATCAAATTACACATTGCCGAGAAGTTAATGACGAACGATTTGAACAGCTATTTGTGTTAATATTGTATGTAATTGTTTTAATAAAGTAATTTGTTAATTTTTTTAATGATAAAAGCATGAGCATTTAAAAATCTCCACATAATAAAACTGATATTTCTTGAAAATTTTTTTATACAATGCTGTATCATTTTTACATGGCCATAAACAGAAGGAATTATAGTAGCAATTTCGCTAAAAAGAAATTAAAGTTGTAATTTTAAAAAGTCATCGATGGCGTCATAGTTAGGTCTGCGAGAACTTATCGATAGTATCGATAAATATCGAATAACGATATTTCCATTTCGGATATCGACATATCGATAATATCTATATGTCGATATTTATTTATTTATATTATCGATATTACTGATATTTATTTTCGGTTATCCATAGGTACATCGATATCAAACCTTTAAATAGAATAAAATTAAAATAAGACATTTTCATTTTCTTTGTCTTAAGAAAAGAAAAATTAAGTGATGTAGCAATTTTATTATTTTCGTCATATTCTCCTAAAATAAATTCGCAATCGTCTTAATTTTAGTTAATTCTACCAATATTTCTTTTTCATTTCTTTAAAAATCATATCAATTGATAGTCCTTTATTTTTAGGATTTCATCTTTTTTTTTTTTAGAATCTTTCATACTTTAGTGATTTTTGTTTGTGTTTTTATGGTGTTTTGTTTCCATCATTCATTTTAAAATATTTATTCCTAAATTCTAGCAGAATTTTCTAATATGTTTTAGTGTTTTCTTTTAAATTTTATTTCTGTAATGATTCGACGAAACCATCGTTTTTCTTTCTCTAATTTTTAATCAATACGGTTTTGTTTCTGCATTTTCTCATAGTACTTTAAAAAAAATACTGACATTCCGAATTTTTTTTGTTTATACGTGTTGAATCTTCAATTAATTTCCCTACTTTTCTTTTTTTGCCTTTTTCGTAATACTGATTGCAAATTTTTACCAATATTTCTTTTCCATTTCTTTATAAACCATGGATTGATCGAATTGTTTCTGTAATTTCATTTTCTGTTCTTTTTTCGAGAACTTTTCATAGTTAAGTGATTTCTGTATTTTTAATGATGTTTTGTTTTCATCGTTCGTTTTGAAATACTTATTTTTAAAAACCTTGCAGAATTTTTCAATATGCTTTAATTTTTTTTTCGAGAAATGTTTTTTTTTTATTTTTAATCGATAATGTTTTGTTTCTGCATTCTCTCGCAGTACTTTTTGTTTGTAGTGTTGAATATCGGTTATCCATAACTTAAAAATATCGGTATTTATCGACATTGTCGATATATCGATATTATAACGTCAAGGGAAGTAACGCCGCCCTTGTTAAGTCTAAGACTCGAAGTAAGTGACGAGTATAAACAGCCTATAAAGTGCCGTTTATACTCGTCATTTATTCGAATCTTATAGGTCTGTTCCAACCACGCTTTGTGACCGTTTCGAAACCGTCACAAGCATGCACTCATCAAAGTTTTACACTCGACAAAGTTGTCAACATCGATCATTATTTCGGTGGGCAACTGATTATGACGGTTTTTTAAACGGTCAGAAAGCGTGGTTGGAACAGAGCTATAAGCTCTGTGACGGTTTCGAAACTGTCATAATCAGTTGCCCACCGATCGATTTTGACAACTTTATCATATATCGATATTACTAATATTATCGATGTATCAAAAATTTCTATAGTTTTAAGTTATCGATAACCGATAATGAAAATGTGATATCGCGCACCATTAGTCATAATTCGATTAATAATTGAACTTTTATTTGAATTTTTTTTGTATTACTTATAATAATGTCTCGATGTTTTTTATTTTTTATTCACCCTGTATCTATGTATATTAAAATAGATGATAAATGTGTAACGTGTATTTGACGATAAAATGCTGTAAAAAAATGTTAAAGTAAATTAAATCAATACCTTTTTTTCAAGGGTCTAGGTTTGTAATTAAAGATAAAGCAAGAATTTTGATGACAAAGATTAAAACCTTTTCAAATTGGTTTTTCTAACTTTTGGTTCAGTATTTTTAGACTGCGTTGTATAAAAGGTTTAGGGCCATTTTCATAATGGAATTTAAAGGATACTTTAAAATTGAAATCACATTCAGATGTGTAAACAAATGTGTTTTCATATTTGTTTTGACATCTGAAAATGACCTTAAATTTAAAGTCTCCTTTAAATTTCATTATGAAACTGGGGGTTAAGCCTGAATTAACTTTAATCCTAAGTTAGAATGTGACACTTGTTATGACGTACAGCATTCGGTGTGTCACATTCTAACTTACGATTAACTTTAATCCTGGCTTAAACATTTTATACAACGCAGCCTTAGTTAATTTAATTACACATATTACACCCAAATACTCTAAATACAGATCAATTTTTTACTATATGCCGATCGTATAGATCTGAGTTAAGAAAGTATACGACGAAATGACATGACATGACAAAAGCCGTAAAGATGTTTCACGAAAGTTAGAAGAAGATAGCTATATAAAAGTTCTTTGACTTATCGATCGGTATATATTGGAAAAATGTAGATAACCAGCAAAGATGAAGACTTCATAAATCACACGTGTACGATTTAACGTGTGGCAGAAGGCAGAAGTAAAGGGTTTTTCATTAAGAGCGACGCATTTTGTTTTTCAGATAAAACATCGATGTCGTGAGAAATTTAAGATTATTTTTACTTCGGTGTAAAGTACAGTTAATGCCATTATTGATGGAACCACAATATCATTCAAATGTCCTCCACGGAAGCGCTGACAGGAAGGAATCCGTTTAACTCAAGTTTCCATGACTTTTTCACCTAAATTGAGTCGAATATCAGCAATGACACCTTTAATGTTGGTCTGCAAATCGTGTAATGTTGCTGGTTTGTTGGTGTAAACTAACGACTTAACATAACCCCACAGAAAGAAGTCTAGGGGTGTTAAATCGCACGAGCGAGGAGAATAACTGACTGGTCCGTTTCTGGAAATAATCGATTTCACCAAACAATTGTCTGATTGGCATTGTGGCAAGTGGCACCGTCTTGTTGCAACCACATGTCGTCTTAGTCCAGAGCATCCAATCCAGGCCAAAAAGATTCACTCATGGAAACTTGGTTTAAACCATATTTAAACGAATTCATTCCTGTCAACGCTTCCGTAGAGGACATTTGAATGATGTTGTGGTTCCATCAATAACGGCACTAACTGTACTTTTCACCGAAATAAAAATAATCTTAAATTTCTCACGACATCGGTGTTTTATTTGAAAAACAAAATGCGTCGCTCTTAATGAAAAACCCTTTATAAATAAGTTTTTATCTCTGTCTTACGTATAACGAACAATTACGCGTACACAAATTAGTGTGTCTTTCTTAACTTCATCGGTTTGACGACGAGCTTTCATCTCTGCTGGTTACGGGTATATTGAGACTCACGTTTAAAATACACTGTTCAAAATATGAAGTGGGGTACATGGTTTTTTTTTTTTTTTTTTTTTTTTTTTTAGTAAAATGAGGCAAAATTGTATTACCTATCTTTAATTTTGTATTTGACTAAATGTTCATTAAGAAATAAGGTTGAATAATTAACATAAAAATGAAAGCTGACATAATATTGCTCCGGAAAAATAATCAAAATATTTTTTTGTTGTTTTTAACACTTCCTGATGAAAATTAATATTTAGTGGGACCTCCTCGAGACTGAATTAATACTGGGAACTTTTGGCATATTTCTTATGAGATTAACAATAGATTCTAGCTAGAGGTATAGGGTATAGAAGCCCCTTCCCTCAATGCATCATCCAATTCACACATTGTGTTTGGCTGGAGTTCCCGCTTTGACTACTACCGTTGAAAATTTTCATAGATGTTCTCTCGGGTTCCATAACCGACAAATTTCCTGACCAGTCCATTGTGATAATACTCTCTCTGTCAATAGTTTGGTATACAAGATAGTCATGGTCGATGTGACTAAGGCCCAGTTGTAGAATGCCGGCTTAAATTTAAGCTGAAGCTTAAACTCATGACAACGATTATTTCAACAATAATTGTTGTTAAGGGTTTAAGCTTTGGCTTAAAGTTAAGCTGGAATTGTAACTCGTACGTAAATAAAAACCTTGTCAAGTAGACTACATTTAATAATTCTGTTATGTAAATGCAATGGATAAATTCTCGATCACAACCTACTTAACCAGGATTTATTTAGACGCTCGTTTCGAATGGGCCTTAGTATTATTATCGATAAATACAAACTCCGGAGTTTTTCTGATCACCAAAGGTAGTACAATGGGTAAAATAATGTTTGGGCAGTAATTGATCGACTTTAATAAATGATTAGTTATGTGTTACCATAATGGAGCCTTCTCCAAAAACGACTTAGGTAATCACACAATTCTCATAATGTCTTTCATGGTACTTTTGATCTTTAACAAAAACTCTAGGCGTTTTCGTAAATTCAACCAGGTTGCCTAGGTTCCTACCGGGTTACAGAAATACGCGTTCGTTTAATACGGATTGCAAAGACGAAAGTGTTCGTTGAAGCAATAGGTTTGCAAACCGGGTTGCTACCGAAGTAACCCTACTAGCTGAGTAGGGTTACATGGGTTAATTGATCCTAACCTATAAGCACAATTGGTGGATTTGTTTTTATAACTTTATAAGGGCCCCATTAATTAATTTCTCAAGAAGACGCGATTAACTGAACAAAACAATGAAGGTAGGTAAATAAGAATGTCTCTAAATATTTATGTGTAATTATATACATAACTATACAGGGTGATTCATATTAAGTGTAACAAACTTTGGCATTTTGTTGGAGAGGTCATTTCAAGTGAATAATGTTATATGAACCTAGGTCCTATTTCATTTGGTTACAGAATTACAACAGGTCAAAGTTTTATTGGCATGGTAACAAAGAGGTAAACAAAACATTATGTTTTGAATTTATAATTATCATTTAATTTAAAAACAAAACAGAGTGTACGATTTATAACAAATGCTCAAAATGAGCCTGAATGCAAGCACGATACCTAAGAATCAATGAATCATAAACACGTACTATGGCATCGTCATTGCGAATTTGATTGGCAGCATCAATTATCCTTTGGAGTAACTGTTCACGAGTATTTATTTCAACACTGTAGACTAACTGTTTGAAGTGACCCCAAAGGTAAAAATCTAGAGGATTTAGATCAGGGGACCTCGGAGGCCAAGCGATGGGGCCCCACAACCAATCCATCTATTGGGATAGTGTATGCTTAGCCATTCAGTTATTTGGTATTTTTTCGACAAATAATAGTTAATTATTAAATTTATTCTTTCAAACGTCACTCATAACAACTGAATTAATTAATGTATTTTGTTTTTCGCCTTCTCGGACTGATATAAAAAAAAATACAAATGTTCATATCACGCTGCAGAAAGTTTTTAAATTGAATGATAATTTTAAATTCAAAACATAATGTTTTGTTTACCTATTTGTTACTACGCCAATAAAACTTTGACCTGTTGTAATTCAGTAACCAAATGAAATAGGACCTAGGTTCATATAACATTATTCACTTAAAATGACCGCCCCAATAAAATGTCAAAGTTTGTTACACTCAATATGAATCACCCTGTACATTTCTAATAGTAATTTCAATTGGGACTCATGATTGGAACCATAAAACAGTGCTGCAACAATTTTTCTTTTAGTTTTATTCTCTAAATTCATACTGACTCAATTTATGACGAGACAAAGGTTATGTTTTTAAACCAATTTTACTAGTCGTGTTCGTAAAATGTTCCGATTTTACATTACCCGGTTCGGAATAATGCATTAACCTGTCAAACCTGACCTGAGCAACCCGGTTGAATTTACGAAAATGCCTACTGATTTATCGGTAAAAAGATTGTTTGCCTAATATGCCATTCAACATACATATTTTCTTGCTCAATGAACCGTCCCTACGATGTTCCGTTATATAATGGAGGATGCTTTGCAGGTCTAATGTATTACAGATTTTCATCAGTAAGTCGCTGGCTAGCATTTTTAAACTAGATTTCAAGAAACTAAATATATACTTTGTTCACAAATTAAAAAACCACCACCTGCTGCATTATGTTGGTATAAAACATAAGTCCCCTATAAAACATTATCCAAATAGCAAGGTTGGCAAGGTATTTGAAGTTTCATGTCAAAGAAATTTGTCAAATCAATTTTATTATTATATTGTTTACATTTATATTCATTTTAACAAGCTATTTCAATGCCTCGAAAGCAGAAAAATATTTTAGATGGCAAAATGAAAAAAGCACTCGTCAATTTTGTTACCAAATTTCTAATTAGGACACTGTTGCCGGTTGTACTTTTTACAAGGCAACATCGCCAGTGGTCTTTTAATTTGTGAACAGAGAATAGCTGACTCTTTGCTGTTGAAATATACAGGACTTGCTGAGTACCAGAAAGTAAAATGGCTATGACGCAATAATAATAATAAAAAAAAACAGTTTTGACGGTTATAATAAAGCAAAATAATTGGCATAGGCGATTAAATAAATGAAATCTGTACAGCGTCAAAGCTTCAACTTATAAATAGTAAAGATTTGTATTGTCTGGGTTTTTGTGACATGAAACAGATTATAGTAATAACAATTTTCCGCCAAAAATACACATTCTAACTGTTTTTTAAAAATTGTCATATAAAAAAACATGAAAAAAACTTGACCACTTAGAAATACATAACTAAAGATTGCCTTTGAGATTCAATGCAACTTGAAGAGTTTTCTTGCTGGATCTCTATTAATATGGTAATTCTAAAAATACATAACCCTGCATTCGCACCGGTATCCCTCCACAGAAGCAAAAAGCAGTTTCAATATTTATGCAATTCCTTCTCGAAAAAGCATACATCAAAAGCCAAGTTTCCGTCAGAAGAAAACACGTTTACCTAATCCGAAATATATCGAGCTGTTTTTGACAGGTGGAAAGCGGCCCAGGAGCAATATCGCATCCTTATTTAGCGTTGCTTGCGGGTTTTCCTCCCTTTTCGCATTCGCTTTGTATGCCGTCGCGTCCTAATAACGAATTCACGTTCCGCTTTTTGAGCAAACTGCTCCCGCTACAAACCCTTGATCATTTTAAGCCGCCCGCGCCCTCACGTTTCCGCTGAATTACGTCGTCGAAAAAGGTAATTTCTTTAAACGACAGCCTTTCGTTCTCTTTTATACCTTTTAAAGATCGACTAAAGTCCTCGAAATTTTGGTCAGTTGCAAAACTAAAGAGTTGCGTCGATTCAATTGTAATAGTTTTAACCTTGACACGGCAAATAACGTCGATTTTCTGTGCAAATAGTCTGGGTCGAGATAGTTTCGGAAAATTCTTTGTTTCGTGCGTATGTAAAATTAACGACTGACACTTCTTCACATGCGGGCAATTACTAGGGTTCTAATACAGGAAGGTTTCGCCCTTTCACGTTCTCTAGCCCCTCGTAAAACGACCCGCGTGCAAGAAGTAACCCCTTAACGATCTAAGTTTCCCTTGCTAGGACGATAATAATCTCGTAAGCGTTGGCGCTAAGGCGCACGGTTTTATTAATCAGTGCGGTTTACGGCTTTATTTCTCTAATTTTCGTTTAACTCTGCGCCCGGCGATAAGCTCGCCAAGTTTGAAATTAAGGAAAGTACGGAAATGACTATTTAAACATAAGTTGGTTTACGCCAATCAAAAATTATAAGGCGAAGGTCGAGGATGTGCTGTCTAGTTTCTAAAAGCTAATGAATTTTTTAAATGTGTAATTAAAGAAACCACATTCTTGAATGCTTTCTTCAATCGTTTTTCTTTAATACATAAGTCATATTGATTATCTACAGTTAATTAATTGAAAATATTCACCTCTCAATTTGAATGAAATTAAAAACAATAGGCAGTTCGGAAAATATTTTAAGATTCTGTGATAGATTTTTCTTCTACTTTGAAGTAACGGAAAATAGAATATTGCTTTCTTGGATAGGATTTGTGAAATTACGAGTGAGCAATGCTCTACATTGCATGTGTGTACGTCGTTATGTCTAATCAATAGACTTGATTTAAGCTTTGAGAGTAACGCCCTGCCGTAACAATCATAAAACTATAAAACACTTTTATTTCGTTCATCTGCCGCTCTTTCTTAACCAGAAACGCATCGTCGTTTTAGGGATAATTTTTCATTAATTACTTTTGGAAAACTAAAATATATAATTTTTTTTAACATTTTTCCCATGTTCTGGGAAGTCTATATTTTTTTGTCGGTCTATTCAAGAATCACCCTGTAGATTCCCCCCTATTCTATAACTCAAATCGAATCAAAATCAATGAATTTGACAGATCAGATCGTAATGAATGCAATTAGTAAGCGGTAATTCTGTTCGATTTCTAAATTAAAAGGTTTTATAGAATGATAAATAGCTGATCCCTTCTACTTTCTTTACGGAATACCAGAGACCATATTCAAGAAAAACAATAGAAGTTGAATATTTTCATTTAAAAACATTCCGATTTCTGTCATAGATTCCGATTCGATTCAAAAAAAATTACAGAATAGGCCTGAACATTTTGCTTACACAAGTAAAAAAAAAAAAAAACAGTGAAATTTGTATAGGAATTGATGTAATTCCAGATTGAACAACGCTTTTTTCTGATTTTTTCCCCGCAGTTTAAAATTTATTTAATTGAAAGGCCACATATCAATACAAAACAGAAAATGAACTTGCTTCAAGCATGAATAAGAATTAAAAGGATTAGACGATGTCACACACAGGTGATTGTTTAAAAGTGAGAACATAGGCAGTGTAACATACAGAAAGCGGTGCAGGCATGTAAAAAGAGATAGAGGAGACCTTTGTATGTTCTAAGCACTTATAGAGGAATGGCGTTCCTCCTATTTCAGTTTATTACCGGTACCGTCAGGAAATATTAAAACATGGACGATAACAAAGGAAAAAACTAATCCATGAAATAATTGAAACAACTCAGATACCAGAGGATTGGAAACAGTTACCATTTTATGAGAAGACAATCAGGGAAAATGCTAACAAGAATATTTAAAGAAAGAATAAAAGAAAATCAATACAGATTCAGGAAATAACAAGGCACATAAAGTTCGTTACTTATAATGAAGCAACAAAACTGCATTTTACAAAAGTATTCGACAACAGAAAGGGTGTGGAGAAAAATGAAAAGCAAATAACAAGAATATAATAAGTATGTAAAAATGGAGAACTGAACAACAGTGTCAGTACAAAAATAAATATTAAGCTCTTTGTTGTTTTCTGTTATATTCGATGACATAACGTTTCTGTTAATTTGGTTGCCTATTCTTCTTTTTGATTTACTTCAACAGTAAACCAATGTTATCTGTGCATCTATGATGATTTAAAAATTATCAATTTTGTACTTTAAGTTTTCCTCAATAGGTTTAAATAAAACCGAAATTTCTTAAAGTGTGTACAGTTTGAAGTGAATGATTCTCAAGTTTTAAAAACGTAAAGGCGTCGAAGTAAGCTTAATTCTAAACTTTGGCAGTCAAAACGAGATTCAAAAATAACAAAAAATTATTCACTTACCGAAGCGATAACACCACCCACAATCGCAGCGTTTCTTTTATGTTTGTTAGCATTCTTGTATCTGGTGTATAACTTACGTCCTACCCACACTGGAATTCCTGCAACAATTTGTTACCTTTTGATTTCCCTTATTTACCTAATCAGTCTTTCTTAAACAAAAATTTTTTCGTCCTTTGATTTTCTCATGTGATAAGTACACTTTTCTTAGAAATTGAAAAAAAAATCTGCTATTTTAAGAATTATCGTAAGGCCGCTTTACATGATGCAATTCGTATTGCAACAAGACATGCGTACGCTCATCGGCAAATACGTGTGAACAACAATTGTTAATTAACTTCAAGAAGACCACTCAAATAATTACATTCTGATATTGATACCTTTTGTTGTAACTACATAGAAATGTAAAGCCGCGAATAAGTGTAATATTTGTGAACAATTTTCGTTGCGTTACATACGTATAAAGCTTGCTTTAGCTAAGTAAGGGCCAGTTTCATAATGAAATTTAAAGGAGACTTTAAATTTAAAGTCACTTTCAGATGTCTAAAGAAATATGAAAACTATTTTGTTTACTCGTCTGAATGTGACTTTATTTTAAAGTTTCCTTTAAGTTCCATTATGGAACTGGCCCTAAGTGCTATTAATGTAAAGTTTCAATGCAGAACACAATTGAAATAAAACCATTCGTACCTATAATCATAGCTGGTACAGTGATTCCAGCCACCAAAGCAATACCAACTGGAGCTCCTACTAGAGTCCCTAACTGCCAGAGAATTTTCTTCTTGCGAGACCACTGCTTCTTACCCCAGAAAGTGCAACCGGATGGACTAAAAAAAAGTAGTAAAGAGAATGAAACACTAGCTTAAATATTTTCCAAATTAAAAAAAATATATATCAAAATATGATCGAATATAAATCATGCCTTGGGTGTGTTAGAAGTTGTGATCAATACAACAAATTAAGAGACACAAAAGAAATTGAGGTTTTGATTAATTTTTCTTGTTTTACAACGTGAAGTTTTAGCAGCTTTAAAATATGTACCTTAAAAATATACACCGTATTATGTAATGCCAAGTAAAACACATTAAAGGATTTAATAAGCACAACAAATTACTTGCCTCTGTAAATCTAAACTTTATTGATCATTTTACTGCAATTGTCAAACAGTGGTACTGGTTACTTTTGATAAAAGTAACTGATAGGTTAATTTTGATTTCAGAAAAGTGTCCTTAAAAGATTCCAGATTACAAATTATTTCAAACAACACAATGCTTGTTCCAATCTGCGCAAACGTAGATGACGGATTTGGTATTTGTTAAAAAAATGCATAACAAGAAAAGTGAATCAAAGAGAAATGTATTAACAGTGTTCTGTAAAAAAATTCAGTTGCGAAATAAATATCATGAAAACTATTGTAAGTGCTCAAGCAAATCGTTTTATATGTAATAAATACAATTATCAGAAGGTGTGTTGTCTTGAAGCTACACAAATATTAAATCATTTTCAGAAACACTTTTACTCAAATTACTAAAAAAAAGCTTATTAATAAAACTTGCTTCCTTTACACATCTGTTAAGATATTTTTCTCATTTTCTGAAACACCCTGTACATTTCAAATAGAAATTTGGATTTAAACTGAATTGTTTTATTTTCAGCGAGTTGTTTTATTATGAATTTATTTTTAATGGGACTGTACATACGTAAATTTATGTATTTCAAGCATTTTAGTAATAAGTTCACTATTTTACTTCCAAGAAGATACTAAATCAATAGAGGATTTTATGTGTTCTTAATTTGATTACTCAAAGGGATGTTAAACCATTGATTGCTTGTTCTGTAATAGCTCATATAGGGGTTGGCTTTAGGAGTTATTATAACTTTAAATTATTGAGAATTGTAATTTTTTAGCGTGGACAATAAATACGTAAAACAAAATATGTATGTAACCATTTATGAATGACAACTTCGATTCTCAATAAAGCTGTTTCTCTGCATTAAAACAAATTCCTAGTGAATTCTGAATTTATAATCTTCATAATACCAACCTAAGATAATGTAAATCGGTAATTTCTTTCATGCACAGCCAACAGAACTCAGCCCCGCACACAGCACACATCATATGATTACAGGATCCATCGTCCATCTTCACTATCAACACCTGGCAACGCGGACATTGCTTGAGATCATCCCCTACAAATAACAAATTACTAAGAACACCATACTTTTAGTAGGTAGTTGCTTACTGTACTGCGAGTCTTGGCTGTAACTTATGGACGACGAACGCACATTTGGAGACCGCTGAGCACGAGCTGCATCGCATGTTTGGTTAGGATGCCACTCGGCTTTACAGTGATAGCAAAAATACGAGTTGCAGCCTGGCCTCTCGCACTTGATTTTAGGACAGCTGGCGCATTCGCTTGCAATGACTGCGAAACCGCAGTCTGGAGCAGGGCACCATCTAGTGTCTGGGTCCACTGCCAGGACTCTACGTACCATGAAGTCTTCGTACTTGGTGAACAGAGCTTCATCGCATACTATGTTGCGTATTTCTATAAAAAATAGAGATATATCAGTTTAAAACTTTTTTTAAAATAAATAATTAATGGTTTCTACTCAGTTTTAAAGAGCAACATTTTTTTTATAATCTCTGATAAAATTGTGTTGAAACAGAAACATTAATTCAACATACAAAATTTGATTTAAGGCATGTAAATTGTAATAAAAAACAATATTTGGCCATCAACTCTTCAATTGCATCATTAGGTGTCCCCGAACACAACATAAATTTTATTTAACTACCAATCAGTTGTCCGAGCAAAGTATCGCATATGTACATAAAATTAACAACACCACGCGGAGCGCGACATCGAAAAAGATAACAAAGGTTAAATACTAAAATTATGGCGCGTGTCAAATGAATAAACGATGATAACATTGAGCAAACTCGTTTAATGCTGATGTTATTAAAATATACTTACCATTGGGATGTATAGCTTCAGTACATTCCGGACAGCAAATACAAATTCTTGACTCTGTTATCTGAACTTTCAGGTACTGTTGCAAACATGATAAGCAGGCGTAGTGTTTGCAACTGGAGATCTCAAAGAATTCATCGGATGGTAACACGACCAGACACAAAGGACATTCTTTTGATGAGGACTCCCCTTCGCATGCCTAAAAATTACAATGTATGTAATTTGAAATTGTTAATCTTATGCATGAACAATACCTTCGGGTTCGGTATAAACACAGATGATCTGCTGTTTGTTTGATGGATCTCTGCAAGAGCGATGTTCCTAGAGCCGCCATTGTGTCCTTTTTCTACATCCCGAGATGAATTTCCTAGTTTCCCATCAGTAGAATCCTTGCCTGCGAAAGAAAAAATAAGTTTATTGTTTATACACATACAGGTGATTCTCGAATAGAATTCCTAGTATTTTTCTTTAATTTTAATTTAAATTGTATTGTAAGCAAGTAATGTGTTCGTCATAAATATTTTTATGGCCCATTATTACGCGTTACGTTTTAACCAAACGGTTTTCTTTAGATCGTTTCTTCGGGTTATCGCTGATGTTTGAATAATAACAGACATTGCTAATAACAAAAAAATTGGTGATGACAACAAGAATTTAAAACATTATAATCAGTAAACACATTCGTAATTTGTTTGGTTTGTTAATTATTGTAATTCCGTTTGTGTGCGACGTTCAAAGAGGAACAAATTCTATTATTATAAAATACGAATTATTAACACAAATTTGTACAAAGCCTAACAAATTCAAAACGTGCGTTCTGTGTGTTATTTTTTAATTCGATGTAAGTATTTCACTTTTGTACACCTTGTAAACAAAATTGATTTTCATTAATCTCATAGCAATTAATTTAACTTGTACGACCCATTCATCATCAGCTGTGCAACTGTGTGTTATTAATTCACGGTCAAATTTTTACTCTGATCCTCTGCGTAACACCATAAACGTTTATTGCACTCTTTTAAAAATGTAAACTTTTGGTTCTCGTCTTATGCATGGGCGTAATATACATTTCGGGTAATTTTTAATTAATTACAAATTGTTGCGTAGATTTTTTCTTAATATTTTATTAATATTATTATGTTCTGGGATGTCTCTTCTTTTGTTAGCATTTTTTGTCGGTCTATTCAAGAATTACCCTGTGTAGACAAGTAGAGTAACTTTTTTAGAAACTGTATAACTCAAATTTATCTTCTACCAAATAAATAACATTATTTTTCTTTGAACCTCCTAAGAAGCTTATCTGAATATATTTCGTTAATTTTCTTGTTTTTTGTCTCAGTAGTGAGTATTTTTTTTAAATATTATTACATATTTACTTTGTAGTGACGTAAATGTTTAACTTTTGTCTCATCTCATATGTATACAGTGTGATTATAACTGTCACGTTTTGAAAAAATTCTACAGAGTAACAAACAGTAAAAATAAAATTCGCATTATTAAAAGTGATCTTTTTGAAAAGGTAATTGTAGTATGGTCTGGATGACATTTGAACTCATGACTCATGACTAGATTGATCATAGAACAGAGAGGTAATAGTTTCTACATGAGAAAAGGTTCATCATAGGCAAACTGGAATTGGATTGGTTGCTTTGCTGTTGAAATGTATTAGGATATTTCATGATGTTTGAATAAAAAATATATTTGCAGTTTTGTATTTATTACGAAAAACGAAGTGCCACCAGTAAAAAGCAATAGATACCGATTTTATTAAAATTATTGAAGATGTTAAAACCGAAGTTAAAACTATAAACTATATCCTACAAAGTAAAGCTTTAATTAATTTTATGTAGCTATATCAAAAAAATTACTACTACTTATTTAAATGTGCTCAAAATATGACTTGTCTTTATGTCTCCACTGTCGACTAGGACTAAGAGACTTTTTGAACAATTACAAAAGAGCTATTTTTCTGTATGGCTATAATTTAATTAATGTACAAGCTATAATATGAAAAGGATAATAGTTTTGTTTACTTGATTGCAGAAGCTCCAGGCAATTCTCTGTTGGAGTCACGGATGATTTGAAGGCGTACTAAAGAGTAATAGAAAGATCAACGCATGAACTACAGAAAGTCATTAATTAAAATGAATTACTGGAAGAACTATTAGAGACCACTAACTACTTATTCAGCCTTAGTCAACATGCTATTTACGCACAAGATATGAATATTTAAATGGAGTGACGCAGAGTGCAAATTAAAAATAAATATTGTGGTAAATAAACACATATTAATATTATTCAGCGTGGCGCATCAAAAGTAAACTTAATTGTCGGATTTGTTCAACCAACCTTGATTTTTGTGCGACTTCGACGATCCAGACGAGTTCCTTCTTTGTCGCCTGCCCAGAATCGGACTGGAATAAATTAGTCGGCGCAGGGAAAATCGGGCAGAAAATCCTTTTTTGCGTTGTCCAGCAACGCATGGAACGTCTGATTCGATTGAATTACGCATATTCGCCTTGCAAGTAGGATCCTTGATCATCGAACCTGGCACATCTCTTCTTTAGTAATTGCCTGTAAGGAAGAAAGCACTGATTTACATACTCCCAACTCATTCAGTGATAATATAAATGTGCTCCCAACTTATTCAGTGATAATACAAATGTGTTATCAGAAAGAAACAAGTAACGACTAAAAATAGCGAAAAAAAGTTAAAAATACACATGGAATTTAAAGCACGATGAAAAGGAATACACTCATAGAATAATTTAATCGACTCTCAAATTTAAAAAATTATACATTTATAACCTAAAATCGCAAACCAAGAGAACCATCTGCGAATATCAAAATACTCTCTGAATTCCATAAAATAATTTGTTTGGGGGGAGATTACAACTTGTGCTTTTTAATCTAGCGCTATGAACAATCAGTATCTTAATCGGAAACGATGGAATACTTTAATCTGTGGAATTTTTATAGCGAAAAACTGTTTATCACGTCTACGACTATTAGATTTGATATTCCACAAAAAAATGGTGATACAATTTTAAGCAACTGCAAATTATGAGAGATTTTAGAAGAAGAGAAGATAGAAATTACAACTAGAAGACGAATATGGAAAAGGATAGAATATACACTTAGAAAGTCATAGAACAACATAATACGACAAACACTAGAGTTCAATACAAAAGGGAAACGTAAGGCGAGAAGACCAAAAGCTACTGAAAGAGAAATATGCTGAAAGAACTGCAACAGATGGAAGGAAGCACCGTTAAAACAAATGATCGATTTAACCTTTTCACCTTAATTCTTAACAATCATTTACCCTCCAATTTCTCAGAGTTAAAAGTATTTTGCCCATCGATTTTATTGAAACTTGAAAAACACTGAGTCTTCCGATAATAAATTTAGCTACGAGAAAAAAACAGAACTGAGGTTTAATGTTCGCAAAGCAGCGCAAATTAAATAAATCTCTTGTCCATTGTTTCGCATTCTTTCCTGAAAAACAAAATACCAGACAAAAGTATCAATTATATCGTGCACAAAGGTGCAACGCCATGAGGCTTCTTTAATTATCGCAAAAACAAACATTACGTGTGTTTTTCAGAGAATCACGTGGAAATACCCGGAGAACATACTTATTTATTTTATGGTCCTGCGGGTAAACAGCAACTTATTCAAACGACTTTTTTTTTCTGAACGTGTTTCGGCCGGCCTTGGCCGTTCGAAAATAAACTCATTTAACGTCGGCAGAAAAGTCGTAAAAATTTTGGCGGACGCAACCGCTTCGGGCATCATTGATGAGAGGCTATTTTTAGGCGGACATCATCAATCTGTGGGATGATCGTGTGTGGTGCAATTAATAAAACTTGAGTGCGTCGCCTTGATTTTTATTTTTGTGAATGGCGCCCGCAAGGTTATTTAAATAAATTTAGAATCACCACGTTTACGGAAAGTGAGATTTTAAATAAATCGCCATTCAAAGTTCATCATGAGAGTTGATTTTGAAAAAAAAAAAAAACAGTTTCAATCATTACTGTTGTTCATTTATACTGTTGTACACTATAATTTACAAAGACCAAGTTAATCTATGCTTCCTCTGCAAATTACAAAAGGAAAAAATCGATCCACATTCATTGGGTCTTTGAGGTCTTTCTGATTGACATCAAAAAAGATTTCGGTTGTACATACATTGCAAGGATGATTATGACCATTAAAATGCCTTATTTGTACATATAAATAAACAGTAAAACAAGCGGCACATGCAAGTAAATGAAGAACACAGTTCGCTTTGTATGTACTAGTGAACACACATATTGACGCCTTGTTCAGAGCATTACAGAGCCTTCGTTCTATGCGGAAAAGACTTGTGAATGAGGCTTTATGTTACACCAAACCGTACTCCGGTCTTGCCTTCAATTGAATTATGTTGTGGTTTACGATGCAGGGCGGCACTGACGTATGGTACTTCAGGAAGCAGTTTTAAATGCATTTACAATGTTCTACAAAGTAAAACAACTTCTTCAAAGTGTACAATCAATTATATAATTATGTGAAGCGTAAACCGTAAACATTGACGTAAATACGACGTGTTTTAATTAATATATTCAGGCAGGAACTTAATTAAATTGGTCAATACGTCAATTCGAATAATAACTGCAATGAATATTGTAATTAACTGCGTGTTAGGCATTAACATAGTGATTTTATTTATCTATTGAATGTACTTTTTAATGAACATTTCAAGTAGCGACATCTTTTTAATGTCTTGTGACTTCCAATTTGCAACAATCAGAGGAACGGCTGCGGCTTACAGCTCTTGTGAACATGAATGTGGAAAATAACCTTGAAGAAAAGCAATTGTGTCACCAGTATCATTAAGATTTTGCAGAGGAGCTAACTGAAACCCAGGTCTGGTAGATAGTCACAACCAAAACTTGTAATCAGAATTTACTCAAGGCCAATACAGGCAAGTTGAAAAACCCATCCTTTTGAAGGAGTATCCTCAAGAAATTCCAAACAAACCAGAAGAACAATACACTAGAAAAACGAAACGGCTGATTTGGCCAAGAATGTCTAATAACATTATAGGAAAGAAAGCTATTTTGTTTATGTAGCACTAACAAATTGAAAAAAAAAAACTAAAAGCAACAAGATATGCAGGAAAACGATAAGATTTTAGAAAAATGCAACAATAAAAGAAATCTTAGATGAATTCAGGAAGAACAATAACAAGAAAGCTAATTTGAAAGAAAAGAATTATAACTCCATGACCATCAAGTGCAGAATATAGGAAGGAATAAAAATAGTTGGGAAAAGTGTTTCTTATTTTTATGAGTGGTATTGTATATTATCAACTCCAAGTATATTTAAGACAACATACACTGTCAAAAATTATTTTCAGTACCTTTTGACTTAAGTGAGGTTTGTAAGAACTGAACTGCAAAAGTTGAAGAAAGAAGAAGAAAAAATACGAACAATTTTACAGTTTTGCAAGGTTTGAGGTATTGGGACGAGCTCATCCCAATTCTAGGCAATCTTTGTAGAAATATGCAGTGACAAGTCCGACATAAAGCGCATACTGTTCATAATCAAAGTAACTGCGGCATATACGAATGATAAAACATAATGGGAAGATCAATTCTCATGGTTAAAGTTAATAAGCTTAAGAATGTAGATTTTGTGACGCTTACTTTATAGATAATCACAATAGGACTTGAAAAATTATCACAGTAACATTTATAAAGAACCAAGGCTCTAATTATACCTCAAGAGATCCTGATGGAAACCCATGATACCCAACTTGAGAAACTGTGGACTGTAGACGGTCAGCCAGAAGGAAAGAGACCGGAAGCAATGCAGACAATACACCAATAAGAGCAATGAGTAAATACTAACGAAATAAACTGAAAAAGAAAGGTGGAATCAATGGAAAAGAAAAATTAAGGAGACCAAAGCTCTGTTCCAACCAAGCTTTGTGACGATTTCGAAACCGTCATAATTAGTTGCCCACCGAAATAAAGATCGATTTTGACAACTTTGTCAAGTGTAAAACTTTGATGAGTGCATGTTTGTGACGGTTTCGAAACCGTCACAAAGCGTGGTTGGAACAGACCTCAAATCTCATTTTGTATTGTAATAGTAACATTGTTGGAGAAGGAGGAAAAGATATTAAAAAAGTAAGGCAACGAATTGCAAATGAGAGAAAAAATCATAGGGACTGCGTTATCTTTTAATTAAATAGTTGAAGTTAAGAAAAACACGAGTAGTTTAATTGTCAATGGAAAAGTTGTAAACTAATTTGTGTAAACTTATTTGTGATACATAGTAATCTGTGTAATTGGTAAGAGGGCCGATTATTATAGTCCTTTACCACGTATGCTTCGCTGTATTCCCTCCTTTGTCCCTAGTTGAAAACGAACGAAAAGAAAACCTTATTAGCACCGCCAATCAGCCCATTCTTGTAATGTGCATATAAACCCCTCATGCTTCCTTTTAATCCCTTCTATTACTTGCCAACTTCTTTCTACTACTTTCTGTTTGTCATTAAAGAGTTTTATTTGCTTCTCTATTTCAATATCCTAGTGTTCTGAAGTGATGGTCAATAATATTTGGTTTTGTAGGTATATATTATGCTTCAAAGCCATTTTCAAATATCCACAGGTTTGCTTTCGAACGAGAATGGCGTGGGTTTAAATCCTAACCCGGTGGTTGTTTTTTCCAATGTGTATGAAAAGGCAAAGACATGCCTTCTTCTTAGACAGGAAGTAAAACTGTAGGTACTGTGCCAATATAATGTTTGGCGCGTTAGAAATCCCTATCGGGAGTGGACTGGTATTAGGTAACAAAGAAAGAAATATGTTGGGAAAGTAACTTCATTTTTTTTTCATGTAGATGTAATTAGTCGTATTTTTAAGCAGTCGACTTCATTCTAAGTACAAGTCATAAAATCATTATACATTTTGACAACTTCAAATTTCGATTTTCATTTAAAAACATTAATTGAATCTGTTAAGTCTTCTGTTTGGCGTCGCATCAACAATGGAAATCCAAAGTAAGCATTTTGATCATATTTTGCTTCTTTTATTACCGCAAAACGTAAAAATGCAGTGCAAGCAAGAGAAGACGTCTTGAATAAGCATCAGTGTCCCAAGTATTCCCAAAAAAAGAAATCTGATTCGTTTCCGCTACAGAAAAAGCAAACAATTCTAGTCTGTACAGCCACCACCGCTTGGACAAACTGACTGATTCCATCAAGCAGAAGTGGTCAGAAATGGTGAACAGCAAAGGTAGTGTTTCATGACAACGCCAGACTTCTCACAAGTTTGGTGACACGCCAGAAGTTGTTAGAGCTTGGATGTGATGTCCTACAGTATCCATCATATTCACCTGATACCACCATCCCATTATCATTTGTTGCGGCGTCTGCAAAATTCTTTGAATGGTAAAACTTTTTATTCAAAAACAACTTAATTCAGTTTTTTTGCTAATAAGGACAAGAAGTTCTGCGAAGTTCGCAGAAATCTTATTATTATCTGAAAGTTGGCAGCAAAATGGTCAATACATAATGGACTGATTAAAGAAGAATCGTCTTTCATTTTGAAGCAAAAAACTATCCTACTTTCCGACGAGCCTAATATTATAGACTTCCGTAATATCTTAAGTTTTGGATTTTATCGTCTTTGTAACATTGAAAACTTTATAAAAGCCACATACATAGATATGTAGATATTACATATTCCTTCCTCTTAGTTCTGAAAAGAACTAGTTAACCATTGGCTGTGCTTTGTTTTAAAGAGGCAATTACATTGTTACCTACTTTCCGAGGGGCGGATTAAGCAATCTTCGCGGCAGAAAAAAGCCTTGCGTGCTCATTCTGCATTCGTACGTCCTTGATGTACCCAATAAAGGCAATAACTCGCATACTAGCGAAGTAAAAGCCGCGGATTCAACGAGCAAGCGTTCCAATTATTCCCGTTTGTGGTACGCAGCAGCGCGACTTTCTCCGTTGGCTTTGTATTGCTCGACATGACGTTCTTCAAGGATATATCACATGCTAAGTACAGACTGTAGTATTAATAGCCAAGCTGTACTCCTCCGTGAAAAAACAACGCTTTTGTGGAATGATTCACAACATATTATTCAATCAAACAATTAGAGCACACGAGGAACTCTGCAATTAAGAGCACTCGTTTGAAAGAGACACAAAGTGAAAGAGCTGCAAATTCTCTGTTGTGTAACAAACATCTTTGATGGCAAACATTATTGATAGAAGTAAATATTTACTTGAATATTGGTTAGAATTGAAATTGACTTTCTTCGTTGCCATCAGGTTCACTTTCTATTGAACTTCTCGTTTATGGAAATCTTTTCGAATTTTATTTGGTTTCTTTGTTTCGCTTTTCTATTCAACTGACGGAGAGCCAATGCCAAGTGTTTTGTATTCTGTGTTTGTAGCTTAGCGTCTTAAAATAAACATTCGAGTGAATGCTAATTCGGCGAAGCCAGCCGACGAAAGCGCCTTTTAATTTTACTAATTTCATTTGCACCTGGTGTTCGTAATTTGATCGAGACCGTTAATAATTTGTGCACAAATAATTGTCAATTCTGTTGAAACTGAAAAAAGGAAAGTCTTTATTGATCTATTGTTTTATTTTGAATTCTTTAATATTGATGGCGTTCAAAACAACAATAAATATTTATCTAAAAACGATTCGTAACTACGAGTATTTACTAATTGCGTTTAAGGAAACACAATTAGAGTTTCGTTCATTGAGTCAATTAATAGCAGGCAACAACATAAAGCTATTGTGTAATCACCTTTCTTTTCGAGGGAAAGTAGACACATTTCACGTTACGTTTTAAGTTTGTTAAAAATACAAGTTCACATATCATTACATACACAAAGAGTAATGTGACATAATTTTTCCCAAAAAGCTATAAGTTTAATATTAAATTGCATGAAGATAAAAGCACGAAATTTCATTAACTAATTAGAAAGCTTTCAGTTTTAGATCTTCAAGCTTTCCGATTTTTTGCTTACGCCAAATCAACTTCGTAAGTTTTTTCTCTCCTTTTATCTATTAACCTTCTACACAAACCTTTTCGTAACTATATTACGTTTCCTTTAACCGAGACATACTACTTCTTTTTGTTAATTTGTGATTTGAAAATAGGCCTATTTATCTTTCTTTTTAATGAAAAGTTAGATCTAGCATGGTGACTTCATATTCATATACTTGAAACTCCTGAATCAGCTGACCCTAAAATGTAAACGAAGGAACATTTTTGCAAAATTTAAAATTTACATTTTTTTAATTGAAAAAAACAGTGTCCACTGAAATTATTTAGAATGAGACTTTGCACAAGGCTGTATCGTAAATAAAATAGAAAATCAACACAGATAAATGAAAATATACAATGCGTTAATACATTTTTTAGATTAGAGGAGTCTATGAAAAGTAAAACCTAAGTCGTAGCTTAAATGAAATTAACTTATGTCAAAACTGAAATGTCAAGATACATTTGACGATAGTAGAAAAAATCTTCCAGTTGAATACATAAGGCTTTGTTAAAACTCTTTAACATGATAACGACTAATTTCAAATACCGTTGGATTGCTTACTGACCCATGACTATAGTGTTCAAGAGCGTTTAAACAACTAACAGATTTGACAAGGGTCAGGAAGCAAATGTCAGAATAAAAGTTTCGAATCAAGCTAAGAGTCTGATTTTGTTTTTCATAGCCTCCCCTTATCTAAAAAATATATTAACGCACTGTATGGTCGCAAATGGATCAGAGAAAATAAGCAAGAATTTAAAAATGAAGAGACGAGAGCTAGAATACATAGACACAACCAACCGTACACGAAAACTCAATTATATCTATGCCTTAAACAAAACGGTACTTGGGAAGAAAGAGGTAGACACCAACACAAAATTAAAAATATACTACCTGTTGGCTCTACCAATCAGGATGTATTGCAGTGTAGTAAGGCTAGTCCCCACGTTGGGCGCCAATTATTTGGAGTTATTTTCGAGAGCCCTTGTTTAAGAGATAAAAATATTGTTTGTGTTTTGTGGGTATGTGAGTGGACTAGTTTTTTGAATATATTTTCTCCTGCTTCGTCCCAATTACTTCGAATTTTTAAGTAATAATTTTAATTAAAGTTTGTTTGAATTTATCACCATAAAGAAAATACACACCATAACTGAACTTAAACTATTTCACTAACTTTAAGCGTTTGTTTAATAGTTAGTTCACTGTGCTCCTCTCTAGTGCCGATTAAAAGTGTTCACTTGATCCGAATTCTTCTGCCGTCGTCCAAGTATACTGATCTCCTCTTCCTTTCGTTAGGCTCGTCCTTTACTGTCCAAAGTCCCGCATTTATTGGAAGCTTCGGTTTCTTCTCCCACTTCTCTAAATATTAGACCTCATCGTCTCCAAAGTTGATCTCCAACACTGTTTGCTGCTTTGTAATGAAAAAGCACAGGTGAGTCTTATATTTATTACGTACCCCTCTTTTAACCTACTTTATTTCTTTTTTATGGTTGGATATCAAAGTAATATGCAAGTGAATCCTGAGTATTGCAAAATACACATAACGGAAAAATTGGTGCAGAAGTGAAATTTCTGAGAAAGACAGCAAGGAAAATTCGAATGGAACAAAGAAACAGACGAAGATACAAAAAATTATAAAGCAAGAAGAAATTACCGAGAATTGGTTCAGACATATAATAAGAAAGGGTAAAAATGAAATATTTAAAAAAGGAACTGAAGCAAGAAATGTCTATAAAAGAAGGAAAAGTAAAAATTGGATGGAAAGGACAGAGAAACTGAAAGGTAAAAGAGGCGAAACGAAATGAAAAATTTAGCCCATGAACCGGAAAGCATGGAAAAAGTAGTGTTAAAAATTATATGAAAATATATCCGACGTTTTTAAAGGGCATAAGGTTCAGAGAAGCAAGGTTGTAGAAGAAGATTACCCTACATTTCTTGATAAACCAGTTCGCTCCTTTTCTCAGATTATTTGATGAAGAACTGCTAAAGTTTGTGATCTTATAATACAAGTCTTTAATTATATTATCGTATTCTTTTTAGTCATTCTGGTTTATTAAAAATTTTCAAATTATGATGACTTTCTAACCACTTTCTGAATATACTTTTATTAATAGAACTAATATCGCATTTGATCTTGAGGGTCAGAATCTAGGAATTTTAATAAATTTTGAGAGAGAAGCAAGAAGAAAAATATTTTTATGATCTCCATTTAAAAACATAGAAGGACCCTCAATACACATACATACAAGATTCATCAAATTCTCAGAGGTCAAGAGAGATTCTAAATCCAATATCTGTTGAGTTGACATGAAATTATCTACAGGACCACTTTAGGCAGGAAATGATCCTTCAATTTTCTTTTATAATTTCTTTTTTTATCCTACCTAGTTTTTTCCTGAGTTTTAAAACTTCCGGTATTCATCTATTTTTACCTTACTTGCCCATCAATATTCTTTAAGCTTCACCTCTTTTATGCCTTTTCCCTAAATCCTTTCGCTCATATTTTAACTTATTGTTTTTTCCTAATTTCTTTCTTGTATTGCACCTGTTTTACTTTGCTTGCCATGTCCGATATCCGATATCAGTTCCACTAGTTTCTATTTTCATGTTCTTCTTTTTTTGACGACTGACGTTATGATTTGTAAATAAACTTGATTCGTTTATTCATTCTTGTAGAGCATTCATTTTCATTGAGCAAAAATATCTAAATTCTTGTAAACAAAATTTCATTAACAAACGTTAAATTTTGAAGATGATAAAAAAATAACTAAAGAATGAATCTTCTCTTATTGTTAGTAACTTAGGTGGTAGGAATTTCTTTCTTTAATCTTCGACACTTTGTTATATGAGTTATTGTTTATTTGGTTTTGTGTTCTGTTCGATCGCGCAAACAAACAAGCTCGTTCTAGGAAAAATCACGAAATCATCCATTTCCTGTCGAAGCGCGCGCTCCAAAAAAATCACTATTTGCACAGGTTTTTTTCTGTTTGTTTTCGCTTTTCGACCTCCGTCATAAATATTTAACGTGCTTTTAACTCGCTGGAATTTATAAACGGCAATAACAATAAAGCCGGGCGGCACGAAGTGCGTTATTTATTGCCCGCGTAAATCTATTTTATCCGCCAGCCCGAAATCCGCGCGGAAGTTATTTTTTTCGGACCTTTGGCCCGGCCGCTTGCATCAAAGAGACTCGTGACATAATGATTGACGTAACGTAATTGAAACCGCGGTTTCCTCTGCTTGCGATGTAATCCTAATTTTGAGGAAATTGCTTGGCTTTTCTTGCACTACAGTTAAACCAAAATTTAATGTTGTTTAATTAACCGTACCTTGACCTCTTCTACTTAACTCAACATCAATCATCACCGCTAATATGAGTAAATTGCTGACGAAATATCGCGCAATGTTGTACTAAAGACAGGCATTAAAAGAATTCTTATTTTACTCTAACTTGTCATTCAATTACTTTAGAAAATATAATTTCTAAACATCCCTTTATAATTTTGGCCGATACAACTTTTTAGAAGTTCTAAATTGATTGATTGATTGCCATTGTAAGAAATACCTGCAATGCGGTAAAGAAAATCTGCGCAACGGAAGGACGACACGAAATTAGAGACGCGTTATTTACGAGCACAAGCTTTCAACACAATGGGCCTCATGAATAAAGTTTAAGCAATCGCTTTTTCTTGAAATTTACTAGTAAATGCTTAATATCTAATGAATAAAATCTTTAGCAATTGCTTGACCTTGTAGCAATTGCTACAACACCAAGGAAAAGCTTATAGCAAAAGGTTCTTCTTAAAAATTTCTAGTATTTGCTTAATGTTGTATGAATAAAGGTAGCGATTGCTTTTTCTATTTAAGCATTTGCTTAAAAATTATTAAGGTTCCTCTGCCCCATCCTTGCATTTGCTTAAATCAGTTATAATTTCGTATTTATCGCATTCGCACGATAATAATGGTGCATTTCTTTATATTCGTAAACAGAAAAACTATACATAACGAATGCCTAGAAGATTATAGAAAATTGCATCGGTTTAACAGCGAAAACGTTTGGTGTCTTTTAGAAGATAGTGGCGAGAAACGTGGTGGTGCATTGTCAATTATATAAAAAATGAAAATATTTCTTTGTGTCGTATCTCACCCAAGCAACTGTTTCTAAAACCTATACGTTTGTTATCACAAATTTTTTTTTACCAGTTTAGTTAAATCAAACTTTTTTTCCACTTTTCCTTTCATATTGCTTATTTTCCTTGCAACTTGTCTAGTTGTAAGGGAAACATTAAAAATTTCCTTGTAATTATCAGTTATTACTTGTGTGAAGGACGGGTGGTTAAAAATGATGATAACAGAAAGTGGATGAATTATCCTTTACTTTCAACTTTATCAATCTCTACAAGGCCTCGTCGAAACACTATGTTCTTCTAGGTGTCTCGACGAGAGTAAGAGAGAAGTTCTATTGTTATGCCCAAACTAGGTCTTAATTTCCGAAAATTAATTACACCACAATCAACAATTTCCACTTCTTCTCCTCACTCTTTTACTGAAATTTTAATCAGACCATAAAGGACCCAAGTAGCAATTTCTTTGTTTGTAGGTATCTGGTTTGAGCTTTTTAGCCAGATAATTGCTATTACGCCCTTTTTATACGGAATGAGATTTCTGCCCTTGTCCGCCACTACATATAATTTTCGGGATTGATGAAAAATTACATTCTTTCTTTTAAGAATGACAATGACTTGAAAATAAAGAGAAAATTATATAAATAAACAATTATAAATTGATTAAGACAATTTTAAAACTGATTACGTACATACAACAGTCTAGTCTAATTACTAGAGATCACAAACTTAGACAAATATAAAATTTGAATCCAATTTATTAAAAGTAATTTTATTTTCTTTTAATTTTCTTAACAAAAATAATTTTTTTGTCTAACTCGGTCTCATTATCACTACTAACTATCTCATCACCAGTATCCGACATTTTATTTAAAATGAGCAGCGCTTCGATAACAAATCTAACGTACCTACTTAAGCTATGTACGAGTAGATATGCAAATCTGCACAAGTTGTACTAGCAATTGCTTCAACGAATCCGGAAAGCTAGCAAATCCTTAGGATTTTTATTCATATAATAATTCAGCAATTGCTTTTTCTTAAAGCATTTGCTTTTACAGCTTTTGCTTTTGCTAATCAGTCAATGCTTAAAGCAATTGCTTAGTTTTTATTCATCAGGCCCAATGTAAACAATGCGTCGATATCGCGTAAACTTTTTTGAGAGCAAAGTCTGGGCGACGCCAACGTCGCAAGCGCAGCTGACGACTTCTGAAATGGATAAACAACGTACAGCGTTATGATCCGTTTACAACTCGCGGTCATAAACACGCAAAAAAAATTCTGTTACAGGCCTTGCCCTCTCTCACACATAAACATACGCATAACCAACTTCCAAGATAAGTCAACTATTACAGATGTTTGCAAACGTACTCATCAATATGCTAGACATTTTTCATAAAACATATTCAAAATATGCCAAAGAAATAAGAAATAATTTGACACCAAATTTATGTTTACAGTTGGTTCTTGTCCGATGAAATTTGTATCACAAAATCTTTTAAGCGGACACTAAATCGCGCACCATACACTTAACGTTTCGCAGTCGTTCGACAGCTTCGTCAGTAAATAGTGGCATACTCAGAACATGCTCAGAAAAACCGTAGTTTGGTGTCAAGTTTCTAATGACAGAGTCACTATTAACTCAGAATGGTCAACCCAATCCAAGCGAACCCAACCCAAGCTAACCCAACTGTAGTCGACCAGAGCGAGGAATTGAAATCGAAAATGAATAATTCCAGAAATATTCCTGTATCATCTTCAAAAGACTGAATACTTTAATTATTGAATAATTTGAAAACGAAGGCCCATATTGCTTGTTAGTAAAGAAAAACCATATGATACCGTTAACCTAATTTAAGACATAGTTCATAGTTTCCTGATCAAGAACATATAACATAAAACTGAACCACTCAATAACATCGCGCAACGAAGTTATAAAGATTTCTCAAGCATAAAAGGTCACAACGTGGCAATAAATGTGAGATAACAATGATTCTCAAGATTCACCACGTTAAGTATTTCAAAACAATTCTACCAGAAACATGAAGCAAAATTAATAGCAGCGCCACATCAATTTGGCATTTCTAAATCGTATTTTAAATGTCAATAAAAAAGCTACCAAGAAAGGAAAGCAAATTCAAAGATGATGTCAGAAAAAAAATGGTTGACTGCTCTCATTTATCAATCATGTAAACATTAACTTCAGTAACATTTATGTCAAGTGCTGAAAGTAAAAGCATTTTAATAGTTTCCAGTCATATACAGAAACAAAAGGCAAGTTAAATAAAATACCAATTTTTTAAATAAAGGAATATACATAGGTACAATAAGCAATAAGTGTCGCGTATAGTCACATCGTTAATGTTTACGCGCAGTGTCTGACCATCGGGTCGTAATACGTTCTGTATAACTACATCTTTTTGTTCTTTACTCTTAACAAATTTTCAGATATTTTATTGTAATATATACTGCAAGGACATGTAGAACCTATGATCCCTTCACTGTTCATGCAAAGTTGTGTCCTTCGCTAGGAGAGCAACGTGGATGGTAATATTAGAATCTACAACCGATAGATGTACGTTAAGATGCGCATAAATTAACTGAAGTAGTATGATCGCCTTAAGTGCGATTACTTCATGTTTGTTATTTCATTAGTGAATTCAAATTTTATGTGTTAAGTGTACTTGTACGATCTAAACTATACGAGCGTTTCCTCTTTACATAAGCTAGGCTGCTTTTCTTTTTGTCACTAGTCGGTTTGTGTCATTTTCTCCAATGCGTTTTTCTCCATTGCGTCTTGTTTCATCGAAACTAGGTAAGCGTTCTTGCTCTGTCAAAATAAAAAAAAGGCTGCGTAGCTTACGCGACGAAAAAGCGCTCCGTAGCTTACGCGACGAAAAAATACTCGTCTAGTTTAGGCTGTAAGTAATTAAATACAGAATTTTTTAAACATACATGAACTATTTGGAAACAAGAATTAAGAATTGTACTAAAAGCGACGGGATTTGAATGAATGCCGCATTAGGCTGCGCTCGCACTGATGAAGCAAAACGTTTTCGGATAAAAAACACGCTAAAACAGTAAGGCCCAGTTGTATAATTCGAGTTGAACGTTAAACCAAAGCTTAAATAACATGGTTGTAATGGACGTTGCTATGGGTTTAAGCTTCGCTTAAAGTTAAACTCGAATTGTACAACTGGGCCTAACTGTTTTAGCGTGCTTTAAACTTTACGGTAACTGTTTTAGCGTGTTTTAAACTGTTTTTTGTTTTGATATATCAGTGTGTGCCTGATCCTATTTAAAGCATTGAAAAAAGACGCTTTTTAACAAAATTAATCAAAAATGTTTCGTGCGAAAACGTTTTTGCTTCAGCAGTGTGAGCGCAGCCTTAATGTAAATCGCAAATGGACGCGGCAATCCCATTTTCACTGGCTATATATTTTCTGTTTTTCCCATATCTTATCGATAGTACACAATAAAATTGGCGGAGGAGGCTAAATAATGCGGTCGTTCTTAAAAAATGGACGTAAAACACGGAAGAGGAACTTTTTGCGCAGATATAAAGGATGAACAATGAATGTCCGTAAATTATATTTATGAGCTTTACCGCTGACAAAGCAGATAGAACAATAGAGCAACAAACGCTGTGACATCTGGTTGATTTCTTAAACAAGCAACAGCTGCCTCTTATTGTTAATCTATCAGCGTTGGAAGTTCAACCTAACCAACGCTTTCAAGAATTTACAATGCTGTGGCGATGCATAAATCACAGTCTAACTGAATTAATTTACAAAAAAATAAACAATTCAAAGTGAAATAAAATTCATTAGAAATAAAAACCATGAACTTATTCAAGTTTTAATTTCACGACAGCTTTTCTATTGCATAGGAACAGATAAGTCGCCATGATTGAACCGAAACAACCTATTATCGTGTTCACCATTTATTTTTCTATTTTTGTCCCGACGCAAATCCGACCTTATCGCGTCCGTTACGCCAACAACGTTAACTTTCTAAGGTTTCGCCGATAACATCGCCGCGCTCGCATTCGCTCGAATGTCCTGTCCTCTTGGTTTCACCGTTGCAGCAGCTTTCTGCAGGAGATCAATCGATTATTCGTCCGAGAGCGGCTCGGAATCTAAAGGATTATTGTAGGTCAGTGCATGGCTGCCGCCTTTGGATTTACGAGTCTGACCTACTAAATAAAATTTGTTGTTTTAATATTGCCGTCAAAATTTACGACACTTATTTTAGATGAAAAACCTGAATTCTTCTTTAAAATAAGTAGTAAGACATTTTATACAGCATAAAATTAATTACATCACATCCTTACAATCAGCATCAACGGAAACTTGAAGCTCAGTTTAAAAAAAAGACCTGCATTGCTGCATTCATTAACAATACAAAAATCCACCGTTATCCTGCCGTTATGAAGATTAAAGTGAACCCCACTGATATTTTGGTTATTCTGTTACTAATAGTTCAAATAAATAATTAATAAAACAAACGCCAAATTTGTAGTAATTCTATTCAATACAGCGAACACGAACACTTGCTGAAAGTTTCAAATGCATCCACACCTTCGGTAATATGTTTACTTAAAGAAATTGAATTGCAGAATCTTCTCTTTGGATTCTAGGTAACTATCGACTGGGGAAAACTATGTTAATTCAGATTACTTCAGAAGTTAAGATAATCTGCAATTACAACGACTTTTACCTCAAATGAAAGGATAATTATTCGACTTCCATGAAAACGGCGAAATTGCGCATAAAATTATGCAAATAGGAAATTGTTTCCAATTTTCTTCTTGTTTGTGATTAGTATACTGCAAAGAGAATGGCTTACGGAAGGGTACGTTTATATTACATCGATTTTACTGCTAAAAGAAAAAGAAATGGTCAATATCTTGGTAAGAGTGGGGTGGATGTTTTCTAAACAGAAAATTATTTTCTACCTGAATATGATTCATTTATTCTTGAAAAAGCAATCAAACAATAAAAAAACCTGTTCTGCAAAACGTCAGTAATTAAATATATGCTATTTACTCGACAAAAATCAGTTTTCTTTTTTACAGAATTAATTTTGTTGTTCTAGAATTCGTATGTATGACAGCAAAAATCATATTTTAAATTTCAGCAAAATTTTACTTTTACTTCCAAAATTTTGTTAATGTAAGATCAGACAGGCTGTACAGGGTGTCCCATTTTCGATGGTATTCGAAACATTAGTTGTGGTTATCTCTCGGTTATTATGAACTTTTGATGCGATTTGATTAAAGAATCATGATCTACGTTAAAAGTAGAATAAAAAATGTCTTTGTCATTTTTCGATACCTTTAAAAATAAAAAAAAATATGCGCTTGAAAATTTGATGAATTTTTCGTTTGTACAAACAACAGCAAATTTTTAATTTAAATTATTAACCCAATATTGCATGCTCAGTTTCTTTCTATTTCCATTATTAACGAAGATACCTATAGAATACCATCGAAAATGGGACACCCTGTACAATTAATTTAAAAGTTGTACGTTGCCAGCTTCTTTCGAGTAAACAACAAATAAGAAAATTATATAAATACAAGACATCTTTGAAGTTATTCAACGCTTATTAAACATCACGGGGGTTCTGAAAATGTTATCTGCAGTAATCCATCATGATTGAATTGTCTACATTTTGTGCAACAGGAAAACAACAAAACGTTGAATACATAACGATTTGAGATACTCAGAAACGTATAACATATAACCGCTTATTCGTTACAAGGTGACAGTCACGCGCATAATCGCTCAAATCTGCATTGCAAAATAGCGTCCTTCAGTCGCTGTTTTCTTATTGTTACTACTAAAATTAGCCATTGTTGGCCGGACGGGAAGGTCGTCGGACGTTTTTTCAACGGCGCGAATCGATCGGGCAGAAACGACGCCCGCGAAAAACGTTTCCCGTTGAGTTCGTTTACACCGGGCGCGGTATTTTACGAACGTTTCATCACGTCGTTCGATATTCTCTTATTAGAAAGTTGCCGTTCGTCAGAGCTAGAAAAACCAGTATTTAACGAGGTTGCCCAGGCGAATCGCTTGTTCTTTAGCAATCGAAACCCTCTCTTGAAGCTCGAGGTGATTTAATTCAGCATCCATTACATGCCGTACAGGTTTGGTGAATTTGGACTAATCGAATTGAACCCTATATCTAACTAAGAGTAGGTATATGTTTGAGACCTGCTTTTATAAGAACAAATGTTTTCGTAATTGTGACTATGGCAATAAACTGATTGCAATTTTAAAATCTAATCCAAAAGAGTCGATACACACACATAACTTTCGAACTATTTCGAACACAATTTGCAATGTAAGGAAATAATATCCCAAAGATGAAAACAAAAGCAGATCAAAAATTTTCTAACATAGCACAAAAATACTGGAAAATTCTGCAAGATATAGAATTCTGATTCTTATCCACCAATGATTATCTCAGACGTAGAAATTAAATACTCCATTGGATTCCTCGGAGCGAAACAGATGCTAATGCGAATTGCATCACTGAAAAGGTATTTCAAAAAATCGTCGAATATGTTTTGAAACTTGCGGTAATTCCGCTTACTTGCTGTTGCAATTCAAAAATTAGATATACATCGACCCATTTATTTGCTCAAATTAGTTAAACGTAAATAAACATACGCTGACAACATATGGACGTTATGAAATTCGTTCAAGGAAACTCATTTTAATAGATTGTTTTCGTTTGGTCGTTTAAATTGAACCAAATTGCAAAGTCAATAAAGGATTGAACCAAAATGATTGCAATCCAAGTTTTAGCTCTTTTCTTTTAGAATAGTACTTAGCTTTACTTCCAAATTAACAATTTCCGAGTATTTTTAAAGAGTCTTTGCACTGTCAATGGACATCCCCCGACATGATTCCCGAAGAAAATAAAGAATGTCGGCTAGTCATCTCATACTACACTGACGCGCATTCTTTCCTTCACGATTGCACTTTCCGGCGGGAGTGAACGCTCGTGTATGGTTAGCTAATGTCTAAAACATATCTTTAGGAGTTCTTGAGAAAAATATTAACATTTGTTAACGAACAGAACAGAAAACTTAAAAACATTGTCAGTAATCCTTCCCAAACATGTCGACTATGGTTTATTTAGTTAACAAAATTTGAAAAAAATAGTAGCACAAGTTTAGATACAAGGTGTACCAAAAGTATGGGACACAGCAATAGTGGGCCTCCTATCATTAAAATGTTACGATTTAATAAAACTCACTTAGGCCCAGTGTATATACAATTTCAGCTTAAATTAAGTTGAAGCTTAAACCCATAAGAACGATTAATTTAACAATTGTTGTTAAGGGTTTAAGCTTTGACTTAAAGTTAAGCTGGCATTGTACAACTGAGCCTAAGTCTTAGGCCCGATTTATTCATCTCGGAGTAAGTGCCAAGTTATAACTTGACGGATTAGCACAATGCGTTGCCCTATCTGTAATCATATCAAGTATTTTACTGGCCACTTACTCAGAGATGAATAAACCGGGCCTAAAAAAATCAAAAGTTTAATTTTAATTTTCTTCAATAAGTAATCCTCAGTTATTGACATATTGCATTAAAAATTGACGTATAGGAGTTTTTGGGACGAAAAATGATAATACGTCTGTTCAATACATGAACACATTTTCTATTTACAAATTAATACGTTCACAAGAAACATATCACAAAGGCAGTTTTA
This sequence comes from Dorcus hopei, assembly GCA_033060865.1. NCBI lineage: Eukaryota > Metazoa > Arthropoda > Insecta > Coleoptera > Lucanidae > Dorcus > Dorcus hopei. Next base: position 27,858,484 of record CM065423.1, on the reverse strand, counting down.
GAAATTCCATTTCATCTTACCTCCACTTAATACTCAGAAATTCTCAGTTTAAATTTTGTACACCTAAAGTCATGAATGATGTAACTTTCCAAGTAAACGTAGCTGGAACGAACGGCATTTTCAATTTCAACCCTTCTAAGAAAGGTATCTCAGACTTGCCCCATCAGAAATAATATAAAAATAATCGCTTGTCTCAGAACGACAGTGTCCTAAGGTTTCTGCCGCAGACTGCACAATAACGCGCCGCCGTTTGCCGACAAAGATATTTTAGTGTAATTTATTATTAGTAATTGTTATTAGGTGTTTGCTTATTTAGTGTAATAAATTGTGCAAAATAAATCTCTTTGTTTCAAAATAACTCTCACCGATAAACTTACAAACTATATCTATACGGTGTAAAAATCGTGGATGGTGAACTTAGTGATTTGGTCGCAACACATATTCAGATCTAATCACGCTACAATTAAACAACGTCCTCAATTTTGATGTAGCAGATAGAGAGCGCTACGTATGGTATTATTCTTGCTTTTAAAATGCTTTAATCTTTTTGTGAGTAGACTTGTGACACTTTAAACAATAAATTGTTATTCTCCATCTTTTTTCAACCAATTAGGTATACCTTTTAAATAACTATATTTACAGTTGGTTCTGGTCCGATGAAATTTGTATCACAAAATCTTTTAAGCGGACACTAAATCGCGCACTTTACACTTAACGTTTCGCAATCGTTCGACAGCTTCGTCAGAAGTGAAAAATATTTTTCACTTCTGACGAAAAATGAAAAATATTTTTCACTTCTGACGAAGCTGTCGAACGATTGCGAAACGTTAAGTGTAAAGTGCGTCAGAAGTGAAAAATATTTTTCACTTCTGACGAAGCTGTCGAACGATTGCGAAACGTTAAATGTAAAGTGCGCGATTTAGTGTCCGCTTAAAAGATTTTGTGATACTTTTAAATAACGCTAATCGTTTTGAAGATACTTATTTGCTATTTTAGCTTTGAATGCAACGTGACTTTTGTGATAGTGTTTGTTCGATTTTGTACGAGAAATAATTGAGGTTTATTGGTTATAAAAAATTTGTTCGGTAATTTGATGAACAATACAAAACACCCAAAAGCGCTCGTGCACTTCATTGTTATAAATTTTTCATATTTGGTACGATTAATTTATTTATACACTGGCTTCCCTTTAGGACACAAAAATATTTTTAATTTTTTTTTAATGGAAACTCACTTTTTTATTACGAAATTTCATTGAGTCACATAAGAAATTTTTTTGAAATAAACACAGTTTAGAAATTAAAATCAGAGAATGGTACCTACCAAATATTTTAATCAATTACTTAATTTTAAATGAAACAATATGAAAGGAATGCATTTTGAACATTGTTATCTGGTCCTATATTTTATTATACACATTGTACCTTGCATCGCATTTGTCTTTTAATAAAGAATTCTCACTTTTCAGGTTAAGGACCGTTGTTGATCCATACACTGGGTACATCTCATCTACGTTTAGATACAGTTTTGTCTTTATAATTTTTAAGCTACGTTTATTTCAATAAAATTCATATTTGACCCTACAAAATATGTATTTATGCAGACATACGTAAAAAAATATGCCTTTTTGAATTCGTAATAAAAAATGAGATTTTTATTTAAAAAAAAATTAAAATTATTTTTGTATCCCAACAATATGCCCCTATACAAATAAATTAACAACTCCAAAGTATAGCAAATTTCTAATAACAATTGACGTATCTGAGCATCTTCGCAACAAGAAAATATTTCAGGAAATACTTGAGGAGTTCCAAATTTTCTTTGTACGTTGTATAAAATAGTAATGATTAATTAAAAAAATGCAGCTAACCAGTAACTGAATCGAAACATCTACATAACCAAAGTAGAATTGTTTCTATAAACCCAAGAGATTAATACTCAGCGAATTCTTAACACAAAATACAGGAAATGAACATACAAAATGAAAAACTAGAGGTATTAAAAATGAAAATGAACCAGGGAAAATTAAAATAATAATGATGAAATTAAAAAAAAACAATATATTAAATAGTAGTAGTAATAATTTGGCTCGAGAATGGAAAAAAGTCACAAAAGTGTTCGAATGTCTAAAGGGGCGTTTACATTACATACATGTTTTCAATAAATTGAAAATCAAATCTATACGAAAATGTCGATTTGCCGCATACAGATCTTCGACAAATACTACAAAAGGAGCTCGTTTACATTGTGTGACTTGTTCACTACATATTTAGTATTTAATAATAAAAAATGTCGCACATGAATGATGTCGATTAATTTTTGTTTTTGTCCGCGGTCGCATATTATTACTTTAGTAAACTACGTGAAAAGCAATTAATGCAACTGTGCTCTTTTTGGACCACTCCATTCTCACAAAACATCAGTTCGCTTGACAATTTAAAACAACCGACTATTGTGCACAAGCGCAAGTACCTTTGTATGATCTGTGCTCGCTCTGTTTTCCATTAATTTGGAATACAAATCTGTGCTATAAAACATGTCGGAAACATCGTCAAATATGTACATGAAAAGTCTAGCACTTGTATGAGATAAATTTCAGATTTGTTCCAAACTTTTCAGTCGACATGTAGGGTACATGTATACTTGAAACATGTATGTAGTGTAAACGCCCCTTAACAATGAGAAAATAGATTTAGAAATAATTACCGGATAACAAAAGCGATAAAAATATAATATTCAGAAAACCTTTTAAAAAAAAATGCTCAAGAAGGGTAGACGAAAAATGACGCAGATGATTAGTTTACCGCAGAAAAGGATAACAAAAGCGATAAAAATATAATATTCAGAAAACATTAAAAAAAAATGCTCAAGAAGGGTAGACGAAAAATGACGCAGATGATTAGTTTACCGCAGAAAAGGCACAACGGAAAAAGTTTGCGGCATATAATCCGAATGCATACGAGTGAAACCCTGAAGAACGAGGATAGGAGAATCAAAATTGGACCTCGGCAGACGTAAGGAATAGAAGAGGTACTGAGGAGAAAAAGGACATCCAAAGAAAAACCATATAAATAAGTACATATAAACCAAAACTTTCCAAATGAAATTATAATTAGCGTTCACAAATTTCCGGTCGAGAAACGCTTAGATTCACAGTACTTCAAGTTAAAAACAAACGGAAAAAGTTACGCCACCAAAGTGTTTTAGCAAGTTATAAACATTTGTTTAACGAGGTTCTAAGATTCAATTACATAAAGCAATCGTAAGGCATAGGAAAGAAGAGAGAAGCGGTTCCATCATAATACGAAAAAATCGAAGGCAGTAAAGGGAAGTCGTGTCCTTTATTTTGAAGATATCTCTGGGTGCTAACAATTCTTGTAGATTTAGCTTCGTTTCTGTTCAGGAACTAAACTACACAATGCTTTGTGAGGGGTCCGGCAATTCAAAACTAAACTAAAAATTGATGAATTTAATGAAGTCAATGACAATTAATGAATTAAGGAAGTCAATGAAATTTGATGAATTTAATGAAGTCTATGAAAATTGATGAATTGAATGAAGTCAATAAAAATAATGAAGTAAATTTGGGAACCGAGGATGAATTAGAAAAATGAAGCTTCGTACACTTAAAGTTGTTTTACACTACCTTATTTATTGTATAAGATTTGTTTCAATTTCTACAATAACATTTAAAACATGAAATGTTTTGACCTGCAGATACGGTTTGGAGATAGAACACGTTCTATTTTTTCAGATAACTTTTGATTCAGTTTAAATTTTGCTACGCTTTATGCACAATTTAAATTGTTCATGAAATTGCACCAAATCTTGTACAAGAAATAGGCTATATAGTCCAAAACGACCTTTAAAGGAGATGAAAAATTACATAAGATATTTTGAAGTTGTTAGTAAATCAACAGTCACGCCATCTGTTAAACTGTCACATTCCTGGGTAAGTCATGAAGATTAGCAAAATCTCTTGCGCAAGAATTGAGAAAAACAGAATATATAAAATCGCAGATCTTTCAGTAAATATGAAACTCCGATGCAAAGAAGGGACAAGTAGAACAGGGAGGGAACTTGAATAAGAAAAATGAGCTGATACTCAGAAAAAAAAGAGCACCCATTTCGAAGTAAAACTAATACTGCTCGTCACTTGACAGATCTTATCACAGTAATAGATACTAGATAGATACTACAAGGACATTAATAAAAAGCAAACCAAGAAATTGAGGAAACTAAAATTAGAGATATTTCAAAAAAGTCCAATGGCCGATCGATAAAAACGAAACAAACTTGAAACAACTGTAGTGCAGTTAAAAAAGTATTGGCAAGTTTCAATAAAACAAAAAAAAACTTGAAATTGTGGCAAGACATTTTAAATAAACTGACAAATTGGAACAAATTATTACGAAAGAAAGTACAATTATACAAATCATTAAAAATAAATTACTTGTGATTTACTTTGTATAACTTGCCTATGTCACTGTAATGAGAATTAAATTAAAAGAAATCAATATCTTAGATATCTTTGGAAGTCTTAAGGAGGAATTGTTTGCTGAAATCGAAATTTATTGTTTCAAATTGTAAGACAATGCAATGAAACACAAGCATATGGTCTCAGCAAATAAAAAATAAAAATACTTGTCTGTCACTGCACAAAAATATGGTAAGAGTATACAACACGGATCTTTCAACCGTTTCTTTTTATGCAGAACGACCACCAAGGCAGATATTATGTATACTGTTTTATTCGGTCTTGTTTTCCAAGACCAAGTTAATTTGAGAATGTAAATATAAGTAACTGCCCCTCACCTTGGCGATTTGCTTCGTCGATTATTAGCCCAGGCCCAAATTTTTATGTCACATACGCACACGTTTTTACACCAACAAAAAACTAATTAATTAAGTAAAGCTGCATAAAAATAATGTCAGATTCACAAAGCACAGGTGGGTACCTGCGTGCGATCGTTCGGGCAATCACTGTACGTCCTCGCCACAAGCACTCCTCGGACTCTACTGAGGCTTACAACTCTACAAGCAAACCGAGAGGAGATCGGTACTTACAACGTATGTATGTATACGATGCGTGGGTAACCCTACCCGCAGAGGAACATGGCAATGCGATTATTCACGTTAGTGTAATTCGCTTGGTTATTCTTGCATGCTTGCGTGTGCGTAGCCCACTGAAACGTTCAAAAAATAATAATAATAATTGCACGAGCACTTATGCCTTCGTCTCTTTTGAGTCGTGTACATACATTACATACACCGTAAAACCGGGTTTGCCTTCGATGCATTCATTTACGCGTGGAATAATCGTTTACGTAAGATCAAAGCCGTTCTCTTGTGAAACCAAACGTTACTGCAGCTGTTGCAATTAACGGTTTGCAAAGACTAAAACTGCGTAATATATCCGCAGTTTTTTTTTACTTAGGCCCGATTTAACAATCGTCAGATAAACGTGACGTAGATATGGAAAAATATAAAAGGATATTCGGCGGATACTTATTCCATTCTTATTCTATGTTTGTAAAACTGAGCTTTAATTGCGCCACCAAAACTCCAATAGAAAATTAGGTCCTTCGGTTTTACCAACCAAAGATTCCATGAAGTGTATACCAGTGTACTGAGGATGACAGCTGAGCTGTCGAAATACGTACCTACGTTAAAAATAATACTGTGGGTTGAAACATTTTCATTTTACTTAATCTCTGAGAGGGTTTTAGAGAAGTGAATCGAAGACGCTATAAAGAAATACTGGAAGGTGTAGACGGACATATTCTATCTAAAATCATGAATTGAAGTTACTGTGGACATCCTGTGTAAAGCATCGATCACATCGAGCAATGTACGTAGTTTTATAATTGCTCACACATCCAAGTAACGTTTTGTGTGAAGATTGCTTGAATTTGTTGATCGCGATGGTTTCATATCACATACTCATGTACACATAGGAAATACGAGTTATATGAAAGAAAGTTTATCCAAGCATGATAAGACCTGTTTGTTATAACACACGTTGTGAAATATAGCCTGTAACTGATAAAGATGAGGAAAGATTACAAGTATTAGAAAGAAAAACTTAAAACAAATATACGTATCATTAAGAACTGAAATTTTAAATAAATTAATAAAGCTACATTTTATTAAAGCTCAAAGACAGAAACATGTAGAACAAAGGAATAATAAATAACATGGTGGAGACTTACCGTAAGGCCTAAAAAAATAGTGGAATTGTGTATGTATGTACTGAAAAATAATGGGAATACGAAATTGGGCAAAAATAAGAGAAGACAAGAAAATAAGTTATATTCGAAGTAACCAGAAAATAACAGAAGACAAGAAAATAAATTAGGTATATTCGAAGTAACCAGAAATAATGGATAAAATAATATTTTGGAAAACATAAATCAAAATAGATGAAATGTAACAAGTCAAACCTAACTTGTTCGCATATAAATTTCAAAATAAAACAACGAATATTCAGTACTTTAATAAAAGGAATAAACTTATAGGAACCGTTTGTAAGTAAATGATATCAAACAAACAATTTAATGAAGCAAGAAATAGATGAAAATATAATACGTATTGCTAAAGTTGAAAAAAATCTCCTAATCAAACAATGCGTATTTCTCGTATCTCTTATGGTACAGAAGGTAAAAACTATCTATCAAACAAGAACTGTGATTGAAAAAAATAATAGAATAGAAAAAATTAACCCAATAAAAACTTAGAATCGTAAAAACAGAGGAATTAAAGATAAATCAACAATATAACTTGAATGTCTTCAATTTAAAAAAAATGAAGAAAATACAAACTACGAAAAAAAAAACTGAAATTATAACGTCACACTAAGGCCCGATTTTACAATCGTCGGATAAGCATTATTCTTAGAATAACGTGACATAGGTGTGACGTAGATATGGAGGAGCGTTAAAGGATATTCGGCGAACAGTTATTTCGTCCTTATTCCACGATTGTAAAACTGGGCCTAACAAGACTAAGGGCCGGTCTTTCCATTTTCCCATTAAAGTTATACGGCGAATAACTATTATTATGAATAGTTGATTGATTTTTATCAGATGTTTCCATGGTAGTTATCCGTCAGTTAGTTTACCAAGAGATGGAAAGACCGGCCCTAAATTTACAACAAGATGAAGTGGCAGCAGAAAGAAGTAAAAATTAGTCCCTGAGAGGAAGCATGGAAAACAAAATTACCTAAATAGTCCTACATCAGAAGCTAAATAAATAAGTTTTCCGGAATTATTAAAATGTATTTAAAAAATAAAACTTTTTATTCATAATAAACTGAAAAATGCAATCCAAATATTATTTAATAAGCAAAAAAATACGCATACATAGCATTACCGTGGAATTTATTGCGTATGAGTTAAGTGAATCATGGTAACGCCTAACTAATGGTGAGAAAACAAATGACAAATTTAATAGGCACATAAAAACAGGAATTATAAAATAAAGTTGTAAAATTCTAGGATAATGGCAAAAACTAACAAATGAATAATGCAGCGTTCTTTCTTCTTTACATTTAAAATAAATTGTTTATTCTACATTGGACGTATTCCACATTGAATGGGATGCACATAAATCCTTCTGCGAATACACATCTCCTTTACATTAATTGGCAGTTGAACAATCTGAACCTTATTTTAAAAAGATGCATTTAAAATGATATAACTTCAAAAGACAACAACAAGCTTAGAAGATAAATATTTTAATCCCAGGGTGGTCTTGCGAATGCCACAAACCTTTTTATTGAGAATCTTAAAAGACGAACCAAAAATGTTATTCTGAAATGAGGCAACTGTGTAGCATTAGTCTTATTAAGAAAGTATTCTCAAGAATACTGCTTAACGCCATACCATCCGGCTTTGATTACATAGTTTAGATCAGGGACGGGCACAAGCTCGCCGAAAGCTCGACCCCCCACCCCCAATTATTTGCGACGATCTCGATGTTTCAGACAAACAAGCGCCGGCACATAAATGACTCAGTCGTAACAACGAAATCAAAAACAGAGAGCGCGGAGCGAGTTAGTTCATGTTGGTTTATTAGCGTTTAACAGTGTCGTACAAGTTGGAGACCATTTTAAATTGAAAAACAAACCTGTTTTAAACAATATTTATAATAATTTTCGGTTTAATTCAATATGAACAGCATCAAAACGAATACACCGCGCCTCCGCCGTCTACAATTTTATATTTCGTGGGACCAAGCTAGCTGCAATCGACACTCGTTTGACCTATTGCTTAGCGTAGTGGGAGATACTTCCCCTTTCCATGCCCATGCCTGGTTTGGACCATGACTTGCCTCCACATAATCTGGAATTAGACAAGGCAAGGAAAGTTCTACATTTCCAGGAAAACTTTTAAACAAATACTCGATCTTTCCTAATTTTGTAAGTGCACTCCCACCGTGGATTAAAGACTTTATAAAGAACTCATTTTTATTTGTTGGCAAAAGTTGTAAGTAGGTACATTTAATTTTCAAACCCTTTGACATAAGAAAGGGCTAGGCCTGACCAAAACGGCTAGTGACTCAAAACTGTTCAACTTATTTAAAAGATTTCATTATAGAGATATGTAGTAATCAGCTCAAATCATACTGAATGATAACTCAGGTTATTTTTAAGAGAATGTATAGTACTTACGTTAATCTAATCTTTCTTTCACCTACACAAAATGAATTACAGTTGTGACGACTCCTTTTATAAACAACAGCTCAAAGTTATATTTAGATAGTTATTATTACATATTATGATTATTATCTGGCTTCTAGTATAGTTTTGTAAATGAACTAGCATGGACAATATCTATGATCCATTGAATTATTATTACCTTGGTGTCAAATTTAAAAGGTCAATATTACACTAACTTCTTCTAAATTTTTGTGGATTGAAATGCGAAATTAAAATTAAATTTCTATACTATGGTGGAACTAGTACTCATTTTTTGCTGAATATACAGGGTGAATAACAACAGTATCGACAAAAAAAAAACATAAGAGAATCGATGTCATATTAGGGGAAAAATGTTTTAAAAAAATCTTGTGAACAGTTTATAATTAATTAAAAAATTACCCTAAAATCAAGCTCCGGCACTGCGTACGAAATACGGCGGCCATAGTCTATAAATGCGGCAGTATAAAACTTTTACGACAGCATTTATTTTGTTCATCTGCTCCTCGACTTTTTAACCAGGAGTGCATCGTTGTTTTGGGGCTAATTTTTGATTAATTATTTCTCGAAAACTAAAGTAGAAAGAATTTTTAACATTTTTTTCATACTCTCGGACATCGCTTCTTATCGTGGTATCATTTTGTCGGGTTAATTAACAATCACCCTGTATGCAAGTCGCCGTAGTATTTTATTTATTTAAAGATACATACATATAGTATTCAAAACTAGTGAGGAATAAAAATATTAAGTAAATTAATAGTAATTATGTTTATTCTCTTCCCTTATAGGATTAATAGATAATCATCTACATAGCATTTGTACAATATTTAAAAACTTTAAAATTCCAAATTCATATCTCAGCTTTTATCAGAGGTAAATAGTTGAATTAAAAAATACCGCGCATCTGATAAATGATGTCATTTTCTATGATTAGAAACATTTTCGCCGATTAACGGGAAGTTGCGGGTTGAATTTTTCCAATCGTATCTCCTGATTAAGCAGAACAATATTGAACACGACATTATTAAGCACGCTTTTTAGAAAAAAAGATCAAATTTGAACAAGCCTTCTACAGAAAATCGTAACTAGCGATTCCTGTGTATTTTGCCTTTTATCTTGAATTTGCACGATTTTGGAGAATACTTCATAAATTCATACATTCAGATATTCTAAGGTCAAATTTGGTTGTATCTTATATGGGTTCGAACTTATGGGTGGAATGAAATCAGCAAGGATATTACAAAACCTGCGGAGAGAAACTTAACTGCAATTCTAACTGTGGCGGATGTTTATTTTATACATATAAAGGAAATTCCACATTAATTCCTCGAGTCATATTCTATCCAGTCTAAATGTTATTTAATTATTTTTAACAGTACTGAAATATAACGGAAACTTGCTAGAATGAAAGAATGCTTCATCTAAAAATAACGATCCGAACGGATCGTTTTCAGTTCTGAAAAAATTAAGGATTGCCTAAGTATTAAAACTCGATATTTCGATTTCTTACTCCAGATAGAAGACGCAAAGAATTACCTGATAACAAGCGGTGAAAAATTCATGATACTTTTACCTGTGGGTCGTTAACAGCTATAAAATTTTTAACTTTAAGGAATTACCGCGGAAACTTTCGGGCTACATTCCGAAAGCATGTATTTATGACGTTCCCTGAAAGTATGAATATTCAATGAGTCACGGGAATCCGATCGATAAATTTCAGTGAGGTATGTGCAATCCTAACGGACCCCGTCTTATTTTGTTTGTGTCCCGCGTTTCTTCGAGGTAAAATGACCGAGGAGGAGGATACAGAGTCGGATTTGCAAAACCGAATTTAATACTCATTTAGCCGCAAGGGGCCAAATACTTTACGACAGGTCATTCAGAGCAGGTTTTCATAATTTCGTGAATTTGGAGAAACTACGTGATTTGGTTTGGAATACGCCGATTAGGTTTCGTGTGAAATTGTACCTGTTGGTAGTTATATTGATCATCGAAAACAACTTATGCATTTAATCCGCTTATAACTACAAGGCGAATTAACCTGTCAGCTAAATAAATTTAGGTTCGTTTTACTAATTAATAAATAAACTGACAAGAAATCAAGAAACAATTAAATGAAGAATGAGTATTACCTAAATAAAAATATGTACAGATAATATAGAAATCAGGTCGACAACATTTAAGGATTTTATTACAAAAATTAAGAGTAATTTTAGTCTATTGTAATGTATCCATTTAAAAAATGAATTATTTTCTAACGTTCGCCGATTTGCGTAGGACAATCCACCTAATTAAGCAGAAAGTTTGACGTAACTTGTTTACGCTTTCTTGTTCCATTTATTACTGTTACTGCACAAGATACGTGTGTACATTAACACCTCAATTTGTGTCACGATTTTTCGGGATGTTTTTACCACGCGCGCCAACGAAACATGTCTCATATGCATTTTGGTTTGCACAAACAAAATAATTACCTACAACCTTTATTGCTCAACAAGGAAATCGAATGTGCGTCGTGAATTCCAAGTGATAGGTTATACGATAAGCCGTGTAAAGAAAAAATTAAAATTAAAATTTATTCCCTGTAACATCAAAATTCTAATTTTATCCGAAGTCACTTTTCATTTACGGACAAGCAATAAAACAGTTCAATAAGTACAAGAATACATTCAATTAATTTAATTTTTTGCTCAGTGTGAGGATATTAATTCTGTGAAGCTATTAACACCAATTTATTTTTCGTTTTACAGTGGCTTAACAAGAAGTAAAATTAATCACTTTCATAACAGACACACACTCAGAAATCAGCTTTCACTCTTTACGTAACAATAAATTATGTATGTCTTTTTGTCCCACATCTTAAGTATTTTTTTAACATTTAACTGGTCGGCTCTTGCAGTGCAAATTTTAAGTGTACGGTCGGTAAAATTTTAGTTTTATTTCTTCTAAGAAACTCTGGTAAAAAAACCTTATCTTTTAACAAAATTATCCGAAAATTTTAGGAAAGCATTAATCATGCCAACTTTGTTGTATTTGAGATAATGAAAACCTAATCCAACCAAAACTTATTAATGTGTTGCCGGCCAGTTAAGAGTTAAGTTCAATTCATTCTAAAGAATTAATTTTTTGTTATTTTTCTGATTTTAATATTTTCTTAAATCTGTGCATTTTTTTAATAACTCTAAAAGAACTCTGTATAAATTATGTACTTGAATAAATCTTTCATCAACGTTGAAAGTTTGAAACCAAATAAATAGTCCTTTGAGATTTCTTCCGAACCAAAAAGAAAAATATCTACAGATATCCAGTCCACATTAAAAATATAAAGGCAGAAAAAAGTGGAAAGTAAAACTAGTAAGCATCAGACAAAAGAATAGTTAAGATGGTATGGATACATAAGTATACTACAGTGGAGTTCGCTTAGTATGACTCCGCATATAATGACAAATCTCTTACTATGACGTATTATGATGTCACTATAAACGGACTCCACTGTACAGGGATGAATAAAAACAGAACAATGAGAAATGATGCAAGAACAAAACTAAGAAAAACATGTATACCTACAAGAATTAAAAAAAGATGAAGTAGAAAAAAGCAAAATGGGAAAATCAAACAGCCATTTAAAAGACGAAGAGATGAAAGGAAATTGTAAATACCTAAAGCTTGCCTATGTTTATCATCCCTTCAAATAAGTTTCCCATTTGTCGAATTTAACAATTTTCTATGTATTTAAAAATTGCATTTTTTAACAACTGAAACGTACAAAACTTTCTTTTAGTAACTCTTCCGTTGAATTATTTCTGTAATGAATTTACACGGTTATTACAGGATATGATTTCAGATATACGGTTTTAATTAGAATTGTGAAACACACCGACAAAATCGCTTGCAAAACAAAATTCTATAAACGGGTTTCTTTTATCTCTGAATGAAGAATAAATCGATTTACCTCCGTAAACTTTGGCCTCTTTTTACCATTTCAATTGTAACGTCCACCCTCCCATTACTTTTCAAATTCAATTCTACGAAGTTTGATAACATACTATTCCAAAGGCTTTTGTTATTTAAGTTCGTTTAGCTTTTATTACTTTTGATTCATTCAAAAATATTAGAAAATTACTATCCATTTGATTGTCTCGAAAATATACGATACACCCACATATTCAAGAAGTAGCTGAAATTGAGTATATTGTGCAACCAGAAGGGTTGAAGTTTTAGAAATTTAAAATCATCAAAAACCAATAGCGGAGAGAATACAGCAACCTCTCGTTATTATTTTTTTTTAATGCACTGCCAAAATAAATTATGTTCGTAGGAAATTGAATAGAAATTCATTTCTCCTACTCTGACAAAAAATAAAGGAATTATTTAGGCGGTTCTGTAATCTACATACTCAATGTTTTATTTACAGGGAGGGTCTAATTCATCTATATTTTAAACACAATTTTAGACTAGTCATTTATAATTAATTTATACTAAGTATATTAATATTTTTTTATAATTTCGTTATTAACCATTTCTAGGCCCTAATGACCATTTGCACCAAACATTTAAGTTCAGCTTAACTTTAAACGTCACTTAAAATATGACTTACACAATGCCGTGCAACCTAAAAATATCACATTATAAACACCACTTAAATTTAAGCTTAGCTCAAGTGTTTGGTGCAAACGGCCATAAATCAGTTAGTGTTACTATACCAATTATTATCATCACGGCTTAGTGTAAATCTCTACTCTCCCTGTTTGTTTTTAACATAAAATAGCAGTTTCCCACGACGATAAATTATAAATACACATACGCACACACATTAAATTCTTATTTCCCCGTGGACTAACGGATCTGCATGCACTCGACTTGCAAGTTCACTGCTATTATGCCAACCACACACCAAGACAGGCGACAGAGGTTTTACACACACTTGACGACATGATTCACAAATGTGCACAAAAATCTTTTACACGACCATAAGCAAAAACAAAACGTCTTTACCTCGAAAGAAAGCCCAAAGTATCAGGTAATTTAACGACGCCGGGAACGCGATACTAAACGGGTTTACAACAAGTAAAAAGCTATTATTTATTATTTAGATCGCGGCATCTAAATTATGTAGGTTTCCCACATATATTTTATTGTACGGAACGATGGCCACGAGTACTAAAATTCTAGTTCCCAGTGAAGATATAAACAAATACGAAATTAAAACGTCATATTTTATGCGAAGTCTATGAATGGGTAAATAACAGCACATAAATTACAGTAATGTATAATGAATACTATTTTACAAGACTCTTTTCTTCAGCTTAAACATGATTTTAGAAAAATTGTATCGTAAATATTGAGAGAAATATCAAAGAATTTCGATAACAGATGAGATATTGACTTATTGTACCACCTCTTCAACAATGTCCGCACAGATTGGCGACACTAATAGCGTTTTCGATTGAGCTGCACTGATAGCACTCAGTGCGCACTGATTCCAGATTTTGTATTCGATTGGTAATTTCAGTTCAAACTTTCTTCGTGTTTTATGTTCGATTGAAATGTTAGTGCGCACCAGTTTTGCACTCAGTGCAAGAATTTTGGAACTGACTTCAAAGGTAGTGCAAGCGTTTCAATGCAACTTTTCTGTCATTTCAGGAGAAACATATAACAGATGATTTATTGCCAGATAACAAAAATAATTTATTGTATCAAGAAATTGTTAATAACTAAGTTATTTGCTAAACACAGTTTGTCTAGTCCAAAAAATCTTCGTCCGGGGTGAATTCCTTAAGAAGCGAATATGAATAATTAGTGTATTTAGGATTTTTAATTTATTATAACAAATAAATATTGCATTTTTATATTTATGGCAACAAATGATAATTTTGAGGTTACGGTTCAGTATATTTCTCGCCCAATAATTATGCTCCCAGATCACGTTTCGTATTCGATTGAAACACGCACTAGTTTCGTTTTCTGGCAAAACTTATTGAGTGCATGACGTAATATCAGTGTGACCCGAACTTTTCTGGTGCAAGTGAAACGAAAACGCTATAAGATATTTTCCTGTTACTTTGTAATCACGGTATCTGGATTTGTTATAATATGTATCAATTTGTATCATATCTATGAAGCATTTGTTTGTTTTTTTTTAATTCTTGCATAACACATTTTCGGACGTTACGTTAAAACTGACTTTTTTACATTTTCTGACAAAATCAATTCTATTACGCCTATTTTGTTGTAATTGAGATCTTACTTTAAATTACCATAAATGTAAGTTTGGTTGCTTAATTTGGGTGATCACGTGGGGTTCGGTATTTGTTGAAAGCACGGTATGTAAAGTCCTTACATCGTCAGATTCAATTACGAACGATCTCTGATCACACTAACACAAGATATTGAAAGTAACATGAAATTAACAATCAAAACTCCGCGCATAAAAAACTATGAAAGTAAACAATTTAAGAAACCTGGAAAACCGTTGAACATTAATGTTGTATGAACATATGGACAAAATGACGGGCCAAATTCCTTTACCAGAAACAAGAAACCGAGGCCTATTTCACAAATTATGAACGACTGTAATCTTAAAGAGAAACACCAGCAATGGAAACAATAAACAATTAACCTATAAAACAAATGGTCAGATAAATTCTGATGGGCAAATATAACCATACCAGAAGTTAATCCTCATTCCTGAGAGAAGTAGAACTTAGCTTTAATTTCCAAGACACATTTTTTTACCTATACAGGGTGATGGTAAAACGGCACACCCGCACCACACTATGATATTTGGTGTTTAAAATTAATCATAAAACCGTTACCAAAATCTTCCTATCTTATGTAATTACAAAACTACAAAAATTCCTAAAATGAAATTGAAGTACGCATTATGGCATCATTACTGATGCTGTACACGATTTTATTTAAAAAAAAAGGTACATTCATCTCGAATCAAAGTAATAAAGAAAAAGCATATTGTTCAACAGCTGGTTTTTCGTAAAAGTCAATAAGTTCAATTTGACGTCTCTAAGCCGACTATATAACGTTGATAAATTTTAGAGATAAATTGTAGAGACTTCAAACAGATTTGTGGCAAGGTTCCATGAGAGTAAAACTGTCGTAATGGAAGATGGTAGTCAGGTAGAGAAAATGCAAAATGAGCCCCATACTTCTGTTCATCCCTCACCGCAACAAATAAACCTCTCTGCGAAGACTTGTCATACAGTTTTACGTAAAGTTGTACACATTTATATCCCTAACGTAATAAGTAAAGACATACTATGTTCTTGCTATCTCGAGTCATGGCCAACTCCAAACGTGGAAGTTCTTGAACGCACTTTAGTAAGTGTTACGCCAAATGTTTGAAAGCATACACTACTACACATAGTTAATATTCAGCTCATTTTCATCTGTTACTATTCGTTGGAAGTAAATTTTTAATTAAAATTTATTTATGCGAATTAACATAAGCACTATACTTGGCGATAACCACAATTTACGAGAGTTCGACTGCTTACAAAACTAAACAGATAAATACTGACCTCTTACAATTCCATTAGAACGCTTATGATTATACCAAGTGACTTTTTATTTTTTTTATCAACTTTTGCCTTGAAATCTGGACGACATGTTTTAGCTTAAGTGAAAAGTAAATCATTGCACGTCTCGATGCTGTTTTACACTAAAGTCTAAGCATGCCGTCCAAATTCCATGGCAAGACTTGATACAAAATTTAAAAAATCACTCGTAATACAGGGAAATCATAAATTACTTCAACCCACGTGGCCAATTTGAATTAGATTTTGTTTTTTTAGAAGTGACAACACTGAAAAAAGTGAGGTTACTGTTTCAAAATTAGCGTGGATTTGTCATTGACTTTCGTTATTGTAGCTGTTCTGTTGTGTTTAACCACTTTAGCCAAGCATTCCCAGTTGGTGATGTAAATTACGATGCCTTCGCAAATCGCAAGCATTATATTCTCGAACGATTTAACACAGCACTGAATTGTAACCAACAGTACAATGTGTTGCCTATACGGCGGAGTCACGTGGATTTAAATCATTTGTGATTTTCCTGTATAAACTCCGCGTACAAGTTAAGCGGAACACGAAAAAATACAATGAAGCCACACGTTAGTCAATTTGGATCTCTCAGTATTATGACTTTATGACCTCGTTAAAATTTGTTTTCGCAGTTGTTTCACGAAGAATATCTACGAGCCCTAACAACTATATGTTGGAACAAGCAACATTTTTTCAAATAAAATGCTAGTTTACTGAATTTATAACTATTTTTTTAATTTAAACAGTAAATAAGCAACTAGCAATATTTTCAATGTTGTTTCGAATTATGTTTAGAGTAAAATTAACTTGTGTTTAATTTATTGCAATTTATTTACTCATTTGATACATGAAAACACTGACAACTAAATGTTGGAACACGCATTGTTTTTTTTTACTTTTCTTCAATTTTATCACAGTGACGCTAAGGCCGCTTTGAAACAAAACAAGCCTTTGTTGTCAACAATGTTTTACGTGGTTTTACCAAGTCGTAAAGTTGACATGTTGTCTGTAGCTTGTTCTGTTGTCGTCAAAATCATATAATTTTTGAAATATTGTGAGAATATTGAGACGGGGGAAGCCAACTGGTCGAAAAGTGCGCGAGATTATCATTCGGCAGTACCGTAAAGGGAAAACAATGTTCTTTGAATATCCTTTAACGTTCCTCCATATCTACGCCACACTTACGTCACGTTATTCTAAGAATAATGGTTATCCAGCGATTGTAAAATCGGGCCTTAGTGTGCAAAAATTTTACCTTTGAATATATTCCAATTTATAGGCCAAAGAAAAGCCATTATTGATAGAAAAACAAAAAAGAAATCGTTACGCTTGGGTTAAACCTAAACTTTCGTGGTCTAAAATTGACTGGCGTAAAGTCATATTCAGTGATGAAAGCAAATTTAATGTTTGAGTGGGAGATCATCGTAAACGCGTAAATCGAGAAAAAACAGAAGCTTTCCATAAAGACTGCCTTAATCGGATAGTTAAGTTCCCACAAGGCACTATGGTTTGGGGATGTATGACAGCTAAGGGATTGGGCACTTTAAAATTTATTGAAGGGACTGTAAACGCAGAAAAATATAAAAACATTCTTCAAAACTTGTTGCAAAAATATATCCGAATGGAGATTACATATTCCAACGGACGGTGCGTTATGTCACACAGCAAAAACACCAAAAGAATGGTTTGGGCATAATGGTGTTAAAGTTCTGTCACAACCTTCCAGCAGCCCAGATCTCAGTCCAATAGAAATACTGTGGCATAAAATGAAACAAAATTTAAAAAACAATTCTCAGCGAACCCTACCTCAATTGCGCGTCAAATTACTAGAAATTTGGGATAGTTTTACACCTGAATTTTGCAAACGTCTTATCGATATTATGCCTGATAGACTTCAGACAGTTATTCGGGCAAAAGGAGATGTTGCGTCTTATTAAATTTGGTTCTTATTTTGTTAAATTCTACGTGTTCCAACATTTAGTTGTCAACAGTATTGCGCTGAAAATAAATAAAAAAAGAATTATATTAAAGCAATTAACTATCATTGTTCAAAAATACTTGTAAAAGGTCTGTTAAACATAATGAAATAAATTCACAAAATCTTGAAAAAATTCGTCATAATATTTCACCGAATTCACGATTTATTTCAAACATAACTGCTTGTTCCAACATATAGTTGTTAGGGCTCGTAATCGCGTTTTCGATTGACTGTTCTAGAGCACTCTCACAATATCTCCATCCCTTATTTTTACATGAGTTGTAAATAAGATGAGAATACTCTGAGAGTCCTCTAGAGCAGTCAATCGGAAACCCTTTAATTATAGCATGGAGACGTGTGTACACGGTTTAAACACGTTATATGTAGAGCCGTCAAACATGTCATAGAGAGAGAAAGACAAGCAGCGAACTATCATTCTGATATTAAAGATAAACTTTAAAACCAGGTCGATAAAGACGATAGTTATATTCCGTTTTCTTTTATAATGCCTGTCAAATCTTTCTTATGTTGGTACCTGTTACTTGAATGTTAAGAAATTTCAAAAATTTCTGTTCTACATTTAGTGATAAAAGCAACAGAAATTCTAGAATTTTGACACTGACAAGTGTTATAGAAAAAAAAAACTTTCTACCAGTGACATTACCTTTAGTTGCGATTGTACTTACATCTAAACAAAATAGAATTAACATGCATAGGTTGTTGTTATTAATACTCAATATGTATTAACATGCCTTATTTTTTTAATGTTGGACTCGTTCGTGTAAGTCCCTATACATACCACCTCAGAAGCCTATGTCGTCATCGAAAAAACAAAAAATTTCACATCCACTTTACACGTAGTCTTTCGCGGAAACATAATATTAGTAACCACTTAAAACGAATTACGTCGTTCACGGCATAATAAAAACTGCTTGTTTGCGGTGATGTGATGAATGCTTCGATCGAACAATCACCTTATTATAAATGTTATTCACAACAATACAGATAAAATTGCACATACTCGACCCGATATAAACACAGATTACGATATCTTCCATTATTACCAATCCTCCCAACAAGAAGCTTTTTGGATCACCCTCGTATATTATTGCAATTGAAGTACCTACCATCCACTTGTCAGAAATTTCGCGGAACGTGTTAATTTCAGCAACTCTCACTAATTAAGTAATAAAAACAAGGGCTAAATAATTAAATAAGGCAATTGCTTATGACGACGACAAGGTTATCGTGCTTTCAGGCACTTGACTAAATAAAGAGCTTATTTGTACGCCACGAACTTTTTACGTGAGTCACGCTCACCGCCCAAGAAAAAGCGGACGAAATATTATTCCGTACGCTCGGGAAATGTAAAATAAAGTCACTTACCAAAAAAATATTCAAGTGCTTGTTCGTATGGCAATAGGTTTCACGACTGTCATTGGAATGAATGCCTTGTAGTCCGTTCAAAATATCGAGGTAACACGGAAAAGGGAATTGAAAACCGAAATTACAAACTATCGCAAGGAATAACACTCACGGCTTTAAATAATGAAACGCACAAGACAGAAAAGTTTGACACTTCAACGACCATCTTGTGTAAGTGGTATAGGTACAGGTGTGCCAACTGCGAAAATGTATGATCATGACGTCATAGATGAATTTGCACGAAAATCATAATGTAATTAGAAATTCGTACCCTATCGTTTGTAAATTTATGAAATATTACAATCTTTAAATTTTCAACTTCAACTTTAGATGGCGCTCCTCCTTTTACATCAAATCATTAATTAATTTCTATTGAAATTATCCATAAATTCCTGTGAAAATAAATAAAAATTAATAACTCTAAGCCTATATATAAACTGCAAAGGCATTCGTAACTTTAATAACAAATGTTATTTATAAATAACATTGGCACAGTTAAAGCAATACGCCTGATGCTTATGCAACTGACAAACACAACTGTTATTTAGGTTGCCTGCTCACCTACCCTTTTTTTTAGTTTAATAAATTTGATAATAATTAATAATATAAAGACCGTTAAATTTGCTCATGATTTTTATTCTAAAAGTTGTGATTGAAAACATACAAAATATTTTATATCAGTATCTTCAAGATTACATTAGAACAATCAAATTTTTGAACTTGTTAATTTGAGAAATTTATTGGAATTACTTTCTTTCAATAAAAATAAAAGTATTTTAAATAATACTATATTTCTACGAAAATGTATTTATAAATAATGAAACACATTTTTCTTAAATTTTATTTAATATACTCAAAGTGTAAAGAAACTCATTGGTTAAGTAGATTAGAATAACTAATTAGAAATTAAGCGCTTAGTAATAATTAAATCACATTTCAAACATTATTGATTTATGAAAATATTAGAATAGGTCTCTAAAAAGATATTTACCTTTCCATCGACAGAGAGCGCTTCAGTATTAACTTTTGTACAGTTCTCTAAGCATGCTACAAACACATACAGGCTTTTATTTAATTTAATTGGAGGAAAGTTTTGAACAAGTTATTTTTAATCCGCTTTCTTAGTTATTTATTATTATATATTTTATAAGTCAATACTTTTAAGAAGTTTGAGTTTTGTTTACTCCTAAAATATAGCACGAGTAATTTTTGAAATGTATTACAAATATTGAGCTAAAGCAATTTGTACTGGATGTATGTATGTAAGTAAGTATATACGAGTTTTCAGAGGCATAAACAAATTTAATGTTTGGGTTTAGAAGACATTTTAAACTTCATTTTTTCAAGAATAAATAATAAATAAATAAAATCTTATTAAACATACCTACACTGAGAAAACAAAATGTGTTAATTCAACCAAAAATTTTGTTTGAACGTATTGAACCGAAACTTTTTGTTGGGTGAACACTTTTTTTGGTTGAATTAACACATTTTGTTTACACTGATAAAACAAATGTGTTAATTTTACCAAAAAAATGTTCACCCAACAAAAAGTTTCGGTTCAATACGTTCAAACAAAATTTTTGGTTGAATTAACACATTTTGTTTTCTCAGTGTACCTACAACTTTTAATTTATGTAATAAAGTTATGCATAATTTGTTGTTAGAATTGGTCGGACAGTTCGTAAATATCGACCTTTCGTTTTCTTTAGGATAAATAGTTATACTGGTGTTACGAACCGCCCGATTAATTATAATTATCTACAAATATTATTTTATAATTTTCAACGGATAAGAAAGTGCGTCAATAATATAATTATATTATATATATAAAAAGAGAACTTTAAGAATATTGGATAATTCCATTTCTGTTTTCTTCTGAAATATGTATATAGGGAGCTTTCTGAATTACTGTAAATATTCTGGGATTATTTAAAGTAAAAAAAATGTGTTTATCCTTTGACTTATATTAATGTTCCGAGAATAATGTCTCTAATTTGTTTATTGGAAACTATAACATACCACCCAGAGGAAGGTCAAAAGTAAGAAGAAGAGTCTGCATATAACAATCACAAATTTATACCAGCGGAAGTAATCTAGGTAGTTTTCACAACTGCAATGGCGACATTGGACCCGTTCAGACGACCACAGCAGCTGAGTTGCTAACTCAGCAATCGTTTGTGATTGGCTCACATTAAAATAATAGCCATAATAGTCAGTAACTCAGCTGCTGTGGTCGTCTGAACGCGACCAATATCAGAAAACTGAGAACCCTTTTCAAGTTAAGGAAAGCAATATCTGCAATTTTCTTGTGACATGAATTAGTTATTATAGTAACTCAACGTGTTTCAAAAAGCTAGGGTACGTTGCAAAGGGTCCTATCACATTCATCATATATTCCGGATTTGACATCTTCTAACTTTTATCCTTCAGATCTTTTTCCTTAGGTCTAACTATGTCTAAATTATTTTCTGATTTTTTCTGAAAAACTAGGTTGTCTCATTTCCGAAACTAGGCATGCATTCTTTTTTTATTATTGGCAAAAATATGTACATACTAACTACAATAGATAATAGAGAAGTGGTGATAATTTTAACTAAAGAATTGTTTGTTTTTATTCACTTTGTATTAGTTTTCAGGGACATAAATTTTGGTTAATTTTCGAACATATCTCGTGTAACAGGAACAAGATTAAAAAACATAATTTTATTATTTTAACCAAGATGCTTAAAAATTTTTATTGAATCAAGACAGTTTAAGAATGACATGCGTACACATGGCTGGCGGACAGAATGCCGAACGCCCAGAGCGGCCCGAGCCCACACGACCGTCGAGTGTTCAGCGTTCTGGCCGGCATATGTAGAGCGTCCCTAATTGTTAGTTAAACTGAGTATATTGCTTGATAAAAGTAATCGACCGAAAAGCAATGAAACTGTGCGAAACTGAACCTTATTGAAATACATCAAAAGACCACAGCTCAAATTTGGTGTTTTAATACTTTTAGCATTCGGTATACATAGAAAAAATTCTCTTTGTTATCTAATTCCTTGCTTGCAAAACCATATTACACCAATAGAGAATCAGTCAATAATATTATTAAATTTTAAAACCGAAAACTATTTTAATAATTACCTGTCTGATTCAAGTTTGCTAACAAGTTTCGAATATTATTCTAATTGACTACTTTAATAATATCAGACCTTGGAGTTTCGTTCCTATTGTTCTCCGTTCCTTGGTACTTTCTAAATGCAGATTTTCGGACTTTTGGCGTTATCGCGTTCTGTTTACAATTTCGCTGACATCGGGGCATTTGCCTTGATCGGACGGCTGCACTTGACCTTGGCTCGTTAATTTGACTCCTCCGTTCAGAATCGCCGGTTTTAATTGATATGGCGACCTTGCAGGCGCGGTTTTTCACCATTTTAGCGCTTTAATCCGTGAGCAAATCGCTTGGTTTCTAATTTACGAGCCGGTCATTCTTGTACAATCACACTTCAACGATTCCAGCTTCATACATGTTTATTATTATGGGGCATAAAGTCTATGACGAAGCAATTTGTGTGTATGACTTCTAATTTGCTTTCTTATCTTATAGATCTTCTATTTCATTTAATTTTACTGCTGCAGATGAAGAAACATGCAAATCAAGGTCTTGATTACTATAATAATTGTACTATTCTTTCGCAAGTCTCTCTATATTTTCTTTATATTTACAATCATCGTACTTCTCTAGTTTTTCATTCAGTTTTCCTTCTCGTCTCTATTTTGTTACACAAAAACATATGCAATACCTAAGTATATTCAAATCTTACTGTCTAACTAACAAACTATCCTACCACAGTTCATTCCCTTTCTTTGTTCTTTTATTTTTTGCCATTATCCTTCGACTTCTTGTGCTTCTTGCTAGAAAATAAAACGAAAAAGGAAACCAACAGAGAATGATAGAGATCCAGAGACTGCAAAGGTACAGCTGAATTCAAAAAAATCGGGAAATGTCAAAATAAATCCACACGTTTTTTTCAATATTTTCATAGTGTGAAAATGGATTTATTAAAAATAGGTTAGAATTATTTGACGGTATGTCAGTTCATAGGTAAATAGGTTAATTTTTTTTAAAGATATGTATGTATTGTCAAGTAGACAATTAACTGACAAATGGAACCAAATTTACAACTGGAAAAGAATCATTTCCCGTTTTTTTTGAATTCAGCTGTACATATAAATAAGAGCAAAAATTAAAAATTGAAATAAATAAGAGAAACTATGTGTAGAGAACAAATGAGAATTACCAGTCGTTTACAAAAATGAAACAAAGCAAATAGGAGAATTAAAAGTGCTTACGTGTTGAAGCGAGAATAGGTTCACAAGAAGATGTAAAAAGTGGCAAAGTTAGAAGCAGACTGGGCTATGCTAAAGTAACTTGTCGGCCTAAAATAGTAAATTCTTGAAGCTTTTTATGGAATAATAAAAACGTTGTTCCCTCTCAAATAATGCTTTGGCATAGCAGAAATTATTAATTAATTAATTATGTCTTTGGGATAAAGAACAGGGAGGTTCTACCGGCCATTCTGTGTGTACGTGCCGTTTCGTAACGCGTATATTTCTTCTATTAGGCTTCCAGTGGTAGCTTTACCCATCAGATAAAACCGTGACGACCCTTTTGGGTGCAAGAAAAGGCCGGAATCGGAGTTTGAGCCGAGTTGAAGCTCCGGCAACACGGCCCAACCTCCGCCCATGAAAGTAGACCCGACTTGTACACGCAATGACACTTGGTGACGTAACACCTTCGCCGAATTACGACATTGACGGCACTAACCTCCGTGGGAGGGCGCTCCCTCACTGTTGACAGTTGTTTGTCATTACGCTGGATTTTGGTTACAAGGTCGGAACTGTTTTAATTACTTTCGATTACCTTTTTGGTTGAATCACCTAAATGCGGCGTTGTTATTTTTAATTTATTTTAAACAAGTGATTTGCATTAATTCCTTTAAGCTTTATTTGTGAACGAATAGCAGATCTGCTTATCCGTTAAAGACTAACTTGTTCGTTTGCTTGATAACAAGTTTACTTTTTCTTGTCCACCCTTTGGTTTTGGGGTTTCGTTGAACCCTCCCGTCTCCAGGAGTTTAGTCGGCGGTGCTGGAGAAACTTCAAAGTCACTCGCAAATTTGCTGTCCTTCAGGTGGGTAGCAGTTTATTTTCTATCTTGTCCTCCTCTGTCTTTAATTTTGTTATATCCTTATATTTTTCATTTTTTTAATATACGTAATTTGGTTAATAAAATTATTATGAATGTTTTGATTGCCTTCAAATTTGTTACCTAAGTAGATCATATCACATTATAACATGTGTACATTATAAAAAATAAGTTGGGGTAAAGGCTTTTTGCCAATTTTAGAAGTCACGTTACTTTTAAATTGTTCGCTTCTGGTTACAATTTATCAGTTATACATTTGTTTACCGGGTATTTTTTTTATAATTGTAAATTCCTGCTTCCCTATCGAAGTTCTTGTTAAAAGAGCAGCATACTGAATGTAAGCTCGTAGAATCGCGATGATCTGGACGTTCGCCGGATTTTAACAAAGATCGATTTCTTTTTGTGGTCTTATTTAAAATCAAAAATTTATCAGACTCCTTGCCGCGATTTGAGCGAGTTGAGAAATAGAATCGGGAAGAATGTGCAGCTACTACTTCTAGAATGTTAAGCAATGTTCGTGGAAGCTTCTACGATAGGTTGGCCATAAACGAAGAATTATTTAAACATTTGGTATAATACCTATTAATTTATAAATAAATATTTCTCCATACGAATTATGTTTGATGTCTCTATTTTTTATTACAAAATTTTAAAAACTATTTTTAATTTCTAAAGCCCATATTTGAAAAACATACTAAATGTATGACACAAAGCAAGAAAGGAAGGAAAGGAAAGCAAGAATTTACAATTAAAACAAATTGCATTGAAATTCCTATGATGCGTAATCAAAGTGGACACCTGGTATAATGCATGAAGCAATAATCATGTCATAACATGCTGATTAGTGGAAGATAACTGCCTTTCGATAACTACGTTTCGTCTTGTTAGACTTTATCAGGATATTGTTTAGAACTAAGAACCAAGGTGTTCGTAACTTAGAGATAAAATTACTGTAATTGAATAACCAGCAGGCCGATTGAATGTTTATTACCCCTATTCTTCAAGATGTCTATACATAAACATAAAAAAAAATTGTTTTTTTAGCAGAAGAAACGCATGTATTCATAATGAAACAACAGAGAACAAGAAATTCGTTACAAGCGGATAGAAGTGTAGGTGGAAAAAAGATTACGAAAACTGTTTCGCAAAATTATTTAGTGCTAATAAGGTGAACCATATTTTCAATAGCCAGACTATTGTGTATAGAAATATTTTTCATGTCAAAGGAAAAAGCGAATAAATAAACGAATTGATAAAAACCGCAAGGGTTGAAATCCCGGAACCGACTTTTAATTTCGCGTAAATAGCGGACATTCTTTTCCAAATTTAGTTCGGCTTTGAAAAATGACAAAATCAATGTGGACGGTGGTGGAAAAGAAATAATTTCCTCGCGACCGCAAAAACAATTCCGCCCTGATGAATATTTATGCGTGCTCGCACGAGAAAGTTATCGCGGATCTCTGGGCACCGGAGTCGTGCGCCTCCAGGCGATGATTCGAATAGATTTCGTTCATCCAACGTCTCCATTTCCCAGGGCTCATCGCCGTAGTTATGAAAACAAATCCACCTCTGGCCGGTGATAATATTTACGGCGACTTTCACGGACTTGTCGCGCTGGTTTAATTACCATAAATCACTCGTCGGAGCTCATTAACGACGATGAAGACGGCCGTAGAACGGATTATTTAAAACGGCCGGTCGACGAAGGAATCAGTGTCAGTGTTCCGAAAGGAGGTCGCTGGCGGTGTTTGCGCAAGCACGGGGCCTCCTACCTGCACCGAGTACGCTTCGGCCATACCTTGGCACACTTTCACCAAACCATGATTACCGCCGCGCACTTGTCCTTCAAAATTCAACCAAAACACCGTGAAAACGCCCGCAAAAATCATTGTTTTTCAATCGGATGAAACGACGATTGTTACTTTATTGTGAGACTCTGAGGGTCACGTTAAAGAGCAACGGGATCTTATGTTCTGCAGGTGAAACTGGAAAATAACATCGATTACGACATGAATAAGATATTTCGTGTTATGGTACTGTTATGAGTGCAAGAAATTTAGGACGATTTTGTAACATCAGATGGTTTCACTGGGCAAGACAAGCAGTTCTCAAAACTATCAAGTCTCCATCACCTTTAATGAGAATTCTGTCAAATATTACACCGTACATTATTTATTGATAAAATTATTGCTAGTATAATCGTAACGATAATCATAAATAATCTGTCACGAATAGCAGAAAAATTTTTACTGGAATTGGAGTTTTCGATTCAGTGCCCTAGAGCATTCTCAGAATACTCTCGTCTTATTTTAAACTCATATACGTAGAAGATGGAGATACTCTGTAGGTAGGTACTATGTAAATCTAAACTGTCATATGAAGACGTGAATTCGATTTTTCCAATAGACGGTAATTAAGGACAGTTAAAACTGAATTTAAAGAGTTTAAAATAATTCAAAAAGAGATGAAGAGATAACAAGTAAATTAGAAGTAGTATTGTGAGAGATCAAATTAAAACAACAAATCCAGGACGACTGGGATGTCTGTTGGGAAAAGAGGGTAAAAAAAGACAATTATCAAAAGCAGAAACAGATGAGAAAACCTCAAAACAATAGTGTGTCAACATTTAAAAAAAAAGGGAAATAACTAGTAATGTGGAAGAATTTCTGAAGGAATACTAAAGCATAAGATTTTTGCGTAGTTACTTAAATTCCTAATAAATACATACATACGCAGTGGTGATAAAGTCCCGCACCAAGTTCATAATTTGTTTACTTAATATCTTTTTTGCAAAATTCTGAAACAGGTCAATTTTTAATTTTAAAAAGAATCTTTCTCGAACGGCATTTGTTTTTCCGCTGTGACGTCATCATTAATTTTTTTAAATGGCAACCCTAACTTTCTGATCAGCAAAATGCTGATATAAAAAAGTTAGTATTTTCCACAACAAATTTTCCGAAAAAAAATAGACATTACAATTGGAGGGTCTAGTCTCCATTTTTTGCCAAAATTGAGTTATACATACAGGCAAGTCCGTAACATCCTCATCGTCCAGTGCAAGAATTAGGTTTTTGTATTTTCTAGTTGGGCTGACACTACCATATACAGTTTCAGTCATAATTTTGAATTCTGAAGAACTGTGTGTAAATGACATGCTTTTTTGTTCTCCTATAAAATTAATAAAAGTGGAGATAGCCGGTTTTTGCATTGGATCCTTCAATTAAAAAAATACAATGTTATTTTATATTCGATTGAACGCCTGAACGGTCCAAGTGGTAAGGCACCGGCCTTGCAATCGCATGGTCGTCGGTTCGAACCGCGCTCGGGATTTTTCTCGGGGGTGGTCGGTATCGACTTCAGGCACCCTTCAGTATTGGAGATAAAATTCGACACTGCTTCCCCTTAAAACGGCGAG
The DNA here is from genome assembly GCA_033060865.1 of Dorcus hopei. NCBI lineage: Eukaryota > Metazoa > Arthropoda > Insecta > Coleoptera > Lucanidae > Dorcus > Dorcus hopei. The sequence continues at coordinate 27,830,215 of CM065423.1, read as the reverse complement.
GAGGTTTGGAAGTAACAAAGCCATGGAACACTTTACACACACTCAAATACACTCACGCTCCTGAGGTCCTGACAAGTTTATGACTTAGGACTCCGTTAGGCAACCACCACAGATAAAAAAAAGATAATCTTGAAATTGAAAACAAGTAAAAATTAACGAAAATATTCAAAATGTTCTCCACGAACCAATTGTTCAGATTTTCATTGCAGCAAAACATAAATATTTCAAGAACATTCCAGACAATTCCTGGATTATGCCTATTTTTTTTTAATCATTACTCTGTATATATTTTTTACGAGTCATACTTGAATTTATTAATAATATAATATTAAATTTTATAATAGTAAATTGAATTTCTTTGATCAGATACTTTTATTATTTAACATAAAGAATGAAGTTTTAATCATCTGCTTCGTCAAAAAACCTTCCCTGATTTGATCCAATTTTTCGTAATAATTATTGCGTGACAACTTTTAAAATCAACTTAAATGTTTCACCGAACATTGACAGTTTCTTCAGGATAAACAATAAATAAACAACATCGTCAAGAGCAATTAAGAGGAGCAGAAAAGGAAGAGGTAATTTGATTTCTTTTTTAAATTTTGTATTTCAAACGCAAATGTTGAAATCAATTAAATTTTATATTAACAGGTTTATATTATTTGGCAAACCCTGTTTATTATTATTATTATTGATAAAAATATAATTTTGTATTTTTTATTTTAGATTTTATACATACATTGAAAAAATCTAATAAAAGACACCACAATTTTCTAGGAACGGTAGTATGAATTATGAAGAAGGAAAGGGACGTTGTTGTTACAGAAGATATACAGGGTGTCCCGGGAGGAAAGGTCAATATTTTGTGGGGATACATAATAAGTTATTGTAAGTCAAAAAGTTTATATGTATAAACATGTAGTCTTTTATTAATGGTTTCTCAGATAAATATTCATTAACTATTGAATAACTTAAATCAAATAATTTAAGTTGTAGGTCAGAGTCGTGCGATGTAGCGGTTATGTGGCAAATAATTTAATTTTGGCGCTTCATATTGATTTCATTCTTCACCGTAATATAGCGCTGCATGATGTGTGTAAAAGACTATAGGGCCAGTTGTACAAAGTAGGTTTAAGCTGGCGCTCAACTGAACCAGGTTCAAAATAAACAAATTTGCATAGGATCTTAATGACATATGGCAATTAATGCATTCATAAATAAAATTTGATGCGATTTTGTTCACTTTGAACCTGGTTCAGTTGAGCGTCAGTTTAAACCTCCTTTGTACAACTGGCCCATTGAAATCGGATAAATAGAAATGGTGTAGTATACAGGATATGTATTGAATTTGGCATAACCTGTGACTTTGTTTTGATCAGACAAAGCGTCTAATTGGTCCAGAAGCATATCATAGACGCATTCGAGAAGAGCTGATTCGCCGAAATAAAATAGCTGTTTATTTTATTTATTTGCGTAGCGAAACTTATCAGCTTCTTGATAAATTATACCACAAATAACATAAGAATTAAAGATATGTATTCCCCTTGCTGTAACCGTACGCCATTGGTTCCGTGACTTTTGGGAAACGTAAACAAATTTAGAGGTTATGTTGGCTTCAATTATTTACAATTTGATACCATTTCTATACTTAATAATGCATTGGTAAAAGGTTAGATACCCACATTTTGTCATCGGTACTGCTGCTTTTGACAAATTTGAAACATACCGCACTTTCCTCTAATATAGAGTACACAGATGATTTTTGTTTATGGTTACCGCCACGTTCTCGCAAGTATTGGCGCAATATTCGAAAATTTGTTATGATAAAGTTATTAGAATGTTAATACAATAACAAAAATAATAATAAAAAAACATCATTTTAATTTGAAATAGATGTATTTTAGAAACCATTAATAAAAGGACTATATGTTTATATAAACTTACATAACTCATTCTATACCCCCACGAATTATTGACCTTTCTTTCAGGGACATCCTCTAGATACATAATTGAATTTTATATTTTAATTTTTCATTAAAAAAAGATTAAGCCCTTTTTTATTTCTCATGTTTTCATTTTCATGTTTTTAATTTATGTTTAAATTGTTAGCAGTTAACAATTTTGTTTACATTTCCATTCAGAAATATTTACTGCATGAATTAATTTCAGGTGAGTGATTTTTGAAGTTCTGATTTAATTAATTACCAAACTTTTATTTCAGTTACTTGTTGTTGCATCCAGGGCTTCGAACCGGAGCTGAACCGAAAATCGAAAACCGATAAAACAGTTATTTTTGTCGGAACAAAAACCGGAGTTGAACCGAAAAAAATATCGGTTCATTTCGGTTCGATACATACTCAGACACGCACATTGACACATTCTCATTTGCGGAGTCTCATAGTGTAGTCGTACTCGTCTTAACACGAAAGAGAATTTTAATGCGATAATACATTTTTAATATAAATAAAAATATTAAAAAATTTAAAAATTAATCATTCGGAACGGAACCGAAAACCCAAAACCGGAAAAAACCGCTATTTTTGCCGGAACGAAAACCGGAATCGAACTGATATATTTTTTTATTGAACCGGAACGAAAACCGGAACAAAGAAAATTACGGTTCGAAGCCCTGGTTGCATCTACATCAATAAAGGGAAAATCAAAACGCGATCAAGAGATGACCTTTGATTTAGTACTTTAATGTTAGCTTGTTGCCACGATAACAAAAACCTTTTTGAGAATTTGCTTCATAGTGTTGCCATAAGTTTGTTTGGAGCCTGAGGCAAGTAATTTTTTGAAATTTAATTTTTTTACTCAAATTTAATAACAATAAATTAAAAAAGTAAATCTTAAATGATACTAACCGATACAGGGCGCCAAGTAATTTGTTTACACTGTAATTATTAAAACAGTTTCACAAGTACAAAAAAAATATTTCGAATAACTTTATGATGAATTGTGATAAATGTGATTCATAACTCATGTAAAATAATAAATAAAGAGAGCTTAAATTAATTTAATTCTTCCAAAATAATTCGAAAACTCAGAAGACTCACTTAAAGCTTTCTTATAAGGGGACAGCTCCCATAAGCGAATAAAAAAGTTGGAATCGTCGGTGTCCGCTTATGAGAGTTTTACACTGTAGTTAGTTTTCTTTTTTTGGGTTTCAAACTTACGAATGGTAATATTAAATCAATAAATATCACAAAAATCGATATATTTTTGATGATTGGAAATATAGGTGTTAACACCTGTCTTCAAATGAAACGGTAAGAATAGCGAAATTGTCATGAAGAACAACGTTAAAACTAAGATCCCGGAAATACGTCATATATTGTGCGATATGTATGTGGTGTGGTCAACCCTCTACACTCGAGAAGATACAAAGAAGATATGTATAAGTAAATATAAACACTCGGAACAAATCTAATTAATTAATTTGAAAGTAAAATTTGTCAAAAGAAAAAATTATTATATTTTAATGCAACAGTTTGTTATTCGGAAGGTCCGAAGCTTCCGAGTTAAATATCTATGTTCGTTTAACGTCCTGGTATACAGCTGCATACGCAATTTAGGTTTCAGCGTGAAAACTTTTGTGTAATAATTGAAAATAAATAAATAAGTGAATGAATGTGAAAATTATTTTGATAATTTGCATAAAGTTAAATTCCAAACGTGATTTTGAGACTAAGGCCGGGTGTCCACCGGATCGGGCCGACCACAGTGTAATTAGACGCGACTGAAATCGTTTCAGTGGACAGGCTACAATACAAATACATTTGCACGATCTTTATCGCACGATCCCAATCGAGCCGACTGTGGTCGGCCCGATCCGGTGGACACCCGGCCTATGTATAAAAAAAAATAAGGTCAAACAAAATTTTACATTGTTCATAAAGGTAAGTTTCTTTTTTGGAATGGACAATTGACTTTTGAAGCGATTTGTTATACCCCTCCATATCTAGGACGTATCCACCTATAATTTCTGGGCAAGCGTAGAAGTCTATTATTAATAGGAAGTAATAATTTATTTTATGCTCAAATTTTGAATAACAAGGGTATGTGCAGAATTTGATATCAACTAGTTTTAGTTTTGTAAGCAAACGATAGTAGCTAAAATGAATAGACTTTTACAACCACTATTTCTCTTCATCATATGCGGCTAGATTTTTTTCGTGTTATCTTTTTTAAACTTTACCAATGTTTAACCCCATATTTTTTGGCATTTCTCATTATAGTCTCATTTAAGAATTTCATTTTCTAAATATCTACAAATCTAAGTCATAATCTATTCATTCAGTTGTCAAAATTGACCAAGTATGTCTACTATTCTTCAAGAGGTCCAAATCAGAAATAATATTTCATATACATAATTTAATATTTCTGTGCGGGTATATTTGACACTCTCATATGGCCAATATTGTTGCAAGTGATTTATAACGTACAGTAGCGGACAATAAAATCCGATCTAGAATTTGACATGTAGTGCGCATTTCGACAAATTTAGTAAATCAGGCTTTTGTTGAGGTTATATTTCTGTCAATGAATAAATAAATAAATAATGAATAAAATTTGAATTGAACGTCAGAATTCCTAGTGACATGCATTTAAACGTCAAAAATATTAAAGTGAAGTTTACATTGATGCAAATGATGTGCCCGGATTTTATTGTCCGCTACTGTACTTAATTAAAAAATATGTTACTAAGTAGTTCCATAAGACACGCGTCCAAGTTTATAGGAAATGAACCCCAAGGCGCTAAAATGTTTTATGAAACATGTATACTATTTTTTCATTTTTCTTCTTATATGTATATAAATATGTCGTCGCCTTATTTCTGCCATACAACAAGACTTAGTTTGAAGATAACACATAAACACGGAAATTATATGTCCAAAATGAATTATGGAACAAATGGGCATCTAATTTCCCAGTGATAGAATTTTCTTTGTTACAGAAGGTTTGGTAAATATGTACATAATAAACATGCACTGAATTTATCAAAAGTGGATTTAACTTAAAATATCAAAAAATGTGGTATGGAACAAAAAAGCACTGAGGCGACGATATGTAATAGTATATTACATAACGAGAGTTGTAAATAGCATATTACGTACGGTGGAAAAGTTGCGCAGGAGCCGCGCAGCGGCGAGTTCAGGTATTTCCACAAGTGTGTAATTGCTTTATAATTCGAGTTTTGTATTATACTTTATCTACGACCACAAAAATTACCTTATTATTCAAATTCAAAATAACCAGCAGTGACAGTCGCAATTTCGACTATGTAGATCTAACTACAAGCGTGCGTAAAGTTAGGTGTAAATGTCCTCGCTGTGTGATTTTATTACATTACGCACGACAGTTTGTGATAGTTAGTAAACATTCGCTTACTTGTACTCGCATAAATATGCGTAATTCGTCATTTACAGTGATGGTCGTAGATAAACAAAAAATGTTATTGCCAACCTAACAAAATAAAATTTTGAATGCTTTAATGAGCTACTTTAAAAAACCCAAATGAGTTTCATAAAGTGGTCATTAAAGAACCAAAATAGAAAGACAATAATATACTATTCCTGTTTTATAAATTCGATAGCCTAATATAAATAAAATAGGTATTGTATTTGCTATTATTGGTTTCTTTTCAATTTAAAAAGTCTTGGTGCTTAATAAATTTGAACGCGTGTTTAATTGTCTTTTGTTTGAATCCGCCTTGTGCTAAAGGAGAACATTAATCGAATCATTCCCGGAGCTTTTTCCGGGGCGTCGAAGGCGCGAAAACGGCACCGTCCCGCCCGCGTTCTTAAATTCCAATTTCACATTTTACATCTTTCACGAGTATCTAGCTGGGCTTCGGCCTCACGTGAACACTACAAAGTGGTTTTACCGACCGTCCGCTCCCCCCCTTCGCACGGTCCTGCGTTGCGCTCCTCCGCGGCCGCGCGCCTCGCATTTGAGTCCGGACCTTAGTGAGGTGCGTGTCGAGCCGAGTCCGAGCCGCGCCTGCAGAGTTTTTACCGCCGCAGAAAATCCTCAAAAGCCACACTTTTGTGGCCCCCTTCGACGGTTTCTCGCCGCAGATAACGCGGGTGCAATCAGTTCTTGCGTGTGTGTGCGCGGGTGTTCCTGATTGTTTGTTGTGCAGTGGCCTCCGCGGAGGCGAATACTCCATTTCCAAGCAAGAGCCCTGGTTTATTATTCATCAGAATTCTGTTTACTTTCGCGATAAACCTTTGTGCGTTCGCGACCGCTATTTTCGGTTTCTTTCGCGCGAAATCTGCCACGTAGCAGCGCCTATTTATGTACCGTTCTTTTCGGTTCGCCCGAGCACCATCGCGGCGACGGCGGCGAAGTAGTGGCCTACAATAAGCGAGAGCCGTTCACGACTATTTTCGGATCCTTATCGTCGTCGTGTCTGTCTGTGTGTTGTTGTTGTTATTAAATTAGTTGGTGCCGCCCGAGGAAAAACCGTATTTTTCAGTGTTTCTCTGTGCTGCGCTGCAGTAAGGATTGTGCCGAAGTGTACTTCTACACCCGTTCCTCCTCTTGGATTACTTACCTTTATTATTGTTGGATTAACCGACGTCTTCTCCGCCCCGCACCCAGATAGCGTAAGTACGAAATTCGACGACGCGCCGACGGCGACAAAAATGGCTGCACTTTGCGTTCTCTCAAGTTTTAACGCCAATTAGAATTATTGATTTTTCCTTGCTTTTGTGCTCCGGCGGCCTTAAGTTTGTCGTCGTCTTTTGTTTCCGTCGCGGCCGCCCAATAGTCCGAATTAATTACTTATTACTGGAATTTTAATAATTGTCCGAATTGTCACTTTATCAAACAACCACCTCAATTCCACGTTGTTTATTTTTTTAAATTGCATGGATTTCAAAGATTCCACTAAATTTTCGTGTTCGTCCTCATTCTGTGTATTCGGGCCATGCATGGATGGACGGCCTTTGACCCGACCCAAAACCCATCGTTAGTGTTTTGATATTAAAATCGCAAGATTTTTATAATTTGTGAAAAACATCCTGGTTTTTCGCGCAAATTACGCTCGATTTTTGCGCGCTTTAGTTTTTCAAAATTTAGCTAAAAGAACTAGGCTAGAAGAACGGATTTAAACGAATAGGAATACACTTTTTCAAAAACTGAACAGTGATTATAGAATTTTTTCGATCCTAGGTTTAAGGATCACCATAAAAAACCGAGCCCTTTTTACATACTTACGCTCAAAGCTCCTAAAAGTCGTTTTAGACTACTTTTGTACACAATTTAGTTTAATTAGAAATTTTTGGGATGTAGATACGGTTTGGGGATAGAACACGTTCTATTTTTCAAGATAGTTTTTAGATCAGTTTAAATTTGGATACAATTTACTGCACAAATTAAATTGTCTAAGAAAAGGAACCAGACCTTTATACAAGAAATAATGGGGTATTGTAAATTGGCCTTAAGACCGAAGCTTACCTACTTTTATTTCACCATCGATGTTAGATACCTTTCAAAAATCGGACTTGGGTGTCAGTTTGTTGGATGTCAGGTGGACCCTGTGAGCCCCCAGAGAAGTAGACCCCCTAGAATATTAAACAATATGTTAAAAATGATAGGCCTTATAGTTGCGGGCAAAGGGGCCCCCCTTTTGCCTCCTGGCAACCAATATTTTTAACCCCACTCCGCCACTGGATGTTTAAGTATTTTTTCGTTTGTTATAGCAATTTAGTTAGTCTCGCCCCAGTTTGGTAGCGGTTTTATGGTCTTACTATAAAAAAGCGACAGAGAAGCGACAAAGACATCGCAGTGCCGGTCTCTTTGAAGCATTTTTTATAGCAAGATCATAAAACCGATACAAAACTTGGACGACTATAACCAATATTTCCTACAGTTTTATTTTATTTAGTAGATTTAAAATAGTGGCAATTTTACCTCATTGTTTAACTGTATGGTATTATGAGCAAATATCTATAATAAATAAACATTTATTTATTATATATTTCTGTTTCCTTATCGGTATTCAAGATAATATTGATAATCTCAATACATCGACGGTTTGGTATACTTTATACTTTTTTTTTTAGATTTTGTTAGATTATGATAAACACAAGTAACGTTTTTTTTTTCTAATAAAATTAGCGTATTTAAATCAATTTTACAAGTTATCTTAAACGCAAGAACCTATTGTTTATAAAAATCAAATATGCATTTTTCATTACATATATTATTTAAAATATGAGATTTTAATTTGTGGTCTGCTTATGTTTCTCGCTTGAATAACGAACGCACGAAGTTGTTATTTATTTTTACTTGCTTCCCCGTTTTTTTTTTCAACTAATTTTGGAATTTTGTACGAAAAGAGAATTTAAATGTATTCTTTGAATGGAAGTACACTATGCAATACAATATTAATACAATAAGGTCAGAATTAGTAGTTATGGAAAACAGTAATTACATAGGTACTTCGACAATTGTCGATGGTAGAAATATTCGGTATTCACCTATATATACATGATTGTAACAAGTGTCTAAATAAAAACCTGGTCAAGTAGGCTACATTTAGTAATTCTGTTATGTAAATGCAATGCAAAAATTCTCGATCACAACCTACTTGAGCAGGTTTTTATTTAGACGCTTGTTATATGTTTACAATAACACATCTGTAAGCATTTGCAATTATGTTCGCTTGAAACCTGTCAAATTTATTACAACTGTATAATGAATCAAATATGACGCGTGTTCAATTGAAAGGTTCATTAAGTTGGTTTTGAATTTTTGATGAAGAAAGGAGCCAGAAAGGGTTGACTTCCTAAAGCGACTGACGTTTGATGGAGGACAGTAAGTTGTCAAACAGTTGCGTAACGTTTTTGTTTCGTTATTTTATTCATTTCTTGAATTAAGTTTCCTTTTCAGTGAGGTTATTACAGATTAGCTGTTTCGAGGGCTAAACAGAACATCCTTTTTTTATCGATGGCTTTCGCTATAGAACATGAGATTTTTTTTTAATCGAAAGTTATCTAATTCAAGTTTCATGTTTCACAAAGTTATGAACAATTCAAAGGCTGCTTAATGAACTTTTCAATTGAACACCTGATATTTTCTTGATTTCAGAAGTTGATCAGAAAACGTTATGGTCATATTGTATTTTTATAAACTGATATTTTTTGTTGTTTTGAACAATTAAATTATACCAGTTTTGATTTACCAAAGCTTTTGGTAAACCAGTGAAATAAATTACGAAGTTTATTAAGGGCCAGTAGTATAAAACGTAGTTAACCACTCGATCATGTTAACTGTGGAAACTTTCCTCCAATGATATTGCTTAACCATACAGTTAACTTGATCGAGTGGTTAACTACGTTTAATACTACTGGCTGAGTTACTATTCCCCTTTCGCCCTTAAAAAAGCTCAGTTTTAAGAAAAAAGAGAACAATGATTGTTTAAAGAGCTCTGTCTCATATAATAATTTTTTGCACGATCTCTATATAAAGAGCAATTTTACTCTCTAATTTGTCATCCATCAGAACCGATGTGTTTTTTGTGTTCGTAAAATAAGAGAAAGAATGTCATGTTGACAGTTAAAAATAATTTAAAAACCTTGAGGTTTTTTCAATTAAAATCACTGGGTCGTGCAAAAAATACATAGTATATACGCCTCGGGGTGAATGATTTTCCCCTCGGTGTTTTGTAGAAACCTCGGGCTACAAACGATACCTCTGGTAAAAATCATACATACACTTCACTCCCTTGATGTATAATCTACTATTATCTAATTACAATTGCTTAGATACATTATTTCTGCAATATTGATACTAACGCAGTATGATCTACTACATTTTTGAGCATTTTCCACAGGGAAGGTTTACATACAGTTGCGGACAAAAAAATTCGGATGTCACTATCATTCCACTGACGCAAAAGTTAAGAAATTCCTATATGTATACTAGAGACCTGCACGAGTAAGTACAGAATCGTCTGAGTACAGATTCATACGAATACTCGTTTGACGATTACAACGATGCGTATCGCAATACGCATAATCGTATACGTCCGTGACGAGTATAGTAATCGGCATCGTTGCATCGTTATGATTAGAAATCGGCATCGTCAGGACCAGAGTTGCCAGTTGGTCACTCACAGTAACGAGAGATTCTTTGTTTCTTACATTTGTTAAATTTTCTTCGTCATTTTGGCGCTTAATTGTAGCATCGATGCTTTTTTTAAATTTGAAGGGCTACATCCTTTTCCAAACTTAAATATGTTTTCGCATGCTCGACATATTACAAACGGTTGAACTTGTTGAGTTTCAGTGTTCACAATTTTTTCAAAATATAACCACATATCTTATTTCAATCATAGAATTAATAAATATCATACAAAGATATGTTTATGATAGTTTAAATGTATATGCAACCAGAAAATGTAGTGTAATTGTAATTATTAATTTCCATAATAATTACAATAATTCAAACAATAAAAACAACTTATAATATAATACAATAATAACAAAATGTAGGAGAAATATTGTTCCATTTCCTGGATGAGTAACGATGCCTGCCATACGATGCGACGATGCCTGCGATGCAACGATGCCACGATGCTGTATTTACGATTACATACTCGCATCGCCGCGTAAGGTAATCGGCGATTATTAATCGGATACATTTTTACTTACTCGTGCAAGGCTCTGATGTATACGTCAGATAAGTGACACTGACATCCGGAATTTTCTGTCCGCGACTGTACATAATATTTTTTCACCACCAATGTTTGACAACGACATCGTCAAGTAGTAAATTAATATGTATAGACATCAAAAATAATAGTTAGATAAATAAATATTATTTCCTTTTCAGATTTACAGTCCTGAGAGCTCATATTAGCATTTTGTATTTGAAAAAAAGTTAGGATTTTCATACCGAATGTTTCGTTAAAACTTGAAAAGTAGCAGAGACGAAACAGAAATGGCTATACCTCGGGCTATACATACATATTATAAAATAATGATTTATTTTGAACTATGTACTTTATTTATCACAACATGTTTATGTTTATAAGCAAACACGCTTTTAAAGAAATCTTTATGAATTACTTATTAAATGAGTGTGAATATTAGTCACAAGCTCACAAGTATACAGGGCGATTCACGCAACAACCCGCTCATTAAAGATTTACGACCTTTTCATTTGAATCGATTACACCGGAAGCTGCTATCAACTTTCCTGTTTTAAATAAAATTAAATTTTATTGCATTTTTGGATTCCTCTCAAAATTCTAAATCGGTTTTAAGCAACAGATGGTTTTTTATAAATAATTTCAAACTTGCCGTACTTTGTTTATGGATGTTGCCTTTTTTATGAAACAAAAACTGTGATATCAAATTTGGCCACACTACGTGTCTAATTTTACACTTAATTATTTATAGGGTAGTTGAAAAGTTACTGTAATTCGAATTGATTCTAACTGTCCAAGAACCACTTCTTTTAAATAGAACATCCGATATATTTTTATGCCATGCGATTCAGAATTAAATACTATTTCTTTCTGTATTACCATTCACTCGCTATCGACGATTTTCTCTCTGCCACATGAATAGTACACCAAGAAAATTAAAATAACTACGATTTTATAAACTAACTTAATAATAATTAAGCATGCAATATTTACTTTTAGAAACCAAAAGCAATACTTAAACACAGATCTATTAAGTGCATTTATTGCCGCATGTAGAATTCTTGGCACAACTTGCCACAAATTTTGAAAGAGGTATGAAGGAAGTAAAGTTTAGAATCAAATGTTGAACAATTTGGGGTCAAAACTAATAAATAAATGCAAATAATACCTACACAAATTGTTCAATTATAATTATAGCACGTATTGGATATGCAGTTCCTAGAATTCAGGGTTCAGTAGGCGGATCGGAACACCTACATCATGATCCCACGTAAAATACTTAATAAAAAGGGATGAATTTCAACTAATGGATCTCATTTCCTATTCTTCTGAATCAGTGTCATAATGTTTCACTTTATTCTCAATTTACGCGGTTTCCCGAATTCTGCCATTATCGTCAAGTTATACTGTTCACTACCCAGAACTAATTAGGGTAGAGTCAAATTTTCCAATGTATCTTCCAGCAAAGATCTTGCTCTTGGCTTCTCAAATTCGTCGAAAAGTACTTATTACTTCAACATTCTGTCCGAATAAATGAAATCATGTCCCCTTTTTGTATCTCTCATCAACAAGGAAGAAAAGGAAGAGGAAATGACAATGTCGCAGAAAGTCCGGTGAAATTTAATAATACACATGAAGCTTTAAGCAAATCAAACTGAACATAAATTATGAACTTCAGTACACACTTTTCCAATCCAGTAATAAATTTAAAATGAATGGTAAGATGTGCAATCAGTAAAATTTCAACGCAAAGTACGAAAACAAAATATTTATATTGTTTTGATTAATACCTTCCTTAGACTTTTCGCGCAGACACGTGCTCTAAATTCGTACTAACAATAAATCACGTAAACATCAGGCTATTTGATTGTGACGAAGATAAGTACGACGTTATCATCAAATTCGTTGAGTATTATCGTTCGATGTAGTTACTAATCCAAAAGACTTTCGGCAATTGATAAAATAACGCTGTGTGTATTCAGTGATAGTTGTACATACAAATTCACAGCGAGAACACGAACTAGAAATCGGGAGTTACTCTCGTTCTTACTTGACCCACTAACTTGTGTGTACGAGTATCACACCCTCAGGCAACTGCAGCGAGTTCTCACCTAAATCAACACATAAAAATAGGCACGCGCGGGCAAAGTTTCGCACGAAAATAGAAACTGTTAATTTTAGACTATGTATTTTACTTTTATTTACGATCTGAAATTCGGATTAAATTCGAATTTAATTTAGTTAAATCAAACGTAAAAAGAGATTTTGAATCGACTGAGGCCCTTTTTTGCAAGGATACAAAAAGTCGCTCCGGAAACAAAAAAAGAAGATATTTGGGTCCGCTTCGCGGAGCAAGAAAAGGTCAAGGAGAGGCCGGACTAATAAGTTTCAGTCAGATGCATTAGTTGGATCGATCGATTCCGGGCTACCACTTGAGTTTCGAGAATCAATCTGATTTCCATCGGGGCGTTACACGGCTGAAGAAGAATCGTCCTTTGAAATTCGAGAAGTCCTGCGTTTAATCTTAAGCAGAGGAAGTGATGTAATATTGTAATATAGTTTCTAAAAAAAAAAAAAAATACAAATTCAATTTCTGCGTAAGATAAAACAAAAAAAGAACAGACAAACGTAATGTAATAAATACATTCTAGGAATTACACGCAAGCTTATTGGCCAGAAAGTGATACAACTTGCTGTTAAGTAAACAGGAGCACCCGAGGCGAGGCTGTAAAGTTTGCGGAATTCTACTTTTTACAACAGGAAGTTGACCTGTAAGGAATGATTATATTAGAGTTCATTATTCCAAAAAAAAAATTACGAGTTTCTCTAGTATATTTATAAAAGAATGAATTTATATAATAGGTAGATACAGTGTTATGTCATAGACTTTCCGAGGTAACATGATTTTCATTCATGTTTCTTTTGCAATGGTAACAGAATCGTGATTTATACGAATGGTATTCAAAAATTTAAGTCCCACTACGTTTGTAAATATTTTTGCATGAGGGAGTCAAAGGCTACGGTCATGTCTGTTATGTCATTTATTTATAAAATGATATTCCCGATAATTTCTTACTATCTACGTTACGTTGTTTCTGCTGCAGATACTTGTCTTTTTTTTAAGATGTAGGTAAATTAAAAAGTCCTAATTCTCTAAACGACACACTATATACCATTCCTTAGAAGGAAATAAGTTTAAAGGAATTCAAGTCTTTCTTTTCTATGAATTTCCCTCGTACGCCAGATCGTTTTGTAGAACATAATTGACAAAAAAGTAAAACACATGTTTTTAAACCAATTTATAAAAATTGTTTTCAGATCATGAGTCATTATTATTTCTTGAACTAATCTAGACTTAGCGATTGGAATCATTTCTTCTTACCGTTGGCTTATTAGAATCGTTTCGATTTAATTTATTATTAAAGCAGTTGGCGATCGTATGCAGGCACTGGAAACTGCTCGAGGCTACACACGCCGCAGTTAATTTCTAAAACCGAACAAAAAATCCATCGACACGTTCGATCGCAGTTTTGAAACAATTGAGAGAGGCTGACGCGTGAAATCGGCGAATGAAATGCAATCGGCCTTTAAAACAAATAAATAAAGTAAATCTTCCGACACGTTTGGAACTCGTCGCGCAGCAAACATGCCTGTCGTAAAACGAGAGAGTGAAATATTCGAGATGATATCGCGTTATGACGCGACCTTGGTCATATCTGTCTGTTTGAGATAGATAAAGCGGAACACATGGAATTGAATTAATCCGTGCAGTAAATGGGTTATTCGAGTCGACGACGCGCCGGCAGGATCGTTCGCTTTCCTTTGCAGTTTTGATTGATGTCCTAGTTGGCCGCCGCAGGTATTTGCACCGTCGACGTTTCGCAATCAAGAAAGTCTTGTCTGTGCTTTAAGCAACAGCAACAACGTGCGTCCAAATTCAATTCGAACGACGAATTACAAAATTCTAAAACGATTTTGATACAGTCCTGAAAAAAACATCACTTCAAACTTGTCTATTATCCTGTAAACATACTTTCGTTAATTCACATCTACTTCTGGAGTATCTTCAATCTTTATTTGATATAATTACAAAACTATAATAAATAATAATAATAAAATGAATTTGTAAAAAAAAATTGTGGAGATCAAAACAAGAAAAGGTTAAAAGTAAAACTCTTGCCTTTGTTTGTAAACGACTTCATTTTCAGATTAACCCAACGTATAAATATGTATGTATTGAAGAAGTATTTTCTCTAAGAATACTAGATATATAAAATAACTAAAGAAATAAAGTAAGGCGGCATCAATCGAATATTGTTCCAATACTGTTGCAAGGCGGTGAAAGTTAGGCTTATAGAAAGGAACCCCCACTGAACGAGGAACTTGAAAGGTTATTGTTCAAAGTATTGTTGAAATAACGACGTATTAACGAAGGTGAGGATGGACAGATACATGCCAAAACAGTTTCACTTTAAAGGGGCACTACTGGGGGCAAAAATTTTTCACGATCTGATAAATATTTATTTAGAACAAGAAATATCTGGGCTGCAGATGTGGTTTGGAGATAGAACACGTTCTATTTTTTCAACTGATCCAATTTAATTTCTGATACAATTTGCTATACAATGTATAATGTAAATTGTACAAGAAATTGAACCAAATCTTGTAGTAGAAAGAGGGTAGTGTAAAACCCGAGCTGGTACTATCTTGAAGGTCAAAGATACTGGATACTTTTTCAAATACAAGTTAGTATCTTGTATTTAAATATTTTTTCCCGTCTATAAACTATGTACAGTAGCGGACAATAAAATCCGGGCAAGTCATTTGCATAATGTAAACCTCACTTTAATATTTTGACGTTTAATGCATGTCACTAGCAATTTGACGTTTAATTCAAATTTTATTTATTTATTTTGACAGAAATATAACCTCAATAAAAGCCTGATTTACCAAATTTGTCGAAATACGCACTACATGTCAAATTCTTGCCCGGATTTTATTGTCCGCTACTGTACGAAATAAAGATACATCAAGAAGTATTTGTATCTTGTATCTGAATAAATTATTTTAAATACTTAAAAGTAGCTCATGATACTGAAAAGTATTTAGAATAACCGATCGGCGGTCATGCGATGAGTGGGAGAGTCGACAATTTTCTGCGGGGAGCTTCGCGGCAAGTTATTTTTTTAAAACCTGCTTAGATATATCATCTAATAATCTTGCAAAGTAACCGGAAATAAATTGCTAATACGAAAAGTAAAGAAGCTTCACACCGAAGCCGCATTTGTTTCAAGTATCTTTTTTTTCAAAGTATCTTAGATACCAGAGTACCTTGTATCTCGGAATACTTTTACGTAGAGTATTTTTTTTAAGTATTTACAAATATATTTGCAAGAGTATCTTGTATTTAAATTCTTTTCAAAAGTATATATCCCACCTCTGTGTAAAACCCTTAAGGATATAAACGAATGTCTAAAAGCTGCAAAAGCAGAGAAGGATGTAATCCTCGCTTAAGAAAGTTAGAAATGCAAAGTAACGTATAAATTAAGCAAATTTACAAAAAAAAGTAAACGCCAATTAAAGAAATATTTAAACAATGTAAATAGAACTACGTATCATATCATCATATCAATCATAAAATTAAAATTAGAAGTGAATAAAGAATAGAACGAGTGATGGGCCTTAATGCAAATTTATAAGAGAATGATTACATCAATCATTATTACACGCCAACGACACCATGGCGAAAACAAAAAGGAACAAAGAATGCAAGCAACAGAAGTGAAAGTAACCATAGCATGTGATACTGATCCTAAACGCAATTAGTTTGAAATTATCCTTATAAGGATGAAATTGCGATTCCAATTAGAAAAAAAAAAAACCAAGATTGCAGCCAGACAGAACCATTCTTTCTTTATTTAAAAAAACTACGAATGAATATTTTAATATTATGTTGGTGTTTAATTTTCTGTTTTGACGAATATTTTGTTTGTTGTTCCCGACCGGTTTCGACCTTTGCCATTTTCATATAAGAAGTCATATAAGATCAGAATATAAAGAAAGTGCACTTAAAAAGCGCCCGAGACAAGAAAAGTATTTTCCTAAGTAAGAAAGAGGTACCAAGAAGGTGAAAGAGAAAGTAATTAAAAAATGAATAACACAATCGTTAATAGAGAAATTTCGAATTTATCGGAAAAGTAAAAATAAAGTAAATGTCATGGGGATGAAGTATCTTTGGAAAATAAAAACAAAAACAAAGGTGGAGTTCATTTAGTCTGACTCCGCATATAATGACAAACTGCTTAATTATGACGTACTTGTACCCAGTGGTTTGGTTTTCATACGTATAGAGTACTTTCATTCCGCTTATAACGTCATCCGTTTAGTATGACTTAATTATCCTTTCCCTTGAATGTCACTATAAGCTGACTCCACTGTATTGTATAAAGTGTTAATATGAAACTAATCGGAAAAATAACATAAAAAACAAAATTAACTTACTAGCAGAGATTTGATCGTTGTTGTCCATAATTAGGTAAATACACTCACCGGCAAAAAAACCGGATCACAAAGTTTTTCGAGTTATATTTTTGGCAACATATTTATTTCGTGATGATCAAGGTGGCCGTGATACTTAGAAATGTCATATGATTTTTTACATTTAAAATTCGCAGTAGAAGTGTCACTATTGTTGATATTTTTATTGTTGTTTAAGAGTACCGCATTCTTGTTTATTGTTCTGCAACAACAAGTTTATTTTTTTTATGTTAATTTTTGTCAATAGACACAACACTGTATTTTGTAGCATAAAATGTCGTTGACTACAGAATATATTGCAAGATATGTAGCTCTCGTAGAGGATGGGCGCAGTATTCGTTACGCTGCAAGAACTGTTGATATATCCTACACAAATGTTCAACGGGCTGTTGTTCGTTATCGCGAAACACAGACCTATACTAGAAGACCTGGATCAAGGAGAAAAAGGGCTACAACAGCACGCGATGATTAGTTTTTAATAAATCAGGTTTTGAGAGATCGCAAGCTGACTATTGTTTCAGCTAGAAACCGCCTTGCTGAGGTCCGAGGTACCAATGTAAGCGAACGAACAATTAGAAGACGGTTTGAGGAAGCAAACTTACGATCAGGAAAACCAGCTGCAGGTTCAGAACTCCTCCCACAACATCGACGTACCCGATTTCAGTTGGACAGAAATCACTTGAACTGGAAACACCATCAATGGAATAACGTACTATTTACTGACGAGTCCAGAATCGCATTGCGATCTCCAGATGGACGCCAGAGAGTTTGTAGAAGGACTGGAGACGGTATGCTGAATGTACGTTTTCCGGCAGAACACCGTTCAATAAGAATTCTGTTATGGTGTGGACAAGGCATTTCTATCCCTGCTCGCACGGATCTTGTATTCATAGATGATGCTTCACTAACTGCTGACAGGTATATAACGAACATTTTTGAAGAAAATATGGGCCTTTCATAGGTGAGGAGTTCATGCTAATGCATGATAATGCTGGTCCTCACACTGCAAGGGTGGTACAACAATACCTGAATACCGCCGATATTGAAGTTATGGTATGGCCATCGCGTAGTCCTGATTTGAATCCCATAGAGCATGTAGTATGGGAAATGCTCAAACGATGAGTGAGAGCTCGAGATGTCGCACCACAGACCATAGATGACCTGCGAAATGTTCTTCAAGAAGAATGGGAGAACATTCCCCAAGAAAGTATTAAAACCATGATTAGGAGCACGAATGCGTGCTTACAATGTGTATTAAAAGCCAGAGGAGGAAATACGCGATATTAGTGTGGCTATTATTAAGAGAAGTGATCTTAGACATTTTTTAAATATTTGTTTAACCGGTATTTTCAATATTATTGCTACTTATTTTGTTATTTTTAAATAAATTATGAAATTATCTCGATATGTTTTATGAGCGGTAACGAGTTATGTGTATCGCATTCCAGTGGTAATAAAGGTACTTCGTAATTTGTTTTAAAATATTTATATTGCTACCGATTTCAATATTTTATTTTCATCAAGCTGCTGTCGTCAAAAATAATAACCTGTGAGCAACTAAAAATCAGATTAGAGTCGGCGGTGCAAAGAAAAAGTATGTCTGTTAGTAACGCGGCGTTAGGCTGATCTGACAGTTCATGAATGTATTAGATTAATTAATTCAGTTAATCACAGTCATACATTTTCTTTGCACCGCCGACTCTAATCTGATTTTTAGTTGCTCACAGGTTATTTAAAAAGAAATGAACCATCATTGGAGAGAAGGAGGAGGGATAAGCTATTCCTCTTCTATCATTGGAGAGAAGTAGAGGGAATGGCTATTCCTCCTTCTTCTCTCCAATGATGGTTGATTTCATTTTAAGTATTATTTTTTGATAGCAGCCAGAAGAAGATATAACATCGAAACCGGTAGCCATATACATTTTTTTAAACAAATTACGAAGTACTTTTATTACCAATTAACAATTAAGTCAGTTGCAAAACATATACGGGATGGCAATGAAGAGCCAATGGAAAGAATACGTGATTCCAGGACTTAGAGGGGGAACAGCAAAACTGGCAGATTGAGAAAATCATGGAAACAATAAATAAAGAAGACAGCAATGGAAAGAACAATGAAAGAGCAAGATGTGAGATATCTGGTTCAAGCTTCATTCCAGCAATCATATATTTCATGGTAAGATTGAGTAAATAGGTATTACCAGGCAAAACAGAACTGTTATTAAATTTTCGCTTAAATTAACTAAGTCGTGTGTGTAATGAATTGACGACTGGAAAAGCCCTTACAAAGCACTTACTACATTTTCCATTTCCAGTCCTCATTTATTCGTAACTTTTATGTATTGATTCTATAAAAAAGGAAGGAATGAAACTCATATTTCATAAAATGAACGGAAGAAACTTACGAATAAATGAGGTCTGAAAATGGAAAATGTAGTAAGTGCTTTGTAAGGCTTTTGGCACTTTTCCATTTCCAGTCCTCAATTTAGAGGAGGTTTCAATTTTTTAATTATATGAAAAATGCGAATGTAAATTTGAGGGAGATTTTATACTCTCATTTGATCTAATCTAGTATTGGCGAAACTGTCGGTTAAGCATTGACACAGATATAACCAATTGTAAAATTTCCACAAGAAAATTGATGCTTTGAAGATAATTGGACTTCGTCTTTTAAAGAAAACGACCAGGAGTCCATAAATTGGCGAATCCTCTCTGAAATTTCCAGTGCTTTTTATCTCTCCCGGAGCGCGCGGTGATAATTTACGCGCGCGGATTAATTTTTAATTGAAATTTACTCCGGTCGCGCGGTAAACTCCGGGTGTCCGCCCTCTTGCGCAGCCAATTACTCGCCGGTAATCCTTTTAATATCGATATGCATTGAACTTGATAGTTTAGTGGTAATAGATTTAGAGGTTAGTCGATTAGCATCTCAGGCGTGGCATGGGTGAGTGACCGTGACAGCACCGCCATAATAACTCCGGAGCGAGACGGCCGATGCCGGAGCGGGGATGAGAGAGAGCGAGCGAGTGAACAGGCCGCGGCATAACACATACACACACACATACACATACACAATGCACGGGGCTATTGTCGACGTGATCTGTCGTGAACAGATTGATCGATACGTGTTCATTTGCGTCGGCTACGAAGCCTCACGATATTCACTAATTGCCCGATGTGCAAGTGTAAACGCGCCCTGTGCATGAAAATTTGATTTGACGTGTGCGGTCGCTCGGTCATCGAACAGAAAACCGATTTTTGTTTACCTCGCCGGCATGTGATCGTAAATAACAAATCGGTTGTTTTTGCATCGCTCCGCTCTTTCAATCACCTGCACTAAAACAGAAAAGTGTAGTACATCAAGGTTCAATTATAGCTAACTAACAAGAAATATTGTTTTCAAAGCTTACATTTAATCCTAAATACTCACCTAGTATTTAAAAAGAGTTGTGGCTTTTTACTTTACAAATATGTATACTTTTAGTACCACGAAAAGTGAAAATAAAATCAGCACATAACAGCATTGTACACATTTTCATTAATATAAAAGCCTTTGCTATTGCCATTATGTATCACATCCTTCTGCTGATGGTTTTGCTATTTTAATTTAATTTGTTTAACCCATTGTGTCTTAAACGACTGTATCGCACAGCCGCACAGTTGTCTATTGAATACGATATGTTCGAGTACATGGCCTGTATGTGTAGTTAAATGTAGACAATTAAAGTTCAGATGATTAAGAATCTAAAACGTCCTCGAACTTAAGTACAGTAAAAACAGAAAGTCCTTAGTGCACATAAAATAGAAAAGTTTTCAAACGTGAAATGATTGCCTTTTGACTTTATTGGAAGGAAATATAAAAGCTTTAAAAAGTTATTTTATGGTCAGTTTTTACTAATTGAGTAGTTACGTATAGGACTTATGAATTCCATCCATTTGAAGCTTACAAAACGGCGGCGTTGAAAATTATCGAGTTTTAATCACAATAAAACGAATGAACGGTACCTTATAATGAAACTCCTGGTTTCCTAATGTTTGATGAAATTGGTCACTTAAACTACGGAAAAATTTATCGAGCTAAAATTATACAGGAAGGTACTGAACATTTCAAACTATGTATATGAAACTCATAAAATACTTAACGTGTTATGATGGTCATAAACAGATTTGCGATTTCCCTTGACGTTCAATAAAATCTTAATAACTTTACAATCGGTTTTATGACTTTTAAATAATCTGAAACATCCAACTTTAATTAATTCTATTATTTGATTATTTTGATTTTAGTAGCTTATGATCAGTAATGCTTGCGAATAGCTTCGTACGTCAAGAAATGCAAAGTTTTGAAACTGCAGTATTAATAATTTACTTTAAAAAAAATCAACGTTAAACCTTTTGCTTTTTGTTCGACGACTGTACCTCGTCGAACAAAAAGCGTTCGACGAGGTACAGAACATAACAAATACCTAATTTTTCCCAAAAATAAATTTTTATAAACCTTTTATAATCTTCATCGATGTGATAAAATGATATCAATTAGAGAAAGTTAAGAACGATGCATTCAAAGGTGAATACTTTTCTCACTATTGTATATCATACAAGGAGAAGATATATCTTTACTCAGATAAGAATGTAGAAAAGAAAAGTAGGAAGAAAAAGAATAGAGAATGAGAGAAAAAGTTGTTACATAGAATATATGTATGGTGAGAGCAAGAGGAAAATGTATGAACAAGTCGGAAGTCAAACCAAAAGAGTAGGACGACAAAATGGCTAGGTAACATAAATGGGCCAAGGGGAGAATAGAACCTCAAAAATTTTGGCGACGAAGAATAACAATGGAGAATAGCTAGAAGCAAGTAATGAAGATCATCTAACAAAAATAACAATGTCAGAGGACCGAGTTACAATAAATATTCACTCACCCTTTGGTTAGATCTCTCTTTCCCGCTTTCTTTCTCTCTTTCTCGTCCACTGCGGAGCTGAGGGTAAACGTTTTAACATCTGGGCTTCGCTTTTCGATTCGATAAGGATGTCATGCAAAATTACAAATAACCATTTACGAGCATCTACTCAAGACTATAGGACTTGTTTACTTACCGGGGCCCTCTCCCGGCCCCGCACCGTCCAGCGGAGACTTTAGATGCGGTAGTTCCCTTTTGGGATGCAAATTCACGGAGAAGGTGTCCTCGAATGTCCATCTTCGTACTTCGCATGCATAAAGACAAACCCCAGGTGGATATTAGCATACCTTGCCTTCTGAGCGTACGTTCTCAGAATCATTGGTGCTACTGCCTCCTACAGTGTTGCTACACCGGTCCAAGCACAGTTAACACCAAGTCATGACCGTTTTGAAAGCACAAGGCAATCACCTGGTCAGGTATACAACTAGTAGTTTGTATTTCCGGTATCTACTACTCACGCACCTGCAGTAGCGGATAGGGTCAAATACCGTATACAGGTGGAATGTTCCTCGACTCTCTCCCATTTATGGGCGAATCCAGAGCGATCACCCTTATGAAAGAATGCCCAATCTCTTACTCTCTGTCCGAGCCATCAGCGGACACCACGTGATTGGCACCTTACTCTACCTCAGAGTATCATCTATCATCAGCAAGCCTTAACTCTTGCACAATTACATGTCATTGCAATTTATTACAACACTCGCGAGCCCGTTTGCGTGATTAGCCCATTTTACCAACATACGTTTACCCTGTGGCATCTACGCGGAGGGACTGCCGCTATCCTTTCTTGCATCCCTCTGCCTGACGCATATACCCGTATTATATTTCAAACCATAAGATAAAATAAACAAACGTGCTCGTGTTTTACGGATACATTGAAAATATGTAAACTTTCTTAAATTCTAAACTTGATAAATTATACAACGACAACACTGTCAGTCCAAATATTTAATTGTTAGGGCTCGTATAACAACCAAACCAAGATGGAACTGGGTAGGTCATATCATCATTACAAAAGTAGATCAAAGGAATATTTGATTCAAGACTAGGTACCTATAGGAAAAGAGTTACGAAGATTGAGATGGAAACGCTTTTTGTCTGTTGCTCCTGCTGAAATCCTGAAGCGGCTTTCTGAAGGAAGAAGTGGTAATGGTCCGTCAGTTATTTTTATTTTATTTGCTAATTGACTCTCAATGTTCCAATACCATATATGAAATACCAAGAATAGATTTCGTTAGATAAGTTAGGAGAACACGGTTTCAAATATTGATTTTAAACAAATAGTTTATCTTACTGCGAAAATGTTATTCATATTTCCTGGTGCTAATTAGCAAATTATTTTCAGAACAATTTAGGCAAAATTCAACGAGTTTCATTAACGAATCAAACTAGATTTTCTAAACTACGCAAAACAAGTTCTGCACGTTTCATTCGTCCGACTTAAATCGCAAACTGCATTACAGACGTGAAAGTTAATTTGCATGGCGCATAATCACCGCGAGAAATGACCTTAATAACCTCCACAACTAATAGAAATCCGCGACCGTAACGCCAGAAACTTGAAAACCATGATTACGGGCGGCTTACGTAAACGGGTAATAACACTCATTGTTGTATCAGAATCGCTTCCGTCCTTTTTCGCATTATAATTGCAGCGTAATTGATTCTGTTTACTTTTCGACGAATGCATTCTTCAGTTTATTTGAGGCGTCTAATTAAACACCGGCGCTCGTTAAAACGTCCTCGGTTCAATCTACGCGTTGGAATGCGTGATAACAACATATCCGCTCTAGGATTACCTCGATGATTTGTTTGTTGTTAATTCTTCTTTGGCATTTAATAATAAACCCGCTTATTTACATACGGGTCTCGTTTCTAACTTTCTGAAGCACGCAATGTTTCATATTCGCCACTTTCACGATAATTTGAGAACGAGCGACTCCTTACATAACGATGTTAATTCTTACGAAAAAGAAGGAAACTTGCGTCTTTCTATTGAAAATACTATCGACCTCTGCACTGCAATTCTTACGTAAACGAAGGAACGCCTACGAACCACCTTCCCATCATTAATAATCAATGAGACGTGAAACGAGGAGTGCTAACTAAATGGTATCACAGTGATCAGATGAATTTTTTATTTAACGGAAACAGAAAATGCAGTGCACTGCGGGACTTTTATAAATTGCAAGAATGTAGTAGGTAGTTAAGTCACTTGTAATTTTAAACTCGAGCATATCATCATTTTTGTTTTGGTATTATGACGCTTTCACATTGAATTAAGCGTGATGAGAGGCTTCGGGATCCTTCGGTGTTTTTGTTGTGGCAGGAAACGATTTATATTTCCTTCTTACTACTTTCCTAATCCTTCAAAATAGATGTCCAGAATTAATATTGGATTATTGCACTTCAGCTGCTGGATTAATTAATAATTAATTAGCATGAAATGGCTTTCTGAAGAACCGAATTGAAAAATTTATTCTGATTTGATATTAGTTGCCTTGTCAGCAGTTATTAATGCTGTCAATCAAACAGAACGTCCAGATAAAATAAGAACTCTGTATGAACATGTGGTGCGTTGTAATTAATCAGCCAATATAAATAAGACGGTGGAATTATAAAAGTAGGATTAAGTATTTTAAAGTGTAATACTCAAATTTGAATTTGAATTTAAATTTAAAACATAGATATAATAATAAATAGTACTTTGAAAGACATAGCCCGTACTAAATAGAATTCTATTTTAATTCATTTTTAATATGTTTCTCAAAGTCAGTCGTTAAATTGTTTTCGAAAGGCAAAGACTTACCAAATCTTTATTTTGGATTTTTAAGGATTGTCAAGATCATTCTAAAAACTGCCATTGGCGGTCAGACCAAAAATTAAATTCACAAAAACAGATCCAGCAAACGTTATAATTCCATTCTCTGTGTTCCTGTTCATTCCGCTTAACATGAAACAAAGTTTCTGTTCAACTACCAGGTTCAAACTCCCTGAAAAATTGTTGGTTGAAATAATGGAAGAATTTAATTTGAAGAATAGTGTCGGAGCTAATATTCAATGGTTAATAAATGGTTACAAAAAATATTACCTCCGACACTATTCTTCAAATTAAATTCTTTCATTATTTCAAAATACTCATTAATGTAGAACAATTATACATTAATGCGTATTTCGACAGCTAGGCATCATCCCCAGTATAAGTAAAACAAATTTGGGTTACACTTCTTTCATTTCGAAAAAAAGTTTTAAATTTCTATCTCTGAAAGTAAAAGTACGAATGTCCGTAGAAGAAAACAATGGCTAAAGTAAAAATTTGAAGTTACCTGTTAAAGAAAAAAAGCTTTTTTTATATTATTCTGCACGATAGCTGATTACAGAAAACTTTAAAGATCTATTTGTATTAAACCATTCTGTCGAGTCCTTTAGAGTACTTACTTATTGTTAGTTGATTCTAGGTCAGTGCACTTATAAAAGTATCTGGTGTCGTTTCAACGGTACTTGAACACGCTACTAATCGATTTGCAAAGTGATCGGATAAAGAAATACTGTACCAAATTTGCTTCAACCAATCGAATGGATTGTATCGATACAAGACAATTAAGGCTTTGAGATAATTTGGGACATTGGAGCTGCCTAATTTATTTATTGCTTAGGAAGAGTTTGGAAAATCAAATCTTTTAAGGAAATTCAGTTAAAGTTGGAAAACAAGAGTTTTCTAACCGAGCCGGTCAATGGGAAGGAGGCTGCTAGGAAAATAGGGGATGTGGTAAAAAAAATGTCGGAAAATAATGGGAAGGCATGATGAACTAAGCAAGAGAAGACGTGAAGAGGGAGGCTCAACTTTAACGAGCCTTCGGAAATGGTAACTGTGCATTATCTAAAAAAAAGTTCCGCTTTCTCTCATTCGTTCGGATTTAAGCGTGGCACTTATTAAACATTAGCTAACCATACACGAGCATCCATTCCCCCCGGAAAGTGTAATTGTGAAGGAAAGAACGTGTGTTAGTGAAGTATGAGATGACTAACCAACATTCTTTACTTCCTTCGGGAATCATGTTAGGGATGTTCCGACGTTCCTGACCTACACGATAAATACTTAGTTTTGTGTAGACTTGTTCATTATACTTCCACTATTTCCAAGATTCAGTTTGTGCTATGCCCGGTTGCTCCAACTTTTTAAGCAGAGCTTTAAGTTATGTTTAGAATGTTTCATTTACTTATGGTCAGTAATGTCAAATACATTCTGATTCAACTTAAGTATCAATTAGAATGTGACTAACATTTTGTTAAATCTATAAATAATGTCATAGTCTAAACACCACTTAAATTTAAGCTCTGCTTAAAAAGTTGGTGCAACCGGGCATTAGTGAGTTAGAACAGGATTTCTTTCGTTTCAATTTCCTGAAAGGAAAGATTGTCGAAAGAAAGAATGGTATGAAAGAATGCTGGTGTATGGCGAGCTATTGTCTTAGATGAAGGAAGCTACATCCTCAATATCCCTCCTCGAAACAACAGACGTCTTAATTTTTAAACATTTAATTCTAGACAATGCGTTGAAAAATATATTTTCAATTTGCAATGGAATAATTTGGCTTCACTTTTGCGTACGTTGAATATGTTTATGTTTGCGCACCAATGTTGAGAGCTAACGGTAGTGAAGATCCAAACCGATTTCTTGGACAAATCTTTTAAGGGATATATGTAGCTTCTTTGATGACTTCGCTGAGTGCCACACAGAGAAGAAAACATGGTATTTGTTAACACAATTGAAGCGTCACGTCGAATAGGGATCTACTGTTAAAATTTTCAGTATGAGCAAAAGATACGTTTTTACAATACGTGTAGGAATTTCGTGTTTATTTTTTTTTTGTTACATATCGGACACAGTCTATTCTCTTCACAAAGCGAAATTTTTATTGATTTCATTTGACTGAAAGTAAAATAAAATCGGTCTTTACAACGGAAACGGGATCTATACGAGGAGCACATAGATCCGATTTACACGCATTTGAGAATTGGCAAGCCTCAAACCTATACTTAACTCAACCACAACATCTCGAGATGTCACCAGTACACACAAATCTTTTTTCCACAAGAAAACTAAAACCATTCTTTTTTGGTGCTGGATATATCCTTATTCGACGCAGCGCTTGTTACTAGAATGAAGACCCCTACAATAAATAGAACTAGAAATTTAGTATTTACCGTCAAATAATTTCTGCAACACTGCACTGAATTCGCGTTCAGACGGGTGTAAGATGTTAACATATCCAATGGTAATTCTTTCTAACGAGGTAATAATTTAATCATTTCAAACTGTAGAAACTTTTCATTGCGATTCTATTATAGTTTTACACAATTTTTAGAACTATATACAACAAAATATGAAAATAAAATCTTCACAGTCTGTTGTAGTAATTGTATACAATAAAGTGTTGAAACTTTATCTTCACACTTACGAGAATTTATTGTAGTGTAGAAGTCAAATTAGTTTGAAATTTTTTACTCCAAAATGGAGCAACAATTTTGCTACAAACAACTGTAAATCTTTTTAAGGTAGAAGTGGAAATATATCTGATTTTTTTTTTTTAATTTCAACAATTGTGTTAATAATGTCCCCACCTTCATTTTACACAATATTGTGTAAAATCTCACTTTGCCAATTCTCTCTGTGCACGTATTTCGTTTCACTCAACAATAAGGCTACTGTGTTTTGCTTCCTAGGTTTCCATTAAATGAAGTCAGTCACCACTGCAGATGAGCGTGTAACGAGTGAATGATCTTTGATTGTTGGGACAAGTAAATACTTCAAGCAGTGTAGATTGTTTGTACTTTTAAATACAAAACTTATAATCGAGATGTCTTTCAAATTTCAAAAGACTTATGGTGGGTTTCGTGATTGGTTGATTTCTGAATCAGAAATTTTAAATCCTCCAATCACGAATAGGGTCCCTGATGCCGTATGCCGGAGGTGTGGAAACCCACTATTATTAACGCCTGAACGGTCTAGTGGTAAGATGACCGGCCTTGCAATCGCATGGTCGTCGGTTCGAACCGCACTCGGGATTTTTCTTGGGGGTGGTCGGTATCGACTTCAGGTACCCTTCAGTGTTGGGGATAAAATTCGACACTGCTTCCCCTTAAACGGCGAGAAGGTTGGAAGTAACAAAGTCATGGAACACTTTACACACACTCAAATACACTCCCGCTCCTGAGGTCCTGACAAGTTTTTGACTTAGGACCCCGTTGGGCAATCACCACAGATATAAAAAAAAAAATCCAATGGCTTTTGCCATAGCAGTCATAATATATTGACTAAATAATCAATCGTTAGACATGTTGTAATGAAAGATACATCACGACCGTTGCATTCTCGTCAGATTCAAAATGACCATGTAGTGTCTGACATCTAAAACCGATGATGAACTGAAGGAAAATTGACTTCAGTATGATGACGTTCGTCAAATTGAATGTACGAAATGTTCGATAATGAGAATAAGAAGATTAATCGTTCTTATTATTTTATTACATTACCTGTGTATTCAATTCCCAGAATTTGTTTGAACTATGATTGATCTTCGAAGTAATTCATACCGTCAACGCTACCGATCTTCGGATACTTCACGAAGCGCAACGCTTTAAAGTCGAAACAGTTTATTTGTCGGATGTGCCAGGCTGAAAAACCGGAGCGCTCCGACGATATCGGGCAAAGCGAAGAACAAAACCGGAACGCCTGAAGAAAAAGAGGCGAAGCTGGCACGGAGATTATGGAATAATATGTACGTAGAATATCTCGGTGAGTTCATTAAAATTAATTAGACAGCTTGTTGGGAGCAAGCGAGCCGATACACGCAGAGCAGCGCCGCAGTCACGGCGATGTTTTATGGTCGGACGTGCTAGAATTACGATCAGCAAATTGCATCGATCGCCGTTTTTCACCGTCGAATTAAATACGCTCGCTCGTGTACGCCTCCACCGCTCGGTCATTTGCGCGAATCGTATTCCGCGCCGCGCCGCGTTGGTCGAAAAATGATAAAAAAAAACGCGAGCGCCGAATGTGAAACGACGCTCTTTTTATTCCCACACATGAAATGTTGTCCAGCCAAAAACAGAAAATTTCGTACTGTTCAAATTAAAGTTGAATTAAACATGTAACCTAAATAACTATATTTTAGCTTTAATAACACAGGTCTATAATGAAAAACTTTTTGGATTCGATAAGTGATCTGGCTTATACAGACCGTATAATTTTTAACTCCAGTCAGTCAAAATCAAATTAGAAAAACCGCTCTGTACTAACTGTGTGACATACTTTTTTGTAAGTAGATTCTCACCTATTTGGTTGCCATATCTCAGTTTAGTCGGAGGCTGAGGTGGATTCGGAAGGATAATTCTTCGAACTATATTCTTAAAAAAATAACTTGCGTAATTCATAAAAAAAATAGTAAACGTTAGGTGACAAAACGAAAGCTGTTGAGCGCCAAGTAATCTCTTTAAACTGTAATTACTAAAACAGTTCGGAACAAAACTAATGAACTCGAAAGAGATTTTTAGGTTACGCAAATTAATTTTTAAGAAATTAGTCTTTAATCGCAGCAGAAAATTAAAAAAATTTGAGAATGAAAAATTAATATAATTGATAAAAAAATTGGTGTAACTGTTAAACATAAATGGTAATTCACACAACAAAATATATACATTGAATTAACATGTGTACAGTAAACTTAAGTAAACAAAAATAATCTGACGCAATTATGCTAAATGACCCAACAAAAAGTGCTAAATTAAATCGAAGGTGACCCAATATACAATTAAATAAATCCGCGACAATCAAAATAAAATTCAATAGACTAATTCCAGACGGTACGGTAATATTTCTCTACGATACGGCACGATACGGTATGATACGATAAATTTCTCAATACGATACGATAATAATGGTGATTGTTGCTTACCCAATCCTGACGATAGCTTGACCTGAGTTCCATTTACGACACCGTTGAATTATATCTTCTAACGACTCCGTAATAACTTGACCTTGATTCCAATTACGACACCGTTGAATTATATCTTCAAACGACTCCGTAATAGTGGATTTGTTTCCAAGAACAACCACGTCAAATAAAAAGAGGAACTCCTGTTCGGTAGTATCTTCAAAAGACACGCCGTAAACAGCAAAGAAATTTCCAATAAAAACTCGTGCGATAGGAGGAAAGCTTCGGCTTCGGTAACTCAACACAATTTCGGGAGTCAAAAAAAACTCTACATAAAGAGAAAAGGAATCTTAGAAAATATTCTTCTAAACAACTAGGGTACTTACAATCTTCTGTTAGTTTTTCCTGAGCGAGAACTTTACGCAACACGTGCTCGGATACGTGCTTGGGCGGAAACGGTAGCAGTTATGAAAAAACAAACGGCAAAAATGACACAGTAGGGCCTACGAAACTTAGAAACGTTAATATTTGCCAAACTGGAATATCTCGAAGCCGTTCAGCTTCACAAAACCACAAAAATTTGAAGACGCAAACCACGCGTCTCAATGGCGTACGAGCACACACCCAAGTAAGTGCACGATCATCGAGGAGGACGGAAACTCGTCAAAGATTTTACACGCAATTTCCGCATACGTCACCAAGAATCATCGATCAATAAAATCGACCAAAGGACCATGTACGACATCTACAGATTAATTTCCGAAACAAAACAAGTAGCTTTAAGAAGAAAATAGAAATCCGCATTACAAACTGAAATTAAAACACAAATCCTGAGAGATAGAGGCGTGAAAGTCATAAATATGAAATTAATTGAACGAACAAAACGGTATTTACTTGAATTTCAACAGCAAAATAACGAGAAAATACGTAAAAAAATAATGTAACGGACAGCGAAAAATGTGAACGTTACAACTGAAATTGTACAACTGGACCTAAATGGTGCAAGATGCTTGCGTAGAGTGGGGGCAGCGTTGCATTTACTGGAGCGATTGGTTTTCGCTGACTGGACTAAAAATTACACCGCACTGTATATAAATTTTTCGTTCCTTCTATAAAAAGACCTTTAAGAACGAGTTCATGACTTTTTCTTCATTCTTAAATCATTACGAAAAGCTTTTCAAATGCATTTCATTGCATACCCACAGATAAATCGAAACATAATTAATAATACATTTATTAATCACCTTTTATGATGTGAAAGTAATTATATATCCATATCGCTTCAAGCTTTGAAGAAAAAGAGCAGAGGTTTCTTGTATGTTATGTATATACAGTGCACTCGCGCTAACGTGAACTAATTAAAACCAGCTGTGTTCATGTTTGCGCGATTGTTCATGTTTCCGAGATGCAGTCTTCATCTCTTAAAAACAATTAAAACATAAAACATCATTTTCAACCTTTATATATGTCCTACATATTGTGTATTTTTGGAAAAAATGAAGTAAGAAGTGATTCTTTGGACTTTGCGCGATTGTTCATGTTTCCGAAATGCAGTCTTCATCTCTTAAAAACAATTAAAAACGTGGCACATCATTTTCAACTTTTATTTACGTACTACATATCATGTATTTTTGGAAAAAAAATGAAGTAAAAAGTGATTATAGTACATAAAGTAGATGTTCATGTTAGCGAGGTGCACTGTTCACGTTAGACAGTGGCCAATGCTAAAATTTAGGTGTTCACGTTATACAGGAGTTCATGTTAAGCAGTGCTCACGTTAGCGCGAGTGCACTGTATTTGTTAATATTTCTAAGGAATGCTTAACACGTTGAGTGCCATATGAGACCATGTTGGTTTCGCACTTTTTTGGGACATAAAGGCCGCGCGATACCAGGATGGACTCGCATCTACAAAATATTTATTGGACCACGTCGCACCACATAGGTTTCACAGAGTATACTAAAACACATACAGTCAGCAAAACTACGGCCAGCTGGACCTTTTTACATCCTTAGCCTGCAAATGTGAGACCAACGTGTCACCACGCGGCATGTCAGACTGTAGTGGGAGGATAACTCAAAAAATTATATTAGTAGTTCCTTCCATAACTTAAGCAAAAGCGCGTGTTCTTCTTCATAAGACGTAATAGACCACCAAGCACAAATGAATCGTCGTATTTATGCGCAGATATGTGACGCGTAAGGAGAGTTTGAACGCATTGGACCACATTGGACTCACATGGCCATGCAGGACTTACGATACCACAGCAGGCCTCGTGAGACCAATGTGTCACCGCAAAATAAATTGAGAAAAATATATGTAAAACATACTTGAAAAAATAATGTGTAATGTCTTTTAATTACGAGCACAGAGTATATGCATTTTCAAGAAAAAAAAAAAGGTGGCCTACGGGACCAATTTTTTTTAATACATGGCGGCACTCAACGTGTTAAATATTAACAAACGTATACATAACATACACAAAAATTGTAGATGTGATGGAATAAATCAATTTTCATGTTCGATATGTACGTACACTCCAAAATACTCCTTGGACAACTGTCAAATCGAAAGAAGGTCGTAGTGTTCTTCAAATTACAGACCTGTATAATAAACGCTCTGTGAAGGTCGCCGCACACTATGCATCTTTATTGCTGCAAGTTTGTTGATGCAATGTAATTGCAGGAAAGTTTCATGGACACCGTCAATTTTTAATGCAAGAAGCTTGCCGCGACAAAGATGCACAGATTAGAACATGTTCTATTTTCAATGCAACTCTTGAATGCAATTTTCGAAATCGCTTGTTATCAACGCATGGATATATGGTATACATACGTGCCCGTGCGGAAACGGTTTCTATTTTGACACTTTACATAACCAATTTCACTAAACAGTTGGATAAAACAAAAAGCCCTAAAGACATTGACGAACGTATTAAATGAATATGCGAAGAGTATGCAATTGTGTTGCTGCATCAAAATTGCAAGCTGTAAATGAACGTTACATGCATCACAATCGTAGCAATAAAGATGCATGGTGTGCGGCGGCCTTTAGTCACCATCAGACTTGCAATTAGTTATAAAAAAAATGAAAAAATCTAACGGGACGTGGTCTCGTGGACGTCAATTAAAAGGCAACTCCTTTGTTTAAGGCCTCAATATTTCGTTGTAATTTGCAACATCATCAGGAGGTTACTACAATTTTTGTGAACAAGAGTAAAATAATCATAATTGTAAATAAAATACTTACAACTAGAGATAGATAAATTGGACAACAAATTTCGACATTAGAACAATTTAAATTCGTTTACATATTAAAATTACGTTAAAATTGTGAAACGACGCAAAACGTTTCAGAGATAAACATGTGCACAAGAAAAAACAGTGACGTGAAATCAGTCAACTATAGAGTAGATAATTTAAACCTAAGAAGTTAAAAAGCACCAAGGATTGACAAAACTCTAAAGTAATAGAATTTAAATTGAAATGAATTAAAAATTATTTTTTTAAATACATATTTAAGATGTGTGCATAGAGATTACTGATATTTATTTTCAATGTCAAATCTAAAATTAACAGATTGTTCATCGTACTGAATATGTACCATTTCTTAAAAACTCTATTCTTTAAATTTCTTTCAAAAGTTAAAATTTTTGTGTCCGATGTATTTTTTATGACAATTAATACAGGGTATAGAGTAAACTAAACCACTGTTCAACAAGAAAGGTGCCTTGTCTTTGGTCTTTGAAAATAAGTTGTTGATGGTGCAAGTGTTACGTTGAACAATATTCAAAACATCAAAATCCTTAAAAATATTGTTGACTGCTTAAGGCAGTAATATGAGTTAACTTTCTACATTTTTTTATCTTTGTTGTTACCTTCCAGAGGGCGAGGCAAATTATTGTTCTGATAAATTAATTTATTAACTAAAGATTTGGAAAAATCACTGTTTATGAAAAGGTTGGATAATTTTTTATAGTTATGTTTGAGGAAGTCACATTGAATTTCTGTTTTATAGAATGACGTGAGTGAAAATTTATATATCTGCCTGACGCTGTTGGTTTCTGGTACCAGTTGAGCCTTATGCTTTGATCCTCCATCCTTATAACTTTGGTATCCAAAAAAGGAACACTATGATCTTTTTCAATCTCTATAATAAATTGAAGGTGTGGGTTAAAACTGTTGAAAATATTCAGAGCATTTTGCTGCTGGTCCTCAGGCATTGACATAATTAAGTCATCGACATGTTTGTAAATAAATTGAAGTTGGAAGGGTAGCCTGTCAATAGCAAAATCTAATAACTTATCCATTATTATCAAAACCAAATTGGGACTCTTGGGATTACTAATTGGTTCTTCTTATTTTTATATCACAAACTCTTTTAAACGGACACTAAATGGCGCACAAACACTTGACACACTTGACGTTTCGCAGTCGTTCGACAGCTTCGTCAAAAGTGAAAAGTATAAACACTTCTGACGAAGCTGTCGAACGACTGCGAAACGTTAAGTGTTTGTGCGCCATTTGGTGTCCGTTTAAAAGAGTTTGTGATACAATTTTCATCGGACAAGAACCAGCTTTAATTACTTCTTATTTTTTAAATAAAACTGATTTTTAAATGAAAAATGTTTGTTGTCACAGATAAATTTTAAAAGTTTTGAAAATGAGGCCTTAAACAAAGGAGCCTTTTAATTGATGTTCACGAGACCACATCCCGTTAGATGTTTCATTTTTCTTTCGACCTCTATAATCGCCAAAATTATTAAATGTTCACCCTGTAAAAAAAACTGCCAAATTCTTTAATGACATCGCCGGAAATTACTCATTTTATGTAAGTAGAAGTGTTCTACAGTAATTTGCCAGATAAGGCAATGCCATCGTTATTCACTTGAGATTTTGTACAAGGACATGTTAAAAAAATTACTCCTATTTGTCAATAAAGACAGAAGTGAAACAGAAATCAACACGAATCATATAATTCACTCATATTTAAATAATTTTAAAAACCATGCGACACTTTTATGATTGACCTTCGAATAAGTTCTACTGACATTGCTTTAATTTTATGAATCACTAGGTTGATCTTACTCGTATGTAATACTAATAAAGTATGGAATAAGTCTGTATGTCAAAATCAGTAACAGTTTCAAACACATTGTTACAATTTCGGGGTTCACAAATTGTAATCGTTTATTTTAAAAACACTTTAATGTCTACGATCATTTAACGCAAATGATATTGAGCTGCAACAGTTGTTTAAACAGATAACATTTCTATAACTTAATCGTTCTACTAATTCGCTAGCTACACACTTCGCTTTCTAAATAAAACTGATTTAGAAAGCCCGCCGCTCAGCACTTATTACTTGTTAGTAATTCACTCATTCTAGAATAACGACAAACAAATACCGGACGTTCCAGCAAATTCTACCATCTAGAGCGAGTCTAGAAAACACTAGAATTTTGTCTGGCTCATATATGGCGTGACCAGTCTAAAAATAGAATTTGCATCTCGGAATGTAACAATATATTATCCATTCACTCTTTTTCCTCGTCCCAGTAGGCGAGTTAGGGTGACATTTTTGTTGGTATCACAATGAAATAATAAACGTCAGATGAAACGGTTATGTTTATTTTTAATTTCATGGTTATAATTTCAGTCCACTGACGGAGACGTTGTTGCCAGTGCGACTGTAGTGCATATTTCACGGTGCCATAGTCGGTGCTCCTTCATATAATATTTGGCAACATAGTCAGATTAGTGGTGTGGAATTGTCATTAATATTTTTAATGTCAGCTTCTGGCATCTATCAAAATTCAGGCCAGCAACTTAACGAAACGAGAACACGGCCTACTGAGACGAGGAAAAAGAGTGAATGGATATTATGTACTGTGTACTTAATCTTTTCAGAGTTGATTTTAAGACTTCCTTGACTAATTTTTTTAATTTTTTTGCTATGGCATCAAGAATATGTCGACTTGGTATGCAAATGGTTTGTACAACTTACATAAGTGGATGAAGCCGCTCTGTTATTATCCAAAGGAATCCAAAGAATCCAGGAAATTAATTGTATTACAAAAATCTTTAAAGCTGGGTTGCAAAAAGGATTTAAGCCAGGATTAAATATAAGCCTAAGTTAGAATGTGACACACATTGACCGAGTTACATAAAAGATTAATAACCGATTTCTTCACCGTGTTTATCCTAAGGTTAATTTATCTGTCAGTTGGCTGTACACAAACTATGTGTCACATTTTAACTGACAGATAAATTTAACGTTAGGATAACGCGGTGAAGAAATCGGACATTAAGGGCCAGTTACACCAAACACTTATACTCGGTTGCACCAACTTTTTAAGCAGAGCTTAAATTTAAGTTATGTTTAGAATGTGACATTTACGTATAGTCAGTATAATGTCAAATACATTCTGATTGACATTTAAACTTCAACTTAAGTATCAATTAGAATGTGACTAACATTTTGTTAAATCTATAATGTCATAGTCTAAACACCACTTAAATTTAAGCTCTGCTTAAAAAGTTGGTGCAACCGGGCATAAATGCTTAACGTTAAGTGTCACTTAGAATATGATTTATACAATGTAACCTAAAATGCCACATTTATAAACACTGCTTAAATTAAGTTCAGCTTAAAGCCTCAAGTACACGGGGCGAGTTTACAAGCTACAAGCCGGCTTGTAAAAAGCCGGCGAATCGGCGAGTGCGCTAGTAATCGAGTACACACAAAATCTCCCACTTGCTCAGTAGCCAACTAGCTGGCGTGTGGAAACCAATGCTACCAGCAAACTTGTGCACAAGCTACTGTGAGTACACGTGGCTAGTTTGCAAGCTAGCTCGCTCAAAGCCGGCGAGTTGCGTGTAAAGTCGCCGGCAGTTCAACTTTTTCCAGAGCGTTTTTACAAGCGGCTAACGGAGCGAGTGCATCGAGTACACTGGACTAGTTTACGAGCTGCTTGTGAAAAAGCCGGCTTGTAGCTTGTAAACTCGCCCCGTGTACTTGAGGCTTAAAGCGGGAGACACATTGAGGCGGTTGCGGTAGCGATTGTGGTGGCGGTGGCGGTCACAAACGTTCACATGCGAGCGATCACGGTAAAGTTACGTAAATTCATTGGCAGATCTATCTTGTCGCATACATATGAACGGTTTTCATCGCCACCGCCACCGCAATCGCTACCGCAACCGCCTCAATATGTTTCCCGCTTAAGTGTTTGGTGCAACTGGCCAAAAGCCATGATTAAATTTAAGCCTAAGTTAGAATGTGATTCACATTATAACATGCAGCATATTGGCTCTTCTAACTCAGACTCAAATTTAATCATGGCTTCAATCTTTACGCAACCTAGCCAATGTGTGTCATATTATAACTTAGGCTTAAATTTAATACTGGTTTAAATCTTCTATGCAATCCAACGAAGATCTTTTAACTTTTGAAGTAGATTTCCTATGCAGACCAGGTTATAGAAAATATGTAGAAGAATCATTTTATTTAGCCTTAAGAACATGTTTGATTTTTTATTTTTCAAAATTAAAGTGAGCCATTTATTTGTTTACCTATTATTACAAAATTTCAAACAATATTATTGAATTGTTTTGCCGCGTTACATATTGACGAAGCAACAAAAGAGGATGTGAAACGTATATATCGAGTGTCAAAAAAAGTCTCTACCTTGAGTAGTTAAGCATTCTAAAATGTACTCCTTTGCCTTCATCGTATGTTCAAATAAAATAATGTTTTCAGTTTTACGTCCTTTAATGAAAAAGAAACATTAGTAGGAGACGTTACTAATACTGCAAGGAATTATGAAATGGATGTCCTGTGTAAAAGCGGTATCAATTGTTTTGATTTACATCAAGAATGAATTAGAAATTACCTACACTAAGACATGTCTTTATATCATTGCGTCTCCACAGCCGTCTGGAAATGAAAGTTTTCGAACTTCCGAAGTAGATTTTATATTGAAATGATGATATGAAATAAAACTGGTGTTAACATGTAATTAAATCTTTTTAGATGTTTTTTTACCCACATTGAAGTCTTATGCCATTTCATCAATTTTTTTACTCATTTTAGTCCTCTCTTTTCTCATAGTTTTAACTTGTTTTTTTTTGATTGTCTTCTGTTTGGCTGCGTAGAATTTGTGTGTGTCCCTATCGTCAATTTTCTTTCTTCTATATTCCGCTCGTGGGTTTATGATCAAGTTTATATTTGCATTGCTCTCTGGATTCTTGGAAATCTTCTTTCGGTGTGTCTCACGGTGTTAAGTTAACTTCAAAGATATTGAAAATTCCTTACTTATTTATCTAGGTAACTAAATAAACACAATAATAACCAGACATCAGTCTTTCCAGAATTTATCGAATTTATTTGATTACTCGATACAAAAAAAACATTAGATTTAGCGAAAAAATCACTGTATTGGCAATACAACTCTCTGATTGTTCTTTAAAGCAAAGGCAAGCTTTAAAGAAAAGGCACTTGTAAACAAGTGTTTACCAATCACTTGTTACTTTTCGCTTTATTTTTTCTATATTTTGTTTATGAAATTTGTAATTAACTGATCGCACCGTTTGGCAACTTCTTCAAAGTAATTTATCCTTTATCCTGAAGAAGCTGTCATAGGTACAGTAAAATGTCGTCGTTTACACTGTTTTTCTGAACAGTCAGTTATCATTAATTATTTTCAACGGACAAGTATTTTATGTGCTTCAAGTATACAGTAAAACTCCGATAATTCGGAATCCCAATAATCCGGATTTCCTAGTAATCCAGACAAAAATGCAATATCACATTTTTGTATTATGTATCCTTTAATCGGGACAAATATGAATTCGCAACCCAGATCATATATTTCACGGTTCTTTGACTACTTCTCGCTGTAAACGTGTATAAAACAGGGAATTCCCTGATCCTTTAAAAATTAACCGAAAGGACCCCACAAAACATTAACTTCTATGTTATTCGTCCAACTAAACTTCATTACCACAAAAGCCTCTCGGTCCATGCTTTATTTCTTGAAGGATACGGTGTTTCTATTGGTATTTCCTCCGTATCATGTACACATTTTTGTTGTAATTTTGCGACCGAGGTTAAAGTGAAACACGATTACTATTAATTAACTTTATCTACGACCACTACTGTAAATGACGAATTACGTGCAACACATAAATTAAGTAAGCGGGTGTTAACAAACGTCGTGCGTATAGTAAGAAAAACGCACAGCGAGGACATTTGCATCTACTTTACGCACGCTTGTAGTTAGATCTACGTAGCCGCATCACATTAGATTGCACCTGTCATTGCTGATTATTTTGAACTTGAATAATAGGGTAATTTTTGTGGTCGTAGATAAAGTATAGTACAAAACTCGACTCTCGTTATGTAATATACTATTATTAAAAGTAATATAACTAGTATGTGCAGTAATCTACAATGTTTCCGATACTTCCCACAGACGATACGTGTTGTTCGTCGGAAGTGTAAAACTAATCTCCGTTAATTTAGCTGAGGAAGGAACACTTATAGTTTCATAATTAATAAGTGTGTTTACATAATAAGAATAACGGTATTGGGGTTGGCCGCGAGACCTGAACGAGCGACATATCAAACCTAACAAAAAAAGAAGTTTATAATAAAGATCGGATCGCTTCCTCGCTCTACGACGTTCCTGTACAAATAAATAGTGTGAAAAATTGACATAAATTTAACTGAAATGGGATAGTTACATAATAACATATTTCTTGGTTGAATGCGCCTTCGGCCTATAATATGATAGTACAATAATCGAAAATTAATTTGTATGGTCGAACACATCTGTTGAAACGAAAATCTACACATCTAAATAAATAGAGTTAATACCTACGATACACTGAGAAAAATGGAATTTTGCAATTTTGATAAAACATCACTCCTTATCGATTAAATAAAAGTATAATGTAAAAGTATAATGCTGTCATGTTTTAAGATCCATCTTACTCTAAATTAATCATGATTCTTAGCACAATGAAACTATTTAAGTTTAAGAATGTGAAATACGTAGTGTTAAAATATAAAACCATAATGAAATATTATGCTGAATAAATTAGTAATAAAATGTCATGTCTGACTTTTTGTTAATTACTCCTGTAATTTTATCATGACAGGAAATGATACTCTAAACAACAAACCACACAGTGTTAATTTTGCAGTAGTACTCTGAGTCGGTTTTTAACGCGAATCCGAATAAAATGTTCGGAATTCTTGTTAATATAAACGTACTCTTTGGTCCTATTTTTCTCAGTGTAGCCTAACTAATCACGCACTGCGCTGGCGTCTTGTTGGTTTCACATTTTAAAGAGGTTCCGGATTACAGAGACTTTATTATACGAGTGTTTCAATTACTTACACATATTTTATTCATTCTTTTTTAGTACATAGTTAAATAAACGAATTTAAATGCCGGCTAGAATATCAAAATATTCCAGAAATATTTTGTTGTTATTTTTAATAGAATGTATTGCGAAATTCTTGGCAGCATTCGCACATTAACTTTTACGCGTTGTTTTAATTCAATAATTCACACGGATTTATTTGACTTCCTTGGCAGCTCGATTTCAAATATTTCCAACACTCGCGTTTTATTCTTTATCAAGAATTTCTTGAATTTACAAAAAAGTGAATAATTTTTTATTGAAATTATAAAATGAATATATGTGAGAGCTACCAAGTTAATTCAATTTACATGCCATGAATATTATAAGTAAGATTGTGTTAAAAAATAATTTGTAGAGAACGTCAGTTTTGTAAGGGTGTGGATGACTTATGACTTTTAAGAACCTTTATTGATCCACACTCCACGCCTATGTAGATTCTTGAGATGAATTAAGTGTGAAGTACTAAAGTAGTTAAGTAGCAGTTTTTAGCTGCGATTGCGGTTTTTAATAATCGTCGTTAATTATATCCGATGACTGGGCAAGAAGAGACTTTGTGCACGGCTCGGCAGAATCGCTTTCGATTTCGTTGACGGCGAAAAAAGCAGGCAACACATCCGCAGCTACAGATAAATAATAAATTCCCAGAGCGCGTAAGTCGAGGTGAATTATTATAATTAAGGCGATTACGTGGGTAGTAAAAAGCCGATAATTAAGTTCGTGCATTCGCCTGGTGTCCGTTTGGAAATGGCCGGAGAGCTGGGGCCGTTAACGGCGGTTTTACAGTTTTGCCTTAATCCCGTGTCGACGACGACGGCGAGAACTGTGTGTTGAAATTCCCAGCAATCGAGCCGGTCGAAAGTGGGGCAGCCTGCCGAGTTTCTTCGCAGGGGCAATGCCTCGCGTCCGTCGGCAGGCGGGGAACCCAACCGACACACTCACACATGCACACGTTGCCAGCGTTCCTCGTCCCTATCTGATCGAACGGAACGCCACCCAATGGCACTCTCTCGCCTGACTGTGATTTTAAAATTATAGCAAAGAATATACATAAACATAAGTAAATGGGACACAGTAAATATAATGACCAATGAAAATAAACTTCTTTTTAATTGATGTCAAAAATTTAAACAGTGTGTCCTTCACACTTTCTTCATTTTGTACGTAAGCCAGTGTTCCAGACCTAACAGTTTATTTGTTTGCATCGATGCGATGGTTTCAAATGTACAGTTAACAAGTTACGAGTTGTGATCAGAAGTTTTTGTGGCGTACGCCATGGCTGTATGGGGGTGCAGGAAAAAACATTGTTCTTAAAAAAATAAAAAAGATTAAAATAAAAGACCTCCACTTTGATCTGCGCCTAAAAGACAAAGATACTCTTAGTCCGGGCGCTCACTGCGCTAACTGTGATATTGATATGACAATGACATAACAAATATTTTAAGACGACAGGGCTGAAAAGTAACGTGATCTAAACTAAACGCTCACCGAAACGAATAGTTTCAAAAATCTCTTAATACGAGAAAGATGTGTACCTACGCCGGTTTTATTTGGTTAAATTTAATTAACATAGTCAAAAACAATTAAAAAGCGTAGGTATTGGATCGATCCATACTGGAGAAATATGTCCTGTACATGGGGCATATGTGGAATTGTCGCAAGATCCTGAATGATTTCATTCTTTTTAAAGAATGAGTAAAATATCTTTCGACATATGTACAGTTGCGGAATCAAAAAAAGCATACAAGTCTTTAGGGTTTAGGCTATAGGTTTGTTCGTTTGTCTACACCAGTGCACACCATGTGCCCTAGTGCAGAAAAATGCGTTCGTTTGTCATAGTGCAAGTGCACTGATCGCGTTCGTTTATCCAGTGCAATCTGTTCCAAGTTACTCTAGACTGCACTTTCTTG
Source organism: Dorcus hopei (assembly GCA_033060865.1). NCBI lineage: Eukaryota > Metazoa > Arthropoda > Insecta > Coleoptera > Lucanidae > Dorcus > Dorcus hopei. The sequence continues at coordinate 27,787,780 of CM065423.1, read as the reverse complement.
CTCGGTGTTTAAAGTGCGAACAAGAAAGTGCAGTATATCCTAACCTGAAAAATCTCACTTCTAATGGCCGATGTTTATCCTAAGGTTAATTTATCTGTCAGTTGGAATGTGACGTACAGTTGAATGTACACATTCTAACTGACAGATAAATTAAATTTAGGTCTTGGTATACAAATAACTATTAATATAAAAATAGTTCACACTAAAAATATTATAAGTACTCAATTTCGCGTGATTTTCAAATATAGCACTGATTCACAGGATCAACGTCTGTCACCGACCACCGTACAGTTATAATTATAAGGTCCGTTTCATTCGTCAGGATTTCGAGTTCTGAACCGTTCAAATTCTTACTGAGCATGAGCAGTGCACAAAATTGGATATATATTTCATACTGCGCATGATCTGAACGGTTCATAGCTTGAAATTCTGTCAAATGGGACAGACCTATACGTTTTTGTAGGATCCATTATTTTATGCTCTTACCTGGATGAAAGCAAGGTTAACTGCACTGATCATCTGTCACGCATGTTTCAATTGCGTTCGTTTGTCTCTAAAGTTTTTTCTGCACGAAACTACACTGCACATCACGTGACGTTGTGCAAAACTACACCTGACTGTTTTCAGCGTAATCACAGTGTAACTTCGTGCAGTACAAACGAACAAACCTTATATTTTGCAATAATGTAAATCGATCTCTGTCAGATTGACATAAACGCTGACAATTAAATCATGTAAAATGACACAATGCATAATCCAACTTTCAGTTTTAGGAGTCAACAAGAAAGCAATAGTAAACTAACTGAGAATTCATTTACGATAAAACAACATAACATACATAAATATATTTAACAAATTAATGTCTAATGCTTCACAGCAGCTCCATTATTTCTCACAAGACTTTACAAACGCTCAGGCATTGAATAAATACAAGAACGGATATAGTCGGGGGAAAGTTCATTCCCAGCTTCTTCAACCTTATCTAATAATTCGTGTGCATTTGCAGGTCTAAAATGAATGATGTACATTTTCTTCACGATATAACCCCACACATGTTTAATGGGGTTGATATCTGGGCTTCTGGAAGGCCATGGCAAACGCACAACGTTATTTTCTTGAAGCCAGCTTTTCACAACTCTAGATGTATAATTCTTACTGACCACCCTTCTCCAATTAGTGTAATTATTTGCGGTTTTTGGGCAATGTGGCATGTTACTGTCGGTATGTCATCTTGACAATTATTTTGACTTAAAAGTCGAAAATATTTCAAACAAAGCTAAGTTCACAGCGAGACATTTTGAGTGTATGCTTTTTTTTAATACCTGTTATTAAAATCTGGATCATCCTTCATTGTTTTCGCAACAAACACTAAAATGACACTGACAAAAATGAAGCGTGCGTTATTTTATAGACATGCCAAAACTTGTAACTGACACAGATATGAGAAGAGATGTGTTAAGTCACTTCAGTGTACGCATAATCATTAAAATGCATCGGTTTTAAATAAGTAACATGCCATTTCTAAGAGCCGTATTACACTATGATATTTTTTATGTCGAATTTGTTACGAAGTGAGTGACAAGTGCCAATTCAACCAATCACATTGTAACAAAATTGTTATCAAATTTAACAAGTGTAAAATGACCTTAATTTGCGTATAATAGTACTTGTCATATCCCGGGCTTAGGTTTGTTTTAACAGCAGTTTTTTACTAATTCGAAACCCTCAAAAATATTCATCATCGATGGCGCTGTTTACAATCAGTCATTACTTTGGCGGGCAACTTATGTTTCGGTTACGAATTAGTTAGAAACTGCTGATGGAACAGACCTCCAGAAGAGACCAGCAAAGTTATGAAATCAGTGGTGCCGAAGACAAGGCCTTTTCGACTTTGAAGACTTTTCCGTTTTCCAAATGAAATACCACGCGATCGAAAATAAATTAATACATGTACTTTAATTGTTTCAGATGTTCGAATTGGAACACGAAACGTTTATTGTTAAAAGTTATATCTGAAATATTGAAAAACTGGATCACTGTGAATTATCGTAGAAGTGAGCCTTGTTCAATGGAACAATTCATTAATAGAGTTCCTTGTGAATTAACGTGAATATTGGAAAGTTTAGAACAACGTGTAGTCGTTACGTTTTTCAAATATTTGGTTCTCAAAGCAATCCTGTTCGTTTTGGCAAAAAGGAAATTCTATAAACGTCAGTAAATTTGCATATTTTCTGAAGCAAATTATTTAGTGTTTGGTTGGTGGCTGTAGATAACAGTCGAGGTAGGTAAATTTTCTGTATGATAAATTGAGTGGTGTAAGTTAATTTTATTGAGACCATATATGGGTTAGTAGAAATCTTGACAATAGTTGTATCCTTCGATGATAGTTGACCAGGCATCGCGTCCGTCCCCCGTCTTATATTCTATCTGTCCCTAGAGAAAGTGGTGGACTAGGATTTGGGACGATTTCCTAAAATGTAGAACGTTAGATGTTGACGTGTGCCATCCAATGACATAATTATATTATAATTTTGATATCAACAGAAGAGTGGAGATAGGATACAAAATATTCCCATTAATATAACTTCTATTTTAGTTTCCTACTCATGCAGGCTTTGTGTAGAATTGGGGTAATTGCAGCAAAACGTTTAAATGATATAAAATTTATGACCACCCTTTTCACCTAACCCTAAATCACGTCACCTGGATTTGATATCCTTGTCGCATACATGAGCTAACATATTCGCCATTCATTTCTCTCACATGCTATCAATCGAGAATGCAGGAAGTATAGGGCATGGTGGGCCCAGTTACTTATTAAGTCATTGGTGTTATCAGCGAACAGTCCGACAAGTAAAGAACATTTTTTTCTAGTTATTTCCATATTAAATAATAAAAAAAATAATGAAGCTGTTTTTCGGTGTAACAATTAATATGAATTAAGTTGCCATAGGAATTAAACTACAGTAGATGCTCGTTAACGTAAACACCCAATACCGAAAACATTGCGCTAACGTAAACATCAAATTCATGTCAAGGAATTAAATGGAATGCCCGATAATGTAAACGACTTGTACACCTGTACTCTGGATAACGTAAATTATTGTAGTGACAAACAAACGTCGAGTTCCCTTTGCGGCGCAGTTAGATGTTCTTATTCTTTCACTTCAGTCATTTCTATAACGCGGATGAAAGTGGCCTTTATTGGAAACTTCTGCCCGAAAAGACGCTTCATTTGAAAAATCTGTTCCAGGGAGAAAATCAGAAAAATAGCAAATATCGTTTCTGGCATGTACGAATGCTACTGGCATACACAAAATCATGCCAACCCTTATTCACCGTTTTTTTTGTATAGTATTCACATTTATAAAGTTGCACTCGTTAATGTAAATAATTCGATAACGTCAACACGCTTGGTTTTAATTCGTTCGCGTTATGGAGCGTCTGCTGTATTAACTTCTTAATGAATAGATTCTTTTTTTTAATGAGCGAGGAGGTATCGGGTTGTGGAATATTCCTTGTACGTACCTCTAAGCGTCAACTGTTAAGGTCATATTGCCAATTCTGCTATAGAATTTAGTCGAATCCGAAGGAATTCCAACTCTCACCCCTCTCCCGTAAGGATTTTTAATGTGCCAAACATCATAATGACATGTTGAACACATGTTTCTTTCATCCACAATAATTGAAAAGCTGACCGCCAGGTTGGGATTTGAACCCACACCATTCGGATTCGAAAGCAAACGTGCAAATCTGTGGACTTTTGGGGTTATTATTGGAAATTATAAAGATTTGAAAAAAGAAGTAGTTGTAACAAATTATCTTAAAAATGGACAATATGTACCTAATAATAAAAATGGACAATATGTATCTAATAGTAAAAAGGAACAATATGTTCTTTTTAGCAGGCTAGCAGTCGAAGAGGGGGCAATTAAAGTTTACTCTTGTTCGATTGCCCAGCTTTCGGAAAACTTTATTTCCTTCATCAGAGCTGCCACAGTGTTTGGAAAGTGATTTTTGTTTGATCAACATTTGGATTGACTGGATATAACCTCGCCGTAGATTTACTTTCTTATATCCAGTGGTAAATTTTCAAAACCGACTTCTCCAGTAGTAAAGGGGTAACACAATTTGGAGATAAGTTGTTACAAACAGTTGGTCTTCTCTTTTAAAATAGATAAGCAGTTTTTAGTTGACAGTGTCGTAATTATTTTTGGTAATTTCTTTTCTCTCTTACCCGCTTTCCTTCATTAAACAGGTTTGATTAACTATGTCTTATAATGTTTGGTAATTTGGTTTCTTGCTTGGTTACTTTTGTTAGTGAGGAAAGTTGGTGGTGCTGTTATGGCTGGCACCTAATCCAGAACTCATTGAAGACGTCTGAGACGTTTGGAGGAGGATGGCGGATGCCATGACCTCTGAAAAGTCTACGTAGGTAACAAGAAGGTTAGTTACAAAGAACTCGTGTAATGACCAAAAATATTGAATTATGTTACATCTTCCGAGTGGTGGTTTAGCACAAATGCTCTTTGTAATGTTGACAATAACACAATAGCAGCTGTATGAGTATAACACATTCGTATGGGTAATGTATTTGATTTTACCTTATCTTTGTGTAGTATTACAATGATTTCCCCCATATCGAAGATCAAAAGGTGGTTGTTTGAACCTTTTAAGTTTTCACGTGTTTAGTCACAAGTGGAGATCTCAGCGTTCATAAAAAATAATAACAAAAGAAGAATAATAAAAAGTTCGATCTGAAAACACAGCTCCGTTCTCTTCTTGTATTCTCTTCTTGTAAAAACCGCAACATAAATTTGTTGCAGAAAGCGTTCAAATTCTTGTTGGAGGATTTGTGAACTGCTAGGAAGATCCGGCTCGAAGGACCAAATTTATGTTGCGGTTTTTACAAGAAGAGAACGGAGCTGTGTTTTCAGATCTAACTTTTTATTATTCTTCTTTTGTTATTATTTTTTATGGACGCTGAGATCTCCACTTGTGACTAAACACGTGGAAACTTAAAAGGTTCAAACAGTGGTTAATATGCAAGGAAAAGTGGAAGAAAAAGGGAAAGCTGAGAATTTGTTTACAAAAAGAAATCGTGGGTATTTTTTTTTTACTAATCCTCCTCTTTGCTTTTTTTGTCGATTTTCCATAGGAAAAGTCTCTTACATTAAGGCTCAGTTTTACAATCGTGGAATAAGGAAATAATAACTATTCGACAAATATCCTTTAACGTTCCTCCATATTTACGTCACGTTATTCCAAGAATAGCGCTATGCAATGACAGCTCTCCATACGGACAGCTCTCATAAGCGGAGACATCTCTCATGACCGGACAATTTTTCTGGAACCAAAAGTTAATTTTATTTCGCTTAAAGCTTTCTTATAAGCGGACAGCTCCCATAAGCGGACAAAAAAGTTGGAACCGTTGGTGTCCGCTTATGAGAGCTTTCACTGTACTCAGTTTATCCGACGATTGTAAGATCGGGCCTTAGAGTCAGTAAAACATGTTCCATCCTTGATTATGTAGTGAAGAACGTTGATGGTGACGTTACTGAACTCAACTGCCCTTTACCTCCCCATTCCGTGCTGAAGATGAATTGGGTCTTGAGCCATTGAGTCTCCTACCTATAAAACTAGGCAACTGAGTGCGCGTAATTATACTTTGTATACGTCAGGAATAGTTAAGCGAAAGCTGTGGAAAGCAAGAGTGCGTTGACACGAAATTTTAGTTTATTGATATGCATGTGTTGCACCCTTTTTTACCCAAATATGAGCTAGGCCATACGTGCTTGCATCTACATATTTAAATGAATAAGTCAGCAGAGAGGGCCTTTGTAACAAGGGGTTGGACTACAAGAAACCAACAAACGAAGCAATCTTGTTATTATTATTTTTTTTTGTAAAATGATATTTTGCGTCATCGAGCAAGGACATAAGAAAGCATTTCTCTTTGGAAATAAAATTTATTTCAATTTGTTTTAGGGAAAGACTTTGGATAGAAACTTTCTTTGCTTCTTAAGAAACGTTCAAAAATAAAAAGGAATGATTGAAGTGTATAAGGGGCAAAAATGTTATTCGGTATTTCTGCCTACAGGGTTGCAACTGTTAACCCGGATTCGAAAAATATAGACGAGACGCATGTTGTTGCAATTATTAAAATACGAAATTGACAATCGTCTGGTTATGACAGGTTTTATTGTTATGCGAATACATATGTTGAGGACTTTTCGAATTTTATGAATTACATTAATATCTGTGGGAAATTTTAAAATCATTGTAAGAGGAAATAATTATTTTAAAATTGAGTTTGTATCTGGAAACCCGCGTTTGATTTATACGTTCTCTTAGTCGGACTTACGGCCCTTTAAATCTTGAAAGCGCTTTTATCTGTCGCAGTTAATTAACATAATTATTTTCGTGAGTATTTATGAAATAATCAAAGTCGGCCGACGAAATAAATAATCGGCGTCGACGATAAGCGCAATTCGAGCCGGAGCCGCGGCGTAAATCACGTAATTACAGCGCCGCCGCAGCTCCGGGGGCTAACGTGGACGTTTAAATAAATTACGACGAAGCTTCGCGGTGGCAAGCTCGACCTCCTCGAACGCTTTCACTTCGTGTACAGCAGAGGCGTTTTTCATGGCGAATTATCGGCGCTCATTGGAATTCTGCGAGAAGCGCGGACTTCTATTTTTAGAACGCAGCGCGCGCGTAATTAACATTAAAATAATTTAATTCGCTTGAATAAACAAGGTGAGCTGCGCCCGTTTCCGATTAAAAACGACGAGGAAAACCGTCGTTTGTTTTCTAACGCGAGGAACGACAGAGAAAGTGCCGTTGGGGAATTCACGTAGAGGAAAAAGCTGACGCGGTTTATGATGTTCTGTTTTTTTTGTTTAAAACTAATTGTGCATTATGTTGTGTAAGCTCAAACAGTGGGTTTCACGAGAGAGAGAGAGAGAGAGAAAAAACGTATTTCAAATTCAGTTTTAAATTATGTATAAACAAAAATAGAAAGACCCATCATCTACTACTGTTCTCTTAGTTTTAAATATTTTGCTTGATGAAACTTGATTACTATAATATTATGTGAATGGTGTTTATTTAAAGTAAACCACACAATCGACCTAACTTGGTCCTAATCCCCTGCTATTTTTATCGTTCTTCTTCCCCACTTATTTTATCTGTATTACGGTCGTACACAAACACAAATGGCTAATGACCCAAAACTCTGCGGGAACGTCGAGGCACGATTCAGTTTTAAATGTGAAAGGGTCCGGCTTTAATTACCCCCAAATTAATTTGTGGATGAGCGATCCGAGCTGCTTGAAAGGCGTCAGTGTTTCATGTAGGAGAGCCGGATCAGCGAAGCGACGATAAATTACCTATCTGGAAGTTTACAATGCAGTCTGGTGAAACTACGAGCGAAGGCGGTGGAAGGAGTTGCTCTTAAAACTTATAATCAACCGAGAAGTTTGTGTTATGAATTTTGCGCTCCAACAATAAACCTGCTTCCTCGCTAATCAAAACGGGTAAATAATATTTGCTTCCGTTAGAGCGTGGCCGGGGAAAGAAGAAAAATCAAAATTCATCATCAAAGTGAAAAATGCGAGGAGACGGGAACGCTTCCGAACAACGGCAGAAATTTATCTATTTTCGCATGCTACGCGAACAATACATTGTAAGCGGAGTCTGGGGGTTCGTAATGCGAGCCCGGCCGTCGAGAGGGTGGCTGCGATAGCGCAGTTCGACCTTACCCTCTGCGCGCGCCCCACAAGTGCAACAAAGCACGTGGGCGACTGTACCTGTCCTTTGGCAGGTAAACGGCAGGTGAAATGTACACAGAAACAATTACTTTAAATCAGGAGTGTTTATGGAATTCGGGCCTCGACCTGAACGTGTTCATTGACTCACGCACACATGTTCCCTACCAACATTCTTAAAATCAATTAGATTTTTTTCTTTATGTTACTCTTCAATTCGTAAATAATAAACCAAATACTCTTACTATTCACTTTGTTCTAATTGAACTTTTCACATGTTATTCTTTTGTAAGTAGTATCGGATTTCTAAACAAGCATAATTTATAGTTCATTCAGTAATAGAACAATCTCATTCTAGTTCGTTATTGTTCATTGCGGTAGTGACTTGCAATTTATTTGATTGCATCTATTTATAACACGTTAC